>OY728143.1:712788377-713427644 GCA_963277665.1 Viscum album | reverse complement strand
AAAGGTAAGAAGGTATAAAAGATACTGCAATTAAATAATTATCTTAATTTTATAAATATTATATAAATATTTTAAATCATTCATTATATCTATATGAGAGATGCAGTGATGGAAAACTAATTACATCGATTCGCGAGGTGGTAGTCCATCGTACACACAATATAGAGTTTCATTTTACATTTGATGGAAGAGGAGGTAAAAATTGGTTACGAAATTAACATATAACATATAGATATAGAGTAGATACTGGTTTTTTTATTTTATCATAGTTTTATAATATTTTAAGGAGTTATAATAATAATTAAAAGGAAAACACATAGTTATGAACATTACCTATTCTTGAGACAACCTCTTTAGGATTATACCTAAAGAATTCCTATAATAGATTTATGATCAAACCAAGGCCTATAATATGTGGAGAGGTATTTGAGGAAGATTTTTTTTCATGTATTTTTTGAACCAAAAGGATTTGGTATTGTGAAAGTATAGGATAGAGGGTTTCCTTTTCTAATTAAGGGAGATGAGACACATAGAAACTTTGAAAAGAAAAAGTGATACCCATGTTTTTTAGATCCTAGAAGGATAAAAAATGGATCATTATAGAACTATGAATGAGATAGTATCTAAATATTCCTATAAAATAAAAATTTTACAAGTTTATTGGTCATTTTAATACTTATCTGTTCAGTTTAACCCCACCCCCAGTAAACCCGTTTTGACCATAATCTTGGTAATTAATTTTTACTCTTTATACTATTCATTATAAAAGAAAATTATGTTTACCTTATTATATAATATTTATTATGATAACTCAAAATGTGTAATCCATTTTTTTAAATACAATTTACAAAATTGTAACATTTAATTTAAAATTAAACTCATAGACGCGATGAAAAAGCGATTTTCCAATGAGAAAATTCTCATAAGTATAGAAAGTTTTAATGTAAAAAATAAAAAATAATTTGATTACAATGAACAAAATTTTATTTATTCTAATATAATTTGACTAATTTTACTTCTAAAAGTTATTATTTTCAAAAAATTATCAAAAATTCACTCTAAGATAATTTTTATATGATGATTTCAAAAATTAATTCCATTTTTAAGTTATTTTTTTGACAAATGGTTAAAAAGATTAATTTTAAAATATGTGCATAGTGCATGATGAAACCACCTTTTAGAAAATATAGTTTTTAGAAAACATTTAGTTTTTTTTCAAATTATTCTTATTTTATTTATAATAAATAAATAGCCATTGAGTTTATTTTATACATGGTTAAATGATATAATTTGATAATTTAGTTTTTCCTATTCATACTTAGTAATTTAACTAATAGGTTATAAAAATATACTATATTATTGTTAATTTAGACATGGATTGGCATGTACCGTAAGCTGTCGAAGATATTGAATTGATTTAAGAATAAATATATCCTAAAGTCTGGGGTGTTACATTCTTCCCACCTATAAAAAATTCATCCATGAAATTTCAATAATGTCACATCCTGAAGAGGTTGGGGTAGTTCATCATCATAATCTATCTAGATTCCCACATCGCCTTTTCTTTCTTATGATTTCTCTAAAGTACCATTTCCATATGAGTTATATTATTCCTGAAAAATTGTTCCCTAGTTTCCAAAATATGGATATGATCTTCATAGTAAGGTATAATAGGTTCCAATTCTATTTCTTCTTAGGTGATCACATGCATTGAGTTTGGAATGTACTTCATTAATAAGGATGTATGGAATAAATCCTGTACTATATAGATACTTGGTAAAATTTCTAGATGGTAGGATGAATATATATATTTTTTAGGATTTGAAAAGGTTTGATGTACCTAGGACTTTGTTACCCTTCCTTACCAAACCTGATAACACCCTTACATAGAGATATTTTCAAAAACAAATGTGATCACCAAATTGAAATTTAAAATATTTCCTCCAGTTATCATCATAGATCTTTTTCCTACTTTGAGATACTTTGATATGGGTTTCAATAGTCTTTACCTTTTTCATTGTCTCCTATGTAAATTCTAGATGTACAAGCTTCATTTCACCAGGTTCATCCCAACAAGTTTTAGTAAGACATTTATTTCTATATAATGATTTATATGACTCCATTTGAATACTTTAATGGAAGTTCTTTTTATATGCGAACTCTAACAAAGGTAAATAATGATCTAATATACCTCAAAAGTCAAGAGGGAATGACCTCAACATATCTTCAAATTTTTAAATGGTTCTTTCAGACTATTCATTTATTTGAAGGTGATAAGAAGTGCTCAAATGAATCTTAGTATCAAGATCCTTATAAAGACTCCACTATAATTTTTATATAAATTGTGGATCATGATCAAACATAATTTAAATTGGTTCCTCATAAAGTCTTATAAATTATTTAATATAGATACTTGTAAGGAACTAAATAGGCTAATATTCTCTTATATCAAGGAAATAGGAAAAGTTTGTAATGTGTTCAACACTAACTCATACTACATCATTATTTCTTGGATTCATCAGTAATATATCAAAAAAAAATTAGTAATTTCATTTCATTTCCATGTAGGAATAGGTAGAGGTTTCATGAACCCTTTAGGGTTTTGTCTCTCAAACTTCACCTATTGAAAGAAAAAATATTGAAAAATAATCAAATTTTTTCCTCTTCATGTTATCCCGCCAAAATTTTTCCTTAAAATATCTATATATCTTTGTTCTACGAGGGTGAAAATAGAAATTTTATCTATGGGAATCATCCTATAATTTATTTTCATATCAGTTACTAATGGAAAACATATTCTCCTTCCAAATTTTAGAATTCCATCTTCATAGAATATGTAAACAAATTTTCCATCATTCATAGATTTGAATTTATTTTTATTATTCTCATCGTCAAGGTGATAAATTTTTATCTTATCCAAAAAATATAGTTTGGAAATAATTTGAAAAAGGAATGTTGTATCCCCTTCCTTAATGATTCAGGGGTTCTTTATTATTAAATCTATGAATATAGGATCCTTGTTTATCATCATTTTTTCTAGTAATCCATGATATTTTTAGATTAATGAATCCTCTACCATATTATCCTTCCTTGGGTGGTAATGTATTGAGAAATCATAATCCTTGAGTAAATCAAGCAATATAATTTGGATCATGTTGATATCTTTAAATGAAAACATTTATTTCAAGATCTTATGATCCATATATATCTCACACTTTTCACCATAGATATAATTTATCCATATATTTAAAGAAAATATTATGGATTCCAACTCAATATCATGTGTTGGATAGTTATTTTCATGAATATTTAACCATATTGATGCATAAGTAATAACTATATCATTCTGTATAAGGATACAACTAAGTCAGTTCTTTGATGCTTCATTATATACTATGAACCCATCATTTTCTAATGGTAGAGTAAAAATTAGTGAATTCACCAATATTCTCTTAAATTTATCAAAAAATTCTTCACATTCCTTTTTCCATAAGAAGTTAACCCCTTAATGAGTAATATTGGTTAATGGGTTAGCTAATTAGGAAAAAATTTCAATAAATCATCAATAGTAACCTTCCAAACCAAGGAAAATACATACCTTTACTATGTTTGTTGGTGTATCCCATTATTGGACTAAATTTTAATTGTATTATCAATAGAGATTCCATCATTTTAGAAAATATGGCCACAAATAGAAACAATACGAATCCATAATTCCCAATTTCTAAATTTACCAAATTAATATTTTATTCTAAGAGTATCAAGAAAGATCCTAAAGTAATTATCATGGTCCTCGTAGCTCTTAGATTACACCAAGATATTTTTAATAAATACCTCAAAAAAGTCATCAAGATATTATTTGAATTTTCTATTCATTAGATCCATGAATATAGAGGGTGAATTAGCCAAACCCTATGGTAGTACTATGAACTAATAATGATCATACCTCATAATAAATGCTTTATTTAGAATATCTCCCTTCTTTACTCGCTATTGATGATACCTATAATCAAGGTTAATCTATGAAAAATATTAAGATTCATGAATTTTAATGAATAAGTCATTAATGAGAGGTATATGATACTTGTTCTTTATCATATTATCATTGATTTCCCTATAATCAATGCGCACCCTCATAGATCCAAATTTTTTATTAAAGAAAATAATTATTGATCAATAAGGTAAAACACTAGGGAATATAAATCACTTATCACACAATGAATCTATTTGTTTCTTGAACTCCATAAAATCCACAGTGGATATTCTTTAGGGATTATTTGATATTAGTCTTGGATCAAGGATTAAATTAATAGAAAACTCAACTTCAAACTTTGGTGGATATACACATAATTCCTTCAAAAATACATAAATTCATCCCTATACATTAGGTACATCATAAATTTAAAGATTACATTTCTAATATATAGATTGTGCATTTTCTACTTCACTAAGAATATTATTCAAAAGATCTATTAGGGGTGGATCTAGACATGACTTAGATAATAAAGTCTCTAATCTTATGATAATGAATTCCACATCTTCGTCATGAATCATATCTTACTTATCTTTGGAATAAATGTTCTCACTATATTTTTTCATCCAGTATATATCAAAGATTATATCAAAATCAACCACAGGTATAATAATGAATTCAACAATTATGGAATACTTATGTGTCGTAATGGGAACTGAATGATTCATCCTTATTGCGATGAAACTTATAATATATTTATTAATTGACTACTCCTTTCATAAGGTTATTGGAAAATATATAATTTTATTTAAAATCTTAGAAGATGTAAAGGAGTGTGAAGATCCATAATAAAATAAAGAATTATTTAAATTTGAGGTTGTGATTAAAGTACCTTCTACTACATCATTATGTACTTCAATATCATTTGTTATGATCACATAATTCTTTCCTAATTATCTTGGCCTCTTCTAGGGATATTTCTATTGACTTCTAGGAAAATCATTTTCATAGTGTCCCATATCCTTATTTTGGGAGAATATAGCATTGGTAGAATTTTTCTTTCCCTTAAAATCATGATAATGTTAACCTTTATCTCCACACTTGTAGAAAAATAACATTCCCAAAAAGAATGTTCGATGAAGATTCTTTTCATTATTTCAAGATGTAAATTACACCATTAGTTTATTCCATTTTTCCATATTTTATTTTCTAACATGCTCAACAGAGCTCTTAATATCTTTTTTCCTTAAAATACATAATTCCTTGAGAATTATTTATCTACCTTGGTACCATATGATACTATATCCACATATGATAAGAATGTTTGGAAGACTATTAACCTTTAGAGGACTTAATACTATCATAGAAATGATCAATATTTCTTTCTGAATTATGTATATTTTCTGAATCATGAAATTCAAACCTTGTAAAGTTTTTTTATACTTAGAAATATTTTCATCTTCCTTTTTTATTAGTATTAGGACTTTCCTCTCCATATACAATCATTTCTCATGAGGAAAATATTTTTCCAACAATTTTACCTTAAAATCCTTCCAATCTATTCTCACTATTCCCTCTTCATCCTTATTGTTTTGAATCAATGACCACCATCAACCTGCTTCCCCTAAGAGATGATAAAATTACATTACAACATTCTCACTTTAATTAATTTCTAGAGTGATAAATATCTTCTGTAATAAACTTACACATTTTTTAGCAACAAATGGATTTGTAGTCCTATTAAATGATGGATTTTTCTAATATATGAAGTGTTCTAACATTGTTACACACATAGTGGATAATAAGGATAATCCATATGAGCAAGGTTATTAGTGATAACTTGAGTTAGCTAGCTCAATATTGTTATAATTTGATTAGTTCTATATGTAGGTCCTACTCCAACTTCATTATCTTTCCCTATAGGGTTATACATAGTCTTTCTTATGAGACCTACCGATTTATTGACGGGCTATAGGGGGCCTCTCCCATCACTTACTATGTTCAATTAATTACTCAAATGAAAGGAGTGAAACATAATAAATATAAATAATTTTATTGAAAGATAGCATAAAAAATGGTAATACATTCCCCAATCAATCAACATAATTATAAACCATTCAGAGTAAAATGGAGAATGGTATCAAAATAGTAAATCCTCAGTAAGACTATTCATAACTAATCTATACAGATAATTAGGATGGTATCATTAAGAAATATTACCAATGAGTAGAAAGAAAACTAAGGGTTGTTTTCCTTGATGAATAGAAATACAATAAAATTCCATTATAACATTCTTTATTAAACTATCCTTTTCACTTTGAAAATAATTTTCGAAAACTAAAGATTTATAAAATATTAAGAAAAAAATAATTAAAAAATCATTTTAAACTTTTAAATTAATCTTCAATGTAAAAAATTTTCATGATGAAGGGTAATTCTATACATGTTGTATAAGTTAAAAAAACATTCCTTTAACATTGTTGTAAAAATGGTAAAAATTTCCTCATTTGAAAAACAAAAATAAGATTCCTTTTGAACTAATTTGTAAAAATTAAAAAACATTTTTTTTAATAAATCATTTGGATAACTATAAAAAATTCATGGAAACATTTTTATAAAACACAGATTTGAAAGAAAAAGGGTTTTTAAGTAGAGATAGAAATGAAGTCAATTTTCTTTAAAAAACTTATTTTGATCTCTTTTTTTCTTAAAGAAAAAAATGAAAAGAAAAAAATGTATTATCTTGAAATGACTATAGTATTAGAAAATTATTGAGTTTCTTAAAATATATAACATAATATTTCATCATGAGAAACTTAATCATGAATAATCTTATTAAACAACAAGATTGTAACATAAACCTTATCACTTTGGTAACTTCTGAATCATAAGTCCCATGAAAGAAATAACTTCAAATAAAACATTAAATACCATGAATATAAAGGTATTAATGATATCACATATCAAAGGTCTAGTATATACACCACAAAAATGAACCAAGTGATGAATATGGAATACATCTCATGAAAGTAAAAGTGAGTCGAGAAACATGTATCTCGGGCCTGATTTCTTTCATATGTGTCTGTACCTACTATATAATAAATATATATTTATTATAAATATATTAAAAACAATATTAATATATTTAATTTCATATATTATTTACTTATATTCTTTTATGACCCGTTAACTAACAATTCTTTGTTAAAATCACTCTTCAGGTGATAATTACTTTGTTTTTCATTATGTTTTGGTTCAGTAATTTCAGTCATTTTTCTTTGATCCTGGTTAAATAATCTATATAATATTAAACATGATATAAATATAATTTATAATCATTATATAAGTATTTATAATATTCCAAAAAAGTCATATATGGGAAAATGAGTTACACCATTCATGGAGATGGTAGACCGTACATACACATGGACACTGTTTCTATTTTTCCAATAGATAGAACATAAAAATGGTAAATAACGTTTCAAAATTTTAAAAAAACATTATTATATAAAATATTTAATTTATATTCCTTAAATTTATCCTTATTATCATCCATTAAAAAATAAAATGAAAAACATTTCACATCGCTATGTGGAGGCGGTTGTCCATATATACACATGAGCAACGTTATTATTTTCCAACGGATAGGATGGTGAGCATGTACTTGTGATAATATAATTAAATAAGTATATTAATTTCATAGATATTATATAAATATGTTAAATTTATCACCATATCCAGCTGAGAGAGGTGGTAATTGAAAATGAATTACATCGGTTTGTGAGGCGGTAGTCCTCTGTACACACGATCGACAGTTTCTTTTTCCATTTGATGGAAGAGGATATGTATATATATAATTAAATTAACATAATAAAATATATGTATATTATGAGTTACTTTTATTAATATCATTTTATCATATTTTTTCAATATTTTAATAAGTTTGACTAAGATGTAAAATGAAAACGCATGGTAAGGAACTTTACCTCTTCTTCGAAAAACCTCTTTAGGTTTATACATAAATCCTTCCAAGATTGAATTTAGGATAAAACCAATTCCTATAAGATATGGGTAGGTATTTAAGTAATATAGTTATGTAGTTATTTTCAATACCAAAATTCTGTGGGAGTGTGAGTAGGAGAGGATAGGGGTGGCCTTTTATAAGTGGGGAAGAGGACACACATGGGATTTTTTAAATGAAATAGTGATACCCACATTTTTCTCATACCAAAAGGTTCCAAAATGGATAATAATAAAACCATGGATGATATATGTAGAGACCCGAAGCTTGAAGTACATGGAAAATACATTGCTTTTGCGGAATACTTAATACATAACAAAAACAGACACACAAGGACCATAATAGTTTAGTGTCTTTGGAAACTCAGAATAAAATCTTCTAATCGTGGTGAAAGATCTTCAACAACTCCCATAACGATATTCCCTTTTTTGTTTCCTTACCTAAAAACTTTATTTACTTCCTGGGGAAAATAAAATATAAAAAGGGTGAGCTCAAATTCCCAGTAAGGGAAAACATAGATAACACAAAACATGCCATAAATATTTGGAAGCAAAAACTTGAACATGAAATTTAAACATAAAAATCTTGAGCAAAGACATAAATCGTGGAAGTACGTAAGGAATATAACATAAAAGAACATCAACCATGATAAAATGGGAATAAAACATGTAATTTTGGCAACCATTCAACACATGTCATAATTTCCATAGTAGCCAAGGCATTGCTGCCAAGACCATCTTAGTGGACAAAGTCCCTTTCTGAATCGAGTTCACTCCTCGTTTCAATCCTGTAACACTGAGCCGGATTAAATTACCATTCCAGCCATGTCTATCTCATGAGATATAAATCTTTACCCAATACATTGGAGGGAGATATAGGTCTAACCCATCTCATAATGAAATCATTCTTTCGTGTGCCACAAAATCATAAATCATACATCATAGCATAACCCATGTAATAAAATGGGATTCTTAAACATCATGCCATCATAACATAATCCATAAAAGTTTGATATCATTTCTTCATAAGAAAATTGAAACCATTTAAATCATAGATACATATAACTTGAAACATACACATATGATATAATGTCATCTTATATGGAAAATATTTTTGGCAAAACACTTGAAATGAATTCTTGAGGAAAATATCATTTCTTCTTTAAAATCATTTTCTTTTCACAAAATTCCATGAAATTTTAAAAGAAAATGGTTTTGTTGAAAATAATCATGCAATATTGTAGAGTAAGATTCTTTAAAATGAGGCGTTATAAAACCGTAAAAATCCGTTCACGCCGTATAAGTTAAAAATAATATTATCCTCGTACTTTTTTCGGAAAAGTCAAAAAGTACCTTATATGGTAACCAAAGGAAAGATTCCATTCATACAATGTGGTAAAAAGTTAATAAAGGGTAAAAATGACTTTAAACATTCATGGAATAATATTAAACATTTTATGAAATCATTTTTAGAAAACATGGTCATAGATGATAAATATAACCCCAGTAAATACTTACGTATAAGCAATCTCAGATAAAAATGAGATTGAAACTTTATCCCTTACCTTATGTCCGATATGCTTCGTATGTATCCGAACCTCCTGTATAATGATTTAAATAATGTCATTGACTTATTACAGAATCATATTCATTGTTATGATATCATATATGGTTCACTTATGACTTTATATTACCCGTTCTTTTGTAAATTCCATGTTAAAGAGCATTTTGGGTAAAATCGTTTCATTTATCATATGTGTTTTGACTCGTCGTTCTTGATATTTTTATTTATATCCTGATTTACATAATTCCAGAATGTAAAACATGATTTATATATAATATATATTCATTATATACATATATATTATAGATCGATAAAAGGAATGAAATACACCGTTCATGGAGACGGTTGGTCGTACGTACGCATGAATGCTGTTTTTGTTTCCTTATTGAATTGAATGGAATTGAGTATATGACATACATATATAGATATACATACATCCAGTAGCATTATTATGTCATATATTTCATTATTATTCATTATATATACTTTATAATCATTCTTGAATGGTTAATCATGGAAAATGAATCTCATCGCGTTCGTGGAGACGGTAGTCCGTACGTACGCACGAGCGATGATATCATTCCCATGATTGTGGAATTGTATTGGAGTGTATGTATAATTTTTCATAATAAATATCACTTTACAATAATCATTTATTTACACCATTATACCCATCCATGTAAGGTGGTGGTGAAAAAACAGATTACACTACGACGTGGAGATGGTATTCCGTACGTATGCACGCATGGTGATTTCGTTTTCCGTAGGATGGATAGATGGTGAAATAGGGTTGTTTCATAATTATAATAACATATCAGTATATGATTGATACTGATGTTATTATTTCATAATGAAACAACTAAATGAGAAGAAGTGGAAGAAGAAATAAAGTTGAAAGAATCGGTAACGGGCATTACCTCTTCTTTGAAGTGCCTTTTTGAAACCTCCTCTTAGGGCACTAATATTGGTCTTTGAAGAAGACAAGAACCTCTAAGATGTTTCTAGGGAAGTGGAGAAGAGAAATTGGCAGGGTTTGGCCGAGATGTAATGCTCAAAGTGGTGTGAGGAAGAGAGGGAGGAGGTTCCCTTTTATAAGGGAGGAGAGGGGTACCTTTGGAATAACTAAAAATATTATTTTATTATAAAGTCATAATCAGTTTTTAATAGCTCCAAATTGAGTTATTTAGAAGTTAATGTGGGGATCGGTCGAAATAATCTCATCAAATACAATTTAGACAAGTTTAGTTTCCTATTTTAACCTTATCATTTAGATTTATCTTTATGTTAGATAATTTTACTTTTACCGTGTCTTTTTGTGTTCTTACACTATATGGTTAATAAACTTACTATAACAAGCCAAACGAACCCCACGTTTTTTAATATATATAACCTTATCTAATTCATTTGTCTGAAACTTATATTTTTAGGAATATAATAACAATTAATAATATAATATTTGTTTTAAAAACTATTTTATGTCAATTTTGACACTATTTGGTAATTGATTTTTGTAAAAATCATAAAAGAATGATTAGTTCGAAAAAAGTTAATTAAATCAACACTAACATGTCATATTAACATAGAAAATTATTGGAATTCATAAAAAGTCTCAAATTACATTTATTTGGGTATTCATAACATCAATTATGTCAATATTTCATTAATAAGATAATTACTGCATCATCATTGTGTCATATATAAATTAAATTATTTAAAGTCTAAAAATTACAAATAAAATATCATTATGTAGGAAATATTTTTAGTTTTCTAATGAATATTTATATTCTAATTTATCTTATTTATAACTCTATATTAAAAATTATTTACTTACTAAACTTTGATTATAACTATTTTAACCCTTCTTTAAATAAATTAATAATAAATGTCCTAATATAATCCAAGTGGGCCTAAATGGTCATATTTTTTTCCTAAGGTTGTTTTTGGTCGAATTACACTTATCCAATAGAATTAGGACATGTTTTAGGGTAATAATAATATCATTTTTACCCTTAATTACCCTATTTACTTTTAACCGTGGTAAATAAAAGTAAAAAGTTACTATTCACCAAAAATTATTTTCATCTCATTGAGCCACATTTTACTTAATGAAATCAACCGTGTCTCTCGGATTTTTCAAATTCCATTCAAAAAAGAGGTAAAATTACGTTTTATGTAAATTTGCAAATTCTCCTAGGAGGTGGGTAAAAGACGGTCAAAAGTTCAATAAAATTTTTATATATATAAAATTATTAAAAAATGACTCCAATGAATTACATTGAACTTATATAGGTATTATGTATCAATTTTGACCTAAAATAAATTTAAATAAAATAAATAATTATTTAAATAAAAAGTTGGTTTTTAAATAGTAACCCAGTGTTTTCATTATTCATCAAAAATTGAAAGTTTTCAGAAAAATACCAAAATTTCATCCTAGGATAATTTTGATATTCCGAATCCAAGATGAAATTTAAAAAATTTCAAAAAATGGTTATTACTATTCATAACGGCTAGTTTTAATAATATTTTAATGGCATATCGTTGTTTAGTGAAACTCGGTATTGCGTACAACACACGCTATCGAGGAAGGTCGCGATTGCATGTAATTCAGCCAAGTTAGGGTTGCATGTTGTGAAATACTCCTTTTTTGTAGCGTACAACACAAGACATCAATAAAATTAAAAGAATATTTTTAATAAAATCTCAGGGTGGTACATTCTACCCCCCTTAAAATGAATTTCTCCCTCGAAATTCGTCGGGGTTATAAATGGTTTACTACTCGAAAGTTTCTTTAATAGAAACCCACATTGTAAAAAGGAATACCAAAACCAATATTTAAAAACTAAATTATGAAACATAACGGTTACCCAAATTAACTAATCACTGGGTTTCCACATATGAGAACATAGGTGAAAATATGGATATGGAAGAGAAACCTAACCATCATGTTCTGATGGAGAGTAGTAGAGAACATGGCTATGAAAAATCCAACAATCACAAAGCCATATATTTGTGATGATCTAAGGTACCATCTGATTCATCGGATATAAGGGAACTAGGACAACATTTTTGGTTTTCAAGATCATTTCCCTAAAGTAGAATAATTTGAATTAGAATAAATACTTACTTTATTTCGGTACAATCTCACTATAGTTTGTGCTTTGAACAATTTATACTTCATATCTTAAAGAAATGAAGTTGAATTTTTTATTCGTGAAGTGTTAACAGATCATGAGATAGAATGATGGGTTATTCCATCTGTTTCAAACAAAAGGTTAGAAAAAGTTGTCAAATATACATAAGTCCATCTATGGTGAGGTTAATCGTATACGATTCCAAAAATGAACTTATAATTCATATATCATACCACGTAATAAAATAAAACTAGTTTCTAATAACCAAGGACTTCTTGTAGGCTAGTGGTAGGCGATAAAGGCCAGTCGCACTTCGGTTGTGGGTTCGATTCCCACAGCCTTGTCCGACGCGATGGGTTGTCGCCCGTCCTACAAGTTGTCCTTTTTCTAAAACTATATTACTATAACATACCATCAATAATATCGAAAAAAGTTCTATCCTTAAACAATACTAACTTATGTCCAATATAATTCATTCCAATCTTTAGGCTTATCTAAAATACTTCGGTCCAGGCTCATAGTATAACAAAATGATTACTTGAAATGTCCCATAACAATCACGTGAATGCCATCATTTATCCCCCATATATCATAAGATATATCTTGTTGGTCAAATTATAAACATGTGAATACCTTAATCATGTATTCTCTTAAAGAATGAATATCCATTGAACCTTAGTGAAAACATGAATGCAGTTAAAAGTTAACCCTTTCCACATACCAAAATCCTAAAAATTCATTATTCTCAAACCATGATATCACTTAGTCCTTATACCAATCATGAGCTCATGAATACAATCAAACATCTCATTATCTTCTTATCCCTTCATTATGCACATATAATCTTCTTACCAAAATTTCTCAATCACTTTCCATGGTTACCGGTACCATAAAATTATTGAAAACCACAATTGGCCAATACATAAATATTCCAATATTCCACGATACTATATACAACATTATTTTGGAATCCCATTACCTAAACACTTAATCATTCCACCACATCGTTGTCATAAACAACATCGCCAATAGTGATCGCATGTGACTTCCCTATGTCATTTTCCTTAAGTGGTTGCTCATGTCGATCATCATTAACCCTTGGATTAGGTCATTGATTAGTATAATGCCCCATTTCATTGCACTTGAAGAATTGAAGTGTTGTGGGTGCGTTCTATGAAGTCTTTTCTTTATTCACACCATTAGCAACCCTTTTTCAATTACTTCGGCACTCATCTGCTCGATGACCTTATTTTCCACACTTAAAACATTTTCTAGTTCCTTTAAAACAATCTCCACCATGCTTCTTTCCACACTTTGAGCATAAGGAAACATTCATCTTCTTTTCACCATTATTATGAGATTTCCCCTTGAACTCCATCTTTTTTATCTTGTCAAAACCATGAGATGGATATGTAACACCAACTTCCATTTCTACCTTGATACCACAACGCACAATTTCTTCATAGATAATGAAGTCTCTTATAGCTAATTCCCTTCAAAGATTTGGTTTTAAGCCACTGAAGAATCGATCAATTTTACTTTCAGGTTGGATGATAAAGCTGGATGCATACCTTTCAAGCCTTGTAAAATTCGCTTCGTATATACCAACAGATTCATCATCCTTTTTCTTTAGTTTAAGAAACTCCTTCTCCATCTTTGTTCGAAGAATACGAAGGAAGTACTTATTGAAAAATAAGTTCTTTAACTCGTCCCATTCCATGGACTCAATTTCATCTCTTGGCCTCGTATTTTTGATAAGATTCCACCATTGATCAGCTTCACCTTCCAAACGATATACTGCTTAGATGACTTTATCATGTTCAGAACATTGAAGAATTGAAAATATCTTTTTAGTGGTACTGATCCATTTTTCAGCAACAAGTGGATCAGAAGACCCACTGAAAGAAGGTGGACGTTGCCTCATGAAGGACTCAATAGAATATTGTTCCCTTATCTGCTCATTTGGAAGTCCAGAATAATTCATAGCTTGTGTAAGTATAACAATAAGATTGTTAACTCCATCTCCCATAACATTTGTTTGTTCAGGAGGACAATAATTGCATTGTCCATTACATTGATCAACACGACTCCTTTGGGTTCCAGCCATCGTCTAAAACCCAAAAAGAACAGTGTGAGAGGGAAAAATCATTCTAGGGAAAACAACAAAATATAGGGGGAGTACCTTAAATATCTAACATCTTAGGTTAAATTCTAATATCATTACAATATTTCTATGACTATATCCTATACGTATACTTATCCTTAGGGACATCCCTAGACATACCTTAGAAATATCCCTAGGGATCTCACTAACGTTTTCGTATCCTAGTTTCCAAAGGTTGACTAAACCTTTCCTCTGATACCAACTGTAGAGACCCGAAGCTTGACGTACATGGACAACACATTACTTTTGCGGAATAGTTAATACATAACAAAAACAGACACACAAGGACTGTAATAGTTTAGTGTCTTTGGAAACTCATAATAAAATATTCTAATCGTGGTGAATGATCTTCAAAAACTCCCATAACGATCTTCCCCTTTTTGTTTCCTTACCTAAAACCTTTATTTACTTCCTGGGGAAAATGAAACATAAAAAGGGTGATCTCAAATGCTCAGTAAGGGCAGACATAGATAACATAAAACAATCCATAAACATTTGAAAGCAAAAACATGAACATGAAATTTAAACATCAAAATCTTGAGCAAATACATAAATTGTGGAAGTAAGTAAGATAGATATCATAATAGAACATCAACCATGAAAAAATGGGAATAAAACATATAATTGTGGAAACCATTCATCCCATGTCATGATTTTTATAGTAGCCAAGGAATTGCTGCCAAGACCATCTTAGTGGACAAAGTCCCTTTTTGAATCGAGTTCACTCCTCGTTTCAGTCCTGTAACATTGAACCGGATTAACTTACCATTCCATCCATGTCTATCTCATGAGATATAAATCTTTACCCAATTAATTCGAGGGAGATATAGGTCCCACCCATCTCATAATGAAATCATTCTTTCGTGTGCCACAAAATCATAAATCATACATCATAGCATAACCCATGTAATAAAATGGGATTCTTAAACATCATGCCATCATAACATAATCCATAAAAGTTTGATATCATTTCATCATAAGAAAATTGAAACCATTTAAATCATAGAGAAATATTACTTGAAACATACACATATGATATAATGTTATCTTAGATGGAAAATAGTTCTGGAAAAACACTTGAAATGAATTCTTGAGGAAAATATCCTTTCTTCTTTAAAATCATTTTCTTTCAACAAAATTTCATGAAATTTTAAAATAAAAGGGTTTTGTTGAAAATAATCATGAAATCTTGTAGAGGAAGCTTCTTGAAAATGAGGCGTTATGAAACCGTAAAAATCCGTTCATGCCGTATAAGTTAAAAATAACATTCTCCTCATACTTTTGTCGGAAAAGTCAAAAAGTACCTTATATGGTAACCAAAGGAAAGATTCCATTCATAAAATGTGGTAAAAATTCAATAAAGGGTAAAAATGACTTTAAAAATTCATAGAAGAATAGTAAATATTTTATGAAATAATTTTTAGAAAACATGGTCATGGATGATAAACATAACCCTAGTAAATACTTACGTATAAGCAATCTTAGATAAAAATGAGATTGAAAATTTATCCCTTACCTTATGTCTGATATGATTCGTATGTATCCAAACCTCCTGTATAATGATTTAAATAATTTCATTGACTTATTACAGAATCATATTAATTGTTATGATATCATATATGGTTCACTTATGACTTTATATTACCCATTCTTTTGTAAATTCCATGTTAAAGAGCATTTTGCGTAAAATCATTTCATTTATCGTATGTGTTTTGACTCGTCATTCTTGATATTATTACTTATATCCTGATTTACATAATTCTATAATGTAAAAAATGATTTATATATAATATATATTCATTATATACATATATATTATAGATCAATAAAAGGAATGAAATACACCGTTCATGGAGACGGTAGGTCGTACGTACGCATGAACACTGTTTTCGTTTCCTTATTGAATTGAATGGAATTGAGTATATGACATACATATATATATATACATAATAAAGTAGCATTATTATGTCATATATTTCATTATTATTCATTATATATACTTTATAATAATTCTTGAATGGTTAATCATGGAAAATGAATCTCATCGCGTTCGTGGAGACGGTAGTCCGTACGTACGCACGAGCGATGATATCATTCCCATGATTGTGGAATTGTATTGGAGTGTATGTATACTATTTTAGAATAAATATCAATTTACAATAATCATTTATTTACACCATTATACCCATCCATGTAAGGTGGTGGTGGAAAAACAGATTACACAACGACGTGGAGACGGTATTCCGTACGTACGCACGCGTGGTGATTTCGTTTTCCGTAGGATGGATAGATGGTGAAATAGGGTTGTTTCATAATTATAATAACATATAAGTATATGAGTGATACTGATGTTATTATTTCATAATAAAACAACTAAAGAAGAATAAGTGGAAGAAGAAATAAAGTTGAAAGAATCGATAACGGGCATTATCTCTTTTTTGAAGCGCCATTTTGAAACCTCCTCTTAGGGCACTAATATTGGTCTTTGAAGAAGCCCAGAACCTATAGGATGTTTCCAGGGAAGTGGAGAAGATAAATTGGCAGGGGTTGGACGAGGTTTAAGGCTCAAAGTGTTGTGAGGAAGAGAGGGAGGAGGTTCCCTTTTATAAGGGAGGAGAGGGGCACCTTTGGAATAACTAAAAATATTATTTTATTATAAAGTCATATTCGGTTTTTAATAGCTCAAAATTGAGTTATTTAGAAGATAAGTTGGGGATGGGTCGAAATACTCTCATAAAATAGAATTTAGACAAGTTTAGGTTCCTATTTTAACCTTATCATTTAGATTTAACTTTAAGTTAGATAATTTTATTTTTACCGTGTCTTTTTGTGTTCTTACACTATAAGGTTAATAAACTTACTATAACAAGACAAACGAACCCCAAGTTTTTTATTATATATAAAATTATATAATTCATTTGTCTGAACCTTATATTTTTAGGAATATAATAACAATTAATAATATAATATTTGTTTTAAAAACTATTTTATGTCAATTTTGACACTATTTGGTAATTGATTTTTGTGAAAATCATAAAAGAATGATTATTTCGAAAAAAGTTAATTAAATCAACACTAAAATGTCATATTAACATATAAAATTATTTTAATTCATAAAAAGTCTCAAATTACATTTATTTGGGTATTTATAACATCAATTATGTCAATATTTCATTAATAAGATAATTACTGCATCATCATTGTGTCATATATAAATTAAATTATTTAAAGTCTAAAAATTACAAATAAAATATTATTATGTAGAAAATATTTTTATACTTCTAATTAATATTTATAGTATAATTTATCTTATGCATAAACCTATATTAAAAATTATTTACTTATTAAACTTTGATTTTAACTATTTTAACCCTTCTTTAAATAAATTAATAATAAATGTCCTAATCTAATCCAAGTGGGCCTAAATGGTCATATTTTTTTTCCTAAGGTTGTTTTTGGTCGAATTAAACTTATCCAATGGAATTAGGACATGTGTTAGGGTAATAATAATATCATTTTTACCCTTAATTACCCTATTTACTTTTAACTGTTGTAAATAAAAGTAAAAAGTTACTATTCACCAAAAATTATTTTCATCTCATTGAACCACATTTTACTTACTGACATCAACAGTGTCTTTTTGATTTTTAAAATTCCATTCACAAAAGCAGTAAAATTAAGTTTTATGTAAATTTGCAAATTCTCCTTGGAGGTGGGTAAAAGACGGTCAAAAGTTCAATAAAATTTTTATATATTTAAAATTATTAAAAAATGACTCCAATGAATTACATTGAACTTATATACGTATTATGTATCAATTTTGACATAAAATAAATTTAAATAAAATAAATAATTATTTAAATAATAAGTCGGTTTTTAAATAGTAACCCAGTGTTTTCACTATTCATCAAAAATTGAAAGTTTTCATAAAAATACCAAAATTTCACCCTAGGCTAATTTCGATATTCCGAATCCAAAAATGAAGTCCATTTTGAAAGATGAAATTTACAAAATTTCAAAAATTGCTTATAACTATTCATAACGGCTAGTCTTAATAATATTTTAATAGCATATCGTTGTTTAGTGAAACTCGGTATTGCGTACAACACACGCTATCGAGGAAGATCGCGATTGCGTGTAATGCAGCCAAGTTAGGGTTGCATGTTGTGCAATACTCCTTTGTTGTAGCGTACAACACAAGACATCAATAAAAATAAAAATAATATTTTTCATAAAATCTCGGGGTGTTATAATATAACATTTACATATAGACATAACATAGTAATTGGACAAGTTTATATCTCATTTTAACATTTATATTTTTAGTTCAACCCTCAGTAAACCTGTTTTAACCTAAACCGTGGTAATTAATTTTTACTATTTTTCATATTCATTATGATTTTTTATTTAAAATTATAATATAATTTTAACTATTATTATTTAAAATATAGAATCCATTTTTTTAAATTAATTTCATATAATTAGTAAAATTTCATTTAAAATTAAACCCATAGACGTAATGATAAAATTATTTTCCGGAGAGAAAATTATCATAAGTATATAAAGTTTTAATATCAAAAATCAAAATTAATTTGATTCCAATAAAATAAATTTTATTTATTATAATATAATTTTACAATCAAAAAAAATTTAAATAAAAATTGGATTTTTATATTCTTTAAAAAAAATATAGTTTTCAATAAAAACCTGTATTTTTCACTATTCATCGAAAATTTAATCTTTTAAGAAAATTATAAAAAATCAACTGTAAGATAATTTTAATATGATGATTTTAAAAATTAATTCCATTATTATAAATAATTTTTTAAAAATTTTTAAAAAATTATTTTTAAAATATGCGTGCAAAGCACGATGAAACCCTCTTTCAGAACAATACAGTTTTTCAGAAAAACAATTATTTTTATTTTAAATGATTATTATTTTATTTCCATCAATATATAAACATTGATTTTATTTTATACATTTTTAAACCATTTAATTTTCATAATTTAGTTTGTCTTATTCATATCTTCCAATTTAATGGCTGCTTTATAATGGTATACTATATTACTGTTCATTTAGACTCAGCATTGCATACACCACAAGTTATCGTAGTGATTGAATTTATTTAATAAAAAATATATCATAATGTCTTGGATTGTTACAACACATATTAGTCTTAAATCATTTTTCTTGAAATCCAAGTCACTATGCAGTAGACGGATCATTGATCATATGACCTGGAAAAAAGTTATAATAATAACAATATTATTATTATCATAAATATAAAATTTTAATTATGTATATATCCTAAATTTTTTTGAGTGATTCATAATTCACCCCCATACACATTTACACATTTATATATATTATATTTCACAAATTTACATTTCCACATCTGAGTTTGTACCAATATGTGTGTGTGTGTGTGTGTATATATATACCTATGTATATGTGCATAACCACAAATGACACCAAAGGTCCTTTTAAAATCAAATAATCTATTCATAAGGGCCATTCATGCAATTTAACAAACCCATGTTGTGTATAGTTTTATAATCAATATTTTTCCAATGATTCTAATTTTAGAAATCATTGAGATTGAAACGAAAATCTAGTTAAATTTGATTTTTTGTTAAAATACTACCAAAATATATTTAATATTAATATTAAATACCCAAAACATGAAGTTAAACATGTAAGAAATATTTATTTTTGAATATAAAGACCAATATTATAGGAAATCAACCTCAAATTGAGCAAGGATGATTCAAATATTTTAGTATGGGAAGAATGATACTCAAGAGAAACAAAACATACAATAACATCAAAAACAGTAATAAATTTGGACCAAAATAGTACCCAGGGTTCAACCACAATCAAGACATGGTAAAGAAAGAAGGGGAGATCAAGGGAGAAAGAAGGAAGGATGCAAAAGGAACCCTAACCTTGAATAATTGAAAAAAATACTGATGGAAGAAACTTTAATTGCTAAGTTAGGTAGAGGAATAGAGAGGTAGGTGTGTAGTTGGGCTTCCTTGGGTTATGTGTGATGCATTAGGAGGACAGATATTGGAAGGGTAATATTTTTAGGGAAAATAAGGGTAGTGTAAATTTATAAATTTATATTTTTATAGAACTAATAATTGTTCACGTTTTGTCTTCATGGTTTCCCAAACCAGGTCAGTGTTCTAGGTGCCCAGTTGGAGGTTCATGGTTGGATAAATTTTTAGCCAACCATGCGGAAAAAACCATACACAATGCGTAGTTCATTGAAATTATAAAATTACCAATTTACCATCCCCTTATTTTCTTTAAAAATTTCACCCTACCATTTTACTCCCTCATTACGCATTGTTCAGAACCCATGGGATCCTGATCATGACCCTCCCTGTCTATTCCCCTTTCTCGATTATTTAAGATGGTTTCTTCACCCATTTCATCTGATTCTCCATGTTTTGGGTTCCTCTTCCCCCTTTCATCCTTTATAACATGTTATCTTCTTCTTACCTTACTGAATATTGATTTTTGTTGAAACCTAGGTTGGTTTTATTCCTAATTCATTCTATTTCTCAATGTTATTGTGTGCGATATCTCTCTTAGGTCTCATTCATCTAATATACAAATCTTTACATCATCCATTCTCGATTAGAGGTAGGTTCCCTATCTCATTGTTCTTTAAGATTTCAAATTCAAGATTTCAATTGTGTTTAAATTCATGTTTTATGTATTTAATATTATTATTAAAAATATTTAAGTAGTATTTTAAAGGAAAATAAAGTTTCATTTGATTTTCATTTCAATCCAAATGATTTCTCAAATTGGAATCATTGGAAAAATATATTTTATAAAACCATACATGCCATGTGTTATTTAAATTTCCCAGATGGCCTTCATCGATGAATTATAAGATTTTTTAGTGGTCCTTTGATGACTTCAGTGGTTAGTCACCGTTCCACCACTGAGGTGGCACATTTCGGGTGTTGAGGAAATGGTCCGAAGAGAATCATCACCTGTCTCTTTTTATAGAGATGGTTTCTTGTCAAATTCACCATTTATTATTTTCAACCCATTCTGCATCATTATCATTTAAAGGAAGGTTGTATTAACCCTGTAGGGGCTGGGTAATTTACCCCTTTCATATTGGGAAGAAGATTTCATAGCCATATGGTCCTAGCTGGCAATTGCATGGAGTCAAGTACTTATGCAATCTCTCCTCCCCAGATATAATTTCCTTAGATAATCTCTAATGGGTTTATTCATGGATCTAGAAACTATCAGTGGCCCTGGTATCCATGATTCATGTACCTACTTTCCAAAGGCAGGCACTCGTGGGTTAATGATCCTGCCAACAACACTTAATGACTCCATTGGTCGAGAGGATGAAAATTCAGGCTCACCACACCCTTTTGGGGTAGGATTATTTCTTATTCTGGGACTTTCTTATAGATTTAAGTTGTGTTCATATGTTTATGAATCCTTGGTTCATTTCGAAAGAGTGTGTCTATGGGATACCCCTGGTTTTCTGGATTATCATAGGCATACATATACTTAATTCCATGGAGGTACTGCTAACTTGATCCATAAAATAAGGTGATCTGGAGTTTATAGTAATCTAGGTTGGATGAAAATTGATTTGATGTTGGGATCAAACCCATAATATAGGTTTCCTATGTATTCCTGAGAGATGAATCAAAATCCAACTAGTTCATAATTGTGTGGGGCTTACTCATGGAAGCTTCCCATTTGAGGAGACATTATTGGGTGAACCCTTTTGGATTGGAACACTATTGAACTCGGGCCTTCAAGAAGGAATCCTATGTATCCTAGTTTGAACAGGAATCAGATTTCTCATAATTCCTATTGTGTGGTGATTACACAAGGAAGATACCCATTTAAGAAGACATGATTGGGTGATCCCTTTTTTATGGGATCCCTTTTGAGCTTGAGCCTTCAAGAAGGCATCCTATGTATCCATGTTTGATCATGAATTAGAGTTCCCATAGTTCAGAATGTGTGGATGTTGTAATATTCACAAATATATAAATCCACGTGAGTCATGTTCGATGTGAGAAATAAGATGATGTGAAATACTCAACAAAGCATGTGCATCCTCTCCTATTGGTGGGAGAGGGAGAGCCTATAGCGGACAAGGCCAAGGAGATGGTGGGCGAGGGCACGGAGCAACGAACCCTTTAATGTGAGAAGACATTAAAGGTCGCATGACTCTTTCTCAGAAGATTGGGGACTTACCTCAATGGGAGTGCCTTGAAATGTGTTCTAGGTAGGGGAGGAGTGTCATCCTCGTCAAAAGTGGATACAAACATAACCCCTTGGATTGGTTACCATTCCTCATTGAATAGAAAATCAGGTGATCACCTTTAATCCCTAGAATGGGGAGGTTCATGTTGGCATCCTAAGGTTGGACTCTGAGTTACCATGGGAATGTATACCCACAGAAATTCTCGAAGCCCGAACCGTTGTGGGGAGAGCCTTTGTGACTCCGATTAACATGGGTATGTAGACTCAAAGGGGTGAGTTGATGCGCCCAATGGTTTGATCATACGGGTCTGGTGGATTTGGAGGAGGCTTTGTCCTGATGTCGGGGGACTGGTTCACAGAGGGACTATGGAGGACTAAATGGTAATAGAGGGGAAAAATTGAAACCAGAGGAAATATTACCTAAAAACACCCCATTCTGTGTACTTATTTCTTGTTCAATATGGGGGAGGCTCTACATATCGTAGCGGTATGAATATAGAGGGGTCGTCCACATACTGATTCAGTACGTGGGCATGGGTATAGACCACTACGCACCATAGTGGTACGCGGTCCTTAATGTGGTCCATCATGTCACTTTGGGTTCCACCCATATACTGGTGCAGTACACTACGTTAGTTTAAATCTGTGTAGTGATATACTACACCGAGCATCATATTGAAGGAGGATCCAGGGGACTATTGTTTGTGGGCAGTTCATTTTTGAGGAATATGTGGTTCACAGTTTCACTATTTAGGTTCGCAGTTCTCTTATTATTATTATGTTCCCTCATTTTATGGTTCACAACCAGCTATACCTGCAAAGAGTGTGGTTTGAAATTCTAGTTTTCCAATGATTCAAGACTAAAATCGGAATCTTCTCTAACTTCTTTCTTCCAACCTCTGGTTCCATTAAAGCTTTCATCATCTGTCCTATCTCAATTAATTTTTTTCTCCTTTTATATAGCATCTAGTCAATCATATATATGGGCATGTGACACCATTTGAAAAGGCCCATGAAGAGATATCCTGACCAGTGGAAGAATCGGTCAACTAGGGTTTGCGGAGGCTACGGTTCATGATCATGGTTCACAGAACCCTAACATTTTGCTTCATTCGTGAACCATTAAGTTCTCAAGATGGTTCCGAGATGGACATCACACACATGATTCCATTAGTGATATAATTCACGGTCTACTGGGTTCGTCAGCCATCGTTATGCAGGCTAGTTCCTCGCAGATCATTCCATGTACTAGTGGTTCACGATCCAGAATGTCTACAAACCATTCCTGGTGATGGTATATGGGCCACTTAAAATTCTTTGAAAACTTGAATTCCTTCAATATTTCCTCTGAAATTTATAACTCAATTTGTCTCTATTCACCTTTATAGACATGTAAGAGTACTTTCATCCTTATATAAAGTGATTGTGGAAGTATTTTCTTCCATTGGAGGAATTTTCAAGACCATACAAATTCCCCCATCATAATGGGGTCCGTTCGAATCAAAAAGGGGACTATTCTGATGTAGAAGTGGTCCTGAACTGAAATGGTTTGCGATAGAGCAGATATGCCATGTTAGAGGGGACCACACCTATATATAGGGTCCCATGTCATTTTCCTTTTACCATTTCCCACAGCGAAAAGTGATCTAGATTTCCCTAACTTCCTCTACATTTTCATACCATGCTTCTTGAGAAAATTTATTTTGCGAACTTCTTCGTACATGCCGTGAACCAAAATTTTCACTATTTCTTTGTCTTCATACCGAATTTTGGATTTTGTGAATGAAATCATGGAATTTTAAAATCAAAATCTGGATTCTTCAAAGGAGAAAGCCACACTACTCATGTTTCTGCATACCTAGATTGTATCATAAAACCAAACTTTAAGAATTAATAATACGAACTTAAACTTTTAATCCACAATCATTGAAAATCAACTTAACAAGGCCTAGGTTCATAGTATCCACCTTCTACGAAACATTATTTTTGCCGGCCAACAATTTGCAGGACGACGCCTCACAGTTGGTTCGTATACCGTGAATGAAATAAGAGAGGTATGAATTTTTGTAATAGTACTCTTTATGATAAACATTAGAAGTATGATTAAATTAAATTTGATGAATATCAAGACATGATTCATATATCATATTATAGGAAATAGATATTAATGAATAAGATAATTAATCCTAGTTAATGGTTTAAGAATGAAGTGGAATGGTTAAAGTGTTTGTGTATAGGAATTCAAGAATTATGTTATACAAATCCTGTAATATATATGGATTGTTTTGTAGAAGTTTTTCATTAATGATTTACAGGAATATGTTTAATGGTTCTAATGAACTATAAAATTAATTTAATTTAAAGGTGATATACATGTAAAGACACAATTAAGGGAAGGATTACCATTATTATGTTTCAGATGTTCAGATAATGGAGTTAGGATAAAGAGATTATTAATATGAATAAAGTAAATTAGATAGTGTATATTATCTTATAATTGATTAATGATTTATTGATAAAGTTGTTTATTCTATCATTGATGGAATTTACAAGAATTTTTTATTTAAGTATAAACTCTAAAAATATGTGTTTTGTTAAATGAATAAGAAATCATGTAAGATTTCAATAATGTTATATAGTAATTCATGTTATTACCATGTTTCAAATACATTATAAAAGTATCCAAATGTTTGTAATTTTACAATTAAGAGTTACTTCATGTTATTTGAGTGATTAATGAAATTTTAAATTTGGAAATTTAGTAACCTTCTTTATAACGACTAGTATGTTAATCTTTTTGAAGGTTCATAAGGTTAACCATATATGAAGTGGTTATAGTTTAACATTGGAAAATTCTTTATATATTAATGTATCAATTCACTATTTGAATATTTATGCATATTGGATAACTTGTTCTAACTATTTTGTTTTGATGATATCTTGAGATAGAAGGAATGACTTATCATTATATTATGGATTATTATGATATATTTTTTCTTTAGCTATAAAATTTCACCTTCATTTCATGGAGTAAAAGATGACGTGGAAATTGATCAAGTCATAAACAAAGGGTGATATTGTGCTTATTAATTGAAATAAAATCAAGTAAATATATCTTACAATGAAAACTTTTCAACTTTATTAAATGGATATTGAAATAAAATGTTATCCTATTACCCTAATTTATGATGATATCAATGAAAATTTTCAAACTTATTTGGTTTATGGTTTTTAGTTTTTTATTTTCAAATGATCATTCACTTTCTTATGATTAATGATCTATATCACTCCCCATCCTTATTAGGACATTATGTTTTTCTTCCATATCCAAATATTCACTTTAGATCTAAGTTCTCCTATGTGGAAACCTAGTTATGAGTTACTTTAGGAAAAATTTATGTTTCTAAATTTCCATTTTTAATGGAAGTTTTATAATTTATTTTTACGATGTGTGTTTCTATAATGTAATTTACAAATGTTAAACCTTTGATAATGTAGATAAATTTCAAGGAAAAATTTCTTTTTAAGGGCTTAGAATATAACACAATAATATTTTGTTATTTTTTTCAAAAAAAATAAATATTTTTGATATTTTTCATTACATAAAACAATGCTTTTATCTTTCATTACATGCAACACTAATTTCAGTTTTCATTAAATGCAACACTGAGTTTAAATAGAACATAATATACTATTAAAATATTATTATTCAATATGATAGGTGTCACCTATCCTTTTTATGCTAAAAATTGTATTTTTCTAGTCAAGATAAATTAATTAAATTTTATTTATATTAATCTAATTTTGGTCATTGGAATCATTTTCATATTAAATTTTTATATAATTTTTTTTAAACTTTTGGACATTTTCTCTCTTAAAATTTGCTTTCTCAACCCGTATATGGGATTAATTTTAAATTAAAATTTTCCACTTACGTAAATGGAATTTTAAAAAATGTATTCCATATTTGTAATCAGAATAATTTATATTATATAATAATTTGAAATTAATTTTTGACTATAATGAATAGTAGAAACCGTAAAAATTAATTATCATGGTTAAGGTTAAAATGAGATTACTAAGGGGTTTAACAAAACTATAAAGATTAAAATTTCTAAAAAAGTTAAAAGACCTTTTTATGGAACTATTTTCTACCTTATATATCATAAGTTCGATAATGCACTATTTTAGAGCCTGGTGTCTGGTGAGAAATGTGGGAACGCCTTTTTTAAAAAAAAATTACAAGTGTGTCACTCACCTCACTTATAAATGGCCTCCCCTATACTCTCCTCTTTACACATTAAAAACCCATTATCTTATAAAATAAATACCAAAATAACTTCCTTTATTCCTTATTATCATCTGAGAATCCTTATTTTGGTCGTAAATCTAACCCTAGAAGCCTTTTGTTGAAAACCAAAAGTAGTTGCCCAAAAAAGAGGTAATGTCCCCAACTGGTCATTTTATTTTATTTATTAATTTGCATCATAAATTTATTATTAAAACATGATGATATAATAACTTCAATATCTTCAATATAATTATATTTTTTTCATGTTAAGAGAATTACCTACAACAATCATCTCTTCTATCAAATGGGTTATGAAATTGTCATTCGTGTGTACGACGGACTACCGCCTCACGAACCGATGCCATTCATTTTTCACTAACCACCTCTCATAAATATATATAATCATGGATTAAATATTTTTATATTATATTTATAATATTATTATTCTTTTGGAATATGAAAATCACATGTTCTTTCTTACTTTAAATTCCATGGGAATATGATAACGTCCTTCGTGTGTACAGCGGACTACCACCTCACGGAGAATTGTGATTCATTCATGATTTACATGGAATGTAATAAGGATGGTTTGAATGAAAATATGTGATATATATGACACAAAAATTAATCTATAATGGTAATATATTATTTATATTATTTCTATCAATCAATCTATTAATAAAATGGAAACAACATTCCTATTTAAATACGACCTACCATCTCCATAAACGGTGTATTTCAATTTATATATATATATAAAAATTATGTATTAATAAAAATAAATATATAAATAATATATTTGATATTAATATAACGTTTAAAATTTTATATATTATGGAACCATGATCAAAATAACATGACCAAAAATGAAAAATCAAAACATACCTGAAAAACAAATCAGTTATTACCCAAAATGTGACTTTAATGTAGAATTGTTAATAAATGGGTAACAGAAGGTCATAAGTAAATAACATATGGTATGATATATATATGTATATATGTATATATTTTTATATAATATATTTATAAAAAATTTATATTTATTATTCAAGATTTTCAGACATGTACTAATGAAGTTGAGACTTATGGTTAGGGATTTATAGCCTCTTTTATTTCTTGGTTCCATATGAAAATTCACCACTCATTTATTTTGTGTAGTGTATATACATAAATTTTTAATTTTTATATCTTAAATATCCTTATTTTAATTATATTTAAAGTTTCATTTGATTTTAAACTAATTTTTTCCTTACAATTCAAAAAATATAACTAAAGTAGTGAGGGATTTTAGTCTCACTTTTTTAATTTTATGAGACACATGTCATATTCACCACTTATTTATTTTTTGTGGTGTATATAATACACATGAATGTATTTTATGATTCTAATCCTGAAATTTATTGTGATTTATATATCCATTTTAGGACCTATCTATTATGGGGTTTACAGTTCCAAAGTTACCAATACAGTAAGGGATTTTTTGTCTCAAATTGACACCATGGAGGCCTAAATTATGTTATGCACTTATCTTATTCTATGAGTTCTATATAATACCCGTTTGAAATTTTATATATTAAATATCACTATTTTAATGATATTTTATGATCACTTAATGTTATTATTTCATGGGGAATGTGATTCAAAGTTTCCAAAGTGGTAAGAGTTTTTCATTACAATCTCATATTTTATCAGGATTATTTATGATTATTCTTCCAATAGTGAAATATTATAATACATATCTCAATAAAATAATGAATTTTATTATCATATATATTTTTCATAATAATACATGTTTTCCCTTTATTTTTCTCTCTTTATATACTCAATAGTTCAAACGAATTTTTATAATAAACTCATCTTTATTTCTCCCTTTAGTTGAAAACTCTTTTTCATATAAAACCTTGTTTTCTAAAAATATTTTCAATTTTTTTAAATTATTCAAATGTTTTATTAATGTAATTTTTACCCATGTTCTAATTTTTTTAAAAAGTTTTGAAATTAATCTTCATGTTATTGTCTAAAAAAATTTCCTTTGGATATTACCGAAAATGTGAAAGGAATATTGATTTCAAAGTGTAAAGAATGAATAGTATTTTCCATCATCATTTACAATTGTTTTTTTAGTATTACTTTATAAGTTATAAAGTTTATTTTCAAATAAAAATATTTTTAAAAAATATGTTTTATTTTTTAAAAGTGGAAACTCTATTTTCCTTAAGAAACCTTCCAACTGATCTTTGTTTGAAAATAATTCACTATCTAAGTTGACATCCTTTGAGGTTACTTATGATTTAATAGGTATATTATGCAAGGATAACATTATTATTCTTTTTCTGAATGGTTTATATTTTTGATGACATGGTTATTATGAAACCCATTTCCCTTCCATGGGTTATACCAAGATAGAATTATTATGAAACCTGCTTA
Source organism: Viscum album (assembly GCA_963277665.1). Taxonomy (NCBI): domain Eukaryota; kingdom Viridiplantae; phylum Streptophyta; class Magnoliopsida; order Santalales; family Viscaceae; genus Viscum; species Viscum album. The sequence goes on along the minus strand of OY728143.1, from coordinate 713,397,809 downwards.
TACATTCCACAGGTTATACCATGATATAATTATTATTAAACCCACTTATTTTTTCATGGTTTAAACCGTGATATAATTCTTAAAAACCCCACTTGTATTTTAATGGGTTATATAATGATATAATTATTTTGAAACCCACTTCTTTTCCATGGGTTATCCCATGATATAATTCTTATAAAACCCACTTATTTTTCCATGGATTATACTATGATGAAGTGATGAAATGATTATAAAATGGTTTTGTAGCAACTGGGTCCTGCTGACAGCACATACACCCCGCCTTAACACGATCATCAGGTCCTAGACCCCAGGTACCACCAGTTTCCCCACAGACACATTGTCCCCTCTTAGGGCCCCAACCATATTCCCAAATGGGTTATCTGACTAATAACTATCCCCAAAATCCAACACATGTTCTTTCTAGTGTTCTTTTTCCTCACTCACAAACACTCTAAGAAACTTACAAGAAAGTCACCTATCATGATCACTACTCCATTCCAAGCACACTTAACTGTGGATTTCTAATTAGGTAGGCTCCTGAAAAAAAATTACACATTGTTGATATGAGTCATATCATTTAGTCATTTAACCATTTATCATTATGGGGTGCTAAATCCCCCCCCCCCCCCGCGCTGACAGCTTAGACACCTCACCTTAACTTGGTCATTGGGTCCTGGCGCCCCAGGTACCACGAATTGCCCCGTAGACACATGGTCCCCTCTTAGGGCCCACCCATATGCCCAAATGGTTCATCTGACTAATTAATATCCCCAAAATCCAACACATGTTTTATCTAATGTAAATTTTCCTCACTCACAAACACTCTGGGAACCTCCCCAGAAAGTCACCCATCCTGATTATTACTCCATGCTAAACACACTTAACTATGGAGTCCTAATCATGTAGGCTCTTAAAAATAAATGTACAGATTTTTTTATGAGTCTTATCATTTAATTATTTAACCCTTTATCATTTCGGGGTGCTAAATTCACCCCATACCCCCACTGACTGCACAGACACCCCACCTTAACATGGTCATCGAGTCTTATCCCCCTAGGTACCACATGTTGCCCCACAGACATATGCTTCCCTCCCAAGGCCCCACCCATATGCCTGAATGGGTCATTTGACTAATGACTATCCCCAAAATCTAACACATGTTCTTCTAATGTGGTTTTTCCTCACTCACACACACTCTGGTAAACTTCCAAAAAGGTCACCCATCTTGATCACTACTCTATTCCAAGAATGCTTTACTATGTAGTTCTAATTAGTTAGTATCCTAAAAAGAAAGGTTCACATTATTGATATGAGTCATATCGTTTATTCATTTAACCCTTTATCATTATGGGGTGCTAAATTAACACCCCCCCACATAGATAACAACACCCTCTTTATGGGACCTATATATCATCCCAAGATTTCCACCAAACATAAGGTTGTGGGTTCCTCCTATGATACCACCGGTGGCCCTGTAGAACATGGTCCCCTCCCTATGGCCCACCCATGTTCCTGAAAGGGTCATCTGACTAATGAGTCGCCACATGACAACACATGTTCTTTCCTATGTGCACATTGTTGATATCAGTAATATCATTTAGTTATTTAACTCATTATCATTCTGGGGTGCTAAATTCACCCCCCCCCTAGAGAACAATTCCCTCTTTATGGGCCCTACATATCAACCCAGGATTTCCACCACACTTTAGTAAGGTGCACATTGTTGATATGATTCATATCATTTATTCATTTAACCCTTTATCATTCTGGGGTGCTAAATTCACCCCCCTTAAAGAGTAATGCCCTCTTTATGGGCCTTTCATATCAACCCAGAATTTCCACCACACTTAAGGTTGGGTTCATCCTCCGATACCACCAGTTTCCACAAAGAACATGGTCCCATCACTAGGGCCCACCCATGTGCCAGAACAATTCATTTTATTAATAAATCCCTATAGGCCAATAAATGTTCTTTCCTATGTGCTTTGTCCTCACTCATACACACCATGGGAAACTTCCTTGAAGGTCAACCATCCTAATCACTACTCCATGCAAAAAATGATTAACTATTGAGTTCTAATCAGGTAGGCTCCCAAGAAGAAAGGTGCACCTTGTTGACATAATTCATATCATTTAGTCATTTAACTCTTTATCATTATGGAGTGTTACATGTTTCATTTCCAAATACGAAGCTATGATGAAATTTTTATGAAACCCGTTTATTTTTATAGATTATAATATGATGAATACTTTATTATCTTTTGGAACATGTGTGTATAATTTTTTTCATGTGATGGGTGGGTCCTATATCTCCCTCCAATGCATTCGGTAATGATTAATATTTTTTATCTCAAAGGGTACAGAATAGGTTATCCCAAGACCAAAAAATGGTATATGGGAGGTTATCCCAAGACTGAAAGAGGGTACAATAGAGGTTATCCCAATCCTGAAGCAGGTACATGAGTATTTTTCCCAATCATAACTTGTTATGAATGTCTTGGTGTGTATCCTTAACATAATATTTTCTATGATTATGTATATACCAGAAATCATTGTCTTATTCCAATGTTATTCTGCCATAGCTCATGGTATTTCATTTCCTTATGATTTATGTCTTATAAACTACCAATCATTATTCTATGACTCATGTTTTTGATCTATGATATGAAGGGTATGGTTTTCATAATTAATTATCATGTTCTCAAAACCATATTCTCAAGTTATATTGATATCTACCTTTTATGTTTCTATGTTTCCCAAGGCACTATACCTTTATGATCCTCATGCATGTGTTCATGTAATGTAATGAATATTCATCTAAAAAATTTAATATCTATGAATGAAAAGATTGAGTTTCCATATTTCAAAATAAAACAGTCTAATGAATATAAAACCTTTGAGAGTTGAAGGGTGAATAGGATTACATGGAGGCTGGTGATTCAATCAATCTATGTTGATTAGATGGGCATGATATATCTATATGTTTTAAACATGGATGAACTGTGTTCATGTCTCCTTATCCCACCTCACATTTACTTTGGTTAAGAACTGGTTAATAACCCAGTCCATTCTCTCCACTTCTTTGAGCCCACATTGGGTTCTGTGCCCAAAATATATTACACACCCAAATGGGGCACGCCAATATGATCTCGATCAATAGTACCACTTTATACACCCTGTGGGTGCACTATACACCCAACAACACTCCTTACTAACAGTGAAAGTGTTCACTACCTCTTTCCTCTATGCTAGATTAGTGAGATTTCCCTCCCATTTAGTTGATGTCACCTCCAACAATGTGGTGATCAAGATAGTTTCTTATTTGTCTTGTCTAGCCCTTTTTTCAATTACGCTTAGAAAATATTTTGCATAAAGTAACATAAATTCTAAACCAATATCTCACCAAATCATCATGAAAAATATGATCTCTAATTCATTTAAAATACATGGTATCTTTAAAATTCAGCATTTTCACCTTCTTCTTCCCTTATGAAAAATAAAATTTGTCCTGACTTCAATAAAACTCCTCATGAAATAATAATGTGTAGCCTTCACTTATTCATTATTGTAAAAAATGTGTCCCTATTGACACAAGTCTTTGAAATGATGGTAAATTCAACAATAATCATACTTAGTTAAGTTATTTATGTACTTCATAAAGATAAGTAAGTAATGTTAACCAAAAACAGACAACTCCCCAGGAAAACTTTCTTACAACTAGAATCTTCAATAATCAGTGTCCCAAAAAACACAACAGGACCAAGGGATTATATTATGAGTTAGATTTAGGTATCCAATATAGGTCTCTATTAGATCACCCCAATTTATAGATCATGATGCCATAAACCACCAAAAACCCACCCCACCCAAACCACCCACACCAACATAGTGTAATAATAAAAATAATAATAAAAATAATAATAATATTATTATTATTATATATAACCCAAGTCAAAATTATTTATCCCATATTATCCTTGAATTGTCTATATCAGTGTATGGATATCTATGCCATAGATGGATCATCAATCTGATTTACTAGTAAAAAGTTATAATAATAATAATAATTATTATTATTATTATGAAATATTAATACATAAAGTCATGGTTTTAAATTTAACATAATAATAATTATTATGAAATATTATTGTGCTTATGTCATAATGGTGATACAGATGACTCCCAGTTCCCAATACAACCCTTCACATGGAAAAAACATCCATATTCTCTATCCATTTGAATTCCAACCATTTAATTATATATGATAGGGATTAATATTAATCATTGGATCATATCACGTGAACTCTATAAAAATGGTAATGTGTTAATGAAATGGGTGAACCTTTTCCACCCCACATTTTATTCCCTCTACTTCTTATTTTTTTCCTATATTTTTGTTTCTATTTTCCATCATTATCGTCATATGAATATTCGATGCATGTTTATTCAATGATATGCATCACCTATTGTCACTCATTTATTCCAGGTTTTAAAATTCCTCAAGGTTTCAAACGATATTTGATCGATTTAAAAAAATTATCAAAATGATCATATTCTCTACATTGCACATCATTACGACTCTATTATCAACATAGGATAATTCTTTTGTGAAAAAGGTATGCCACATGTTTCTATAAACATTATTCTTTTAACATGCTCTTTCACATGTGTATCAACTCCACACATTATAATAGCTACATCAAAAGGTGAGTGTTATTTTTTATGTAAGATATTGTTACATTTATTTCCCCCTCTCAATAAAATTTCTAAATATATGAATTATTTTTTTAGTATTTTTCTATGAGAAAAATGATGATATCCTAAAGAGATATATTGACTAGTGTCTACCAAAATTCTTGTTCATTCCTCGAATTGACTGTGATTGGTTAAAAACTAATTTATTTGAAGTTGATAAAAGTATCATTCATCAAATAAAATAATAAAACAATTCCACTTAATGTGTATGGATGATTAACATCGTGTACTTGTAATACATCAATGTTTTGAAGTAAATTTTACTAATCATGTCATGAAAATGATGGAGACATAATAAAATTTAACATCTCCTATGTCTTTGTACACCTATAAGGTTTCAAAATTGGTTATTATCTTTAAATAATCATGACATAGATGATATTTATTTTTTTAATACACGTACCCCTAATTAGGAATAAAATGTTGAATTGAATATTCATTTTATTATAGTGAAGACACTATGAGACCCAAGACAATAATTTTATTTCATTACCTAAAGTGAATGATAATATTTACTATAAAATATTTATTTCATTCCCTAAATTGAATAAAAATATAGATGATTTTAATTTAAAAAAAGTTTGAGGCGAATATGATGTTTTTGAGTAGTCATTTTATTATATTTTTTATAAATAATAATAATAATATGACCAAAAACATTGGTTTGATGATAATAAACATTTAAAGAGATCAATTAATTTTAATAATTAATATAAAATAATACATCCATATAGGATGATATAAAAATGTTTCCTTTGAAATTATATTAAAATATAAATTTATTTATCAGTTATTTATATTTTAGAATAAATATAAAATAAGAAATTATCTATTATGAGGTGATTATGGATTATTAATATCATGTCATGTAAGTCATTCAAAAATATCCAGGGAAGAGTATATTATTCTTCTTATAGTTCATATATGTGATAATAGAATTACATAGCCATTATAATCCAATATATTTTATAAAAATGATTTTACTACCTAAAGTGTTTAAACAAGGATTGTCATAATAAATAAAATTATTAATTAATTTATTCCTCAATGTGAATGTAATAACATTATCTCATTCCATGAAGTGGTCGAAATTATTCATTATAAATTTAATATGATTTTTGATTCTCATATTTATAATTTTATCATGAATATTTGAAAGTTTATGAAATTTGATCAAATGATCTCTTCTCTCTTTGGTAAAGTGAATGTTTTTTATGGATTATAATTTTTTATGGTGGTGAATTTTGTGTTGTGAATCTAGAAGATTCTTCCACATTAGTTCTGGATACCACATTCACCAGCTTTAAAATACATGGGGGGGGGGACCTCTTCCAAGTATATGTATTAAAAAATAATATTTGGGCCATAAGTTACAAAATATAAAATAATCATCTTGGTGATAGGAATAACCCTTTATGATTATATTATGAATTTATAAACCAGTAAAAGTGGAAACTATAATAAAAAATATGAGCATGCACAATGGAAGATCCAAAAAATATTACATATATATATTAGGAATAAAAATATTTATAAATATTATTTTTATTAAATACATTAAAATAACTCATATATGAGTTAGTATATGATCATGTAAGTACATTTACTGTTAGAGAAAACTAATTAACACCAGAAGAGAAGATATACTCCTATGTAGTAGTAATGTTTTTAATGACTTGTTACATATAGATTATTGATGAGATATATCAATGGTATTCTTGAAAAAAAATCATATGGAGACACTAGATAAAAGTAGTACCCTGATATATATCAATAATTTATAAAAAGTTATTAAAGTGATTATAAAGAATTTTTTTTGTACAATCGAATCAATAATGGTAAACCAGAAGTTTAATAATCATAACACTTTAAATATATGACATGATGGTTTAGGATATCTTGGATCAATTATAATTAAAGATATTGATTCAAATATACATGAACATAAATTTGTTGATAATATTGTAGTCATCCATGAGGGGGAGAATGATGATTTTTTAATGGATTTCTATATTATAAATTATCAAATAATTCATTCTCATTAAATTATTATTAATTACCCATGTATAAAAATATACCATTAGTTATCAACTATTAATGCACCAATTATTGAGGTAAATTATTTATATTGTTATCAGTTATTTTAGAAATTAATTCCCCATACATTTATGATGAAAAAAATTATAAAGTATATATGGTAATTCCCAACTACCATGTGATCCATTTAAATACAATATGAAAATGAAAATTCTAAATGATCATGTGTGTTATTAGATTTTGGTGATTATACAATGAATTTTATGCATGTTTATTAAAATAAATATTAAGCATCAAATACTATCTTCTAAATGGTCATGTATAATCATTGATAAGATACTCTCTACCCTTAAAAATAAATTTAAAATGATAAAAACTAATTGTTTTGATTATACACACTAGAAGGGTGGTTTAATTAAATATATAAAATCATTTTTCATCTTCAGTATAAAGAAGTAAATATATTTTACCTTGGTGAAGAAAATGAATATATCAATAACATCATATCTTTTTTATACATTATCCCTAAAATGACACTGGCACCATAAAAATTATAACATCTTCTTTAATTTTTTGATAATATATTTTAAATTTTAAATGTTTTCAAAACTCACCAATGACAATGGATTTTGATATATTTCAACATCACAAAAAATAGGAGAAAATTATTAAAGAACTTATAAAATGTTCATCATATAATGTTTTGGATTGATTAACCAAACTACAAATATTATTGAATACCAAGGATCATATTGTAAAATATGTTCTTCCTTATAAATTTGGATATTTAGATTATGTAAAATTTATTTTTTCTGTTTTTATCTATATGATAACTATGAATACAATAAGAGTTCAAAATGCTTGAACCATATTTCAGGTATTAATATTATGATATATCAATATAAGGAAGAATATACAATTGATAATATAATCACATGGTTTGTATAAACTAATGATTTTAATTAATATATATGTTTTGGGGAACATTAAAACTCTTAATGAGTTTACAAAATCATTATAAATTTTTTATGATGAAATTATAAATAAAGTACATTTTTATGAATTAAACATCTAGAAGATGAAATCATAAATTTTTTGATGATTTCAAATGATCTGGAAAGTACCCTTATTTAATGTCCAAATCCTCCTAACTCATTACTTTTCTAGAATTATGGTGATTAAGGTGTCCAAGGGAGTCCTTGAGGAATTTAGAGGGAAAATGGAGGAGATATAACTAAGATTTCAGCTCAAGGGAGTTTTGTGGGGTGGAGACCCTTGATGTAGTGAGGAGTTATGGGATGATATTTGTTTGGTTATGTTGTTTTGGTGGGTAGAGACACCATGGGGAATGTCTGAGGAATATCCCTCTATTTCCTGCATAATAAAGGAGTTGGTTGTAGTATAAGGGGTCAAGGGATATTTTTTCTGGTTCTATTGTTTTGGGGGGTAGTTACGCCTTGGAGTTTTGGTTTTGGTATAGCCTTACCCTCATCATCTGGGCTCTATGGTGTGGTGAATCTTTCCACCCCATGATATTTCCATCTATTTTCTGAATCCATAGTTTGGAGATAGTTATAGTTCTAAGAGGGTATTTTACTGATACCACTGCAGTGTTGGCCCCTTTCACTGTTTTGTGGTCTGGGCCTTTTCCATCAATTTCGTGGCATGGTATTTTAGGATGCACTCTAGTCTTATATTTTATAAAACACCTATGAAACCCAAAATTCCATTAAATACCCTCATTATTCTAGTTTTTCTATTAATTATTGGGTGACCCAACTACATCTATTTTAGTTCTTTCATCCTCAAATCATTTTTTTTCAACCTTAGACTTTGGAGATTGACCCTTGGTGGTTTAAAGTAAGATTATTTCTTTCCAAATCCTAGTTTCTGTCTGTTCGTCACTTAGGAAGAGTTTTTATTAGTGGAAAAAATTGTTTGATGTTGTTTTATCAAAGGGATGATTTGGTTGTTATGTTCATGTATTGTAAGGGTTTTCTCCTTTTTTGTGGTGCTTTATGGTGGATTTCTTCTTGCTTCAAACTTGTTCAGTGAATAAAAAATCATTGTTTGAGGTAGTGGATCCTTCGTTTCTCATTTAGTTGTATCATGCATGAAGTTTTATGTTCTTATTTATCTCTAGGAAGATATTATTCATTGAAATAATGATGATAATTGATTTTTTTAATTAAAATTGATGGATGGGGTAATGAAATCACATGATTTAACACTTTTGATATTATTTGATATTGAGAATGTATGGGTTTGATGCCTTCTTGAAAATCATTGACATTGGGGGATTTATTTTAATTACTTTTGATGTGTTTGTGGAACCTTATTGTGTGGTTTTTTTATCACTTAAAATAGAATTTGATAAATAATTATATCTGATTAATAATATTGTTTCCCTTGGAATTATGGCCTATGTGTGAATACCCATGGAATAAAGAAGTGAAAGTGATGAAAACACCCTTTATAAATATGAAACATATGTGAAATATGTGAAAATATTTTTGATCCATGGTTGTGTTGTGATGGCTTATGTGAGGAGTTATGGATATGATATATGGTGGATATGATGGGAAGTGGAAGTGATGTGGGTGTTGTGATGAGGAGGTGGTTATGGTTATGAAATTGTGGAAGTGTGGGGATGATTGGAATGAGAAGGATGGGTTTTTTGTGATGTTTTGTGATGTTCTAGATTCCCAGGAAGTAATGGAATTAAATATAAATGATAAATTATAATAAAATCAATTGAATTGTTAATGAGTGCTTTAAATAATATGGGGAAAGTGGTTAAGTATTGTTTATGATTAAATACAAAAAACTGGGATGGAATAATTAATTGGGCAGTAAGTGGGAAATCTATAAAGTATATTAATTTGAATGTAAAGGGTAGAAAATTTCTTGTGGATTATTATGTGGTTTTTTACATTTAGTGGTAGTAGTGAAGGTGGAAGATGTTGTGAGGTTTTGTGGTCATTTTGTGAATTGGTTGGTACTCTTGTAGTGACCCCATAGGTTGGGCTTGTGTGTGACTATATATATATATATGTAACTTGTTTGTTAATTATGATTTTTATATTCACCCCACCCATGTAGAGAACCATGTTTTGACATCCAAACCTTTTGAGGGTGTTTTTCCCAATATCCTGGTGATGAGGATGGATCGATGGTTACCCACTCTTACCTGCTCTATCTTTTAAGTGAGTTAGATATGAATTGTAAATGATGGTAAGAAGAAAAAAAGTGAAATAGTAGTGTTTATTGATGAGATGTTGATATGGATTATGGTGGGTGTCATTCATGGTAGTAGGAGGGAACATGGATGAATTCCTTCATGTTCATGATACCCTACTATTTTGGTTATGGTTGTGATGTTATTTTTTTGGATCAAGTATCATTGGGTGAGATGTGATGCAATTTGATGGCCCAGGTGTTTCTGGATGAGATGTGATGTGATGTGATAGCCCATGTGTGTTTAGGAAGGGTTGTTATATAAAATATATGGGAGCTTCAAGTCATACATCGTTGTGGTGTGAGAGTGAATAACATTGGAAAAGCAGTGTGGGGTAACATTTTCAATATGATTCTTATTATGTTATTATAATTATATGTGTTACTTAGTTAGTGTACCTTGGTGAGGATGGTATTGGTTAGTTGACCTGCTTAGGTGTTGTTGGTTATACTATTTAATCACGGGTGCATTAGTATTCTATTTTCACATGCGCACGGGAGACTTTGGGTATGATCCAAGTGAAGTTAATTGTATTCTCACCCTCTATATATATACAAATATTTTTATTTTTTCTAGGAGGACTTTTTAGTATGTTATGAACATTTCTTGCTCAATATTCATAGCCATTGTTGTATCATTTCTCTAGATTTTATTTTGGTTATTTATTTATATATTCTTATATTTTTTACATTATGAATGAATCATAGGATATTTTTGGTTTTCTTTTTATATTATTTCATGGAATTTATTGTAGTTTATTTATCCCATCTTCTTATCCTGTTATTATAGAGGGTAATGCATCCCATTTGTGATATTTTTTGTTTCCTTAGTTCTATTTTCCAACTCAAGTCCTATGGAAGGTCATACTCGGTGGTCATTATCTCTCTTCCTCCATTATTAGACTAGGATAAGTACCTTTGGATGGAGAGGATCAATATAGAGTGTTATAAGAGGTTTTAGTTGAGGGATAGGATCGGGTTTGGAGTTAGGAATAGTGAGGATTACACATGTTGGTAAGGAAACAATGTCAGTTGATCTTGGTGTGTGATATAGGCTAGGGAAGACTAGATAATACATGGGATTTTAAATCCCCATATGATTCTATATAATGACTCTGATCCTACAAAAATACCATGTGTGGTGACACCACTTGTAGGGTAGAGACCTGAGAGAGGTACATGCAACATTATTGACTTATGTTCTTGTTTGAATTGGGTGGTTTTTGGATGTTAAAATGAATTAAATGAATCTTAATAAAATTTAATACCATCAGACTTAGGGAATCCTTATTTCCCTTTTTAACTATGGCTCATGGTTATCATCCATAATTGGTTCAAGTAATGGAAGTTCAGAAGGCTATCACTACTGGGAAGTTGGGTTTTCCCAATGCTTGTTTGCCAACGGTTCTGCTGAACCGTTGGAATAGATGTATAAAAAAAGTATTTTCCAATGGTTTAAAGAAACCGTTGGGAAATCTAAAATTTTGTCTCCTTTTACCAATGGTTTTACAAAACCATTGGTAAAGACCATGACTTAGGAAGGCTTTCCCAATGGTTTGTGTAAACCGTTAGTAAAGCTCACCTTTCCCAATGGTTTTAACAAACCATTGGGAAAGTTTTCCCCTAAAATCCCAGCGAATCCGAGATCCCATCCATGCGATTGAACTGCTAAAATTGAGACCTAATATCTCTCTTGCGTGGAAAATCATTCCACCAGATCCATACTCAATCACAAGGTTGTTTTGTTCTACACTTCAAATCTGTAAGTAGTATATTATGTTTAATGTTTTTCATATAAATTTTTTCTTTTCTATTTTGATTTGGCTTAAACCTAAGGTTCGTGCAGTACGTTATACCCAACAATTTCAATTCTATTTGTTATGTGTTTTCTGTTTTTGTTCTGGTGTCATGTGTGAATCAATTTTTGTTCTGTTTTTGTTTTATGTTTTTGTTCAGGTGGGAGGTGCTGGGGGTGCAGTAGGTGGGGGGAGGGGGTGTGCTGGTGGGGTGTTGAGGTGGGGGGGGGGGGGGGTTGTATAAGTGGGGGTGGGGGTGGGTTGTGCAGGTGGGGGTGGGGGGAGGGGTGGGTTGTGCAGGTGGGGGTGCAAGTAGAGGGGGGTTGTTGTACAAGTGGGCAGGGGGGGGGAGTGTGTAGGTTGGGGGGTGGGGTGGGCAAGTCAGAGTCTTGGGGGGGGGGGTGAGGTGGGGGTTGTACAGGTGGAGGGTGGGGGTGGGTTGGGCAGGTGGGGGTGGGGGAGGGGGCTGTTCAAGTGGAGGGTGAAAGTGGAGGGGGTGTTGTGCAAGTAGGTGGGGGGAGGGGAGTGTGCAGGTTGGGGGGGATGGGCAGGTGGGAGTCTGTTGGGGGTGAGGTGGGGGGTGGGGTGTACAGGTGGTGGTGGGGGGAGGGGGGCTATGCAGGTGCGGGTGGGGGAGAGGGGTTGTGCAAGTGGGGGGGTGTAGGTGGGGGTGGTTGTGCAAGTGGGTGGGGGGAGGGGAGTGTGTAGGTTAGGGGTGGGCTGCGCAGGTGGGAGTGTGTTGGGGGTGAGGTGGGGGGGTGTGCAGTGGGTGGATGGGAGGGGGTTGTGCAGGTGGGGGTGGGGGAGGGGGGGGGTTGTGCAAGTGGGGGTGCAGGTGGGGGGGGGGGGGTTGTGTAGTCGGTGGATGGGAGGGGGGTTGTGTAGGGGGAGTCTGCTGGGGGTGAGGTGGGGAGGGGGGCTGTGTAGGTGGGAAGTCATCACTTCCATAGTTCACCAATAAGCATGGGGAATTCATCACTTCTAGAGATTTGGATAGTTTTGAGGCCTCTTTGGTTTTGGTTCTTGTATAGTCATCTTGATGATTAAGGCATCACATGATCTAAAAGTGACATCTACTATATAGGATGAATTCCTTCTCCCGCAACACATTTTTCTAGAAATAATATATCCTTGGAAGGTTGTGGGAGCCTTCTAGAATCCAATTCCCCAACATTTTCCCAATTGAAAACTTGATACCATCATGTTATCAAGTCACTAATCCTACCAAATTGGATTTTCACTAAAAAAATACTATTCTAATCCTTAACACCCATATTTTGTTTTTCATAACATGAATGACAACCCAATTAAATCTCATAGCTCTCAGTCACACCCTTGTGGATAGCTCACCCACCCACCTGGACACCCCCTACCCCCTAGACAGCCCTTCCACCCTCGTGGACAGTCCGCCCACCCCCTCGACACCTTGTACCCCTGGAAAACCCCACCACCCCCGTGGAAAGCCTGCCCACCCCCAGGACACCCCCTACTCCCTGGACAGCCCCCAACCCCGTGGACAGCCCACCCACCCCCTAGACACTCCCCCACCCCCTCGGACACCCCCACCCCCTGGACACCTTGTACCCCCTGGAAAGCCCCCCCCCCCCTCATGGATAGCCTGACCACCCCTCTGGACACCCCCTCCCCCTTAGACAGCCCTGCCACCCTCGTGGACAGCCCGCTTACCCCCTAGACAACCCGTACCCCCTGGACAACCCCGCCACCCCCGTGGAAAGCCCGACCTCGATTACACAGAAGCAAATAACTCTGCATTTCCCCCGATTTCCAGAAGCCCCCGCGTTGGTGAACCCTAACCTGAGGTCTTCCATCTGATCGGTTGTAACTCCCCCATCCAGGTTAGACTCCTTCAACCTCTTCCCAAATACAGACATAGAATCCCTCATTGAGGTAATTGACATGGTTGGGGTAGTGAGGTAGGTGGTTTTCCTTTTTTTTAGTGGGGTGATATGGTACTTTCTGTGGCCTTTAGTTTGGGTGTTATGAAATGTAATAACTCTTCACAATATTTCCATTTTTTAGAATCAATAACTTATTTAAAAAACTCTCTTTACACATTCTGCATCTTTCATGAAAATCCTTCTCTTTGTAATATCTTTAGCAATGTTTTATCAGGTCTATGGCATCTTCTTGGTATGTGATAAATGAAAAAATTACAAAACACATCTCACCTCAAATTTAGGCACACATAACTGAATTAATTAGTATATCTTTACATTGTTTTAATAGTTCACTACATCAACTAGAAAATCCTTCCTTTATCATTTACTTAAATATATTTTCTATTAAAGATCAATCCTATTTAATTTTTTATGACAAAATGACTTATATAAATTCTTTTTACTGAATGGACATAAGTTGGATGTATGAAACTGATCGGATATCAAGCGATTTTCAAAACAATTTGGAGAGCTTTATAGATTTTTCATTTCACAATGCTTCATTTAGTGGTCGCATACACTGCCCATGTTACAATTGTGTTGGTAGACCTTGGTTGAGCCATGAAGAAGTCAGATACCACATTACCAAAAATGGTTTTCAAGCAAACTACTTTGTGTGGTATCACAAGGGGGAGAAAATGAAATCTCAAATTGGTGATGATCGAAATGAAAGGACTGGAATGGGGAATTTGTTAGATGATCGGTTTCCATTTATTCGTCATCATGAAAAAGAAAGGATTTTGACTCAAGAAGACTTTGATATGAGGACAGCTGATGCATCTAGTGAAAATGATGATATTGATAGGGTGAAAAAATTGAATGATGCTGCCACGACTCCAGTATATCGACAATGCGATAAAATGAAAAAGATGGAATTTTTAATCCTATTGTTTCATGGGAAAACTATGTATGGGATTTCTAATACAGTAATCGATTACATTCTTACCCTCTTGAAGGATTTACTTCCAGATGATGCAGATATTCCCTCAAACCACTAAATGGCATGGAAGTTAGTTGAGGAACTTGGATTCTCAAGAAACAAAATTCATGCTTGCCTGAAAGATTACAGTTTATTCTGGGAGGAAACCACTGAACAAAATGATTGTATAGAATGTGGCACATCCCGCTAGAAGTCAAAATCTGATGGAACGCCATCTCGTGTTCCACAAAAAGTAATGTGGCACTTTACATTGATCCCTAGACTCCAGAATTTTTTATGTCTGATGACATATCAATAAAAATGAGATGGCATGATATCGAGAGAAAGAAGAATAATGATGAGTTGGTTCATCCAGCAGATGGATTTTCATGGCAGATATTTGATGCTCAACATCATGATTTTGCATCTGACATGCATAATGTGAGGCTAAGTCTTTCATGCGATAGTTTTAATCCATTTGGGCAGATGCTTACTTCGCACAACACATGTCCAGTTTTTATACACATTTGTAATCTTCCCCCATGGTTGTGTATGAAAAAACCTTTCACTTTCATGAGTATACTCATATCTGGTCCTTCTGATCCCAACATTGATATTGATGTATACATGCAACCTTTAATAAAAGAGTTGAAACTTCTTTGGGATGTGGGTGTGCGCACATACGATGCATGTTCGAAAGACATATTTCAAATGTGTGCTGCGCTTATATGGATGATCAATGATTTTCCAGCTTATGAAATAATATCTATATGGAGCACGAAGGGAAAACTATCATGTCCAGTTTGTATGAAGAATACACGATCCAGAAGACTGAAACATCGATGTAGTTTCAGTTTTATGGGACATCGATGATTATTTCCAAAGGATCATTCATATAGAATGAATCGTCGAAGATTTGATAATACCATAGAGACCAATGATCCACCTCAGCGTATGTCTGGAACTGACGTGCTTAATGAATTGAAAGATTTCAGTTTTTCATTCGGGAAGGGTCAAATGAAATCTGGAAAGAGAAAGAACGTTTCCACTAAAACCTGTTACAATTGGAGGAAGATGAATATCTTTTTTGATTTGCCTTGTTGGTCAACCAATTTGTTACGTCATTGCTTAGACTTAATTTATATTGAAAAGAATATATGCGAAATTTTGCTTTCGGTTCTTCTAAATGTCAAGGGGAAGACAAAAGATGATTTATGATCTCGGTGTGACTTGGTGGATTGGGGCATCAGACTAGAATTGCATCCTGTGCGTATTAGTGAATATAAATGGAAACTTACATGTGCTTATTATGTGATGAAACCTATGAAAAAAAACAATTTCTGTAAGTATTAGAGACTTTTAGAGTTCCTGATGGCTATTCAAGCAACATATCTAAACGGGTCAACAAAAGAGAGTTGAAGCTAAAATCTTTGAAGACTCATGATTATCACGTTTTACTGCATGAGTTCCTTCCAATAGAAATCTGTCATCTTTTGTCCAATAATTTAAGGGTGGATGTTATTCGGTTGTGCCATTTATTTAGAGATCTTTGTGCTAAGAAGTTGTCCAAGTCTTTCTTGCAAAAAATGTTGACAGATGTTCCATTAATTTTGTGTGAGTTGGAGAAAATATTTCCTCCATCATTTTTCACATGCATGCTACATCTGACTGTCCATATTCCCACTGAAATACTTCTCGGAGGACCTATTTATTTTCTTTGGATGTATCCAACTGAAATAAATATGTTCACATTAAATTCTTATGTCCGAAACAGAAATCATCCCGAAGGTTCTATCGTGAACGGTTACTTGGCTCAAGAATGTATGGATTTCTGCTCGATGTATTTTTCTGATCTTACTACAAGATTGAATAGACCAATGAGAAATAAAGAAGAACAATATGAGAAAATTGAACCCAGTTTTCCATCACTTCCCCAAATAGGAGGAATTACTGGATCATATACATTGAAGACATTAGTCCATGAAGAGCGGGTGATGGCACATCTCACAGTTTTGTTCAACTGTGATTTGTTCGATGACTATATCGGGTAACTAAATTGATTATGTATATCTTACATATATATCTGTTAAACTATTCATATTTTTTATCTATAGGGAACATAAAACAATGACAAATAAGAAGCATCATTCTTTATCTTTGAGAATGAGAGAGACTTTACATAGCAAAGTGTGTGCCTTTTGTTTCAAAAGGACGTCATTTTAATTGAAATACATCAACTGGCATACGGAAAACAGACCTAACGCATTCGGATTGTGTTGATACTTTAGAAAAATGATCCATGGGTTATATGTGATGTGTACAAGTCAACCCTGCCTCAATCCGAGGTGCGGTGTGGCCACCACCACACAAAGTGTCGGTCTTTTGTTTCAAAAGGAGGTCATTTGAAGTGAAAAACATCAACTGACATACGTAAAACCAACCAAACGCATTAGGATTGTGTCGATACTTTAGAAAAACGATCCATGGGTCATATGTGACGTGTACGAGTCAACCCCACCTTAATCTGAGGCACGGTGTGGCCAGAATCACTCTAAGTGGATCTCTTTTGTTTAAAATGGACAACATTTTAAGTACATACGGAAAACCGACCAAACGCATTTTGTTTCCATTGAAACATTAGGAGAATGATCCATGGGTCATATGTGACATGTACGAGTCAACCCCGCCTCAATATGAGGCGCGGTGTGACCGGCACTACTCAAAGTGTCTGCCTTTTGTTTCAAAGGGACGCCATTTTAATTGAAAAACATCAATTGGCATACGAAAAACCCACAAAACGCATTCAGATTGTGTCGATAATTTAGCACAACGATCCATGGGTCATATGTGATGTGTACGAGTCAACGCTGCCTCAATCCAAGGCACATTATGGCCGGAACCACTCAAAGTATCTTCCTTTTGTTTCAAAAGGACGTCATTTTAATTCAAAAACATCAACTGGCATACGGAAAAGCGACCAAATGCATTTGGATTGTGTTGATACATTATAAAAATGATCCATGGGTCATATGTGACATGTACGAGTCAACCTCGCCTCAATCCGAGGTGCGGTGTGGCCGCCACCACTCAAAGTGTCTGTCTTTTGTTTCCAAAGGACGTCATTTGAAGTGAAAAACATCAACTGGCATACGGAAAACCAACCAAACGCATTCGGATTGTGTCAATAATTTAGCACAATGATCCATGGGTCATATGTGACGTGTACGAGTCAAACCCACCTTAATATGAGGCACGGTGTGGCCGAAATCACTCTAAGTGGCTCTCTTTTGTTTAAAATGGACAACATTTTAAGTACATACGGAAAACCAACCAAACGCATTCGTTTTCCATTGAAACTTTAGGAGAATGATACATGGGTCATATGTGATGTGTAAGAGTCAACATCGCTTCAATCTGAGGTGCGGTATGGCCAGCACCACTCAAAGTGTCTGACTTTTGTTTTAAAAGGATGTCATTTTAATTGAAAAACATCAACTGGCATACGGAAAACCGACCAAACGCATTCATATTATGTCGATACTTTATAACAACGATACATGGGTCATATGTGACGTGTACGAGTCAAACCTACCTCAATACAAGGCATGGTGTGGCCGGAACCACTCAAAGTGTCTGCCTTTTGTTTCAAAAGGACGTCATTTTAATTGAAAAACATCAACTGTCATATGGAAAACCGACCAAACGCATTCAGATTGTGTCGATACTTTAGAACAACGATCCATGGGTCATATGTGACGTGTATGAGTCAACCCCGCCTCAATCTGAGATGCGGTGTGGCCGGCACCACTCAAAGTGTCTGCCTTTTGTTTCAAAAGGTTGTCATTTTAATTGAAAAACATCAACTGGCTTACGGAAAAGCGACCAAACGCATTCATATTGTGTCGATACTTTATCACAACGATCCATGGGTCATATGTGGAATGTATGAGTCAACCCTTCCTCAATACGAGGTGTGGTGTGGCCTCCACCACTCAAAGTGTCTGCCTTTTGTTTCAAAAGGATGTCATTTTAATTGAAATACATCAACTAGCATACAGAAAACCGACAAACGCATTCAGATTGTGTCAATACTTTAGCACAATTATCCATGGGTCATATGTGACATGTACGAGTAAACCCCGCCTCAATCCGAGGTGCGGTGTGGATGAAACCACTAAAATTTTCTGTCTTTTGTTTCAAAAGGATGTCATTTTAAGTGAAAAATATCAACTAACATACGGAAAAGCAACCAAACGCATTCGTATTGTGTCGATACTTTATAAAAATGATCCATGGGTCATATATGACATGTAAGAGTCAACCCCGCCTTAATCTGAGTCACGGTGTGGCCGGAATCACTCTAAGTGGCTCTCTTTTGTTTAAAATGGACAACATTTTAAGTACATACAGAAAACCAACCAAACACATTCAGTTTCCATTGAAACTTTAGGATAAAGATCCATGGTTCATATGTGACGTGTACGAGTCAAATCCGCCTCAATACGAGGTGCGGTGTGGCCGGAACCACTCAAAGTGTCTGCCTTTTGTTTCAAAGGGACGTCATTTTAATTGAAAAAATCAACTGGCATACAGAAAACCTAACAAACGCATTCAGATTGTGTCGATACATTAGAACAACGATCCATGGGTCATATGTGACATGTAAACGTCAACCCCGCCTCAATCTGAGGCTCTGTGTGGCCGCCACCACTAAAAGTGTCTTTCTTTTGTTTCAAAAGGACGCCATTTTATTTGAAAAACATCAACTGGCATACAGAAAACTGACCAAACGCATTCGTATTACATCGATACATTAGAAAAATGATCCATGGGTCATATTTGATATTTAAAAGTCAACCCCGCCTCAATCCGATGTGTGGTGTGGCCGCCACCACTCAAAGTTTCTATCTTTTGTTTCAAAAGGACGTCATTTAAAGTGAAAAACATCAACTGGCATACAGAAAACTGACCAAACACATTTGGATTGTGTTGATACTTTAGCACAACAATCCATGGGTCATATGTGATGTGTATGTGTCAACCCCTCCTTAATCTGAGTCACGGTGTGGCCAGAATCACTCTAAGTGGCACTCTTTTTCTTAAAATGGACAACAATTTAAGTACATATGGAAAACCGACCAAACGCATTCGGTTTCCATTGAAAATTTAGGAGAATGATCCATGGGTCATATGTGACGTGTACGAGTCAACTATGCCTCAATCCAAGGCGCGGTGTGGCCGGCACCACTCAAAGTGTGCCTTTTGTTTCAAAAGGACATCATTTTAATTGAAAAACATCAACTGGCATACGGAAAACCGACCAAATGAATTCGGATTGTGTCGATACATTAGAACAACGATCTATGGGTCATATGTGACGTGTACAAGTCAACCTCGCCTCAATCCAAGGTGCGGTGTGGCAGCCACCACTCAAAGTGTCTGTCTTTTGTTTCAAAAGGACGTCATTTGAAGTGAAAAACATCAACTGGCATACGGAAAACCGACCAAACACATTCGGATTGTGTCGATACTTTATCACAATTATCCATGGGTCATATGTGAAGTGTAAGAGTCAACCCCGCCTTAATCGGAGGCACGGTGTAACCAGAATCACTCTAAGTGGCTCTCTTTTGTTTAAAATGGACAACATTTTAAGTACATATGGAAAACCAACCAAACGCATTCAGTTTCTGTTGAAACTTTAGGAGAACGATCCATGGGTCATATGTGATGTGTACTAATCAACCTCACCTCAATCAGAGACGCGGTGAGGCCGGCACCGCTCAAAGTGTCTGCCTTTTGTTTCAAAAAGACATCATTTTAATTGAAAAAAATCAACTGGCATACGGAAAACCGACCAAAAACATTCGGATTGTGTCGATACTTTAGAACAACGATCCATGGGTCATATGTGATGTGTAAAAGTAATCCCCGCCTCAATCCGAGTCGCGGTGTGGCAGCCACCACTCAAAGTGTTTGTATTTTGTTTCAAAAGGACATCATTTGAAATGAAAAATATCAACTGGCATACGGAAAACCGACCAAACACATTCAGATTATGTTGATACTTTAACACAATGATACATGGGTCATATGTGACGTGTACGAGTCAACCCTGTAGAGACCCGAAGCTTATCGTACATGGACATTACATTACATTTGCGGAATACTTAGTACATAACAAAAACACACACACAAGGATCGTAATAGTTTAGTGTCTTTGGAAACTCGGAATAAAATCTTCTAATCGTGGGGAAAGATCTTCAACATCTCCCATAAAGATCTTCCTTTTTTTTTACCTAAAACCTTTCTTTATATCCTGGGGAAAAGAAAACATAAAAGGGTGAGCTCAAATGCTCAGTAAGGGTAAACAAAAGAAATATCAATCACATCATATACATAAGAACATAGCTTTTGGAAATCTTAACCTGCAAAAGAGCTCATAATATCATAACATGGGATAAATCATAGAAGTGAAAATGAGATCCCCATAATCATAACATAAAACTTGAAACTTTTTGGCATGCACACATAATCATGGAAAATCATTTCTTGTTAGTCATGGCTCATTGCCAAGACTATCTTAGTGGACAAAGTCCCTTTCTGAACCGAGTTCACTCCTCGTTTCAGTCCTGTATCACTGAACCGAAATAACCTTCCGTTCCAGCCATGTCTATCTCATGAGATATAAAATCATTACCCAATGCATTGGAGGGAGATATAGGTCCCACCCATCTCATAATGAATCCTTTCTTATGTGTGCCACAAAATCATAAATCATACATCATTGCATAACCCATGTAATAAAAATGGAATTCTTAAACAATTTGACATCATAAAACCATTCATATAAGATAAAGGAATTCATAAAAATATTTCCATCACAACATAATCAAATCCATGTAATAATAGGGATAAAAATAGAACCCTTTTATTATCTTAGATGGAAAATAATTTTGATAAAACACTAGAACTCCATTCTTGAGGAAAATATCCTTTCTTCTTCAAAAACATTTTTCCTTTCATAACATGTCATACAACATTAAAATAAAAGAAGTTGATTAAAAATAAACTTGAAAACTTGTAAAGGAAGCTTCTTGGAAATAATGTTTTAAAAGTCCATTCATGTCGTATAAGTTAAAAAAAACATTCTTCTCGTACTTTTGTCGGAAAAGTCAAAAAGTACCTCGTATGAAAAACGATAAAAGATTCCTTTCATATCTTTTACTAAAAACTCACCAAAGGGTAAAATAGGTTATAAACAATTGTAGTTGGATGAAAATAATATTACATGTTGAGGAAACATGGATGTGGATGATAAAATACACCCCAGTAAATTTCAAAGTATAAACAATCTCGAATAAAAATGAGATTGTGATATTTCCCTTACCTTAGGTCCGACTTGCTTTGTAAGTGTCCGAACCTCCTGTATAATGATTTAAATCATGTTATTGACTTATTACAGAATCATATTCATTGTTATGATATCATATATGGTTCACTTATGACATTATATTACCCGTTCTTTTGTAAATTCCATGTTAAAGAAGCGTTTTGGGTAAAATCGTTTCATTTATCGTAGGTGTTTTGACTTGTTGTTCTTGACATTATTATTACTTATATCATGATTTACTTACTTCCAGAATATAAAATATGATTTATATATCATATATATTCAGTATATATATATATATATATAATAGATAGATAAATGAAATGAAAAACACCGTTCATGGAGACGGTAGTCCGTACGTACGCATGAACGCTGTTTTCCTTTCCTTATTGTCTTGAATGGAAGTAAGTAGATGACATACATATATATATACATAAATCCAGTAGCTTTATAATGTCATATATTTCATTATTATTTCTTATATATACATTATAATCATTCTAAAATGGTTAACATGGAGAATGAATCTCATCGCGTCGTGGAGACGGTAGTCCGTACGTACGCACGAGCAATGATATCATTTATATAAATATTGGATTGAATTGGAGTGGATTATAAAATATATCAGAATCAATATGATGTTGTAATAACTATGTATAGTTATTCTTTACACCATTATACCCATCCATGTAAGGTGGTGGTGGAAAATAGATTACACCACGGCGTGGAGACGGTATTTCGTACGTACGCACGCGCGGTGATTTCTTTTTCCGTAGGATGGATAGATGGTGAAATAGGGTTGTTTCATACTTATAATAACATATCAGTATATGAGTGATACTGATGTTATTACTTCATAATGAAACAACCTAAGAAGAAGAAGTGGAAGAAGAAATAAATATGAAAGAATTGGTAACGGTAATTACCTCTTCTTTGAAGTGCCTCTTTGAGACCTCCTCTTAGGGCACTAGAATTGGTCTTTGAGGAATACCAGAACCTCTAGGATGTTGCTAGGGAAGTGGAGAAGGGATTTGGGCAGGGGTTGGCCGAGCTTGAGTGCTCAAATTGGTGTGAGGAGGAGGGGGAGGAGGTGTCCTTTTATAGGGGAGGAGAGGGGCATCTTAGGAATACCTCAAAATATTATTTTATATTAAAGTCAAAATCGGTTTATAATGGTTCCAAAGGGTATTATTTAGAAGCTAAAGTGGGGATGGGTCGAAATCCTATCAACCAATAGAATTTAGACAAGTTTAGGATATTATGTTAACCTTATCAATTAGATTTAACTCTAAGTTAAATAATTTAACATTTACCGTGTCTTTTTGTTTTCTTTCAATATATGGTTAATACACTTACTATAACATGCCAAACGAACCCCAAATTGTTTATTATTAATATATATATCCTTATCTAAGTCATTTGGCCGAACCTTATATTTTTAGGAATAAAATAACAATTAATAATATAATATTTGATTTAAAAGCTATTTTGTGTCAATTTTGACACTATTTGATATATGATTTTTGTGAAAGTCATAACAGAATTAAATGTTCGAACCAAGTTGATTAAATCAACATTAATATATCATGGTAACCTAGAAAATTAGTGGAATTCATAAAAATTTTCAAATTATATTTATTTTGGTGTTTATAACATCAATTATGTCAATATTTCATTAATAAGATAATTACTGCATCATCGTTGTGTCATAAATAAATTAAATTATTTGATGTCTAAAAATTACAAATAAACTACCATAATGTAGGAAATCTTTTTAGATTTCTAATGAATATTTACAATCGAATTTATCTTATGTATAACCCCATATTAAAAATGATTTACTTATTAAACTTTGATTTTTGCTATTTTAACCCTTCTTTAAATAAATTAATAATAAATGTCCTAATCTAATCCAAGTGGGCCTAAATGGTCATATTTTATTCCTAAGTTTGTTTTTGGTCGAATTACACTTGTCCAATAGAATTAGGACATGTGTTAGGTTAGTAGTGATATCATATTTACCCTTAGTTACCCTATTTACTATTAACCGCGGTAAAAAAAGTAAAAAGTTACTATTCACCAAAAAATTATTTTCATCTCATTGAACCACATTTTAGTCCTTGATATTAACCGTGTCTCTCGGATTTTCGAAATTCCATTCACAGAAGCGGTAAAATTAAGTTTTATGCAAAATTCAGTTTTTAACCTACCACTTAGTAGTTTCACTATTCATCAAAAATTGATGTTTTTCAAAACAATGCCAAAATTCCATCCCAAGCTATATTTCATATTCCGAATTCAAAAATGAAGTCTATTTTACCAAATTCATAACATAAAAGTTGCATGAATTAATTTTATAATTAAATCCCGCTGTTAAAACAAATAGCGTGTTTTTAAGAAACAATATCTATCAAAAGATTGACACTTGTTTATGTCTAGTTTAAATGTGAAACTACATCCAATGACCAACATTGTATTAAATTGTAAAAAATATATTCTAAATATACTTTAAAACCACTCAAATTAATGATTTATCACTATTAATTATTTCGATTAAAAAAGTTGTTTTTAATTATAATTTAGTAATTTTCACTATTCATCAGAATATGAAAGTTATCCGAAAAGTACCAAAATTTCACCTTAGGCTAAATTCGATACTCCGAATCCAAAAATGAAGTCCATTTTGAGAGTTAAAATTTCTAAAATTTAAAAAGTGGTTATTACTATTCATAACGGCTAGTTTTAATAATATTTTAATAGCATATCATTGTTTCGTGAAACTCAGGATTACGTACCACACACGCTATCGAGGAAGGTTGCGATTGCGTGTAATGCAAGGCAAGTCAAGGATGCGTGTTGTGCAAGCTCCTTTTGGTGTAGCGTATAACACAAGACATTAGTAAAATAAGAAAGAATATTTTTCATAAAATCTCGGGCTGTTACATTCTACCCCCCTTAAAATGAATTTCGCCCTCGAAATTCGTCGGGGTTATAAATGGTTTACTATTCGAAAGTTTCTTTAATATAAACCTACATCGTAAAAGGGAATACCAAAACTTGTCTTTAAAAACTAAAGTATGAAATGTAACGATTACCCAAATAAACTAATCACTGGGTTTCCACATAGGTGAAAATATGGATAGGGAAGAGAAATCTAACCATCATGTTCTGATGGAGAGTGGTAGAGAACATGGCTATGGAAAAGCCAGTAATCACAAATCCATAAATTTGTGATGATCTAAGGTACCATCTGATTCATCAGGTATAAGATCACTAGGAAAACATTTTTGGTTTTCAAGATCATCTCCCTAAAGTTGAAAATTTGAATTAGAATAAATACTTACTTTATTTTGGTACAATCTCACTGTTGTTCGTGCCTTGAACAATTTCCACTTCATTTCTTAAATAAATGAAGTTGAATTTGTTATTCGTGAAGTGTTAGCAGATCATGTGATAGAATGACTGTTCATTCCGTCTGTCTCAAACAAAAGGTTAGCAAAAGTTATTAAATATACAAAAGTCATTCTATAGTGAGATTAATCATATATGGTTCCTAAAATGGGCTTATACTTCATATATCATACTGCTTAATATAATAACACTAGTTTCTACTAAACAGGGACTTCCTGTAGGTCAGTGGTAGGCGATAAAGGCCAGTCGCACTTCGGTTGTGGGTTCGATTCCTACAGCCTTGTTCGAAGTGATGGGATGTCGCCCGTCCTGCAGGTTGTCCTTTTTCCAAAACTATATTACTATAACATCCCATCAATAATATCGAAAAAAAACTTCTATCCTTAAACAATACTAACTTACGTCCAACATAATCTAGTCTAATCTTTAGGCTTATACATAATACTGCAGTCCACTCTCATAATATAGTGACAACGATTACCAGAGATTTAATACTGTCGTTGATCCCCACATATCATAAGATATGTCTTGTTGGTCACATTCCAAACATTCAAAGTCCTTAATCGTGTATTCTCTTGAATACCTTAGTGAAAACATGAGTGCAGTTAAAAGTTAACACTTTCCACATACCAAAATCCTCAAAATTCTATATACTCAAACCATGATATCACTTAGTCCTTATATCAATCATGATCTCATGAATACTATCAAACATTTAATTTTCTCCTTATCCCTTCATTATGCGCATATCATCTACATTCCAAAAATATCTGAATAACCTTTCATGGATACTGGTAACATTAATCATACACTTTCAAAACACAAGGAAAGACAACAGTGTAACAATCCATAGATGTCTCTTTATTCCAAAATTACACATGATAAACATGTAATCATTCCACTACATTCTCAAACCATTGACCGAGCTTCAAAAATTCTTTCATCTCACATATCATTTGTAGTCTCTTCATCATCATCCACATAAATAATACCCATATGACCATACTGATTCTCTTCATGAGTCTTTCCCTTAGGGAATTTGTTTGCATAATGCCCATACATTCCACATTTAAAACACTTAACCATTTTTGATGTCGTAGCAATACCATTATCCTCATCCATGGTGTTAACCGGCCCTTTTTCTTTGCACTTACTTGCTTTGTGTCCTTCTTTTCCACACCCAAAGCATCTTCCAGTTCCCTTGAAACATTCTCCTTGATGCCTCTTCCCACATGATTTACATAGGGGAAATTGAACTTTCTTTCCTCTATGATCATCATGGAACTCCATCTTTCTCTTATTAGTCGAGTCAGGAAACTTACCAAATTTTACTTTATTGATCATGTTGTGAGATTGCTGATTCGGCATAATAATGATGTTTGGGCATCCAAATCCCATTTCATTTGGTTGCTCATGAAGAATATCATTCCATTGTCCATCATATCCTCCATTATCGTGAATCATCTTGTTTCCAGCCATATTCTAAAACCCAAAAAAGAATAGTGTGAGAGGCAAAAATCATAATAAAGGGGGAGTAACTTAAATATCTAACATCTTTGGTTTAATCTAATATCGTTACCATAGTTCTAGGACTATATCCTATACGTATACTTATCCTTAGGGGCATCCCTCGACATACCTTAGAAATATCTCTAGGGATCTCACTAATGTTTTCGCGTCCTAGTTTCCAAAGGTTGACTAAACCTTTCCTCTGATACCAACTGTAGAGACCCGAAGCTTATCGTACATGGACATTACATTACATTTGCGGAATACTTAGTACATAACAAAAACACACACACAAGGATCGTAATAGTTTAGTGTCTTTGGAAACTCGGAATAAAATCTTCTAATCGTGGGGAAAGATCTTCAACATCTCCCATAAAGATCTTCCTTTTTTTTTTACCTAAAACCTTTCTTTATATCCTGGGGAAAAGAAAACATAAAAGGGTGAGCTCAAATGCTCAGTAAGGGTAAACAAAAGAAATATCAATCACATCATATACATAAGAACATAGCTTTTGGAAATCTTAACCTGCAAAAGAGCTCATAATATCATAACATGGGATAAATCATAGAAGTGAAAATGAGATCCCCATAATCATAACATAAAACTTGAAACTTTGTGGCATGCACACATAATCATGGAAAATCATTTCTTGTTAGTCATGGCTCATTGCCAAGACTATCTTAGTGGACAAAGTCCCTTTCTGAACCGAGTTCACTCCTCGTTTCAGTCCTGTATCACTGAACCGAAATAACCTTCCGTTCCAGCCATGTCTATCTCATGAGATATAAAATCATTACCCAATGCATTGGAGGGAGATATAGGTCCCACCCATCTCATAATGAATCCTTTCTTATGTGTGCCACAAAATCATAAATCATACATCATTGCATAACCCATGTAATAAAAATGGAATTCTTAAACAATTTGACATCATAAAACCATTCATATAAGATAAAGGAATTCATAAAAATATTTCCATCACAACATAATCAAATCCATGTAATAATAGGGATAAAAACAGAACCCTTTTATTATCTTAGATGGAAAATAATTTTGATAAAACACTAGAACTCCATTCTTGAGGAAAATATCCTTTCTTCTTCAAAAACATTTTTCCTTTCATAACATGTCATACAACATTAAAATAAAAGAAGTTGATTAAAAATAAACTTGAAAACTTGTAAAGGAAGCTTCTTGGAAATAATGTTTTAAAAGTCCATTCATGTCGTATAAGTTAAAAAAAACATTCTTCTCGTACTTTTGTCGGAAAAGTCAAAAAGTACCTCGTATGAAAAACGATAAAAGATTCCTTTCATATCTTTTACTAAAAACTCACCAAAGGGTAAAATAGGTTATAAACAATTGTAGTTGGATGAAAATAATATTACATGTTGAGGAAACATGGATGTGGATGATAAAATACACCCCAGTAAATTTCAAAGTATAAACAATCTCGAATAAAAATGAGATTGTGATATTTCCCTTACCTTAGGTCCGACTTGCTTTGTAAGTGTCCGAACCTCCTGTATAATGATTTAAATCATGTTATTGACTTATTACAGAATCATATTCATTGTTATTATATCATATATGGTTCACTTATGACATTATATTACCCGTTCTTTTGTAAATTCCATGTTAAAGAAGCGTTTTGGGTAAAATCGTTTCATTTATCGTAGGTGTTTTGACTTGTTGTTCTTGACATTATTATTACTTATATAATGATTTACTTACTTCCAGAATATAAAATATGATTTATATATCATATATATTCAGTATATATATATATATATAATAGATAGATAAATGAAATGAAAAACACCGTTCATGGAGACGGTAGTCCGTACGTACGCATGAACGCTGTTTTCCTTTCCTTATTGTCTTGAATGGAAGTAAGTAGATGACATACATATATATATACATAAATCCAGTAGCTTTATAATGTCATATATTTCATTATTATTTCTTATATATACATTATAATCATTCTAAAATGGTTAACATGGAGAATGAATCTCATCGCGTCGTGGAGACGGTAGTCCGTACGTACGCACGAGCGATGATATCATTTATATAAATATTGGATTGAATTGGAGTGGATTATAAAATATATCAGAATCAATATGATGTTGTAATAACTATGTATAGTTATTCTTTACACCATTATACCCATCCATGTAAGGTGGTGGTGGAAAATAGATTACACCACGGCGTGGAGACGGTATTTCGTACGTACGCACGCGCGGTGATTTCTTTTTCCGTAGGATGGATAGATGGTGAAATAGGGTTGTTTCATACTTATAATAACATATCAGTATATGAGTGATACTGATGTTATTACTTCATAATGAAACAACCTAAGAAGAAGAAGTGGAAGAAGAAATAAATATGAAAGAATTGGTAACGGTAATTACCTCTTCTTTGAAGTGCCTCTTTGAGACCTCCTCTTAGGGCACTAGAATTGGTCTTTGAGGAATACCAGAACCTCTAGGATGTTGCTAGGGAAGTGGAGAAGGGATTTGGGCAGGGGTTGGCCGAGCTTGAGTGCTCAAATTGGTGTGAGGAGGAGGGGGAGGAGGTGTCCTTTTATAGGGGAGGAGAGGGGCATCTTAGGAATACCTCAAAATATTATTTTATATTAAAGTCAAAATCGGTTTATAATGGTTCCAAAGGGTATTATTTCGAAGCTAAAGTGGGGATGGGTCGAAATCCTATCAACCAATAGAATTTAGACAAGTTTAGGATATTATGTTAACCTTATCAATTAGATTTAACTCTAAGTTAAATAATTTAACATTTACCGTGTCTTTTTGTTTTCTTTCACTATATGGTTAATACACTTACTATAACATGCCAAACGAACCCCAAATTGTTTATTATTAATATATATATCCTTATCTAAGTCATTTGGCCGAACCTTATATTTTTAGGAATAAAATAACAATTAATAATATAATATTTGATTTAAAAGCTATTTTGTGTCAATTTTGACACTATTTGATATATGATTTTTGTGAAAGTCATAACAGAATTAAATGTTCGAACCAAGTTGATTAAATCAACATTAATATATCATGGTAACCTAGAAAATTAGTGGAATTCATAAAAATTTTCAAATTATATTTATTTTGGTGTTTATAACATCAATTATGTCAATATTTCATTAATAAGATAATTACTGCATCATCGTTGTGTCATAAATAAATTAAATTATTTGATGTCTAAAAATTACAAATAAAATACCATCATGTAGGAAATCTTTTTAGATTTCTAATGAATATTTACAATCGAATTTATCTTATGTATAACCCCATATTAAAAATGATTTACTTATTAAACTTTGATTTTTGCTATTTTAACCCTTCTTTAAATAAATTAATAATAAATGTCCTAATCTAATCCAAGTGGGCCTAAATGGTCATATTTTATTCCTAAGTTTGTTTTTGGTCGAATTACACTTGTCCAATAGAATTAGGACATGTGTTAGGGTAGTAGTGATATCATATTTACCCTTAGTTACCCTATTTACTATTAACCGCGGTAAAAAAAGTAAAAAGTTACTATTCACCAAAAAATTATTTTAATCTCATTGAACCACATTTTAGTCCTTGATATTAACCGTGTCTCTCGGATTTTCGAAATTCCATTCACAGAAGCGGTAAAATTAAGTTTTATGCAAAATTCAGTTTTTAACCTACCACTTAGTAGTTTCACTATTCATCAAAAATTGATGTTTTTCAGAACAATGCCAAAATTCCATCCCAAGCTATATTTCATATTCCGAATTCAAAAATGAAGTCTATTTTACCAAATTCATAACATAAAAGTTGCATGAATTAATTTTATAATTAAATCCCGCTGTTAAAACAAATAGCGTGTTTTTAAGAAACAATATCTATCAAAAGATTGACACTTGTTTATGTCTAGTTTAAATGTGAAACTACATCCAATGACCAACATTGTATTAAATTGTAAAAAATATATTCTAAATATACTTTAAAACCACTCAAATTAATGATTTATCACTATTAATTATTTCGATTAAAAAAGTTGTTTTTAATTATAATTTAGTAATTTTCACTATTCATCAGAATATGAAAGTTATCCGAAAAGTACCAAAATTTCACCTTAGGCTAAATTCGATACTCCGAATCCAAAAATGAAGTCCATTTTGAGAGTTAAAATTTCTAAAATTTAAAAAGTGGTTATTACTATTCATAACGGCTAGTTTTAATAATATTTTAATAGCATATCATTGTTTCGTGAAACTCAGGATTACGTACCACACACGCTATCGAGGAAGGTTGCGATTGCGTGTAATGCAAGGCAAGTCAAGGATGCGTGTTGTGCAAGCTCCTTTTGGTGTAGCGTATAACACAAAACATTAGTAAAATAAGAAAGAATATTTTTCATAAAATCTCGGGCTGTTACAAACCCCGCCTTAATCGGAGGCACGGTGTGACCAGAATCACTCTAAGTGTCTCTCTCTTGTTTTAAATGGACAACATTTTAAGTACATATGGAAAACTGACCAAATGCTTTCGGTTTCCGTTGAAAATTTTGTAGAATGATCCATGGGTCATATGTGACTTGTACGAATCAACCCCGCCTCAATCTGAGATGCGGTGTGGCCGGAACCACTCAAAGTTTCTGCCTTTTATTTCAAAAAGACATCATTTTAATTGAAAAACATCAACTGGCATACGGAAAACTGACCAAACGCATTCGGATTGTGTCGATACTTTAGCACAATGATCCATGGGTCATATGTGATGTGTACGATTCAACCCCGCCTCAATCCGAGGCGTAGTGTGTCCGGTAGCACTCCAGGTGTATGTATTATTTTTAAAATGGACATCATTTTAGGTAAAAATATATGGTATACAAAAAACTGATCAAATTATGAATTGAATTTCGGATTCCACATATAATTGTCATCTAAATTTTAAATTGAATTATAAATAAATTATGTATGTTTATAATTATGTTATGAATTCTAATTTAATTATGGATGTGTATAGTTCCACCATTATATGTTAAATGTGTATGAATTTGTTCTCTATATGTAAGTGTTAGTTGGTTATTGTAGGTACAATAATTGTATATGTATGTGTTAGTTTATTGAAGGTACAATAATTGGATTGAAAATGAGAGGGAACCCAAAAAATGAGAGCTAGAGGGAAAATTGGAGAGCTGCTGGGCAAATTGGAGAGCTGCTGGGCAAATTGCAGAGCTGCTGTGCAATTTGCCCCAGCAGAGGCTATGCCAATGGTTTGAAACCATTGGCATACCATGTCTTGGTTTTGTTTTACCAACGGTTCTGAACCGTTGGTAAAACACTTTTCCCAACAGTTTAAAAACCGTTGGGAAAGAGGAGATTTTGGGTTTTTTCCAACGGTTTGGCTAAACCGTTGGGAAAAACATGGTATTTTTCAGCACTCTATCCCAACAGTTTTAAACCGTTGGGAAAAAGCTTTCCAAACGATTTTCTAGAACCGTTGGGATAGGGTAATTTTTCTCCACCCTATCCCAACGGTTCATTGTAAACCATTGGGAAAATCTTTTCCCAATGGCTTATTTCCCTAAGGTTTGCAGAACCGTTGGTATAACATATACCAACGGTTCTGTAGCCTTTCCCAACTGTTCTAAACCGTTTGGAAATCCTGAATTTCCAGTAGTGTATTCTGGTTGATCACTAGAGAGTTGACATAATTGAGTAGTGTGACTAGTGGAGAAAAATGTTGCACACCTTTCAAAGGAAATATTTGGGGAATTATGAGGGAAGAATATCTGATCTAATGATAGAGAGATGGTTGGAGGGGGTTGATATAGCCTTTGGTTTAATTTGTGCCCAGTAGAGTACTTGGTCTCATTAGTAGTCAGTAAGGAGTGAGGGGATGTATGTGAGTGATGGATGTTGTATATTAGTAATAGGAAAGAGGAAGATGTATTGTGGGATGAATTTCAGAACAAGATTCAAGTGGATTTTCTTACATTAACAATAAAGGTAGTGAAGAGGCAGGATATTCTCTCTCTTCAGTAGAGTATAATGATTGGGTGAGATTTGGGAATTGAGTTCAAGGACTTTTATGTGTTTCCTCAATCTTTTTCTTGATGAGTAGTCCCAATCACTTCATCTTTAGGTGGCACTCCATCATTCTATCTAGTATGTGATTTCTCCCTTTAATTTTTCAATATATCATAGGTTCAAAATAAGGTAGAGCTGATAACGTATATGCACTCATGATGAGCTTTACCATTATAGGTGAACTAGAAGGGCTCCTTAAGGAGAAAAATTATCAGTGGTAGGCCTTATGTTCTAGATCCTTATAAGTTTTAACCTATGGAGAGTAAACCATAGAAGCTTCCATTTCAGCCATCTAGGGATAATGGTTTTCATAATTTTTTCAAGGACCTTGTACCAGTGTTCTTTTTTATAAGGGTTGTGCCCATAATTAGAATCAGTACCCTGTGGTTCTTAGATATTAGTATCATGGAGGTGGTTTGGTTCAGCTTCAGTCTCAGTAGAAGATTCTGATGAGGCTGTTTCAGTAGTAGATTCAGTAAGCTTACATTCTGGTGACAGGAAATGGGGTAGGAAGAGGTTGACTTTAGTATGTTCCCTATCTTTAATAACCCCAACCTGAGCATTGACATGGGGGTTTCCACCATCAAATAGGATGAGGACTTGAGCATGGTTAGTTGTGTGTGATATAGGTGATAGTCCCATAAGTCCAGATATCATTAAAGGTCAGACCAATTTATCATCTACCATTATTTGTGACTTGTTTGATTATAGATCTTTACACTCCTTTATTTCAACTATTCTATTTCATGATCTAGGAATAGATGTAGAAAAGCATCCCATGCCCCTAGTGTTGACTACATGAATTAGAGGCAAGACCAGTGTATTTGACATGTGATGGGGGTTAAACAAGTGATGGCACCACATCAGTCATGTGGGGATATTTTAATAAAACAAATGTAACCATACGATATGACTCCAAATATTGAATGGTAATATTCTATTTTGACCCAAAATTTTCATCCAAACCTTACACAATCAAAAGGAAAACTTGGATCACATAAAATCTCAAGGACCTTTTATGATTAAAGTTTTATAGAATTAAGACAAAATATTACATAAACAACTCATTCCAACATGGACTCATAATTAATCAAAAGAAAATTTCTACCATTTAACCCAACTTTACTTATTTCACAATGGGTCATCAACACCATCCTTGTGGAATTCTTTATAGACATAAATCGTTTGACATCATTCTTTAAAACCTGTGGAAAATGAAACATTAAAAGGGTGATCTAAAATAATCAGTAATGTTAAATAAAACAATTAAAATTAAAAGTCATCAATAAGAATAAGAGTGCATAATAGTTTTATGACATAATCAAATTTCATGAGTAAATCATAAAATAACTCATACACATCAATACTCAGACCATAAAATATGAAAACATGGAAAATGAAAGATTCATTAGAATCAATAATCATGAGCCATGTGATAACAATATAGATAATTAGAAATATTATAAAAATATATAAATCATAAAGAAACACATAAATGTATCTTCAGACATCATAGTACTTTTCACTCTTATAAATGAAATAAAAATTTGGTCTACTTCCATACATGTCACTCTTAAAAATGGAAAAGACATTCGACCAACTTCCATACCCAATTCATTAGAGGGTTATCATGGAACCACCCATCCTTGGTCTATCATGGAATGACATTTAATTGGTTTATCAAGTAACAAATGATTGTTAGTGTATCATATAACCACCCATAAAATGTATAATTACCGTTGAAAAATAATCACACATTAAATATTTTATAAACTCATTGGAGTAA
Organism: Viscum album; assembly: GCA_963277665.1. Lineage (NCBI taxonomy): Eukaryota > Viridiplantae > Streptophyta > Magnoliopsida > Santalales > Viscaceae > Viscum > Viscum album. The sequence goes on along the minus strand of OY728143.1, from coordinate 713,362,919 downwards.
CCAATAACTACTTGATTAGAACATGTAAAAGAAACAGTTTCCTTAACAATTTATTTGAAACATGAATAACCCATGGAAAGGAAATGGGTTCTATAAAAATATCTTTGAAAATTTAATAACCCATATAAAGGAAATGGGTTCTGTAACAATCACATTGAAAAATGATTAACCCATGGAAAATAAATGGGATAACTAAAAATCTATTTGAAACATGAGTAACCCATGAAAAAGAAATGAATTAAATAGAAATATCTTTAAAATATGAGAAACCCAAGGAAATTAAATGGATTAAATAAAAATACCTTTATTAAATAATCAACCAATGTAAAATAAATGGTTTTTACCACAATATCTTTAGGATATAATCAACCCTAGTAAAAGAAAATGGTTTCACAAAAATACCTTTGAAACAAACATAATACATTTACAAAATGAACAAGGATGGTACAAAATATACCCAATGGAGGATAAGTAAAAAAGTTTCTTGAATTTACTGAATTTAAATTTACTTAAAATATCATTAAAAACATTTTTAATAAAAATAATCTTTAAACATTTTGAAGTGTCTCATACCACATTGAAACATTTGAATCATTAACCCCGTGATGGGAATGAAATTAAATTAAACTTATAATATCATGAAAAAAATTATATTCATTATATAAAATTTTAAAGAGGTAGTATATGAACTTCATAAAATAATATAGGTGTATAATATGAAAAACATCACAAAGAAGAAAAATTGTGAGAACAATCTGTTACCACTTTGGTAACTTAGAAACCATAAAACATGTGAAAGAATAACAATTTAATGAAACTTATAATATCATGATAAATAATTATATTAATTATATAACATTTAAAAGTTGAATTATATACACATTATAAAATAATTATAAGGTGTATAACATGATAAACATCACAAAGAAGGCAAATCAGGACAATATTCCATTACTGCTTTGGTAACTTTGAAACTATAAACTCCATAAAAGATAGAAAATAAAATGGATATTTAAATCCTAATTAATTTAAGGATAATAATAATAAAATAAATTCATGGTAATTATATACACTACACAATAAAAAAATAAATGGTGAATATAGAATAATTCTCATAAAAATTAAAGTGAGACTATAATTCCTTACAACTATGATAACATCAAAATAGGAAACACAAAAAGTAATAATAATAAAATGAGATATTATTATTCTATGAAGATAAAATAATTCGTGATATGATACATAAAAGGGTTAGTATATACACCACAAAAAATGAAAATAGTGGTGATTAAGACATATACCTCACGAAAGTAAAAGTGAGAAAATAATCCCTTACAACTATAGTGACATCTAAATCTAAAATCCTAAAAGTAATAATAATCAAATTAAAAATTTATATAATGTAAATATAAAGTTATTCATGATATAATACATAAATAGGGTCATTATATACACCACAAAAAATAAATAATTGGGGATTATGACGTATGCCTCATGAAAGTAAATGTGAGACAAGAATCTCTTACTATGAGTCTAATTTTTCATGCTTATCCTCTATATTTCAAAAACAACTTTGGTGGGTCAACTATGGTCAAAGGTGTCACTTTTTAAACATATCCAGAATAATAATAGTTAAATAATTATCATATTTATATATCAATTATAATTTTAAAACCATTAATGAATTATGGTTATGAAAAATGAACCAACGCTGCAATCAAATAGACAGTAGGTCATACGTACGCAAGAGTAACGTTCTAATTTTTCTTTGATCATTATGATAAGCATTTAAGTAACATTTATCTTTACAGAATGTTAATTATATCATAAATACCATATTATTCAATCATATATACTTATATATAATTATTTCTTTGTAAAATTTATCACATCACGTTGAGGAGGCGGTAGTCCACACATCCACGAACGACATTATCACTTTTTCAATGTGTGGAAGCGTAATAATAAAAATGATGTATTATATTTCTAAAAATCTAAGTATGTAATGAATATAATTTATATTTTATTTATTTAAAATATTTTTAATTAAACCCATCCTTAACAAATTCTATGTAATGTGTGAACGTATCACATCACTTTGAGGAGGCGGTAGTCCACACGTCCACAAACGATGTTATCATATTTTAAAAAATAGAAATCTTGAATTTATGAGTTATGAAAAATTAAAAAAAAGTATTAATACAACATAAATATAATATATATAATATAAAAATAGTTTCCATAATAATTCTCAACCATGATAGGTGGTAAAGGAAAAAACAAATGACATCGTTCTGTGAAGAAATAGTTTTCTGTACACACAAAGGTAAGTGTGTTACCCATTTGTTGGAAGTGTGTATAGGTGTAAGTAGAAAACTTAACATAAAATCATATTATTATATTTATGACAATTATTTTATTATATAATCATGGAGTAATAATATATTAAGGGTTGTAGAAAGAAATAAAACATAAATGCACATTGAAGAATGTTACCTCTTTTTCGGGCAACTCTTTTTTGTTTTCACTAAAGAGATTACTTGGTTGGATTTACTCCCAAAGTTAGGAAATTATGGTGAATTGAGGGTTTTTAATGATCCAAATGGCTAGATATTTTTAAATAAATGGAGTGGTTGAATTCCTTTTTATAGTGGAGGGGGAGTGGAATTCTAGTAAACATAAAAAGATAAATATTATTAAGTGGTCTCTATTACATAATGTTCCTCCAATAATGATAAAAATTATACAAAATAGTGTATATGTCCTAATAATTTCCATAAAATGGGTTTTTTTACAAATTTATAAGTCATTTATACTCTTAAGACTAAGGTTTAACCACTAAGTAACCACATTTTTACCTAAATAGTTGTAATTAATTTCCCCTATATTTTTTTTCAAAAACTAAGTTAAATTTATTAAACATTATAAAACATGTTGATTCAAAATATGGAATCCATTTTTTTAAAATCCAATAATAGAAGTGTCAGAAATTAATTTAAAATTTATCCTGCAGACGGGACGACAAAATGAGTTTTTAAAGTAAAAATGTTCAAAAAGTCGCTAAGTTTTTATATCTAAATTCAATGTAAATTTTTTCAAAATTACCTAAATTGGTTTAATTGATAAAAAATTTATCTATTTATAATTTAAAAACAATTAAAAATATAATCTTAACTATATAAATAAATTGCATGAAAATGAAGTTTTGAGCTAAAATTCAGTAATATTCATTATTCATCAAAATATGAAAGTTCCCAGAAAAATACCAAAAATTTACCCAAAGTAAATTTTGATATTTATATTTAAAAAAATTGAGTTTATTTTTGTATATAAATATTGTTAAATTTTCAAGATTTATTTTTCACACAAGTCTTCCATTAAAAGGAGGTAAATTTGCCTTTATAAAATATACAACTTTTTATGCTTAAAATTTGATTTATTTTTATATTGAGCCTATAAAAATTATTCTATGAATTTAAAATCATTTTATTAAATATATAACAAATAAATTTCATTCATCTCTTTAAATAATAGTGATTAATTTAATTTTTAAGAAAAAATGTCATTCTGGTAAAAAAATAGTTTTTCAGAAACAAATATCATTTATTTTCATTTGGTCTTTATTTTCATTTCTAATTAATCGGTAAGAAATGAATTCATTTTATTAAAATTTGTAACTATAATATTCATAATTTATTTAATCATATTAATTCACAATATTCCATTGGCTAGTAGATAACTATTATATTAAATTAATATTGTCAATGACATATTGTTTTCCGATAGAACTCAATATTGTGAGAAAGGGACTAGATATTACATGCAACACAAGATAAACATGGTGTTGTGTGTGATTCAAGATAAACTATGTATTTAATTTAACACATTCTATTAATGAATTTATATTTATTTTGAATAATATATTTAATAAAATATCAGGATGTTACATCCCCTTCCCCTTAAAATGAATTTTACCCTTGAAATGAATCTTAGTTATCAAAGGATTAAAATTTTTAGAATTATTTTATTGAAACCCACATCTACAAAAGGCTAAACAAAAAATATTATTAAAAAGGGAAGGTGGGAAACCTAAAGTTCACAAGAAGTTACGCATTACTAGGATTTCATTTAGGGAGAACATATGTGATAATAGAGGAAAAGAGTAAATAATTATAGAGGGTGATTGAGGTCATTGATCACAAAAAATTCAACGATCAATGGAAACTTAAGGTCCTCAAAAACATAAATATTTTATGATCTAAAAGACAATCAATAATTCAGAATTTAATTTACTAGGATAATACATTTTATTTCACAATATTTTTCTTGGAGTTAAATAATTCTCTTACCGTATAGGCCAATAGAAAAAAAATTATTTGATGAGTATAATATCATCCTATAGTAAATTTCCACAATAATATCATATTTTTATCCTAAGGATGAGTATTCAAGATGAATTATTAACTCCTATAGCACTAAAAAAACTTTAAAATACTTGATAATCACAAAAGGGATATTCAAGCTATTCCACTTGCCATTAAACATTAACCAAAATAAAAATAGTTATCACATGGTAATTTAATTCCCAAAATGAATAAACCTTCAAATGATACACTAATATTCAAAATTAAATAGTAAATCCCAAGGTTCAAACTAAATTATTCCTTAAAAACTATCCATAAAATCCATTAATCATTTTTTAATTATGTTTGAAACCCAAATATGAGAAGGATTTGATCATATATTATTTTAAGATAAATAAATAATTATTCCTAAAATAAAATACCATATGTTTTCCAAATAAACTTAATATTTACCTAAAAAATTTCATACTAACCTGGAAATCATGTAGTCCATTGGTAGTGGGTGAAACCCTTATCATCTTTTGATCATGGGTTCAAGACCCATTTCCTTACCAGATGCGATGAGTTGTCACCGAGAAAGTGGTTTCTATTTTTTTCTTTAGTCATGAAAACTAATTCCTCCCTAAAAACTTCATTTTGATCCTAAGGGTTAAAAATACCTCATCCCAAAAAAATCTCCAAAAATAACTTTAAGATCTCATCACTTAAAATAACATTGGGGTATTTAATACTTTGAATTTATGATCATACTTAAGGTTATAAACATATGATGGTATCCATAACTATTAAAATATCCACACATGAATTAATACTAATCTAAAAATTTTCTAAATTGACTCTTGATACCAACTATAACAACCAAGAACTAATACTCCCGGATCCTGTTCGGAAATTTATTACATTACATTTTTTACTTTCATGATAATAATTTTGACACAAAATTTTTATCTAAACCTTTCAACATCAAAATTAAAACATAGATCATCTATAACCCAGAGGACCTTTTAGGCTTATAGTTTTTTAGAATTAGGAAAATATCTTACATAAACAACTCATATCAACTTGGACTCAAAATTTATCCAAAGAACATTTCTCTCATTTAACCCATATTTTATTATTTCAAAATATGTTATCAATATCATCTTTGTGGAATATTTTATAGACATAAATCATTCAACATCATTTTTTTAAAACCTAGGGAAAATGGAACATAATAAAGGCGAGCTTAAATTAAAAGTAAGGGTAAATAAAATCATTAGAAATTAAATGTCATTAATGAACATAAGAGTGTATAAGGTCATGAATAAATAATCAAAGTGAACGAGTGAATCCTAAAATAAATCATATCCATCAATACTTGGATATTTAAATATGATAACATGGAAATGACAAGAGTCATCATAATTAATAATCATAAGCCATGTGAAAACAATTTTGATCATTAGAAACATTATAAAACTATAGTAAGCATAAATAAACACATAAATTTATCTTGTTACATCATTATACTTTTCACTCTTATAAATGGAATAACCATGAGGTCGACTTCCATATAGGTCACTCTTACAAATGGTATATCCATATGACTGACTTCCATACCCAATGATTTGGAGGGATATCACAAACTCACCCATCCTTGTTCTATCACAGAAGCACCCATCATTAGTTAGTCACATAATCACCCATCATTGTTTTATCACTTAAATACCCATAAAATTCTCAAGTACTATTAAAAAATAATCATACATAAAAGCTTTCATAAACTCATTGGAGAGACCAATAACCCCTTGATTAACCCATTGAAAAGAAATGGGTTCTTTAAAAATTTCATTGAAAGATGAATTACCCATATAAAGGAAAATATTTCCATAAAACTATATTTGAAACATGAATAACCCATATAAATTAAATGGGTTCTATAAAAATCTCTTTGAAACATGATTATCCCATGGAGAAGAAATGGGATAAATAAAAATCTCTTTAAAACATGAGTAACCCATGTAAAAGAAATGGGTTAAATAAAAATCTATTTGAAACAAGAGTAACCCATGGAAATGAAATGTGTTAAATAAAAATTTATTTTATAAGTAATCAACCAATGGAAAAGAAATGGGTTTCATAACAATCTCTTTAGGGTATAATCAACCTATGTAAAAGAAATGGTTTTCAAAACACTCTCTTTTAAATAAAAATAATCCACATAAAGAATGAATGGGGATGGTACAAAATATCCATAGGGTAGTATATCTAACAAAAAGGTTTTTTGAATTTGAGTATCAGAAAATTAAATTAAAATATCCTTAAAAACATTCTAAAGGAAAATAATGATTAAACATTCCAAAACACCCCATACCACATTAGAACATTTTAATCATTAACACAATGAAAGGAATAAGATTAAATGAAACTTATAATATCCTGAGAATAAAAATATTAATGATATAACATTTAAAAAAGGTAGTATATACACCTTATAAAATAATATAGGTGTGTAACATGAGAAACATCACAAAGAAGGAAAATTGTGACCACAATCCATTACCACTTTGGTAACTTTGAAACTATAAACCCCATGAAACAATAATAATTAAATAAAACATATAATATCATGATAAATAATGAGACTCAGGATATAACATGTCAATGTGATAGTATATACACCTTATAAAATAAGATAGGTGTATAACATGAAAAACGTCACAAAGAAAGAAAATTGTCAGAATAATCCATTACAGCTTAGGTAACTTGGAAACCATAAATGCCTTGAAGTAGAGATACTCAAATGGATATGTACATATATATATATATATAAAATAATAATCATCAAATACATTTATGGTAATGAGTTACACTACACAACAAACAAATAATTGGTGAATATGGAATATGTCTCACAGAAATAAAAGTGATACTATAATTCCTTACAACTGTAGTAACATCTGAAACAAAAACCCCAAAAGTGATAATAATAAAAATAAACATTCATATAACATGAATAAAAAATAATTCATTATATAATTCATCAAAATGGGCAGTATATACTCCATAAAAAATAAATAAGTGGTACATATGATGTATGCCTCATGAAAGTAAAAGTGATACAAGAATCCCTTACAACTGTAGTAACATCTGAATCAGAAACACCAAAAGTAATAATAATAAAATGAAAATTTTAGATACCATTAAGATAAAACAATTCATTAAATATTACATAAAAATGGTAAGCATATACACCACCCAAAATAAACAAGTGGTGATTATGACTTATGCCTCATGAAAGTAAAAGTGAGAGAATAATCACTCACCATGAGTGTGATTTGTCATGATTTTCATCTATCTTACTGAATAATAAACTTATGTTAATTATATAATTTCTTAATAATATTTTAAAAGTTTATTATTAATTTTATTTCACTTATAAACAAGTTATATACCATTACATAATCAAAAATGTTTAAGTCGTATGTTTTGACTATATTTGGATTATGTGTCAAAAACTACTTTGGTAGGTTAACTATGGTCAAATGTGTCATTGTATAAAAATATATAGAATAATAATCATGAAATAATTATCATATTTATACATAAATTATAATTTTAAAACCATTAATTAATTATGGTTATGAAAAATTAACCAAGATTACAATCATTGAAACAGTAGGTCATATGTACGCATTAGTAACGGTCTCATTTTCTATGATCATTATGGAAAGAATGTAACATTTATATTTAAAAAATGATAATTATATCATAAATAAAATATGATTTAATACTTTATACTCATTTATATAATTCTTTTTAGTTAAATGGAATCACATCATGTCGTGGTGGGGTAATCCACACGTCCACGAACGACGTTATGACTTTTTTAGTGTGTAAAAGGGTAATAATGAAATGAAATATTATATTTATATGAAGTTAATTATTTCATGTATATAATATATATATTATTTATCTCACATATTATTATTTAAACACATCATTAATACATTCCATTTAATGTGTGAATATATCACATTGCCTTGAGGAGGTGGTAATCCACACATCCACAATCGATGTTATCAAATTTACATAAAATGGAAAGCATGAAGGTATGTGTTATATAAAAATTACATAAGTATGAATAAAAAATTAATTTCATATATATCATATAAAAATATTTTCCATAATATTTCCCATCAATGATAGGTGTTAATGGAAAAATGAACGACATCATTTCACGAGGCGATAATTCAATGTACACATGAATAGTAAGTTCATTACCCGTTTGATGAATGTGTGTGTATTTTTAGGTAGAAAAATTAACATAAAAACATATAAGTATACTTAGGATACTGATTTTATTATATAATCATTGAATAATAAGAGATTAAGGGGTGGAGAAATAAATAAAATATAAATTCATATTGAAAAATGTTACCCATTTTTTGGGTAACTCCTTTCGGTTTTCACCAAAGTAATTCCATGGTTGTATTAATGAAAAAAATGAGGAATCTAGGGTGAAGGGAGGTATTTTTAGATTTTATTTGGATAGGGTTTGGATGATAAAAATAGCTTCAGTGGGGTGAATAAATGGGGAGGGTGAATGCCTTTTATAGTGGAGGGGGAGTGGAATTCATGTAAATGTAAAAAGGTAAATGTAATTGAGAGGTCTATCTTATATCATGTGCCTAAAATAATGACCAAAATTATATAAAATAAGGTATATTTTCTAATAATGTTAATATAATGGGTTTTAGAAAATTATCTAGATTATTTAGACTCTTAAGATTAAAATTTAACCAATAAGTAACCATATTTTTACCTTAGTCGTTCTAATTAATTTTATTTACTTTCACCAATCATTTTTTAGAAAAAACTAAGTTGAATTTATTGAAAATTATAAATTATTATGATTCCAAATATTTAATCCATTTTTACAAATTCTAATCATATATCTGGCAGAAATTAAATTAAAATTAATCTTTAAAACGGGGCGACAAAGCGGGGTTTTAAAGTAAAAATGTTCAAAGTTTTTCTATATTTTTATATCTAAATTAAATTTAAAATTGTTTAAAATGACATAAATTGGTTTAAATGGTACATAATTTTTAAGATTATAGTTTAAAAAAAATTAAAAACATAATTTATCTATATTAATATATTGGAAGAAAATGCAGTTTTGAGTTAAAATTTAGTATTATTCACTATTCATCAATATATAAGATTTCTTTGAAAATACCAAAAAAATAACCCATAGTAAATTTTGATACTTATATTTAAAAAATTATGTTTATTTTTTCATATAAAAATTATAAAATCATCCAAATTTAGTTTTAAAGTAAGTCTTCTATTAAAAGGTAGTAAAACTGCATTTTAAAAATATACAGGTTTTTAAGCTTAAAATTAGATTTATTTTTATCTTGAGACTATAAAAAGTATTAGATGAATTTGAAAACAAATGATCAGATATATAACATATAAATTTTATTAATATATTTCACTAATAGTTATTACTTTAATTATTAGTAAAAAATCTCATTTTATTCATAAAAATAGTTTTTAATAAAAACAAATCCTTTATATTCATTTGGTATTTATTTTCATTTTTTTAATCAGTTAAAAATTAATTCACTTTATAAAAAAATTTAACTATAATTTTCAAAATTTAGTTAATCATATTCATTCACTAATTTTCAACGGAAAGGTGATAACTATTATGTTAAATAAATAATGTTAATAGTATATTGTTGTTTGGTAGGACTCGAGCTTATGAGCAACATAAATCGTCAAATGGACTTGATGATGCATGAAACGAAATATAAAATTGGTGTTCTGTGTGATCCAAGATAAACTATTTATTGTGTGTAACATAATTTTTCAAATAATTTAGATTTATTTGAAAGAATATATTTAATAAAATCACAAGATGTTACAGTAGATGTGTGGAGACCCATATTTATTTGACGGATTAGTAGTATATGGAATTAGAAGATTATGGGATAGAGGAGGCTACCGTGGTTATCATGGAGTTTTTGAATATTTTTCTTGAGGTGGTTATAATGCTTCCCCCTTGATAAAATATTCATTTTAGGATATACATATAGTCTGATGATTCTCTAATTTCAATGGATCCTTATTATATAGAACCTTATAAATTATGGGAGTTGGGGATTCAAATAGATGATCTGATGAAAAAGGGTTTCATCTATGCTAATTTTTTACTATAGGGTTCTGTAGTGTTATTATTCAACAAGGGGGATTGTAGTGTGCGGGTATATATAGACTACTGGATATTGAATTAGGTGAAGTTTAAGAATCTCTACCCTATCCTGTAAAGTGATGATATTTTTGACCTTTTGACAGGGTCTATTTTGTTTTCCAAGATTGATCTGTGGTTAGGGTATCACCATTTGAGGGTGAAAGATAATTTTTTTCAAAATACTTAATTCAGATGTGGGTATGGGAAATTTGAGTTTGTGCTCATGTCATTTAGTTTCATGAATACATTAGTTGTGTTCATCAAGCTCATGAACTCCATGTTCCTTAAATTCTTTGACCACTTTATAATCATGTTCATCAATGATAAATTGATCAACTAAAATTCAAGGAGAATTCCAATCAACTCAGGGCTATTTTTCAAGTTCTTTAACCCCACTAGCTCTATGTAAAGTTATACTAGTGTATGTTCTACACATGAGTGATGAATTTTCTTAGGCATGTGGTGTTCCATCAGGGTGTGTTTATAGACCCATCAAAGATTGAGGTATTTAGTTCATGGGAATAACACATGAATGTGGGATAGTTTCATAGCTTCCTTGGTCTCATGGGATATTATCGGAGGTTTTTATATGATTTATCATGGATTGTGGCCCCATTGAAATATTTGATCAGGAAAGACTGGGACATTTTCTTGACTAATCAGTGTTATGCAGTATTTGAATACCTGAAGTGGAAATTGATTAGTTCTATTGTGCTCCATTTTCTAGAGGAGGGTGTGATTTTTGAGATGTTTTGTAATACTCCCCATCTCAGTTAGGAATGTTACCTAATGTAGTATAAAGTGGTGATCTCTTATGGGACTAGTATGTTATTCTCCCATGAGTGTAACTATTCCACCCAGGATCTGGATCCATATGTGGATATTTTTATGTTGATTTTGTGGTCTTCATGAATCACAAGATCATGAGGTGTATCATTTCTTAGTGTGTTCTGAATATGCAGAAACAAAGGGGGATGTAGTTTCTTTAGGAATCTAAATTTGAGATCTCCAAAACCTCAAGAAAGAGGATTATTATGGATGATAATTTGATTATGAAGTCATGATGTAATAATTTTTAGGATTTTAGAGATTATTGGAGGGAAATGGAGAATCTAAAAATGCTACACCTAAATGAAAGGGTGTTTGATGAAGGAGGTTTATTCTTTCAGATGATAGTGTAGTCTTATTTGTTTTCCATGGTGATTCTCTAGAGGTATGGTCAAAGGATAGTTATAATTGAATGTTGTTTCAGGGAATGCTATTTATTTCGGTAGTGATGTGTGATAGATTCCTTCATGAGTTTCATAACACTCATTTTTTTTGTAAGCATAAAAGTATCCATGATGTATTTTTTCTTGAGGGTGTAGTTTTAGTGGCCCTGGATGAAAGGGAAGGTGGCGATGTTTGTGTCTCAGTATTTGGTTTTTTGATAGAGTTAATATTTTCATCCTTTATATATGTTTCCCAATGATTTAATCCATACCAATTTACAAATTGGTTTTATTTTTTTGAATTTTAGATTTATGGTTTTTTGGTGCTAAAATATAGAAATTTTGTAATTCTATATATTTAATAGATTTTAATAACCATGGTATTTTGATCATAAAATTTAAAATATCAATACAATTTGAGTGATTATTTAACTACTTCTTCTAGACTAGGATCCGATTTGAACATCTATAGGCCATAAAAATCAATAAAGTTGAAGAATTGTTCTTGATGAATGAGTAGAACCCACCTTAGTAAATATGGAATAACACAATTTAAAGTCCTATAATTGAGGTTATTCCATCTATAATGAAAATAAAATTCAATTTATCATTTTTCCATTATTGATCATGGAGATATTCCTTCAATAATTTTTATATTGGATGCTCAAAATTCGAGGAAAGTTTTGGGAAACATTTTTCCAGAATAAAGATTCATACTTAATGGGGAATATATTTTAAAAACATGTCATATGGAGCTGAAATATGATTGTAAAATGAGAAAGATATTTTGGAACAACTTTTAAAAATACCACTATTCAATTTTCAGTCATTTAATGGGTCTACCATGTGTAAACTTTTGGAGGAAATATTCTCAAGTCAATATTTCACTCTTATTGCCAATAAAAATGTATTCCCTATACTTCCCAAAACATTATCACTTTTGGTGTAAATTTTATATAGTTTTATATTTTTTTATCTTTTTTAATATAATTATTAAATTTATAAATATTTTACTCTTCTTCTTCTCTTCCATTATACATTTTTTTGTGTTTCTACCCCACTATTCTCCCCTTTGATTTCTTATACTCATTATCATGAGTAACTAGCCCGAGGAAGTTCCTGAGTGATCAATCCAGTGTTGAACCCAAGTAATTTCACATTCATGTTTATTGTTTCTTAATTTATTATAGTTAGGTCAAGGGGGATCTTAGTGGGTAAGGTGCCTTTGTGTCTCCACTTTCCAATTGAGTCTTAACTTTCTCATCTCCAATATTTTACCTCGATCATAGAGGTGGATGTGTGGTTTCACGATGATAATTGAGTGCACTATAAATTCACAAATATAGGTAGAATAGGATATTCACACATAAGATGGAGCATGTTCCTTAAATAAATTTGAAACTAACAAAGGGATGATGAAGGTTCACTTAGGGTGTTCTCCTATGAGGATCTCAGTTCTGTTTAACCTCATTCTATTAGAATTCATTATAATTTAATTATATATATATATATATATATCTACTTTAAACCCCACATATTTATATTATTTATTTTTATATTAGTTAAAATATAAATACTGATAATAGAAATTCAGTGTTCTTTGAGATTCCTACTTGATAATGACTCTAGGTGTGTGTTATATTGCATGATTAGGTAAATAAAATATTAGTATAGGATTCATGAAATGTCCTCATGCATCAATTTGGAAGTGTTTATGGGGAGGAAAAATACTTTCAAACCTTCTTTTTTATTTAAAAATGCATAAATTTCAAAAATTAAAAAAAATATTTTTCCCTGATGTTTTCACATGATTATATCTTTAATTCTTGGAACAATTACATATAGGTGTAAGAAAAAATTATTGGCTCACCCTTTTCCATGGAGGTTGTTGTTTTTTTTTTGTTGTTATACTGGTGATATTATTTTGTAAATCAACTAATGGTGAGTAGGAAATCAAAGAATTCATAGATGGCATGAAGGGGGAATGAACAAAAAAATATTTTAAGAAATTTCCCATGTGCTAACTGAGTTATCCCATTACGTTCCATAATTTTATCAAGTTTTAAATGTCTAAGAAGATCCCCCCTTAGCCTTCCCAAATTTATATGAAGATATCCATGAAATAGAGTATCCTAACTACCTTCCTCTATCTACTATTGCTAAAATCTAAGAGGTTATTTCCATTGAAGAAGAGATTCAAGATAAACCAACTCAGGGAGATGATACATTCTTGAACTCAAAATCATTTTATTTTATTAAAACTAATTTTATTTTCAATTCTAATATTTTTGAATTTTCATGTTCATACATATCATATTACACCTTTTAGTAAGATGATTAAAATAGAAATGAACCTATTATGAAACACTTGGATCTCCCTTAAGACATTGAACATTTACTGAGGGAGTATAAGAAGATATATTAGTGTCTCTACCACAAGAACCAGATACACATGCTACCCATATTAAAAGGGAATATTTCAAAATTAATTATTTGAATTTATATTTTTTTCATATTAAATTAAATTTAAAATCAACCTTTTATTATTATTTCAATTCAGTATGCTAGATTAGATACTAGATAATGAATAAAATGTTTCACACAAATCAAAAAAAGAGGATGATCAATACTTCATCCTACCCCCTCCATGCAAGTTTTAATTAATTTTAAATGGTATGGATCTAGTATAATCTATTCATGGATCATTCATAACCATTAAGGAAGAATAATAAGATGGTAAAATTCAAATGTGGTTGCTCAAATCCAAAATATCTACCCACCATCAGACTATGGATAAAATTTGGCACTAACCTCTGGAGGTAGTTAAAATTTAGGGCCCACTTGGGGGATCATACCAAGATTAATCTTTACATTATTTATAAGAATTTATATTTCAATTTCAATCTTAGTAATTAGTTGAGCATGAATATCACCCCTATTATATTTTTTTTATCTTTAATGACATTATCCTTTTGCTTAATTGAGTAATTTTTTTATAGGTTCATGATGGCACAAGTCAGACACAAAATTAGTGTGTGAGGAGAACCAAATCTCTATTTCAAAAGGGAGTTAAATTTTAATGTTTATCTATTAAAACTACTTAAATTTTTTATTAGATTCTAATTGGGTCTTTAAACAATAAAATTTCATTCCCATGCTTGAATTTATGTTTTATATGACTTATCTATGAGACATGAGTTTTATAGGAATCATGTGATGACATGTTTTATATTTCAATATTAATGAAATTGAATGAGAAAAATGGAGAATTGGATTATTAAAGTGAAGAATGGATATTAAAATTAGGACTCGTGATTTTTGGGAATTAATTGATTTATTTAAATGAAATTTCCCAATTATTTTTCAGGATTTAAATTTTTGAAATTCATTTGAATTGATTTTAAATTCTTAATCTTGCCATGAGTGATTATCCCAAATCATATTTCCATTCTTAATAGGATTTCTAGAACAATTAATTACTATTTATTTTTTATCATATTTCTTGAGTGATATTGGGACATGTAACCTGATCTAACTTTCATTTAAACTTTTAAAAGATATAACTATGAAAAAAACATTTAAAATGATTGATTTATCTTTTGATAATCTACTTATCCTTCAAATACCACCTTTACATCAATCCTTATTTAGCCCATAGTGACCATGAATGACCTTTATAGGAAATAGTCATGCTTCAAACCATTTTTATCCATTCCTACCATTCACTCGGTATTTTCATGATATTTTAAAGTTATAGCATGGGGGTTAAGGGAATAATAGTAGAGGGGTGATTTACATTTTAAGGGAAAAGTTTTGTGGTGATCATTATGGGTATAAATTAAGGTTTTTGATTCATTCCTGATCCTTAATTGTATTCCCATCTTGAAATAAAAAAATGAAATGATAAAAGAACAAAAAAAAGAGAAAATGGGTTCTTATTTGGGAAAAACAAAAATAAACCTCACTAGACCTATGATTTTTAACATACATGGTTAGGTGGCTGATGTGGGGTTTATTCTAAGAATAAATTTCAAAAAAAAAGAAATTAAAAGGATTTTCTAAAAATAATAAAAAGTATAAAAGTAGAAAAACAATATTCAAGAGGGTACACAAATCATTCATTATGCTTTATTTGATCATAACATTTATGTTGAGTTTTCAAGAAATGGGAGTTTCTACTCTGAAGGGGGAAATTCATTACTCTTATTTTTTATATAATGCATTGTACTTAAGAGATAAACCTCCTCCTTAAGCCATAATTTTTAAAGTATCAAATATCACCATCCTTAATCCTCAATGTCACTTGAACCTTTATTTCAAGTCCTCATGATTTTATGTTCCTTTTCACTATAAAAGAGAATAAATTAGTTCCTTTACAAGACTATGGATAAGGTGCATGTTATTATGATATGAGAATAAATCCACTTGAATTGTATCATGATATATGAGAGAAAATATTAAATTGGGGTAAATAATGATAGGTAATGTTTAATAATAATAAATTAAGGAACATAAATAAATAAAAAGATAAATACCATAATTTTAAAATGGGAGAAATGAAAATAATTGGGATGAATATTTCTTTCAAATTTGAGAAATTTAATTGATTTTTTATGTGGAAGTTGAAAATTTGATTTGACACTATTTTTTTTATTACTTTGGAATTTTAATATTGGTAACATTGGTTCTCTTTGAAATTTAATGTTGAGATTTGATGCTTAAGTACAAGCATAGTTTAAGTGTGGGGTAATTGATAAAGATAATATTTTTATAAATTTTTATATGTTTCTCAATGATTTAATTTGTAAATATTTATCAATTTGAGCTTATTTTTATCAATTTTTGATTTATAGTTTGTTTTGGGGTAAAATGTGAAAATTGCTTAATTATAGAAATACAATAGATTTTAATGAATTAGGTATTTTGAGCATAACATTTAAAATTTTGATCAAATTCTATTGATTATTTTTTTGTATGATTTCTTGATTTGTGTTCTTCAACTACTTTTTATAGACTAGGATATGATTCGAAAATTTTCAGGCCATAAAAATTAGTCAAATTGAATAATTTGTTTGGATGACTAAGTGTACCCCACCTTAGTAAATATGAAATAACTCAGTCTAAAGACCTCCAATTGAGGTGATTCAATCAAGAATGGAAAAAAAATTAAATTTATCATTTTAACATTATTGATCATAGATATTACTTCATTAAAGAGGCCATTGGATGCTCAAAATTAGAGGAAGATTTTGGAAACATTATTTTAGAATAAAAATTTGAACTTAATTGGACATATCCATTCTTAAACATGTCGGATTGAGGTGAAATATGGTTGGTAAATGAACAAGAAATTTTTTGAAAAATTTACAAAAGAAAATTATTCAATATTCATCCATTTAATCATTCTAACATGTGAAATATTTTTAAGGAATGATTATCGAGACAAGATTTTATTATTTGTTTCATATAAAAATGTATCCCCCATCCTTCTCAAAAAATTGGCACTTTTGGTGGCCATTATCTGTAGTTTTATAGTTTCTTATATTACATAATGGTATTGTTAAATTTATAATATATTTTACTCTTATTCTTATTCTCAATATCTTATTCTTATTTTTTGTGTTTCCACCCTGTTCTTCTCCACTACGATCTCTTATACCCGTGATCAGGAGTAACTAGCTGAGGAAGTTCCTGAGGGATCAATCCAGTGTTAAAACCAAGTTATTTGACATTCATGTTTATTGTTTCTTATTTTATTATATTTAGTTAATTGGGGATATTAGTGGGTAAGGAATATTTGTGTCTCCACTTTACACTAAAGGCTTAACTTTATCTTCTACAATATTTTTTCTCAATTGAGGTGGTGGATGTGTGGTCTCTTGAAGGTCATTTAGTTCACTATATATTCATAACTATATGTAAATGAGTATATTCTCACATGTTATGGATATTTTTCATTAAGTAAATTTTAAACTAATAAAGGGATGATGAAGGTTCACTCTTGGTTTTCTCCTAAGAGGATCTCCTTTCTGTTTAACATAATTCCTTTGGAATTCATTCCACTTAAATTATATATATATATATATATTAATATTTATTTCAGCTTTAAACCCCACATATTTATATTATTTAGTTTTATATTAGTTAAAATATAAATAGTCACAATAGAAATTTAGTGTTGTGCGAGATTCCACTACAAGACTAACTAATGGTGTGAACTATATTTCATGCTTAGGTAGATTAAATATTTACCAGGGACTGGTAAAAAATAATTACACATCATTTTTCAATAGGTAAATGTGGAAAATCATGTTCATGGAAGTTTGTTGTATTCCTTGGATTTTCCCATTTAGAAATGGGTCAACATCTTGATGGAATTCATTATAGAGTAACCCTAAGGTCGGGGAGGTTGTGATCCAGTCTGGATAATCATAGATTAATTGATGAAATAGTAACACTTCCTAGAGATCAAAGGGTTGGGAACCATGTGTAATTTTTGTAGAGTCCATATGGATCATGTAGGGACATTGGTAGGGTTAATAAGTGTACCCAACATTTTTCTAAATTTTACTTTCTTTCAATTAACCCCTCTACTCTTGAACCTCAACCCTAGTTAAGAGGAATGAATATATTTTATGATAGTAAAAATCACATATAAATGAAATGAAGATAATAAAAGATATAGAAGGACACAAGTATTTTTACAAGGCTTAATACAAAGACCTACTCCTTTTCATGATCAACCTGTGGTTGTTTCCTAAATTTTCTTATCACTATATCTTATAGTGATTAAAAATGCCTGGATTTGGAACATATTGTATATATAGGAAATACAAAATATTGCTAAGTCTATGGTGTTATTTATATTGGTTTCAACTTACTTTAATGGTGTTTTTTACACTAGCACAACCAATTATTTTTATAAATTAAATAAACATGTTGAACAAGTTATAACTATTGCACTCGATGACTTTGCATCAACCAGATAATCTAATTCTTCAACTTAAGGACTTGAAATGTAACTGAGTCAACAATATTTTATGTATGTCAAACTTATACTCTTTAATAAGGGGAAGATGCTAATTCCAATTCATTATTATGTCATATTTAACAACTGATGAATTTATCAAGACACTATAAGTTTACTTCTTCCTTTATTTATCGAATACATGGTTAGATACAACTTCAATGATGAATTTATTGTCCTCAATTAGGTTCTCAACTAATGCACACAATATTATTAAATATTCCTTTCAAGAGATATACTTTCACACCTTCAAATTAATTCCACCTCACATACATGTTTCATGAAATTTGACTACATAGACCATTCCTTTATGTTATTTATTATTATGTTCTTATGTGTATTTGTTTATGCATGCAAGTTCATACACTATCCACAACCCTATTATTTTATTTCTTTTCAGACACACGAATCATCCTTGATTTAATCTTTATGTGTGAAAGAGGATGCATGAATGTATGCATGGAAAGATCAACTCCATATTCATGTAATAGAGTACATGGGATCTTAGTTATTCAAAAAAATAGATATGCACACACACACCCATTTTATTTCTTTTTATGCACACAAATATTCATGAAAGAACATTTTCAAGAAAACAAAGTGCTTGGACTGTATGCAAAAAGCTTCACAAAGACCAGAATTTCTTATCATGCGGTTTCTTTTTATTCTTTTTTAAAACTAGGAGGTATAAAATTGAGCGTATCACACTCTTGAATTACATCACGTAACTCAGTTCTTCACAAAGTTATTCAAGTGTTATTTTTACATGTCGAATTTCCATGTAATCCTTCTTCACCCTCTCATAAGACATGTTTTTCATGAAACTTCCTCCACACAAAACAATTGTTTCATGGTGATATGTTTCTCTAGAAATGATAGATTCTCTCAAAATCAGTAGCACCCTCTTAGGTCAAGTGTCTTTGTTATTGATGGGAAAATATTTGTTTCCTTACACCTCATTAAACTCATCATATTAATCTGTGTCAAGATCCAGCAAAATATATCATTTCATGGCAAACCTGATTCATTCATATTAATTCAAACATATATCAAATATCATGTCATCTCTATATTACTCCTTGATTATAAATCCTCAATTAAATGTGATGTGATCTCATGATTCTCATCATTTTGAAAAACTCAAATGTTTCAATGGTGATCAGATAAATGAACACCTCCCATAACTGTGTTTGTAGTCGGATGTAGTTAATTCATTAATTTATTCTTATACAAGCAAAGAGTAGCATGCATGAATGATCTCAGGATGATTGAAAAAACCTCATCCAGTAGGAATCATCATTGTAGATGCACAAAATTGAATGATGGTGATTCAACCTCAACATCAGTGTATAGAAACCACTATACACTACTAAAATAAAAAGAAACTAACATATTTAAAAATATACATGGATTAATTTGAATAAAAGTGGTGCGAGGTTGTAGAAAACCAAGATCTCCAAAATTGAAAGGACAATGTCATATCCATCTTTCATTAGATGGGTGAAAAGTTGTATGTGGGGAGAAATCCCACATTAAATCATCCTACATATGGGGTCATGGTTTATTACTCAGTTCCTGGAGCTAGTGGTTAAGAAATCAATAACTCCCTTGCAATCATGCCGCCCACATAGTGGTGTCGCCGCTCCTAACCTACACTCTTTGTGGAATACTCTCCTATTTAGGTTCTATACATGGGACTTCCCGCACATGGTGGGCACTATTCCTATAACAACCCAAACATTTTATGGTATGTTTCTCTTAAATACATTATATTCATTATATAGCCTATATATCATAAAGCACCAAGTTTCTTTAAAACAACACTTTTTTATTTAGAATATAGTCATAACTTAGCCATTAAACATAAATTTTCCACTTTTTTGTCTTGAATTTTGAAAAATGGTCATACACAGTTGCGATCAGGGTGACATTTTTGGGTCCAATAGAATCAAGTTAATTTTCAGTGAATAGTAACTTACTTTTATGAATAGTAACATTCCATTATGAATAGTAACATACCCTTATTAATAGCAATACAACCCTTATGAATGGTATACTTCTTCAGGAATGTATAAATAAAATATAGGCATCTTAAAAATGAAGATGAATATTTTAACTATTGGTATTTTTCAATTAAATAATGTTTTTAATTAAAAATTAAATTTATCATATTTACAATATTATTTTTGATAAATGGAGTTCATTTTTGGATTTTGTACGTCGAAAAATGATTAGGGTGAATTTTTGGTATTTTTCTAAAATTCTAGAATTTTTGATGAATAGTAAAATATGATAAATTACGATAAATGTTATATACTTGATTTACTAAATCATAGGTGATTCAAGGATGATGTAAGACCACTTGGTTCAAACTCACATGCCATTATCACTATTTTGGATCACATTAATCAATACTATTCATAGTCTTGAGAAAAAATATTAAAATAATGATTAAAATAATATAAAATCCCCCCTCCCCTCCACTATATAAACCACCCACACCCCCTCTTCCTCCCACAACCCTCAAGAGTTAATCCTTGCCTAAATTCTACAAAAATATCTCCCTAATCCCCTCCCCCATTTCCAAGACCTATTTCCCTCACCAAAAGGCCCAAAAAGAGGCCTTAATGAGATTTTCAAGGCGGAGTACTCAAGAGGTGAGCCTCTCTTCCCTTTTCATTCAAATTCTTTTACAAGTTTTATTCTTTTGTTGCTCTCTCCTCACCTACACACATCTAAATGCTATGATAATTCCAGTTCCTTACATGTACTATAATTTTATTATGCTAATGGAATATTTCATCATCATCTCCCTTTTCCCCCATCTCTTACACTAAAAATGTAAATACCATCGAAGATGTGTTAATTTATCACATTCAAGGATGAAAGTTTTTCAATTTCTATTACTATATTCAAGACTGGTCATGAAACCTTTTTAATTGTTGAAAAAGATCATTATTTATATATATTTTACCTTACTCAAGGTTCTGGAATCCTTACATACTCATAATATAAAATAATAATACAAACCAAGTTCATTGTGCACAAAACTGCTAAGTTAATCCAAGTGTTTATCAATAACTTTTAAATAATGAGTCATCCTTAAGGTATATAAACAAAAATAATTATAAGATAATTTATAATGACATTAATAATATATATTTAAAATTTTGGATGTTCAAACACTTTTCAAATGAACTTCCACTCATGAATACAAGTAAACCGGTCATGAAAACCAAGGATGAAAATGCTTCCAAAACAACAAAATCAAATCTCTTAAACACATAAAAAAGGACATTAATGAACCTAATAAGGTTAAAATATATCAATTAAATGTTGAATAGGTTTTATAATTATTAACTGATGAAGCTAAATCTGATTATTCAGGTCATTAAGATCAATCAAGAACACCTTCAGGCATAAGGTAAGAGGTCCTCTCTCTCGCTTTTATTTAAGAATTCCCCCTATGTTGTGTCCTAATATTTTTAATTCCTAATGATGGGGTATGTTTTAGAACCACCCCCATAATTCCTTTATGATATATAAATTATTGGATACCCCTTTACCACTCATGAACACCTCACAAGAACATATGTTACCATGTCGAAATGTTTATAAGGGGTCTCTCATCTCACTTTTAATTTCATGAGATTTCCATTGTTCTATACTTATTTCTTGTATGTGGTATATGTGTACCACCATTTGATATATAATATCATTATTCACTTTATATTCATGGTATTTTTTGATTCAATTGGGGATTATTTATTTTTTGTCATATGATTCAATTGATTACTATGAGGTACAAGACTTTATCTCAATTTCCATTTCATTTAGACTTACTTGGTATTGTGCACCTAATCTTTATTATGTGGTGTATATACTGTGTATTTGAGATAATTTTTCATTTTAAATTATAATTATAGTAAATATACATTTTCTTGTAGAATGTATTTGATTATTCTCGTAATCCATATACCATTTCACATACGGTGTTTATTTGAATGTTGTTTTAACTATAGAAATGTTGTTGAATCTGTATTATTTACTTAATAAAAATATTAAGAAGTCATATTTTACTTGTATTAAATCTATGTATAACTATTTATTTGGACTTGTGGTGATAGGAGGGGCCCACAATATCCCCTCGATGTATCTACAGGTCTCATGAGACAAATCAGTTGGCGACAAACTCTTCAAGTTTGTTTCCAAAAATCCGACAGGTTTCTACCCCCAAAACTAAACCTTTTTAATAGTATTATGGTATCATGTTCCAGATACATGATTTCCAATTAAAAATCATTATCTTTATTTATTTTCAATTATTACTATCCATGATGTTTTCACTATGAAAATATATTTGGATGCAGGCACTTTCTCAGTTTATTAATAGCGTGTGTTTTTCATTTATTCACCATGGCATATTTGTTTATAATTTAGTTATTATTGATTCATGTTTCCGCTACTTTTAATCATTACTGATCATTTTATCTCACCCATTTAATTTTTTTACCATAAATAGGTTATGAAGAAGATAATATTTGTTGATTTCTCGTAGATGTTGTTTTTTTATTTGTTGTTATGTATTGTATTTTTGTTACCTTTCCCAGTGTAATTTGAGTTACATATATGCATGTAGTTTCTTCAAGACTACTAAACAAATCATTCTGTTCGGATTTAATTTCTTTTAAGCATTCCAATGTAATAAGTAATGCACCAGATCCAGTCTAGAGGGGTTAGGGTGTTATAGTTGATATCAGAGGAAGTTTAGTAGAAAAATTGGAAACTATATTATAAATTATAGATTAGGGAACAAATCCCTAAGGTAGTATTTAAGGATAAAAATACAAGATAATCCTGGTATTTTGGTAAGGACTATATTATGTGGATATTTCTAGAAAATACATCCCCGTCTAGATACAAGCAGGTAGAGGTAGCTCTGGAAAAGATGTACCTAGGAGTAAAAACCCTGACAAGGAGTTTCGGGCTTAACTCAGGGTATCCTAGTACACGACAACAGGCCTGGTTGACCTCTTGGTTTGACACTCCCAGGGGATATGTGTAGGATAATTCACATTTTATTTACAAGCCATTGTGAAGGAATTTAACGTAAATATATTCCTCAGAGAAACCATTTCTATGAGATTTTCTCTGCATAGGATTTCAATTTATGCTAAGTAATTTTCTAGTCGAGATTATAAATTAGGATTCATAACAAAATCTAGTGTATTCCATTATTAAGAAATAGGGACTAATGGAAGATGGAGAATCAATACTCATTGACAATGTAGGGATTACCCCACTGATAAATTCAATAAAGTCGATGTTGGAGTAGATCATATCATGAACATATTTGGATAACTTACTCTGGCTGTGACAAATAAACATGATACACCTATGTTGGATCATTTCATGTGGCAGAAGCCCCCATGTTTTATCCGGATTACTAATCCAGTGGAAGATGATGAGTAGATCAAGTCCCTTAAAAAGATATTCAAGTCATTAAGATGTAATGAAAATGAAAAGGTAGTGTTGACAGTGTATTGTCTCAAAGGTGACCCTGATCAATGGTGGTCCTTGATCCCGAATATTGGGCAAGAAGAAGAGTTATAAGATATGTAATGGAGAAATTTTAAGGTAATATTCTTCAACAAATATTTCCCTCATGAGCAACAAACCGAGATGAAGAATAAATTTCTTGACTTGAAGAAAAGGGAAGAAGATAATGTTACAGAGTATGGGGATATCATCACAAGATTACCCAAGAATGATCTAGATTATGTATGTGATTCAGAAGACAAGATTCATCATTTATTTTAAGTCCTTAAGCCAAGCCTTATAAGGGTACTAGATTCTTAAACATTTTCATCTTATAAGGAAATTTTATTACGTGCCATAAAAATAGAGAGAGAGTTTTCTAGATCAAATTTGTTCAAGGGAAACCCAGATAAGATGTGGTACTTTGATAACCAAGGAAAAGGTGAAGAACCAAAGAAGAACAAGGGAGAAATCAATTCACATTATATGAGAACTCTAGAAAGAATGAACTTGGGAAATGCTTGAAAGGCTTGGGAGTCTTCTATAAGTGTGGAGAAAAGGTTCATCAATCCAATGAATTCAAGGGTAAGAAACAAGTCAGTGATGTACAATGATACAATTTTTTATATATGAGACACAATGAAAATGAGTGTCCTAAGATCCATGGAAACTTTCCTTAGAAAATTCCATGAGAGAATGGGAAATATTTTGTGATTAAAACCACGGAAGATGAAGTTCCAAATGATGTGGCGGAAGGTACTTTAATTGTTTCCTAAAAGTTAGCCAATGAATTATTTTATTTTGGATCATCATATTCATTTATAACTTCCCAATTTTCTAAGAAAATTAGACATTTATAATTTTATTTAATAAAGGAGTTGTAAGTCAAAACTCCAAGGGGATGTATCAGTAAAACAAAGGCATGTCGATCAGTCCCCCTCATGACAAATAAACATGCTTTAGTTTCAAACCATATCATCATACCAAGGAAAGAGTATGATATAATTATTGGTATGAATTGGTTGTCAAGTTATGATGCAAAGATATATTTAAAGAATAAGGAAGTTACAGTCTTTGAAAATGGTGTATAATACCTTATTTTTAGAGAAGAAACCTCATCATCTGATTCTTCTCAAGATCCACCCCCAGTAGCTCTAATGAATGAAATTCTTAGTGGGAAAGAGAAGATAATATCTATGGGTGAGGAAAGAAATCTTCAAATTGAATATATTCATATAGTTAAAGAATACAATGACATATTTCTATAGGATTTAACTAGACATCCTCCTGAGCAGGAAGTTGGGTTTTCTATTGATTTAATTCTTGCTGAAATACCTATATCAAAGACTCCCTATAAAATTTACAATGTGGAATTAGTGGAGCTAAAGAAACAACTAGGGTAATTGAGTGTCAAAGGATTTATTTCACCTAGTGTTTCTATATGGGGAGCTCCTATCCTCATTGTCAAGAAGAAAGATGGATCCATGAGGCTATGCATTGATTACAGGGAAATCAATGCAATTACTATAAATAATAAGTATACTCTTCCATGAATTGATGATTTATTTGATCAAATTCTTGGAGAAAAATATTTTTCGAAGGTTGAACTTTCATCTGGATATCATCATCTATGTGTGAGGAATGAAGATATTCTAAAGATATCATTTCGAACCAGGTATGGGCATTACGAGTTTAAAGAGATTCCTTTTGGACTGACTAATGCAACCTCTATTTACATGGATTTAATGAATATAGTTTTCAAGGAATATATTGATCACTTTTTTGTTATTTATTGATGATATCTTTGTATACTCCAAAAACTATGAAGACCATGAGAATCACTTGTGGATTATTATGAAAACTCTTAGAAGAAATGAATTATATGGGTAGTTTAGAAAGTCTGAATTTTGGCTTAAATCATTTTCTTTTCAAGACCATATTGTCTCTAAGGATGGAACCTAGTTGGTCTTGCAAAGACAAAGGCAATCCAATAATGGACCACACTAACAAATATAACTTAGGTATGCAGTTTTATTGGCTTAACAGGTTACTGTCGACCTATCGTTCAGAATTTTTCCTAAATGTATAACCTTCTAACCAAGGTCATATGTAAAGGGGTAATGTTTTTAAAGCTGAAAGAATTTATATAATTCTTTGAATAATTGATAAGTAGATTGGTCAATTATCTTATTTTGACTCTTCCATCTGGAAATAATTAATTTTTGATATATAGTGATGCATCAAAGAATGGATTAGGTTGCGTCTTTATGTAAAATGAAAATTTTATTTCTTATGCATCAAGGCAGTTGATGAATCATGAAAAAAATAACCCAACTCATGATCTTGAGTTATAATCCATAATATTTGATCTAAAAATATTGATACATTATCTCTATGGTGAAAGATGTGAGATATGTACGGATCACAATAGTTTGAAATACATTTTCACACAGAAAGAACTCAACATGAGGCAAAGGAGATGGCTCAAGTTATTATAATATTATGATTTTTCAATACACTACCAACCAAGAAAGGAAAATAAGGTGGAAGATGCATTAAACAAGAAAGATCATGGACTTCTGGACCAAATGAGGATTGAGAGAGATCCTATATTCATGGATCTACTAAATATGGATATGGGAATTGTTAAGGAAGGGGAAACATACTTCCTCTTTCAAATGATTACTAAACCATCTTTACTAAAGAATATAAAAATCTCTCAATATATTGATGATAATCTACATAAGAAAATTAATTTTGTTAAGGATGAGAGATTGGAAGACTTCATGTATGAGGAAGGAGTTCTGAAATTTGGGAAGAGGTTATGTGTTCCATAAATACCTGAGCTAAAAAAGGAACTATTAGATGATTCTCATAGCTCAAATTTTTTTATACACCCTGGTAGCACAAATATGTATAGAGATATGAAGGATCATTTTTGGTGGGATAATATTAAGTGAGAAATTGATGACTACGTGTCAAGGTGTCTAGAATGTCAACAAGTGAAGACAGGGAGACAACATCCTAGAGGGGTGATGAAACCTCTACCTATTCATACGTATAAGTGGGATGACATTACGATGGATTTTGTCATAGGGATACTGAGGAAACCTAGAAGGAATGATGCAATATGGGTAATTGTTGATCATCTCACAAAATCAGCTTATTTCCTTGCTATATGAGAGGATTTACCACTTATTCTCCTAGAAAGACTTTATATTAATGATGTTTTAAGACTTCATGGTCCACCTATATCGATTGTGTTTGATTGAGATCCCTGGTTTACATCAAAATTATAGAAAAGTCTTCAGAAGGTCTTGGATATTGAGCTTCATATGAGTATTTCTTATTACCCCCAAATCGATAGATAGTCTCAAAGGACTATTCAAACACTGGAAGATATGTTGAGATCATGCTATCTTAACTTTCAAGGTATGTGGGATCAATACTTTCATTTGTAGGAATTTTCCTACAATAATAGTTTCCATTCTAGTTTTCAAATGGTTCCTTATGAAGCATTATATGGTAATAGGTTTCAAAATCCAACTTGTTGGGATGAGGTTGGTAAAAGGAAACTTTTATGCCCAGAACTTATCAAAGAGACAATAGAAAAGGTAAAGAATTTTTAGACCCATATTAAAGAAGTCCAAATTAGGAAAAACAACAATACTAACATCCGGAGAAAGGATTTTTAATTATTTGTAGGAGATCATGTATTTTTAAAAGTATCTCCATGGAAGGGTATCTTAAGGTTTGGTAAGAAAAGGAAACTGAGCCCTAGGTACATCGGACCGTATGAAATTCAGTAAAGGATTGGACCTATAGATTACCTTTTATCAATTCCACAAAGTCTCTCCAAAGTTCGTAATGTGTTCTATGCGTCATTGTTGAAGAAATACATGAAATACCCAATGAATGTACTCACCTATGAAGAAATAGAACTATAACCTTATTTTTTATACTATTAAGAGCCTATCGAGATTCTTGACACAAGGGAGCATGTATTAAGAAATCAGACAACTCTTCTTGTAAGGTTTCTTTGGAGAAAACATAATAGGGAGGAAGAAACATGGGAACCTAAGGATGTTATGCAGAATAACAACCCACATCTTTCTAGAGGGCATTATACATGAAAAAATTCAAGGTTGAAATTTTTGAATGAGGGATTAATATAACACCCCAAACATTTTATGGTATGTTTATCTTAAATGCATTCTATTCCTTAGATATCAAATATTTTATAAAGCACTGAGTTTCTTTGAAATAACACTTTGTTATTTATGAGATAGTCATAACATAACAATTAAACATAAAATTTTCACTTCTGTGTTTTGAATTTTGAAAAATGGTCTTACACGGTTGCGATCTGGGTGATATTTGGGGTCTGATAGAATCATTTCAATTTTCGGTGAATAGTAACTTACCCTTATGAATAGTAATATACCCTTATGAATAGTAAACTACCCTTATGAATATTAATACAACCCTTATGAATGGTAACCTTACTCATGAATGTATAAATTAAATTTAGGCACCATAAAAATAAAGATGAATATTTTAAGTGTTGGTATTTTTCAATTACGTAATATTTTTAATTAGAAATTAAATTTATAATATATAGATAATTATTTCTGAAAAATGTAGTTAATTTTTGGATTTTACACATAATTAAATGATTAGGGTAAATTTTTTGGATTTTTCCGAAATTCTTAAATTTTTTACAAATGGTAAAATATGATAAATTATGATAAATACTAAATACTTGATTTACTGCATCATAGGTGATGAAAGGATAATGTAAGCCAACTTAGTTCAAAATAAAATGCCATTATAACTATTTTGGATCACATGAATCAATACTATTCATAGTCTTGAGAAAAAAATATTAAAATAATGTAAAATCCCTCCTCCCTTCCACTGTATAAACCACCCTTCACCCCCTCTTCCTCCCACACCACTAAAGATTCGAGCCTTGCCTAAATTATTCTAAAATATCTTCCTAATCTCCTACCCCATGTCTAATACCTTCTTCTTCCACCAAAAGTCCAAAAACAAAGTCCTTAAGGAGATTCTCAAGGAGGAGTACTCAAGAGGTGAGCCTCTCTTCCATTTTCATTCAAATTCTTTTACAAGTTTTATTATTATGTTGCTCTCTCCTCAACTCCATACATCCAAATGATATGATAATTCTATTAAATTATATATACTATAATTTTATTATTATAATATAATATTTCATTATCAACTCTATTTACCCCCACCTCTTACACTAAAAATAAAAATATCGTCCGAGATGTGTTAATTTATCACATTCAAGGATGATGGGTTTTCAATTTCTCTTACTATCTTCAAGACTGGTCATGAGAACTTTTTAATAGTTTAAATAGATCATAATATATTTATTTTACAATATTAAAGGTTTTTTAATCCTTAAATACTCATAATATAAAATAACAATACAAAATAAGTTCATTATGCACAAAACCGCTAAGTTAATCCAAGCATTTATCAATAACTTTTAACTAATGAGTCATCCTTAAGGTATATAACCCAAAATCATTATAAGAAAATTTATAATGACACTAATAATATATATTTACAATTATTTATTTTCAACCTCATTTCAAATTAACTTTCATTCATGAATACTTGTAAACCGGTCATGAAAACCAAGGAAGAAAATGCTTCCAAAACAATAAAATTGAATCTCTTAAACCCATAAAAAAGGACATGAGTGAACCTAATAAGGTTATAATATATCAATTAAATGTTTATGAGGTTATTTAATTATTAATTTATGGATCTAAATCTTATTATTTAGGTTATAAATATTAATCAAGAACACTTTTGAGCATAAGGTAAGGGATCCCCTTTCTCACTTCTATTCAAGAATTCCCCCTATGTTGTGTCCTTATATTTTCAATTCCTAATGATGGGGTATGTTTTTAAACCTCCCTCATACTTCCCTTATGATATATAAATTATTGGATAACCTTTCACCACTCATTAATCCCTCACAAGAACACTCGTTACAATGCCAAAATGATTGTAAGGGGTTTCTCATCTCACTTTTAATTCCTTGAGATTTCCATTGTTCACCACTTATTTCTTGTATGTGGTATATGTGTACTATCATTTGATATATAATATCATGATTATATTTATATTCATGTTATTTTATGATTCATTTGGTTATTATTTATTTATGGTCATACGATTCAATTGATTACTATGTGATAACTGACTTTGTCAAAATTTCCATTTCATAGAGACTTACTTGGTATTTTTCACCTAATATTTATAATGCGGTGTATCTACTTCCCATTTGAGATAATTTTTCATTTGAAATTATAATTCTGGTAAATATCAATTTTCTTGTAGCATGGATATGGTTATTTCCTTAAGTCTTATACCATTTCACATACGATGTTTATTTGGAATGTTGTTTTAACTATGGAAATATTGATGAAACTGTATTATCACTCTGTAAGGATATTGAGAAGGAATATTTTAATTTTATTAAATCTATGTATAAAGAATGATTTGGACTTTTAGTGATGGGAGGGGACTTCTATATCCCCACTATGCATCGACATGTCTTGTGAGACAAATCAGTTGGCGACAAACTCTTCGAGTTTGTTTTAAAAAATCAGATGGGTTTCTAGCCACATAACTATACCGTTTTAACGGTATTATGGTATCATGTTCCAAATAAATGTTGTCCAATTAATAATAATTCTTTTTATTCATTTTCAATTATTACTATACATAATTTTTTTCACTATGAAAAAATCTATGGATGCAGGATCTTTCTCAGTTTATTAATGGAATGTGTTTTTCATTTGTTCACCATTCCATATTTGTTTATAATTCAGTTATTATTGATGCATGATTCCACAACCTTCAAACCATACTGATAATTTTATCGCACCCCTTTAATTTTTTTACCTTCAAAAGGTTATGAAGAAGAGACTATTTATTGAGTTCTCATGGATGTTGTTTTTTTAGTTATTGTTATGTATTGAATTTTTTTACCTTTCCCAATGTAATTTGAGTTACATATGTGTATCTAGTTTCTTCAAGACTACTAAACTAATCATTCCTTAAAGATTTAATTATTATTAAGCATGCCAATTTAATAAGTACTGCACCATCTCCAGTCTAGAGGGTTTGGGGTTTTATAGTTGGTATCAGAGGAAGTTTTGTAGAAAACAAGGAAACTAGATTAGAAATTGTAGATTAGGGAATAAATCACTAAGGTATAATTTGAGGATAAAAATACAAGAGAATATTTGTATTTTGGTAAGAAATAGACCATGTGGATATTTTTAGAAAATGTAACCCTATCTAGATATAAACAGGTAGAGGTGGATCTGGAAAAGATGTACCTATGAGTGAAAACTATGATAAAGAGTTTTGGGCCTCACCCGGGTATCCTGGTACACAGAAACGGTCCTTGTAGTACTCT
Source organism: Viscum album (assembly GCA_963277665.1). NCBI lineage: Eukaryota > Viridiplantae > Streptophyta > Magnoliopsida > Santalales > Viscaceae > Viscum > Viscum album. The sequence continues at coordinate 713,331,070 of OY728143.1, read as the reverse complement.
TGGTGTGATGTTCCCGAGGATATTCTTAGGATAATTCCCATTTTCTTTACAATCCATTATGAAGTATTTTAATTTAATTTTTTTCCTTAGTGAGACCATGTCTATGAGATTAGCTATGCATAGGATTTTAATTTATGCAAAGTACCTTTCTAGTGGAGATTATAAATTATGATTCATAACCTAATCTAGTGTATGCCATTATTTAGAAATGGTTCATAATGGTAGAAGGGGAATCAATACTTGTGGAAAATGTAGGGATTTCCCCACTTAGAAGGGAAACACAGTCAATGTTGGAGCATATTAGATCACGACCATATTAGGAAAACATACTCAGGTTGTAAAGAATAACCATTATACACCTCTTTTGAATTGTTTCTAATAGAAAAAGCCCCCATATTTAAGTGGGACTACAAATCCAATGGAATCTGAGGAGTGGATAAAGTCCCTTGAAAAGATATTCATGGCGTTAAGATGTAATGAAAATGAAAAGGTATTGCTGACAGTGTATTGTCTCAACGGTGATACTGACCAATGGTGTTACTTGATCCAGAATACCAAGGAGTAAGAAAATATAAAAGATATAGAATAGAGTACTTTTAAGGGAATATTATTTGACAAATATTTCCCTCGTGAGCAACAAACTGAAATGAAGAGAAAATTATTTGGATTGAAGTAAAGGTAAGAGGACAGTGTTGTAGAGTATGAGGCTACCTTCACAATATTATCTTGGTATGCTACAGATTACGTACGGGACCCATAAGACAACATTGATCATTTATTTGAAAGTCTTAAGCCAAGTATTATAAGGGTACTGTCTTCTCAAACATTTTCATCATATGATGAAATTTTATTAAGTGCCATTAAAACAGTGAGGGAGTTGTCTAGATTAAATTTGTTCATTGGAAACCAATATAAGAAGAGGTACTTTGAGAACCAAGGAAAAGTTGAATCACTAAATAAGAAAAAGGGAGAAAATAAATTCCCATTATGTGATAACTATGGAAAGAATCATCTGGGGAAATGCTTGAAAGGAATTAGAGTCTTCTATAAGTGTGGATAAAAGGGTCATCGATCCAATAAATTCAAGGGGAAGAAACAAGTCAATGATGTGCAATGATAAAATTGTAGAGAGAAGGGATTCTATGAAAATGTGTGTCCTAAGCGCCAAGGAAACTTTCCTTAGAAAAGGTCACGAGACAAAGGGAAAGCCTATGTGATTACAACTACGGAGGTTGAGGTTCAAAATGATGTGGTGGCAGGTACTTTAATTTTCTCCTCAAACTTAGACAATGCATTATTTGATTATGAATCATCACATTTATTTGTATCTTCCCAATTTTCCATGAAAATTAGACATGTCCAATTTGATTTTATAATGGGTTTTTAGTCAAAACACTTAGGGGATGTTTCATTGAAACAAAGTCATGTCGACCAGCCCCCCTCATATAACATAAACATGCTTTACTTTCTAACATTATCTTTATACCAATGACAAATTTTTATATAATTCTTGGTATGAATCGGTTGTCAAATTATGATGCAAAGATCTATTTTAAGAATAAGGAAGTTACAATCTTTGAAAATGGTGTAGAATACTTTATTTTTAAAGCAGAAACCTTGTCATATGATTCTTATCTAGATCTACCCTGAGTAGCCCTACTGAATGTAATTCTTGGAGAGGAAGAGAACAAAATATCTATAAGTTAGAAAAGAAATATTCAAATTGAATATGTGAAAATAGAGAAAGAATACAGTGAAGTATTTCTATAGAATTTACCTGGAAATCCTCTAGAGCGAGAAGTTGAGTTATATATTGATTTAATTCCTAGTACAAGACCTATATCAAGGACTCCCTATAGAATGGCCATTGTGGAATTAGTGGAGCGAAAGAAACAATTAGAGGAATTGAGTGAAAAAGGATTTATTTGACTTAGTATTTCTCAATGGGGATCCCCTATCCTCTTTTTCAAAAAGAAATATGGATCAATGAGGTTATGCATTGATTATAGGGAAATCAATGCTATTACTATAAAGAATAAGTATCCTATGCCAGTAATTGATGATTTATCTGATCAAATTCATGGAGAAAAATATTTTTTGAGGAGTGACCTTCGATCTAGATATTATATTCTATGGGTGAGGAAGGAAGATATTCCAAATACAACATTTCAAACCAAGTATGTGCATTACATGTTTACAGTGATGCCTTTTGGACTAACTAATGCACCCTCTGTTTTCACAGATTTAATAAATAGAGTTTTCAAGGAATATCTTGATAACTTTTTTATGGTATTTATCGATGATATCCTGGTATAATCCAAAATCTATGAAGGCCATGAGAATCACTTGCGGATTATTCTGAAAACTCTTAGAAGAAATGAATTATATGGGAAGTTTAGAAAGTTTGAATTTTGGCATTAATAGGTTTCTTTTCTAGAACATATTGTATGTAAGAAGGGAATCCTAGTAGATCCTGTGAAGACAAAGGTAATCCAAGAATGGGCCATGCCAACAAACATTACCGAGGTACATAGTTTTATTGGTATAGCAGGTTACTATCAGTGTTTCGTTCAGAATTTCGCCTGACTAGCTAACCTAATAACAAAGATCACACATTAAGGGTTTAAGTTTATATGGATGAAATAATGTACATAATTCTTTGAATAATTGAAAATAAGATTGGTCAATGCTCTGATTTTTACTCTTCCATTGGGAAATAATGGATTTGGGATATACAGTGATACATCAAAGAATGGACTAGGTTGCATCCTTATGAAAAATGATAAAGTTTTGCTTATGAATCAAGGAAATTGAAGAATCATGAGGAGATTTACCCAACACATGATCTTATGTTAGTAGTCGTAATCTTCACTCTGAAAATATAGAGACATTATCTCTATGGTGAAAGATGTGATATATGTACAGATCACAAGTGTTTAAAATACATTTTCACACAAAAATAACTCAATATGAGGTAAAGGAGATGGATCAAGTTACTCAATGATTATTATTGTTCAATACACTACCACCTAATAAAGGAAAATAAGGTGGCATATGAATTAAGCAGGAAATATCATGAACTTATGACCCTAATGAGGATTGATAGAGATCCTATATTTATTGATCTATTAAATATGGATATAGAAATTGTTAAGGAAGGAGAAACATATTTACTCTTTAAAATTATTTCTAAACCATCATTACTAGAGAGTATAAAAATCTCTCAATATGATGATGAGAATCTACATAATAAAATTAATGTTGTTAAGAATGGGAGAATGTAAGAAGTCGTGTATGAGGAAGGAGTTTGGAAATTTGGGATGAGGTTATGTGTTCTATCAATACCTAAGCTAAAAAGGGAACTATTAGATGATTCTCATAGCTCAAATTTCTCTATACACCCTAGTATCACAAAAATGTATAGAGATCTGAAGGAATATTTATTGCGGGATAATATGAAGCGAGAAATTGTTGACTACGTTTCGAGGTGTCTAGTTTTTCAACAAGTGAAGGCAGAGAGAAAACATCCTAGAGGGGTGATTCAACATCTACCTATTACTATGTAGAAGTGGGATGACATTTTGATGGCTTTTGTCACAGGACTACTGAGTAAACCTATAAGGAATGATGCAATATGGTAAGTTGTTGATCGTCTCCCAAAATCAGCACATTTCCTTGCTATAAGAGAGGATTTACCACTTGGACACATGGAAAGACTTTATATTAATGAAGTTATAAGAATTCATGGTGAACCTATATCTATTATGACCAATTGATACCCCTAGTTTACATCAAAATTTTGGAAAATTATTGAGAAGTATTTGGATACTGAGCTTCATATGAGTACTTCTTATCACCCCCAAATCGATAGAAAATATTAAAGGACTATTCAAACACTGGAATATATGTTGAGATCATTATCTCTTGAATTTCAAGGTATGTGAGATCAATACTTTCCTTTGGTGAAATTTGACTACAATAAAAGTTTCCATTCTAGCAAGGTTGGCCGAAACAACTTGAACACATCGTCAATTTAATCCAATGACACTGTTCAAAGAAGGTCGGCACCTGAATCATGAATCCGGGTTCTAAAGCCGGATGGAGATGAATCTGATTGGGATTTGTGTTTGGTCATGACAGATCTATTTTTGGATGAATAATTCGAGCTTTATCTAAGCTGGATGATGGTATATGAAGTCCCTACTACCACTGAGATTCCAACCAAATGAGAATAAGCTGATTTGCACCTTGTCAAATCAATGAAGGAGGATCCACTTTGAGCCTAGGTCTATTGAAGATGTTTTATGGAACCCAAGGAGATCTACTTTCAAATTTCATGAATATTTAAAATGTAATCTAATGATATTGGGCTTTGGGAGATTGTTTTTAGTGATGAACCATTTCTGACGAAAACCGACTAAGATAATGAATCTTGAGTTGATGACAATGATCGCGCACCACCTTATTGAATGGTCAGATCTGTTGTCGAACCTGAGCTGCAGCTATACTGAAGTTGGAATCATACCTCACCTATTTTTGTTCGGTAGTCGAGAATGAGAAATGAGATGTTTAAAAATGATAGAATAAAGAATCACTTGATTTGAAGCTCGAATTAAGTCTAATCGACCAGACTTTTTCCTAATTTCGTAATTGGAAATCAAAATAGTCTTCTAAGATCGAAGATTGAGATGGTTTGGGTTTGAACATCTAAATAATCCAATGTTCTGAATTTAGGGATGATGATGAGGATAATATGGGATCTTTCAATGTTCATAGACTTCTTTCAGTTCTGAGATGAAGAACATGAGGCATCTTTTTATCAAAATACCATGATTGTGATGATGTAAATTATTGAACACGTGATGCCTATTCAAATGGTTGTGGGAAACTACATCCCAAGGATGTTTATCTTCAGTGTTCATAAAATTAAGTTTTCTAGTGAGTTTGAGCTATGTGTTGAAAATCTTGAGTTGTTGGTTCGTTTTTAGGTGGTTTTTTCTAGTGATGTCATGCCAACAAGGGTGCCAACTAGAGATTTTTAATGGATCATGTAGTGGCCAAAGTAGTTATAGAGCTTTTCTAAAATAACAGTATAGTAAATAAAGTATCGGGAATATTCACTCTCATTTTGGAATTTCCCAAATCAAGTTAGTGAAACTGGGTGAAAATTAAGAGTGAAATGAAAGAGGATTAATGGGAAGAAAAAATGAGGATATTGGAGGTGAAAAAAAAAACTCACACATAATTTTCAAAGTGGAGTGATGAGAGTTAAAACCAGAAGAACTTATGGAAATCTAGTGGTACTTCTGATGTTGATGAAGTAAGATAGACATTCATGCTATGAAAACATGTTTTGTGAGATTCCATGCATATGAATCATGTATTTTAGAATGTTAATTTATTTTATAGCATCAATTTCTTGAACATTTTTCTATAAGTCTTCTATAGAATTGTGTTCATTGAATAGTCGAATGACAATTAATGATCAAAAAAATAGTTTCCATTCTAGAATTTAAAAGGCTCTATATGAATAATTATATGGTAAGAGGTGTCGAACTCTAACTTTTTGGGATGAGGTTGGAAAAAGGAAACTTTTTGGCCCAGAACTTATCTAAGAGGAAACCACTACTGGAAATACAGGATTTCCCAATAGTTTAGAACTGTTGGGAAAGGCTGCAGAACCGTTGGTATATGTTATACCAAAGGTTCTGCAAACTATAATGAAGTAAGCAGTTGGGAAAAACTTTTCCCAATGGTTTACAGTGAACCATTGGGATAGGGTGGAGAAAAATTACCTTATCCCAACGGTTTACAACCGTTGGGATAAAGTGATGAAAATTACCATGTTTTTTCCAACGGTTTTCAAAACTGTTGGGAAAAACCAAAAATCGCCTCTTTCCCAACAGTTTAGAACCGTTGGTAAAAAAAACCTAGACATTCTATGCCAACTGTTTTGAACCGTTGGCATAGCCTCTGCTGGGAAAATTGAACAGCAGCTCTGCAATTTGGCCAGTAGCTCCCCAATTTGCAACCAGGTCTCCAATTTTCCCAGCAGGTCTCATTTTGTCAGTTCCCTCTCATTTTCAATCCAATTATTGTACCTGCAATAAACTAACACATACATATACAATTATTGTACCTGCAATAACCAACTAACACTTACATATAGAGAACAAATTCATACACATTTAACATATAATGGTGGAACTATACACATCCATAATTAAATTAGAATTCATAACGTAATTATAAACATACATAATTCATTTATAATTCAATTTAAAATTTATATGACAATTATATGTGGAATCCGGAATTCAATTCATAATTTGATCGGTTTTTTTGTATACCATATATTTTTACCTGTAATAATTTCCATTTTAAACATAATACATACACCTGGAGTGCTACCAGCCACACTGCACCTCATATTGAGGCAGGTGTGACTCGTACACGTCACATATGACCCATGGATCGTTTTTCTAATGTATCGACACAATCCGAATGCATTTAGTCGGTTTTCCATATGCCAGTTGATGTTTTCAATTAAAATGACGTACTTTTGAAACAAAAGGTAGACACTTTGAGTGTTTCCGGCCACACCATGCCTCATATTGAGGCGGCGTTGACTCGTACACATCACATATGACCCATGGATCATTCTCCTAAAGTTTCAATGGAAACCAAATGCGTTTGGTCGGTTTTCCATATATACTTAAATTGTTGTCCATTTTAAGCAAAAGAGAGCCACCTAGAGTGATTCCGGAAACACCGTGACTCAGATTAAGTAGGGGTTGACTCATACACGTCACATATGACCCTTGGATCATTGTTCTAAAGTATCGACACAATCCGAATGCGTTTGGTTAGTTTTCCATATGCCAGTTGATGTTTTTCACTTCAAATGATGTCCTTTTGAAATAAAAGACAGACACTTTGAGTGGTGGCAGACACACCGCACCTCGTATTGAGGTAGGGTTGAGTCTTACACGTCACATATGGCCCATGGATCATTGTGCTAATGTATCAACACAATACGAATGCATTTGGTCAGTTTTCCGTATGCTAGTTGATGTTTTTCAATTAAAATGAAGAACTTTTTAAACAAAAGGCAGACACTTTGAGTGGTTTCGGCCACACCATGCCTCGGATTGAGACAGTGTTAACTCGTACACGTCACATATGACCCATAGATCGTTCTCCTAAAGTTTCAATGGAAACCGAATGCGTTTGGTTGGATTTCCGAATATACTTAAATAGTTGTCCATTTTAAGAAAAAGAGAGCCACTTAGAGTGATTCTGACCACACCGTGCCTTAGATTAAGGTGGGGTTGACTCGTACATGTCACATATGACCCATGTATCGTTGTGCTAAAGTATCGAAACAATCCGAATGCGTTTTCTCGGTTTTCCATATGCCAGTTGATGTTTTTCACGTCAAATGACGTCCTTTTGAAACAAAAGACAGACACTTTGAGTTGTGTCGGCCACACCGCGCCACAGATTGAGGCGGGGTTGACTCATACATGTCACATATGACCCATGGATCGTTGTGATAATGTATCGACACAATCCAAATGCGTTTGGTCTATTTTCCGTATGCCAGTTGATGTTTTTCAATTAAAATGACGTACTTTTTAAACCAAAGGCAGACACTTTGAGTGGTGCCGGCCACACCATTCCTCGGATTGAGGCGGAGTTGACTCATACACATCACATATGACCCATGGATCGTTCTCCTAAAGTTTCAATGGAAACCGAATGCATTTGGTTGGTTTTCCGTATGTACTTAAATTGTTGTCCATTTTAAGAAAAAGAGATCCACTTAGAGTGATTCCGGCCACACCGTGCCTCAGATTAAGGAGGGGATGACTCGTACACGTCACATATGACCCATGGATCGTTGTGCTAAAGTATCGCCACAATCCGAATACGTTTGGTCACTTTTCCGTATGTCAGTTGATGTTTTTCATTTCAAATGATGTCCTTTTGAAATAAAAGACAGACACTTTGAGTGGTGGTGGCCACACCGCACCTTGTATTGAGGCGGGGTTTACTCATACAAGTCACATATGAACCATGTATCGTTTTTATAATGTATCGACACAATCTGAATGTGTTTGGTCAGTTTTCCGTATGCCAGTTGATGTTTTTCAATTAAAATGACGTACTTCTGAAACAAAAGGTAGACACTTTGAGTGGTTCCAGCCACACTGTGCCTCAGATTGAGACGGAGTTGACTCGTACACGTCACATATGACCCATGGATCGTTCTCCTAAAGATTCAATTGAAACTGAATGCGTTTGGTCAGTTTTCCGTATGTACGTAATTGTTGTCTATTTTAAGCAAAAGAGAGCCACATAGAGAGATTCCAACCACACCATGCCTCAGATTAAGGCGTGGTTGACTTGTACACGTCACATATAACCCATGGATCATTGTGCTAAAGTATCAACACAATCCTAATGCGTTTGGTCGGTTTTCTGTATGCCAGTTGATGTTTTTCACTTCAAATGACATCCTTTTGATACAAAAGACAGACACTTTGAGTGGTGGCGGCCACACCGCACCTCTGATTGAGGAGGGGTTGACTCGTACACGTCACATATGACCCATGGATCGTTGTGCTAATGTATCGACACAATCTGAGGCAGAGTTGACTCATACACGTCACAGATGACCCATGGATTGTTCTCCTAAAGTTTCAATGGAAACCGAATTCGTTTGGTCAGTTTTCCGTATGTACTTAAATTGTTGTTCATTTTAAGAAAAAGAGAGCCACATAGAGGGATTTCGGCCATACCGTGCCTCAGATTAAGGCGGGGTTGACTCGTACACATCCCATATGAACCATGTATTGTTGTAATAAAGTATCGACACAATCCTAATGCGTTTGGTCGGTTTTCTGTATGCCACACTGTGCCTCAAATTAAGGTGGGGGTTGTCTGGGGAGCTGTCCGGGGGGCTGTCCGGGGGGCTGTCTGGGGTCCAGGGAGGAGGGTGGGGGGACTGTGCGGGGGGATGTCCGGGGGGTGTTCTGGGGGTTGTCCGGGGTCCAAGGAGGAGGGTGGGGGGGCTATCTGGGGGACTGTTTGGGGGGCTGTTCGGGGGGCTGTCTAGGGTCCAGGGAGGAGGGTGGGGGGGGGGGCTGTCCGGGGGGCTATTCGGGGGGCTGTCCAGGGGCTATCTGGGGCTGTTCGGGGGGTTTTACGGGGTCCAAGGAAGAGGGAGGGGGGCTGTCTGGGGGTCTGTCCGAGGGGTTGTCCGGGGTCCAGGGAGGAGGGTGGGGGGGGGCTGTTCGGGTGGCTGTCTAGGGGGCTGTTCGGCGGGGCTGTCCGGGGTCCAGGGAGGAGGGTGGGGGGTTGTCCAGGGTCCAGGAAGGAGGGGGGTTCCCAAACACACAACCACTAAAATACGAAAACATCCATAAAAACATATAATATATAAAAATAACTCAACTTCAATACTATACTATGAGTATATACAAAAGAAACAACTAGAATAGATTAAATATCAAATCTAAGTAATATCATTCAAAAATGTAATGGATCAACTTGTCCCACATCACCATCACCATCATCACCATCATCATCATCACCCTCATACTCGTCCCCATCATCGTCCTCGCCCTCTCCCTCATCCTCTTCCTCGCCCTCCTCGTCGCCCTTGCCACCCGCCTCGCCCTCCTCCTCTCCCTCCTCTTCCGCATCAGACTCCTCGCCATCATCATCGTCAAGCTAGACATCATCCTGACCACCAATGAAACTTCCACCTAGTGCACCGTATATAGAACTTATCGATGACATATACTCATCAAAAGATGGATTGGCCTCTGCTGGAAGTGTAGGACGTAGAACTTCAATAAATTTCATAAACGCATTGTTTACCCTAGCAGACTGTTCTGCCATCTCTGTGGCCCTTTTCTCAGCCTGTTCTGCATGTGCACTAACTTTCTGTAGCTCGGTGGCACTACAGATCGTACTTGAGGAGGGCTAATACCTCGTTGGGGCTATCCTAGGTCAGCAGCGTACTCTTCCAGAATGCTCCTTTCCCAACACCTGATGTAAGTGATCTGTTGGCCCAAAATTGTCTGGTTCTTGGGCATCGAGGGCCTCTAAAGTAGCCTGTTACAAATATAAATATATCATTAAGTTACAAAATAGATATTAAAAAATAAATTCAACTGATTAAGACTTACAATCTGTTGCTGAGTCGCTTCGTTGACGGAACTTCCATCCTTTTTCCGTCTACTAGAGCAAAACAGTTTTTCTCGAGGCACACGTCCTTCAATATTTTGTATTTTCCTCTACAATGACATTGAAAACTAAAGTTATATGAAAACATTAGAAAAATATTAAATAATTGAAGAAACAAAAGAAAGTGTAAGTCATAAAGAAAAATTAAAAACAATTGGCATACCTGCTTCCTCTCATGATCAGGCATCGTAGTGCGTCCCAGTGTGTGGAGGTATTTTTTTGCATAAATGTTCTTTTTATTTTTTCCAGATTATTCCTAAATAAAATTCGAAAATACAATAGATAGTATTAATGAAAAACATGAAAGTTATTATTTAAATACCTTAAATGTTATTAATACCTTAAACTGGGTACTTGTCCAATGAGTAATCATCTGACGATACTGCTCTATTGGACAACCATCCACCACTGGTACCGCCTCTAACTCAATTCCAACTCTAGAAACCCATCCAATATACAACTCATGCTTGTAGGCTCTCCAAAGCTCGCCTAAATCCATTAGACGTTCCGATCGTGCACCCTCACCATCTGGAAAATTAAATCAAAGCTAAAATCAAAATATTAATTCATATAAATACAAAAATAATTCATGGAATTAAATAGAATAGATTTTTTACCCATATCTATGCCCAATCTATATCCTTGACCTCATGTGGCAAATGTCTCCATGATAGCGGGCTGATGGGAATTATGTCGTAGTATTTCGCAAGCGTCGCCAAAAAACTCCGACATTCTGCCCTGTTTTCTCAACCATTTGGGTTTTCTTCATTATAATCCACCATAACCTGTGTGCGGCGGTTCCAAACCGAACGCATGCGTGTACACCCCCGCCCACGCCTCCTGTCAGTAGATGTATCTGTCATGAAATAAAAACAAATATTTTATCAAAACATGTTATAATGAAAATAAATATTTCTATAAAAAAATTAGGGTTCTATAAATATACCTGTTCTGGTCTGATCGCTGGGTGCTGCTGAATCCACAGAAACTGATGGAACACCCTATGGTGGAACAGGAGTCGAAGATGATGGAATTTAGAAGCTCGGAGAGACAGAAGTAGAAGGAAAAGAAGATGGGACAATTTTCTGACCGGATGCTGACTGAGGAGTGGGAATCATCATGGGATGAAAAAATGATGGGCCAGAAGATGCAGAAGGTAGCGAAAACATGGGAGGCCTAAATATCCCATGTGTCTCTAACGACACACCGGGATCAGAATTCGGGAAGGATGACATGTCAGTGGGTGGGGCAGGGTCTAGTCGGGTATGCGCAACTGCTTGTCCACCTCCGGTATGAACCCTCCTCGTACCACCGGCCTGAGTAATAAGACCAGTACAAGGCTCCTCATCGAATAACTGTTGACGTATAGGTGGATCCTACACAAATGTTTACAAAAAAATTAATCACATGACATTATATATTCTTTAAATATATCAATTTTAAATAAAGTAATCACTACAGGAACTAATGATGTAATTCCCAACTCCGTCATTCAACGATTGTTATCCATCATTTTTTCCTTCGTCTCTCTTCAATTGGCTTCATTTCCTGCATTTTGAAAACAAATATGTAATTAATTAGAAAAAGAAAACTAATGTGTAACCCAAAAAACTAAATATATGATGGAATAGGGGGATTCATTGCTAATTTAGCTATCAATTGATTTAGAAGAGCTTGAATGGATTTAATAAGTCATACAAGTTGTAATGTTCACCAAGATAGAAATATTGTTTGACTATGTTTGAATAGAGTTCAATTCCAAATTAGAAAATGCAATTCAAATAAAACTGCAACCAATAAACATTGAAAATTAACATAATGGTCAATTAAGCTATCAATTGTTTTAGAAGAGCTTGAATGGATTTAATAAATCATACAAGTTGTAATGTTCACCAAGTTAGAAATATTGTTTGACTATGTTTGAATATAGTTGAAAGAGCACTATCGTGGGCGCCCTGAAATGATTAATGTGGTTTTGGGGTACTTAGGTGCAGCAGAGTGGCTGACCAAGGTCGTCTCTCAATGGAGGAAGTGAATTTAACAACTTATTAAAGGTATTCTAAAAATAAAATAAAAGAGAATAAAATAAAAACACTACTTTAAAGGATTAGGGTTTTTTATAGTTTATGAATCTGGAAGAAGTTTGTTAGAAGAATATTGTATATATTTTTTTGTTTTTAGTTTTGAAATGAATTTCGATTAAAATGACACAACAAGAATATGTTTTTTTAGAAATCTATTTTAAAAGGCATAATTGATCTAACTATACCTCTTCATTAACTTATTAATAATTATCATTTAAATCAATATCCACTTAATTATGATCCCCTAATTTTTTATCCCTCTAAACCTACTAGAGTTAACTTAACCACAAAGATGAAATTACTTAAACCCTAGGCTAGCTTCGGAACACGCAATCGCAGGACCCTTCTTTGATTGTTGTTCTAAGGATAGCTTATGGTTAGTGGTTAATTAGAGGAAATATCCATTCTGGAAATGATTATTAATTGTGTTTAGGGATTATATTTGAACTCTAGAAATTTATCCTGTGTGGTCTTGTATTTCCGATTAAGATTACACTCTCACAATTTACACAAAATCCCGACCTCGTGTGTTTTTGTGTTAATTGTTCAATTTCTTTCTTAGTTTCTTGTAATTTAAAAACAAAATTCATGGATCATATTATGTGAATTACAGTATCTCATTGATTCAAAATAATTAAATTAAGAGGGTATAAGATAAATCGATTACTAAAAGACTACTCTTCCATGGGTGGCGTAATCATCGTAGAAGCATTTTGCATGTCCAAAGGTTTATAATGGGTATAACCCAATAACGCTTCTACTCAAGAATTCCAGACCAAATAGAAATATTAAAAGAAGAAGAAATTTAAACAAAACAGAAGAAAAGAGAATAAATAAAAGAAGAACAAAGAAGTTTATTACACAAACAAAATCATTACAACATGAAGGAGAAGAAGAAGGCTTCGTCGAAGGGATCCTTGCTTCAAAAGATACCCTTATTGAAATGGTTGGAGAATTGGACTGGATCCACTTTTCATCTACACTAAACTTCCCAAATCACATCCCAACCCCTCCAAATGATAAAAACTCCAATTTATAGAGGGGAGGGGAGGAGAGGTTACAAGTGGTTTTAAGTGTGAATGTGTAAATTCGGCCAAATATTTTATTCCAACTTTCACCGCCCATTTGACCACTAAAACGCGTTAATTTACCATCCTTCCAAAAGGATGAGTTGTGCCAAATCATTTCCCAGATCTTTCCTCAAATTATGGGCTCAATAAAATCCTTTATGAAGAATATATAGTCCAAAAATAGAACCCATGTCCATTCTGCCGAGTCTAGCCCACCATTGGATTAATGACCCATTTACTCCATCCAAATGCACTCGTTAGCTCTAGTGTACTGAATGAAAGTTGTATAACATTAAGTGGTTAACACTGTTAAAAAATTTCAAATTAAAATAATAAATATAAAAATATGTATCTTCGAAATACTACAGTGCACTATTAAGGGTAAAACTGGAATTTTCACCAAATTTTCAAATGAATGATCAAATCCCAAATATTTTATAATTAAACATATTTAACACAATGTGAAGAAATTATATCATTTATTATCAATAAAATATTCAATAAAATAGTGTTTTATCAACTCCCCCACACTTACCTTTTTGCACTCCTGAGCAAAACATCATATCAAGTAAACATCAATATCAAATCAAAACCAATTTTAAAACACACATCCTTTAGATCAAAAAATTACACACCACAAAACAAAAGATATCATGCCTCATAAAAAACCATTATTTCAAGTTCTTCATTTATATCATTCAATATATTTCCACTTTATTTATCCTCCCATTCACAAAACACTTACCTCACTTGAATTTTCTCTTATCACACAAATGTCATTTTTTTGCAATGTCTTTCTCATCCAAACTCATACAAGGGTCACCGTAGGCTTGATAGATTCCTACATCACTAACTGATGTGAGTCAAGGACATGTGATTATCATGAGGACTTTTCAGGGTTGTTCTATGGCTTTCGGTTAGTAGGATTTAGATGTGAAAAATTCTGAGGCTGAATGAGGAGGGATTGACTCTTTTTGAAGCAAAATTGCATTAATCTAATTTTCACTTAAATATGGTCTTCTCCTCAATCCCCACAGTATCAATTCATCTCCATCATCATGAAAAGTCGTGAATGGTTTACACCATTCATCATTTGAGCATCAAAAATTTCAATCTTCTCAAACATGATTTTCTTGAAAGCTCCAGATGGGCACAACTTTCCACCTCAATTAGAAGCTCCAGAAAAGGCATAGCTTCACTTGTCTTGAAAGCTCCAGAAAAGGCATAGCTTTCAACATAATGAATTTCTTTAGCAGCAAACACATCTCTTAAGAATTTAATTTTCCACCCAATGTTTCACAGAATGTGGTAGCACAACACAACATAGCTTCCCCCACACTTAAGCTCAACTAGATTATGCAATTTCACTTCAAGAGTTGGTTGGATAGGGAAAATTGGCTTGTAATGTGGATAACCTAACAGGATGTGCATGGATTCTAAGGGCTAAAAGGATTTAATATTCAAGGTAGGACATTATAAAAAATGATTCTTTGACATAGGGGCTTTAATACCAAACAAATGCCTCAATTATTTAAACATAAGTACCTCAAACCCTCAAGTTTTGACAGGAATAAATCAAATTCTGGTTAAATCAAGCATGGTTTGGTTCTCTAAAGAAGTGAGGTGAATGTAATGAATATGAAAATAATGGTTAAGAAGCCTCACAGGAAAGTGATTTCAAATATAAAGACAGTGAGATGTGGCATGGGATTCAAAATTCGGTGTACTTTCTAAGAAATTACTAAATATTTGAAACAAAGTCATTTCAGCATTCATTTAAGCTTAGTTTCAAGGGGTAAATTGTTTCACTCATTGATATGCATTTCAAAATTGTGATGAGAATAATTTTAGCTCAAAATTTTAAAAAACACAAAGAAAATTGAAAAAAATAAACACACAAAATTTGAAAAAAACACACAATTTTTTTGTTTGATCTTCTTTTAAACAGGAAAAAAATTGAAATTACTAAACTAAAATGTTCCCTCCCCCACACTTAAAATATTGCATTGTCCTCAATGTGAACCTATGAGATGATATATGCACATGAAATGCATAATTTTTAAATAGGACAAATAATATAAAAGTGAAAGGGTTAGGAAGAGCCTGATGTGATCAAGTGAAGATGGGGTCATACAATGTGATAAAATTCACTACATCAGTAGGAAGACCCTCAATGTATCTATTCAAACGTTGCCCATTGATTGTAAAGCTCCTTATAGTGTCCTCTTGTGTGATCTCCACTGCACGATAAGGAAAAACATTGGTCACAATATAAGGACCTAACCATCTGGAACGCAACTTACTAGGGATCATCTTGAGTCATGAACTATAGAGAAGGACTTTCTCTCGAACATGAAACTCCCTTTGTTGGATAATTTTGTCATGATATGCTTTTGATCTTTACTTGTAGAGCCTTTATTTCTCATATGAAGACAATCTAATCTCCTCAAGCTCTTGAATTTGTAACTTCCTTTGGATTCCATCTTGGGCCAAATCCATGTTGAATTTCTTTATAGCCCAATATTCCCGATGCTCGACTTCCACTGGGAGATGACATGATTTCCCAAAAACAATCATAAATGGGGACATACCAATGGGTGCCTTGTATGCTATCCTATAAGCCCACAATGCATCATCCAAGCGCTTGCTCCAATCCTTCCTATTTGGTTGCACGGTTTTCTCTAATATTTGTTTCAGCTCACGATTTGAAACCTCAGCCTGACCATTTGTTTGGGGGTGGTATGGTGTTGATGTTTTGTGTGTCCCCCCATACTTTCAAAGGAGGGAAGAAAAATTCCTATTGAAAAACTGTGTCCCTTGGTCACTGATGATGGCCTTTGGTACTCCAAACCTGCAAAAAAATTGTGCCTTCACAAAATCCACAACAACATGAGAATCATCAGTCCTGGTGGCCTTGGCCTCCACCCATTTGATCACATAATCAACAACAACCAAAATATACAAGAAACCATATGAACTTGGAAAAGGACCCATAAAATCAATTCCCCACACATCAAAAATCTCACAGAATAGTATGGGTTGTTGGGGCATCTCATGCCTCCTAGAAATATTCCCAATGTGTTGGAAACGAGATCATGACTTACAAAACACAAGGGCATCATGGAACAAGATAGTTCAATATAATATAGAGTCCAAAACCTTCCTAGATGTCTGTTGGGGTCCAAAGTGTCCACTATAAGCAAGTGTATGACAGAAATGAAAAACAGACTCAAAATCATGATTTGTAACACACCTCTTAATGACTTGGTCACTACACATGCGCCAGAGGTAAGGATCATCCCACACATAATACCTAGACTCAATTTTTAATTTTTGGACTTGATGCTTCTTAAAATTTTCTGGGATTTCAGAGGAAACAATGTAATTAACTAAATCAGCATACCAAGGATGCGTACCTGAGATGGTATAGAGATTCTCATCGGGGAAAGTGTCCCGAAGTGGTACCTGGTCCAAGGTGTCATCCTCTAGTGTGTGAGTAAGCCTACTCATGTGGTCTACTACCAAATTCTATGATCCCTTCTTGTCCTTTATCTCAATATCAAATTCCTGAAGAAGGAGCATCCACTGAATCAGCCTGGGTTTTACATCTGGCTTCTTTCGGAGGTACCTCAAAGCTGCAAGATCAGAAAAAACAAATACTTTAGAGCCCAATAAATATGAACGGAATTTATCTAAAGCAAATATGACAGCAAGAAACTCCTTTTCTGTGGTAGTGTAGTTTTATTGGGCTGAATCCAGTGTCCTCGATGCATAGGCGATCACATGTGAACGTCCCTCTACCCTATGAGATAAGACAGCTCCAACCGCGATGTTGGAGGCGTCACATATAAGCTCAAAAGGAAGGTTCCACCACGGGGGCTATATGATCGGTGGAGTGGTCAGAAACTTCTTTAGCTCATCAAATGTTACCCTGGATGAATCATCAAAATTGAAGTCAATATCTTTTTGAAGAAATCGAGATAAGGGTAGAGCGATCTTACTAAAATCTCTGATGAAGTGTCGATAAAATCCAGCATGTCCAAGGAATGATCGAACCTCATGCACACATGTAGGATATGGGAGGGATGAAATAATATCTACCTTAGATTTATCAACTTCAATGCCATGTTGTGAGACTATATGACCTAAGACAATTCCCTTTTTGACCATGAAATGACATTTTTCAAAATTTAAGACCAGATTATTCTCAATACAACAATGAAACACATCACCCAAACTATAGATACATTCATCAAATGAGGATCCATAATCTATAAAATCATCCATAAATACCTCCATGCAGGTCTCAATGAAATCTGAGAAAATACTCACCATGCATCTCTGGAAGGTACCTGGGGCATTGCAATGTCCAAATGGAATCCTCCGGTAGGAAAATGTGCCAAAGGGATGGGTGAATGTAGTCTTCTCCTGATCCTCTGGAGCTATAGGAACCTAAAAATATCCAAAAAAATCCATCCAAGATACAATAGTGTGTTTTTACAGCTAGTCTCTCAAGCATTTGATCAATAAATGGGAGGGGGAAATGGTCCTTGCGAGTGGACTGATTTAGTTTCCTATAATCAATACACACACGCCAACTGCTTTGCACCCTCATTGGAACTAACTCATATTTCTCCTTTTTAACAACAGCAACACCACTTTTCTTAGGCACAACCTGAATAGGACTTACCCACTGAGAATCTGAAATGGGAAAGATTATACCTACCTCGAGCAATTTCTCAACTTCTTTTTTAACAACTTCTAGGAGGGTGGGATTGAGTCTCCTTTGTGGTTGCCTCACCGGTTTAGCCCCATCCTCCAAGAGAATCCTATGAATACAAATGGAGGGGATAATACCTGATATGTCAGCCAATGTCCACCCAATCACCCTGATGTTCTCCCTCAAAATATTAAAAATCTTTTCTTCATTTTCAAAAGGGAGATTGTTAGCAATGATAACAGGTAATCTCTCACCACTCAACAAGTATGAGTATTTCAGATTTGGTGGCAATGGCTTGAGTTCTAATGAAGGAGGGTGTAGTATGGATGGAGACATTGAAGGAACCAAAATATGTGCACAAAGAGAATCGGTATCAGAATATACATCATCAAAATCAGAGAATAAAGCATCAAATCCATCAGCATACTCAATAGACATGTCATAATCAGAGTGAACATGATCAAAATCAGAATATGAATCCACATCAAAATCAAATCCAAGAAAGGATTATGTATCAGAAACATGTGTGGAAGTGCTCTAAGACATCAGACTCGAACCAATACTCATAATCTCCCTAAGCATAGGAAAATCAAATTCTATGGAGTTTTTATTTGGTGGTTCAAAATGGAAGATAACAAAAGAAGAATGGTCCTATGAGGGGTACTTCATGGAATCCATAACATTAAATATCACAACTTCATCTCCAAATTCCATGGAAAGTGTACCCTAATTAACATTTATGATAGTTTTTTCAGTATTGTGGAAGGGCCTACCTAAGATAATGGGGGCATGAGAACTTACCTAATCATCATCCATGTTAAGAACATATAAATCCGCTGGAAAAATCATGTCTCTTACTCGGACAAGTACATCCTCAAGAACTCCCGCTGGATATGCCATAGCTCTATTCGCCAACTGCACCACTACTCTCGTCAGCTTCAACTCACCGAACTGTAAAGAAGATAATACCGAGTGAGGAATCACAATTATTGAAGCTCCTAAATCACAAAGTGCATCAGAAAAGTGCAACTCCCCTATGGTGCATGGGATGGTGAATGTCCCTCGATCCTTGCACTTTATTGGCATTGCTAGAGTTGGTGAAATGAGTGTTGAGACATTCCTTCCAAGGTTGATCCTCTCATTTCCCTTGAGCCCTCATCGATTGGTGCAGAGTTATTTTAAGAATTTGGCATACCTTGGGATTTGCTTAATGGCTTCAAGTAGAGGAAATTTGATCTCCACACGCTTAAATGTATCCAAAACCTCCTTTTTCATTTCTTATTCAGCCATCTTCTTGGTTTGAACAACCCTGTTTGGAAAAGGAAGAGGTTTAGGAGGAACATCACCAATCTTTTTCTTACCTTTATCTTTCTCCTTGGATTTCCCATCAGTTGGTTTGGAATGCGGCTGCTCCGGAGTTGAGGTGAATCCCGGTGGAATGGTAGGTATATATGTATAATTCATTTTCTTCCCACTTCTCAATGTGATGGAACTAAAATTCCCCATTGGATTTGGAGTGGGTTGGGAAGGTATATTTATATAATTCTTACTTACAAGTTCATAGAGGAAGGTGGCAATCTGGCTCATTTGAGTCTTTAACTCCCTCAACTCCGAACCTTGACTCTTCATCTCATTCTGTTGATTAAGAAAAATTTGTTTCAAAATATCATAAGTATTAGAATCTACCTTTGGTGGAGGATTCCCTTGTTGCTATCTTGTTAATGTTTGAGCTTCAAATATCCTTTAGGGTTGTTGGAAACCCTATTGGTAAGGTAGAGGCTGCTAGAAGTTCGGTTGAAAAGGGGGCCTTTGTTGTTGTCCAGATCCATACCTCATGTCCGACTGATCTTTCCACCCTTGGTTTTATGCTGGATCAAACTTCTTTTGGGGATATAGATGTTGTTGTTGCTACTGATATGGTCTCCCAGGGAACTCTACTGCACAATATTCTGTTTCTTGGAGTTGTGGGAAATAGTCAGTTGGGTGGCTTGTCTCAGTGCAAATGCCACAAGGCCTTGAAGGAGGGGGTTGGGATGTCTTTTGAGCCAATGCAATCTGTCTCACCATAGTGGTCAATTCTTCCAACTTGGTTTCAATCAAATGACTTTCAAGATAAGAAGGACTTACCTGATGTACTCCCCTGACATGTGGTGTAACTCTATCGCCAAATTGTTGGGAGTTTTGGGCCATCTTGTCGATCAATGCACATGCAGCTACTGGTGTCTTGTCCACCAATGCCCCGCCTACTGCAGCATCAACCATGATCCTCTCCATGGGTGTGAGTCCTTCTTAGAAGTATTGGATGAGGAGTTTCTCACTGATTTGGTGATGCGGACAGCTTGCACACAACTTCTTAAATCTCTCCCAATACTCATACATTGACTCCCCTTGGGCTTGCTTGATCCCCGATATCTCCCTTAGAATGGATGTTGTCCATGATGCTGGAAAAAATCTTTGCAATAAAAGACATTTCAAATAATTCCAACATCTTACATCTTCAGGTTGCAAATAATACATCCAATCTTTTGCAGCTCCATCAAGTGAGAATGTGAATGCTCTTAATTTTATTTGATCTTCAGAAACATTTCTTGGTTTTAAAGTTAAGAAAACCACATTAAATTATTTAAGGTGTTTGTTGGGATACTCACCAGATAATCCATGAAACTTTGGAAGAAGGTGAATTAATCCAGATTTTAACTCAAAGTCTGATTCGAGATTCGGGTATGCAATACAATTCAGTTGATAGTTAATATCAGGTGCATCCAATTCTTGAATGGTTCTATTAAGTTCATTTCCATTATTTCCAACCATTGGTTCTTATTTTATGTTTGAATTTAAATAACTTCCAATTCCAATGTTTCCAGAAGAGAGGAATTCACCAACTGGTTGAATATTGAAACTTCCCGTAGACTGAGAGTGTCTGATTCATGCCCTAAGGCTGCGTTCAATCTCAGGGTCAAGATCTAAGAGATCTTCAGGATTAGTTCGTATCATAAATCAAATAAAAATGAAAAGAAATAAATTAGACCATAGTAAAATAAAAATGAGAAGTTTGAGTTGATGGTCCAAAAATAAGTAGAAGAAAATAAAAGAAGAAGAAGAAAAATCAGATTGGGCGAAGAAGGAAGAAAGAAGAGAGGAAGAGAATAAAATGTAAAATAAAATAAATACCTCTAATTGGTTTAAATAATTACTTTCCTCCCCAGAAAAGACGCCAATTTGAAAGACCACTGTCATGGGCGCCCTCAAATTATTAATGTGGTTTTGGGGTACTTAGGTGCAGCAGAGTGGCTGACCAAGGTCATCTCTCAAAGGAGGAAGTGAATTTAACAACTTATTAAAGGTATTCAAAAAATAAAATAAAATAGAAGAAAATTAAAACACTACTTTAAAGGATTGGGGATTTTTTATAGTTTATGAATCTAGAAGAAGTTTGCTAGAAGAAGATTGTATATTTTTTTAGTTTTTAGTTTTGAAATGAATTTCGATTAAAATGACACAACAAGAAGATGTTTTTTTAGAAATCTATTTTAAAAAGCATAATCGATCTAACTCTACCTCTTCATTAACTTATTAATAATTATCATTTATATCAATATAAACTTAATTATGAAACCATAATTTGTTATCCCTCGAACCCTACGAGAGTTAACTTAACCACAAAGATGAAATTACTTAAACCATAGGGTAGCTTCGGAACACGCAATCGCAGCACCCTGCTTTGATTATTGTTCTAAGGATAGCATATGGTCAGTGGTTAATTAGAGCACATATACATTCTGTAAATGAGGATGAATTGTGTTTAGGGATTATATTTGAACTCTACAAATTTATCCTGTGTGGTCTTGTATTACTGATTAAGAATACTCTCTCACAATTTACACAAAATCCTGACCTCGCGTGTTTTTGTGTTAATTGTTCAATTTCATTCTTAGATTCAGTGTAATTTAAAAACATAATTAATGGATCATATTATGTGAATTATAGTATCTAATTGACTCAAAATAATTAAATGAAGAGGGTAGAAGATAAATCGATTACTAAAAGTCTACTCTTCTATGGGTGGCGTAATCATCGTAGAAGCGTTTAACATGTGCAAAGGTTTATAATGGGTATAAACCAATAACGCTTCTACTCAAGAATTCCAGCCCAAAGAGGAATATTAAGAGAAGAATAAATTTAAACAAAACAGAAGAAAATAGAAGAAATAAAAGAAGAACAAAGAAGTTTATTACACAAACAAAATCATTACAACATGAAGGAGAAGAAGAAGGCTTCGTCGAAGAGATCCTTGCTTCAAGAGCTACCCTTATTGAAATGGTTGGATAATTGGAGTGTATCCACTTATAATCTGCCCTAAACTTCCCAAATCACGTCCCAACCCCTCAAAATGAGAAAAAATCCAATTTATAGAGGGGAGGGGAGGAGAGGTTACAAGTGTTTTCAAGTGTGAATGTGGAAATTCGGCCAAATATTTTATTCCAACTTCTACTGCCCATTTGACCTCAAAAACGCATGAATTGACCAGACTTCCAGAAGGATGATTTGTGCCAAATCATGTCCCCGATCGTTCCTCAAAATATGGGCTTCATCCAAGCTTTGATAAAGAATATATATCCCAAATACAGAACCCATGTCCATTCTACCGAATCCATCCCACCATTGGATTAATGGTCCATTTACTCCATCCAAATGCACTTTTTAGCTCTAGTGTCCTGAATAAAAGTTGTAGCACATTGAATTAGGAACACTTTTACAAACTTTAAAATTCAAATAATAAATATAAAAATATGTATCTTCGAAATACTACAGTGCACTATTAAGGGTAAAACTGGAATTTTCACCAAATTTTCAAATGAATGATCAAATCCCAAATATTTTCTAATTAAACATATTTAACACAATGTGAGGAAATTATATCATTTATTATCAATAAAATATTCAATAAAATAGTTTTTTATCAACTCCCCCACACTTACCATTTTTCACTCATGAGCAAAACATCATATCAAGTAAACATCAATATCAAATCAAAACCAATTTTAAAACACATATCCTTGAGATCAAACAATTACACACCAAGAAACAAAAGATATCATGCCTCATAAAAAACAATTATTTCAAGTTCTTAATTTATATCATTCAATATATTTCCACTTTATTTATCCTCCCATGCACAAAACACTTACCTCACTTGATTTTTCTCTTATCACACAAATGTCATTTTTTTTGCAATGTCTTTCTCATCCAAACTCATAGAAGGGTCATAGGCATGATAGATTCCTACATCACTACCCGATGTGAGTCAAGGAAATATGTTTATCATGAGGACTTTTTAGGTTTGTTCTGTGGCTTTCGGTTGGTAGGATTTAGATGTGAAAAATTCTGAGGCTGAATGAGGAGGGCTTGACTCTTTTTGAAGAAAAATTGCATTAATCTAATTTTCACTTAAATATGGTCTTCTCCTCAATCCCCATAGTATCAATTCAGCTCCATCATCATTAAAAGTCATTAAATGTTTACACCATTCATTATTTGAGCATCAAAAATTTCAATCTTCTCAAACATGATTTTCTTGAATTCTCCAGATGGGAACAACTTTCCACCTCAATTAGAAGCTCCAGAAAAGGCACAGCTTCACTTGTCTTGAAAGCTCCAGAAAAGGAACAGCTTTCAATATAATGACTTTCTTTAGCAGCAAACACATCTCTTAATAATTTCATTTTCCACCCAAAGTTTCACAGAATGTGGTAGCACAACACAACATAGCTTCCCCCACACTTAAGCTCAACTAGATTATGCAATTTCACTTCAAGAGTTGGTTAGATAGAGAAAATTGGCTTGTAATGTGGCTAACCTAATAGGCTGTGCATGGATTCTAAGGGATACAAGGATTTAATATTCAAGTTAGGCCATTATAAAAAAGGATTCTTTGAAATAGGGTCTTTAATACCAAACAAATGCCTTAATCATTTAAACATAAGTACCTCAAACCCTCAACTTTTGATAGGAATAAATCATATTCTGGTTAAATCAAGAATGGTTTTGTTCTCTCAAGAAGTGAGGTTAATGTAAATAATATGAAAATAATGGTTCAGAAGCCTCACAAGAATGTGATTTCAAATATAAAGACAGTGAGATGTGGCATGGGATTCAAAATTCGGTGCACTTTCCATGAAATTACTAAATATTTGAAACAAAGTCATTTCAGCATTCATTTAAGCTTAGTTTCAAGGGGTAAATAGTTTCAGTCATTGATATACATTTCAAAATTTTGATGAGAATAATTTTGGCTCAAAAATTTAAAAAACACAAAGAAAATTGAAAAAAAATAAACACACAAAATTTGAAAAAAACACACAATTTTTTTGTTTGTTTTTTTTTACAGGAAAAAAATTGAAATTACTAAACTAAAAGGTTCCCTCCCCCACACTTAATAAATTGAATTGTCCTCAATGTGAACCTATGAGATGATATATGCACATGAAATGAAGAATTTTTAAATAGGACAAATAATATAAAAGTGAAAGGGTTAGGAACAGCCTGATGTGATCAAGTGATGATGGGGTCATGCAGTGTGATAAAATCCACTGAATCAGTAGGAAGTCCCTCAATGTATCTCTTCAAACGTTTCCCATTGACTGTAAAGATCCTTCCAGTGTCCTCTTGTGTGATCTCCACTGCACCATAAAGAAAAACATTAGTCACAATATAAGGACCTAACCATCTGGAACACAACTTACCAGGCATCAGCTTGAGTCGTGAACTATAGAGAAGGACTTTCTCTCCAACATGAAACTCCCTCTGTTTGATAATTTTGTCATGAGATGCTTTTGATCTTTCGTTTTAGAGCCTTGAGTTCTCATATGAAGATAATCTAATCTCCTCAAGCTCTTGAATTTGCATCTTCCTTTGGATTCCAGCTTGGGCCAAATCCATGTTGCATTTCTTTATAACCCAATATGCCCGATGCTCGACTTCCACTGGGAGATGACATGCTTTCCCAAAAACAATCATAAATGGGGACATACCAATGGGTGTCTTGTATGTTTTCCTATAAGCCCACAATGCATCATCCAAGTGCTTGCTCCAATCCTTCCTATTTGGCTGCACAATTTTCTCTAATATTTGTTTCAGCTCACGATTTGAAACCTCAGCCTGACCATTTGTTTGGGGGTGGTATGGTGTTGATGTTTTGTGTGTCACCCCATACTTTTGAAGGAGGGAAGAAAAATTTCTATTGCAAAAGTGTGCCCCTTGGTCACTGATGATGGCCTTTGGTACTCCAAAACTGCAAAAAATATGTGCCTTCACAAAATCCACAACAACATGAGAATCATCAGTCCTGGTGGCCTTGGCCTCCACCCATTTTCTCACATAATCAACAACAACCAAAATATAAAAGAAACCATATGAACTTGGAAAAGGACCCATAAAATCAATGCCCTACACATAAAAAATATCACAGAATAGTATGGGTTGTTGGGGAATCTCATGTCTCCTAGAAATATTCCCAGTGTGTTGGCAACGAGAGCATGACTTAAACAAACATGGGAATCATGGAACAAGCTAGGCCAATATAATACAGATTCCAAAACCTTCCTAGACGTCCGTTGGGGTCCAAAGTGTCCACCATAAGAAAGTGTATGACAGAAATGAAAAACAGACTCAAACTCATGATCGGGAACACACCTCCTAATGACTTGGTCACTACACATGTGCCAGAGGTAAGGATCATCCCACACATAATACCTAGACTCAATTTTTAATTTTTGGACTTGATGCTTCTTCAAATTTTCTGGGATATCAGAGGAAAAAATGTAATTAACTAAATCAGCATACCAAGGATGCGTACCTGAGATGGTATAGAGATTCTCATCGGGGAAAGTGTCCCGAAGTGGTACCTAGTCCAAGGTGTCATCCTCTAGTGTGTGAGTAATCCTACTCATGTGGTCTGCTACCAGATTCTCTAATCCCTTCTTGTCCTTTATCTCAATATCAAATTCTTGAAGAAGGAGCATCCATCGAATCAGCCTGGGCTTTGCATCAGGCTTCTTTAGGAGGTACCTCAATGCTACATGGTCAGAAAAAACAACTACTTTAGAGCCTAATAAATATGAATGGAATTTATCTAAATAAAATATGATAGCAAGAAACTCCTTTTCTGTGGTAGTGTAGTTTGATTGGGCTGAATCCAGTGTCCTCGATGCATAGGTGATCACATGTGAACGTCCCTCCACCCTCTAAGATAAGACCGCTCCAACCGCAAAGTTGGAGGCGTCACACATAAGCTCAAAAGGAAGGTCCCACCATAGGGGATGTATGATCAGTGGAGTGGTTAGACACTTCTTTAGCTCATCAAATGATACCCTGCATGAATCATCGAAATTGAAGTCAATATCTTTTTGAAGCAATCGAGATAAGGGTAGAGCGATCTTACTAAAATCTCTGATTAAGCGTCGATAAAATCCAGCATGTCCAAGGAATGATCGAACCTCACACACACATGTAGGATATGGGAGGGATGAAATAATTTCTACCTTAGATTTATCAACTTCAATGTCATGTTGTGAGACTATATGATCTAAGAAAATTCCCTTTTCGACCATGAAATGACATTTTTCAAAATTTAAGACCAGATTCTTCTCAATACAACGATGCAACGCAACACCCAAACTAGAGAGACATTCATCAAATGAGGATCCATAAACTGTAAAATCATCCATAAATACCTCCATGCAGGTCTCAATGAAATCTGAGAAAATACTCACCATGCATCTCTGGAAGGTACCTGGGGTGTTGCAAAGTCCAAATGGCATCCTCCTGTAGGAAAATGTGCCAAAGGGTTAGGTGAATGTAGTCTTCTACTGATCCTATGGAGCTATAGGAACCTGAAAATATCCAGAAAATCCATCCAAGAAACAATAGTGTGTTTTTTTCATCTAGTCTCTCAAGCATTTGATCAATAAATGGGAGGGGGGAATGGTCCTTGCGAGTGGACTGATTTAGTTTCCTATAATCAATACACACACGCCAACTGTTTTGAACCCTCATTGGAACTAACTCATCTTTCTCATTCTTAACAACAGTAACACCACTTTTCTTAGGCACAACCTGAATAGGACTTACCCACTGAGAATATGAAATGGGAAAGATTATACCTACCTCGAGAAATTTCTCAACTTCTTTTTTAACAACTTCTAGGAGGGTGGGATTGAGTCTCCTTTGTGGTTGCCTCACCAGTTTAGCCCCATCCTCCAAGAGAATCCTATGAATACAATTGGAGGGTCCAATACCTGATATGTCATCCAACATCCACCCAATCGCCCTGATGTTCTCCCTCAAAATATTCAATAGCTTTTCTTCATGTTCAAAAGGAAGATTGTTAGCAATGATAACAGGTAATATCTCACCACTCAACAAGTATGAGTATTTCAGATTTGGTGGAAATGGCTTGAGTTCTAATGAAGGAGGGTGTAGTATGGATGGATACATTGAAGGAACCGAAATATGTGCACAAAGAGCATCGTTATCAGAATATACATCATCAAAATCAGTGAATAAATCATCAAATCCATCAGCATACTCAAAATCCATGTCATAATTAGAGTGAACATGATCAAAATCAGAATATGAATCCACATCAAAATCAAATCCAAGAAAGGATTTTGTATCAGCAACATGTGGGGAAGTGCTCTTAGACATCAGACTCGAACCAATACTCATAATCTCCATAAGCAAAGGACAATCAAATTCTATGGAGTTTTTATTTGGTGTTTCAAAATGGGAGATAACAAAAGAAGAATGGTCCTATGAGGGGTACTTCATGGAATCCATAACATTAAATATCACAACTTCATCTCCAAACTCCCTGGAAAGTGTACCCTCATTGACATTTATGATAGTTTTTGCAATCTTGAGGAAGGTCCTACCCAAGATAATGGGGGAATGAGAACTTACCTGATCATCCTCCATGTTAAGAACATAGAAATACACTGGAAAGATCATGTCTCTTACCAAGACAAGTACATCCTCAAGAACTCCTGCTGGATATGTCGTAGATCTATTCGCAACTGCACCACTACTCTCGTCGGCTTCAACTCACCGACCTGTAAAGAAGATAATACAGAGTGAGGAATCACATTTATTGAAGTTCCTAAATCACAAAGTGCATCAGAAAAGTGCAACTCCCCTATGGTGCATGGGATGGTGAATTTCCCCAGATCCTTGCACTTTGTTGGCATTTCTAGAGTTGGTGAAATGAGTTCTCAGACATTCCTTACAACGTTAATCCTCTCATTTCCCTTGATCCCTCTTCGATTGGTGTAGAGTTCTTTTAATAATTTGGCATACCTTGGGATTTGCTTAATTGCTTCAAGTAGAGGAATGTTGATCTCCACACACTTGAATGTATCCAAAACCTCCTTGTTAATTGCTTCTTCAGCCATCTTCTTGGTTTGAACAACCCTGTTTGGAAAAGGAAGGGGTTTAGGAGGAACATCATCAATCTTTTTCATACCTTTATCTTTCTCCTTGGATTTCTCATCAGTTGGTTTGGAATGCGGTTGCTCCGGAGTTGAGGTGAATCCCGGTGGAATGGTAGGTACAGATGTATCATTCATTTGCTTCCCACTTCTCAATGTGATGGCACTAACATTCCCCTTTGGATTTGGAGTGGGTTGGGAAGGTAGATTTCCAGAATTCTTACTTACAAGTTCATGGTGGGCGGTGGCAATCTGGCTCATTTGAGTCTTTAACTCCCTCAACTCCGAACCTTGACTCTTCAGCTCATACTGTTGATTAAGAACAATTTGTTTCAAAAGATCATCAGTATTAGAATCTACCTTTGGTGGAGGATTCCCTTGTTGCTGACTTGTTGATGTTTGAGCTTCAAATCTCCTTTGGGGTTGTTGGAAACCCTTTTGGTAAGGTGGAGGCTGCTGGAAGTTTGGTTGAAAAGGGGGCCTTTTTTGTTTTCCAAAGCCATACCTCATGTCTGACTGATCTTTCCACCCTTGGTTTTATGCTGGATCAAACTTCTTTTGGGGATATAGTTGTTGTTGTTGCTGCTGCTGATATGGTCTCCCAGGGAACACTGCTGCACAATCTTCTGTTTCTTGGAGTTGTAGGAAACAGTTAGTTGGGTGGCTTGTCTCAGTGCAAATGTCACAAGGCCTTGAAGGAGGGGGTTGGGATGTCTTTTGATATAATGCAATCTGCCTCACCATAGTGGTCAATTCTTCCAACTTGGTATCAATCAAATGACTTTAAAGAGAAGAAGGACTTACCTGATGTACTCCCCTGACATGTGGTGTACCTCTATCGCCAAATTATTGGGAGTTTTGGGCCATCTTGTCGATCAATGCACGTGCAGCTACTGGTGTCTTGTCCACCAATGCCCCGCCTGCTGCAGCATCCACCATGCTCCTCTCCATGGGTGTGAGTCCTTCATAGAATTATTGGATGAGGAGTTTCTCACTGATTTGGTGATGCGGACAGCTTGCGCACAACTTCTTGAAGCTCTCTCGATACTCATACATTGACTCCCCTTGGGCTTGATTGATCCCCAATATCTCTTTTTGAATGGATGTGGTCCTTGATTCTGGAAAAAATCTTTGAATAAAAGACGTTTCAAATCATTCCAACATGTTACATCTTCAGGTTTCAAATAATACATCCAATCTTTTGCAGCTCCATCAAGTGAGAATGGGAATGCTCTTAATTTGATTTGATCTTCAAAAACATTTCTTGGTTTTAAAGTTGAGAAAACCACATTAAATTCTTTAAGGTTTTTGTTGGGATCCTCACCAGATAAGCCATGAAACTTTGGAAGAAGGTGAATTAATCCAGATTTTAAATCAAAGTCTGATTCGAGATTCGGGTATGAAATACAATTCGGTTGATAGTTAATATCAGGTGCAGCCGATTCTCAAATGGTTCTATTAAGTTCATTTCCATTATTTCCAACCATTGGTTCTTTTTTTTTGTTTTAATTTGAATAACTTCCAATTCCAATGTTTCCAGAAGAGAGGAATTCACCAACTGGTTGAATATTGAAACTTCCCGTAGACTGAGAGTGTCTGATTTGTGCCCTAAGGCTGCGTTCAATCTCAGCGTCAAGATCTTAGAGATCTTAGGGATTAGTTCATGTCATAAATCAAATAAAAATGAAAAGAAATAAAGTGGACCATAGTAAAATAAAAATGAGAAGTTTGATTTGATGGTCCAAAAAGAAGTAGAAGAAAATAAAAGAAGAAGAAGAAAAATCAGATTGGGCGAAGAAGGAAGAAAGAAGAGAGGAAGAGAATAAAATGTAAAATAAAATAATACCTCTAATTGGTTGAAATAATTACTTGACTCCCTAGAAATGGTGCAAATTTGAAAGAGCGTTGTCGTGGGTGCCCTCAAATGATTAATGTGGTTTTGGGGTACTTAGGTGCAGAGTGGCTGACCAAGGTCGTCTCTCAAAGGAGGAAGTGAATTTAACAACTTATTAAAGGTATTCTAAAAATAAAATAAAAGAGAATAAAATAAAAAACACTACTTTAAAGGATTGGGTTTTTTTTATAGTTTATGAATCTAGAAGAAGTTTTCTGGATGAAGATTATATATTTTTTTTGTTTTTAGTTTTGAAATGAATTTCGATTAAAATGACACAACAAGAAGATGTTTTTTTAGAAATCTATTTTAAAAGGCGTAATCGATCTAACTATAACTCTTCATTAACTTATTAATCATTATCATTTAAATCAATATCCACTTAATTATGATCCCCTAATTTTTTATCCCTCAAACCCTATGAGATTTAACTTAACCACAATGATGAAATTACTTAAACCCTAGGCTAGCTTCGGAACACGTAATCGCAGCACCCTACTTTGATTGTTGTTCTGAGGATAGCTTATGGTCAGTTGTTAATTAGAGAACATATCCATTCTGGAAATGAGGATGAATTGTATTTAGGGATTATATTTTAACTCTACAAATTTATCTCGTGTGGTCTTGTATTACCGATTAAGATTATGCTCTCACAATTTACACAAAATCCCGACCTCGCGTGTTTTTGTGTTAATTATTCAATTGCTTGCTTAGTTTCTTGTAATTTAAAAACACAATTCATGGATCATATTATGGTAATTACAGTATCTCATTGATTCAAAATAATTAAATGAAGAGGGTAGAATATAAATCGATTACTAAAAGACTACTCTTCCATGGGTTGCATAATCATCGTAGAAGCGTTTTGCATGTGCAAAGGTTTATAATGAGTATAACCCAATAACACTTCTACTCAAGAATTACAGCCCAAAGAGGAAGATTAAGAGAAGAAGAAATTTAAACAAAAAAGAAGAAAAGAGAATAAATAAAAGAAGAACAAAGAAGTTTATTACACAAACAAAATCATTACAACATGAAGGAGAAGAAGAAGGCTTCGTCGAAGGGATCCTTGCTTCAAGAGCTACCCTTATTGAAATGGTTGGATAATTGGAGTGGATCCACTTCTCATCTTCCCTAAAATTACCAAATCACGTACCAACCCCTCCAAATGAGAAAAACGCCAATTTAAAAAGGGGAGGGGAGGAGAGGTTACAAGTGGTTTCAAGTGTGAATGTGGAAATCCGGCCAAATATTTTATTCCAACTTGCACTGCCCATTTGACCTCCAAAACACGTGAATTGACCATCCTTCTAGAAGGATGATTTTTTCCAAATCATGCCCCGAGATTTCCTTAAAATTTGGGCTCAATCCAATCCTTGATGAAGAATATATGTCCCAAATACAGAACCCATGTCCATTCTGCCGAGTCCAGCCCACCATTGGATTAATGGCCCATTTACTCAAAACAAATGCACTCTTTAGCTCTAGTTTCCTCAATGAAAGTTGTAGAACATTAATTTAGGAACACTGTTACAAAATTTCAAATTCAAATAATAAATATAATAATATGTATTTTCGAAATACTACAGTGCACTATTAAGGGTAAAACTGGAATTTTCACCAAATTTTCAAATGAATGATCAAATCCAAAATATTTTCTAATTAAACATATTTAACACAATGTGAGCAAATTATATCATTTATTATCAATAAAATATTCAATAAAATAGTGTTTTATCAACAGTTCAATTCCAAATTAGAAAATGCAATTCAAATAAAACTGCAACCAATAAACATTGAAAATTCACATAACGGTCAAGTCAGCTATCAATTGTTTCAGAGGAGCTTGAATGGATTTAATAAATCATACAAGTTGTAATGTTCACCAAGTAAGAAATATTGTTTGACTATGTTTGAATACAATTCAATTCCAAATTAGAAAATGCAATTCAAATAAAATTACAACCAATAAACATTGAAAATTCACATAACGGCCATGTCAGCTATCAATTGTTTTAGAAGAGATTGAATGGATTTAATAAATCATAAAAGTTGTAATGTTCACCAAGTTAGAAATATTGTTTGACTATGTTTGAGTATAGTTCAATTCCAAATTATAAAATGCAATTCAAATAAAACTGCAACCAATAAACATTGAAAAATCACATAACGGTCAAGTCAGCTATCAATTGTTTGAGAAGATATTTAATGGATTTAATAAATCATACATGTTGTAATGTTCACCAAGTTAGAAATATTGTTTGACTATGTTTGAATACAGTTCAATTCCAAATTATAAAATGCAATTAAAATAAAACTGCAACCAACAAACATTGAAAATTCACATAACGGTCAATTCAGCTAAAACATATTTGTGATCAATACTAAATAAATTTGAATATTACCAACCTTAACAACACAACTCGAGGTAAACCAAAAGAATTGAGAACATGGATGAATGATTCTATATATTTTCAACCACAACTTCAGGTTCACAATCAACTCTGACAATTGAGCTATTTGAGTCATCAAAAGAAATAAATGGATTGGTCCCAACGGCACTAGGGACAGTGTCAATTCCATCATCACCATCATCAAAAATATGTCTTGGAATTACTTCAACTATGAAACCAAATTCAGGTCGAAGTTGGTCTTTGACATAAAAAACATGTTTAGAAATTGATGCCAACACATATGGTTCTTCGGTAGCAAGAGTGCGAGTCATATTAATAACTCGAAATCCACAATCATCAATAAATGTTCCATGTCTTGTCATCGAATCAAACCAATGGCATTTCATCATTGTGACTCGTCCATGAGAGTAATAATCCAATATTATTATTTTCTCAACAAGTCCATAATAACCCACATTTTCAAATCATAGTCTACTATCTGATACACTGGCAGAACAATCAGTTGTGGCAGTAACCATAACACCATCATGTTGTGTTCTCATGTTCTTTTCTCATTCAGTGACAATAAATTTGTACCCATTGATAACAATTGATTTACAGTCACGAACCATGGTATTATGACCAAAAGCCAAAGCTCTTATTTCCTCAGAGACAAAGTCAGCAGACAAACTCAATACCTGCAATATAAATGACTATTAAACTTAATTAAATATTGATATAATTATTTTAAACATTAATTTTTTTATACCTTCAATTTTAACTAAGCAGAAAACTCTTTTCTATGAAAAGTCTCTATTCTTCTCAAAGATAAAGAACGATGCTTCCTATTTATCATTTTTTTATCTTCCCTGTAGATAAAAAATATTAATATTTTAACAGATATATATGTAAGATATACATAATCAATTTAGT
This sequence comes from Viscum album, assembly GCA_963277665.1. Lineage (NCBI taxonomy): Eukaryota > Viridiplantae > Streptophyta > Magnoliopsida > Santalales > Viscaceae > Viscum > Viscum album. Next base: position 713,297,235 of record OY728143.1, on the reverse strand, counting down.
TACCTGATATAGTCATCGAACAAATCACAGTTGAACAAAACTGTGTGATGTGCCATCTCCCGCTCTTCATGGCTTAATGTCTTCAATGCATATGATCCAGGAATTCTTCATCTTTGAGGAAGTGATGGAAAACTGGGTTCAATTTGCTCATATTTTTCTTCTCCATTTCTCATTGGTCTGTTCAATCTTGTAGTAAGATTAGACAAATACATCGAGCAGAAATCCATACATTCTTGAGCCAAGTAACAGTTCATGATAGAACCTTCGGGATGATTTATATTTCGAACATAAGACTTTAATGTGAACATATTCATTTCAGTTGGATACATCCAACAAAAATAAACAGGTCCTCCGAGAAGTATTTCAGTGGGAATATGGATAGTCAGATGCAGCATGCATGTGAAAAATGATGGAGGAAATATTTTCTCCAAATCACACAAAATTGATGGGGAATCTGTCAACATTTTTTTCAAGAAAGACTTGGACAACTTCTTAGCACAAAGATATCTAAATAAATGGCACAACCGAATAACATCCACCCTTACGTTATTGGACAAAAGATGACGGATTTCTATTGGAAGAAACTCATGCAGTAGAACGTGATAATCATGAGTCTTCAATGATTTTAGCTTCAACTCTCTTCTATTGACCCGTTTAGATATGTTGCTTGAATAGACATCAATAACTCTAATAGTCTCTAATAATTCCAGATATTGTTATTTTCGTAGGTTTCATCACATAAGAATCACATGGAATTTGCCATTTATTTTCACTAATACGCACAGGATGCAATTCTGGTCTGATGCCCCAATCCACCAAGTCACACTGAGATCGTAAATCATCTTTTTTCTTCCCCTTGACATTTAGAAGAACCGAAAGTAACATTTCGAATATATTCTTTTCAATGTGCATTATGTCTAAGAAATGACGTAAAAAATTGGTTGACCAATAAGGAAAATCAAAAAAGATACTCTTCTTCCTCCAATTGTAACAGGTTTCAGTGGAAACATTCTTTCTCTTTCCAGATTTCATTTCACCCTTCCCGAATGAAAAATTGAAATCTTTCAATTCATTAAGCACATCAGTTCCAGACATACGCTGAGGTAGATCATCGGTCTCTATGGTATTATCAAATCTTCGACGATTCATTCTATATGGATGATCCTTTGGCAAGAATCATCGATGTCCCATAAAACTGAAACTACAGTGATGTTTCAGTACTCTGGATCGTGTATTCTTCATAAAAACTGGACATGACATTTTTCCCTTCGTGCTCCATCCAGACATCATTACATAATCTGGAAAATCATTGATCTTCCACATAAGTGCAGAACGCATCTAAAATATGTCTTTCGAACATGCATCGTATGTGCACACACCCACATCCCAAAGAAGTTTCAACTCTTTTATTAAAGGTTGCATGTATACATAAATATCAATGTCGGGATCAGAAGGACCAAATATGAGTATACTCATGAAAGTGAAAGGTTTTTTCATACACAACCATGGGGGAAGATTATAAATGTGTATAAAAACTGGTCATGTGATGTGCGAAGTAAGAATCTTCCCAAACGGATTAAAACCATCGCATGAAAGTCCCAACCTCACATTACGCATGTCAGATGAAAAATCAGGATGTCGAGCATCAAATCTCTGTCATGAAAATCCATATGCAGGATGAACCAACTCATCATTAGTATTCTTTCTCTCGGTATCATTCCATCTCATTTTTATTGATATGTCATCAGACATAAAAATATTCTGAAGTCTGGGGATCAATGGAAAGTTCCACATTACTTTATGTGGAATTCAGGATGGTGTTCCATAAAATTTTTACTTCCAGCGGGATGTGCCACATTTTATACAATCATTTCATTCAGCGGTTTCCTCCCATAATAAATTGCAATATTTCGGGCAAGCATGAATTTTGTTTCTTGAAAATCCAAGTTACTCAACTAACTTCCATGCCATATAGTTGTTTGAGGGAATATCTGCATCATCTGGAAGTAAATCCTTTAAGAGGGTAAGAATTTAATCGATTGCTGTATTAGAAATTCCATACATAGTTTTCCCATGAAACAATCGGATTAAAAATTCCAGCTTTTTCATTTTATCGCATTGTCAATATACTTGAGTCGTGGTAGCATTATTCAATTTTTTCACCCTATCAATATCATCATTTTCACTAGATGCATCAGCTGTCCTCATATCGATGTCTTCTTGAGTCGAAATCCTTTCTTTTTCATGATGAAAAATAAACGGAAACCAATCATCTAACAAATTCTCCATTCCAGTTCTTTCATTTCGATCATCACCAATTTGAGATTTCATTTTCTCCCCATTGTGATACCACACAAAGTAGTTTGCTTGAAACCCATTTTTTGTTATGTGGTAGTTGACTTCTTCACGGATCAACCAAGGTCTACCAACACAATTGGAACATGGGCAGTGTATGCGACCACTATCTGAAGCATTGTGAAATGTAAAATCTATAAATCTCTCCAAATTGTTTTGAAAATTGCTTGAGATCCGATCGGTTTCAAACATCCAACTTCTATCCATTCTGTAAAAAGAATTTATATAAGTCATTTTTTCATAAACAATTCAATAGGATTTAACTTTAATAGAAAATAAATCTAAGTAAACGATAAAGGAATAAGCTTCTAGTCGATGTAGTGAAAAGAACCCCACAGTCATAAAAGTGAGTATTGGACAAGAAGAACACATAATATACAACGTACAATGAGAACCATATTTAGTTGACCCTAAAGTTATATTAGTACAGTCATCTTGGGGGAAATGGAATATATGATCCTGGTTAACTGATGAATTCAAAAGATCGTATTCCATATGTTGGACACTATCTAAGGTAAGAAATCATGTGAGGATGAGTTGACATCACTCAATTTATTACATGCTAGTGAGAATGAGGGATTAAATTAATGAATTGATTTCACTGTTACCATGTCAACCGTTATACACACCACGTGAACCCTTATACACACCATATGAACCCTTATACCATATCATCATTATTATAACCATTAGTAACAATTTATTAAATAACATCACTAGTTAAAAAATAATAAAATTGTACATAAATCAATAATAATATTGGATATATCAAGTAAAATGAAGTCATACTATCTTACATCATAAATGACCACCCACAACCATGATTAATGACCACAAAGCTCCCCTTTCGGCCAAATCAAAAGTGAAAACAAAAACACATAGTTGTAGAAAAAAACTTCATTTGTGTGAAGAATAATAATCTCATGGTCCTCATGATATTTGAACCACGCAGTCATGATTTTCGAGATGAACTTGTATCCATGAAACCATATGAGAAACACGATTCAATACATGCATTTTTCTGATTTTCCCAAGAATTTTAAGGAACCCCAAATTAGTGAAAATGGTCATTGTGTTTTAAAAAGGTGATTGAATAACACATGTAGGATGTCGAAGGCAGAATGATTAATGGTTATATTAGAAAAACTAATATTCACTAACATTGCGAATTTGACATTCTGTAAATTAGTTTCATGAAGAAGGAATAAGTACTAATTAGGGACCACAAACTATTTGGAAAAGTTCAAGAAAATACTCCATATGTTCTATTGTGCAAAGGATAAGTGAACAGTGTGTCATTTTATATATATATATATTTTGATAGAAACATGATACATACTTGTTATGTAATACACATAGTGTACAAAAATTAAGATGAACAAGATCTTCATGTTTGGAATGATCTTAATGAAAGGAGTGATTTTCATGAAATAATATCAATAAATATTACAAATAATTTCTTATTAGTTCCTATACATGAAGCTATAATATTTGAAGAAGATTAAAAAAAACTATGAATCTTGAAAATTAGAACACAATAAAGAGACACCATTCCCTTATAAATGTAAATGTGTAATGAAAACATTAATTGGACATACACTGATATAGGGATTTGAGTACACAAGTCGTGGAACAATCATAAAATTTTACAAAAACCCTAAAAATTGGGAATAACGAAATCGAGAATAGAAGGATATGATTTATAAGAGGTGGAACTATATCCTTGATAAAATATAGAAGGATTATAACCTGGTAGGTGCTGATCTGATGGAAGATGTGGGGATTGGGAAGTCCTTCTACCGAGGAATCGCTCCAGGAGACGAGCAGAAGGCTTCTGGAATCGTGGGGAGGCCGCTGCCTGCATTTTGGTATTTGGGGCTTTTTTTTCCAATGGTTCTTAAAAACCGTTGGTAAAAACCAATCTTTCCCAATGGTTTTATAAAACCGTTGGGAAAACTAAGGAAAACCCAATCTTTCCCAACGCTTTTATGAAACCATTGGGAAAACTATGTTTTCCCCCCACTTTTCCCAACGGTTTCATATAACTATTGGTAAAAGTAATTTATTCAAGGTCTTTCCCAATTTTTTATATAAACCGTTGGGAAAGAAAATGTATGCCAATGGTTTAAGGAACCTTTGGTATACAACTGTTTGGAAAACTCCCCTTTCCATTAGTAAACAACAAAGGTAAAGAAAATTCAGGCCCATATTAAAGTAGCCCAATGTAGGAAAAAGTGTTATGATGACAATCAGAGAAAGGATTTTAAATTTTAAGTAGGAGATCATGTATTTCAAAAATTATCTCTATGGAAGGGTATCTTAAGGTTCGGTAAGAAAGAGAAACTGAGCCCCAAGTACATCGAACCATTTGAAATTTTGGAAAGGATTTGAGATGTAGCTTACCGTTTATCAATGCCACAAAGTCTCCCTAAAGTTCATAATGTGTTCCATGTATCATTGTTGAAGAAATACATTCCATACCCAATGTGTGTACTCACCTATGAATAAATAGAACTGGAACCTGATTTTTCATACTGTGAAGAGCCTATCGAGATTCTTGACACAAGGTAGTGGCTATTGAGAAATCAGACAACTCGTCTTGAAAAGGTTCTTTGGAGAAACCATAATATGGAGGAAGAAACATGGGAACCTGAGTATTATATGAAGAATAACCACCCACATATTTTTAGAAGGCTTTATACATGAAAAATTTTGAGGATGGAATTTCTAAAGGATGGAATAATATAGCACCCCAAACATTTTATGGTATGTTTCTCTTAAATAAATTCTATTCATTTGATTGTCTATATTTCATAAATCACTAAGTTTCTTTGAAAAAACACTTGGTTATTTAGTAGATAGTCATAACTTATCCATTAAACATAAATTTTCTACTTCTCTATTTTTAATTTTGAAAAATGGTCACACACGGTTGTGATCAGGGTGATATTTGGGGTCTGATAGAATCAAGTTAATTTTTGATCAATAGTTACATACCCTTATGAATAGTAACATATCCTTAGGAATAGTAACCTAGCCTTGTGAATAGTAATACAACCCTTATGAATGGTAACCTTACTCATGAATTTATAAATAAAATTTAGGCACCTTAAAAATGAAGATGAATATTTTAAGTGTTGGTATTTTTCAATTAAATAATATTTTTAATTAAAAATTAAATTTATCATATTTAGAAAATTATTTTTGAAAAATGGAGTTCATTTTTGGATTCTACATGTTGAAAAATGGTTCGGGTGAATTTTTTGGATTTTTCTGAAATTATTAAATTTTTGATGAATAGTAAAATGCGATAAATTACAATAAATTGTAAATACTTGATTTACTACATCATAGGTGATACAAGGATGGTTTAAGCCAACATGGTTCGAAATCACATGCCATTATCACTATTTTGGATCACATTAATCAAGATTATTCATATTCTTGAGCAAAATATTTAAATAATGATTAAAATAATGTAAAATCCATCCTCCCATCCACTATATAAACCACCCTCACCCCCTCTTCCTCCCACACCACTGAAGATTCAATACTTTCCTAAATTCTTCTCAAATATCTCCCTATGCTCTTACCCCACATCCAATACCTTCAGTTCTCACCAAATTTCCAAAAATGGGCTTAAGGAGATTCTCAAGGAGGAGTACTCAAGAGGTGAGCCTCTCTTCCCTTTTCATTCAAATTCTTTTACAAGTTTTATTCTTTTGTTGCTCTATCCTCACCTCCCCACATCCAAATTATATGATAATTTTAATAATTACATGTAATGGTATTTTATTATGCTAATGGAATATTTCATAACCATCTCTCTTTTCCCACACCTCTTACACTAAAAATAAAAATACCGTCCGAGATGTGTTAATTTATCACATTCAAGGACGACGAGTTTTCAATTTCTTTTACTATCTTTAAGTCTGGCCATGAAAGATTTTTAATGGTTGAATAAGATCATAATATATTTATTTTAACTTATTATAGGTTCTCTAATCCTTACATACTCATAATAAAAAATAATTATACAAAATAAATTCATTATGCACAAAACCGCTAAGTCAATCCCAGTGTTTATCAATAACTTTTAACTAATGAGTAATTATTAAGGTATATAACCCAAAATAATTATAAGATAATTTATAATGACACTAATAATATATATTTATAATTTTTTTTGTTCAACCACATTTCAAATGAACTTCCATTCTGGAATACAAGTAAACCGGTCATGAAAACTGAGGAAGAAAATGCTTCCAAAACAATAAAAATGAATCTATCAAACCCAAAAAAAAGAACATTAATGAACTTAATAAGGTTATAATATATCAATTTCATGTTTATGAGGTTCTTTAATTAATAATTAATGAATAAAAATCTTATTATTCCGGTTGTTAAGATCAATTAAGAACACTTTGGGGCATAAGGTAAGGGATCCTCTCTCTCACTTTTATTCAAGAATTCCCCCTATGTTGTGTCCTTCAATTTTTAATACCTAATTATGGGGTATGTTTTTTCAACTCCCCCATACTTACCTTATGATATTTAAATTATTGGATACCCCTTTACCTCTTATTAATCCCTCAAAAGAATACTCGTTACTATGCTGAAATGTTTGTAAGGGGTTTCTCATCTCACTTTTAATTCTATGAGATTTCTATTGTTAGAATTGTATTTCTCACATGTGGTATATGGGAACTACCATTTGATATATAATATAATTATTATCTTTATATTCATGGTATTCTCTGATTCATTTGGTGATTATTGATTTATGGTCATACGATTCAATTGATTACTATGTGGTAAGGGACTTTGTCTCAATTTCCATTTCATTGAGACTTACTTGGTATTGTGCAACTAATCTTTCTAATGTGGAGTATATAATTCCCATTTGATATCATTTTTCATTTAAAATTATAATTCTGGTTAATATCCATTTTATTGTAGCATTGATATGATTATTTCCTTAACTTGTATACCATTTCACATACGTTTATTTGGAATTATGTTTAACTATGGAAATATTGATGAATCTATATTATCTAATCTATATGGATATTGAGAAGGAATATTTTACTTGTATTAAATCTATGTATAAATAATGATTTGGACTTGTATTGATTTTCGGGGCCCACTATATCCCCTCGATGCATCGACAGGTCTCATGAGACAAATCAGTTGGCGATAAATTCTTCGAGTTTGTTTCCAAAAATAAGACAGGTTTCTACCCACAGAACTAAACAATTTTAATGGTATTATGGTATTATGTTCTAGATATATGAAATCTAATTAATAAGAATAATCTTAATTCATTTTTAGTTCTTATTATCCATGAGGTTCACACTATGAAAAAACCTATGGATGCAGGCTCTTTCTCAGTTTATTAATGGTGTGTGTTTTTCATTTATTCACCATATCATATTTATTTATAATTCAGTTATTATTGATTCATTCCTCCACTACTTATAACCCTTATTGAGTATTTGATCCCACCCCTTTCATTTTTTTACCTTCAAAAGGTTATGAAGAAGAGACTATTTATTGAGTTCTTGTGGAAACAGTTTTTTTAGTTGTTGTTATGTATTGTATTTTTGTTACCTTTACCAATGTAATTTGAGTTACATCTATGTATCTAGTTTCTTCAATACTACTAAACTGGTCGTTCCTTCAATATTTAATTACTTCTTATCATTAAATTTTAATAATTAATGCACCGGATCTGGTCTATGGGGTTCGGGGTGTTATAATTCCCCATTCTCCGCTACCACCCACTGGCTATCCGGGATGGTTCTCTTGGGTATGGTAGACCTCCTTGGCCCACAAGATCCCTCAGTTGAGCTGGTCTTTCTCCCTTATTGGTTGGTACTTTATTTTTATAAATGATACATATAATATACTTAATAAATACTAAGTATAAAATATAAATCCAACCTTAATCCAATTTAATACAATCACCAAATTCCAAGACTCCTTGAATTCCTTATCTTCCTTAATTTATAAGGGAAATTAATATTTTCATGGTCTTTATCAATTACATACTTCTCATGAAATAACATTAATATTGTGTGGATTTAATTTATCTTCCAAATGTAATATATAACTTATTTTTTCATGGAAACTTCAAAATTTCTTTTATAAATAAATGAATCGTGCAAATGAATATTTTCATGGCCTTGATTTTCTCAATTATTAAAGACAATATGCACTCTCCCAATACAATAATCACATGTATTTGAATATAATAATAGTTAAACAATCATCTAAGTTACAAGTATAATTTTCCAAGCATGAAATATAATTTCATTAGATGAATCTATAAAAATTATTCTGACATCATCACCAATTATGGATAATTGTCTTACCAAGTGAAAACCAATGAAACAGTAACAATTCTCCCGATATCATCACTATCATCCTTCTTGAATATTTCTCAAACTCTTTTCATATTTATCATTCCATGATTAATTAATAATCATATATGAATTCATCATACATTGACTTTTTATTTCTTCTTATACATTGACAAAAAATTAAACTATGTTCATCAACCATCCACATGTGATTTTTAATCTCACTATTTCACTTTGTTTTAAATACCATTTTTGTAAAATCATTGTATGTTCTTGCCCTTATTGACAATAAATAAAAAAGGATTAATTCATGGGTTTTATTTTTTCCTTTAAAATAATTTGGAAATTGATTATTATATTTATGAAATAAGGATATAATTGTATGGTTCACTTGGAAAAGATCCTTTTGTTGGTATATTCTAAGTCTACATGGGATAAATTGATGTCTATGACAAGATAATACATCCATGTTTATCTATGAAATACATTAACAACCATGCATGTGATATCATTCTCATAAAATATTTATTCCTCAATGTGGATTCAATATAAAATAGACTTTTCAAGTAATATATTCTCATTTACACTTTAGAAAACATATCATAACTTTTAAGTACATGAGTATTTTACTCCCAATTTCAATGATCTTACACATCAAACAACACTTTCACCTTAATATACACATTTGATATAGTCAAGAGAAGGAAAATAAATATAACTGGGCTACCTCTATTTTCAACCTTTGTTTAGTTGAAATGAATTTTAAAATATTCATGAAATAATCATTGATAACATAACCTTAATATTTTCTCCCCCTTACGGGATGCACTCCCTTTCAATTGTCCTAGTGGAAAATTTAATCAGATAATATTCAAGATATTCAAATTGATGATCCACCATTGTATAATAATTCAAGTTTCTATCAAATAATGAATAATACTTCTAACTTGTTATCTTACACTTTGTTCACTCATTTCACATGTTAAGAATAAACTTCACCTTCAATTCCTTATAATGAAAAAAATACTACCAAAGAATAAGGGAATAATATGGAAAACATTTGAGCTTCCCAATGGGTTAAACATGTATGAGAATCTCTTCTCAACCTAGAGACACATTTCCTTATAGATCTAAAGTTATTATAACTATTCATGCTTGTGTATCCTTTAAATTTCAAATTTTTTTATTTCTTTGAGAGTGTGGACACTTTAATTCCATTAAACTTTATCTTTTGTGGATTTTTTATCCTTAAATATTCAAATAATACAGTACCTTTCCATGGTGATTGTTTTTTATCATCAACATCTCCCTTTGAGCTGATAAAATGGTTATACAATAATTTCCATTATATGAATATTTCTTTCACTTTCCACACAAATTTTATGAGACACTTAAGTTTTCATGTGTTGATAACCTCCCTGATATTTGAGCTCTTCTTCATGTAAAATAATATGTTTTCCATTTACCTTTTCTCTAGCTAATTGTTTATCCTCAAATTTTTTCATTTCTCGATAAGTTTTCAATTTCTCAAGAAAAATGATTAATAATTACTTCATAACATATTCTTTTTTATAGATTACACATGGCTTCTTTAATGTTTTTGAGTTACCCTTTTTGGGTAACTTATCAAAGTCTTCTTTAGGGATGTCTTAAATTAAACATGTCCTCTTCTTTCTCTCCTAAATTGATTCACTTATTGATTATAAATTTCTTCTATTCATTTCCATGTCAGGTTTGAGGTGATACATGTTATGACATCTCTTTCCACATTAGAAGTATCTTTTCTTGGTTGACATGAAATTCTTAGAATCAAACTTATCATTCTTCTTTGGGGTATCTTGTTTCACATATTTATTAACCTTATTATTCTGCATATTCCTCTAGGGATAATTTTTCACTTTTCTAATTTTCTTCAGTTTTCATTGTGATATTTTCTTCTCATCGGTATATGAATGGTACATGGTTGGAGTATACCAATACTCATCACAACTATTACCAATTATGTTTTAATAATCAAATAAGTATTCATGATAACCAACTCTATTTTTGATAGACCAATTCTTCTTCATCTATGTATTTTTCTTTAGTTTTTCAGGTTTCTTCATTTATTCAAATATACTCTCCATGAATACATTCCTTCTATAACTTTCATATTCTAAAACATTATTACAAAAATCAATGGCTTTATGCCCAAATTTCCAGAAGCAGAAACAATAGCCAACAAACCTTATTCTTTTTCTTATAGTACCAATCTAACTAGATATAGTTCCTTGTTGTTTCTAGATTTGTCTTTCCTTTTAGAGAGTCATTTTAAGAATTATTTTTATTAATGTTTCCAGTATCCACCCCTGGTGTTTTAGTGAATTTATTATCAATTTTATAAACAAATATATTTCTATATATTGTCTTTAAACCAAGACTAGTAGATGAGACTGCATTAGTGGAACCATAATTAACTGGTTTATGGGTTACCTTCTTCCATGAGTTTTTAGAAGGCTGATTAAGTGGTGATATTGAATTATTATTTCAAAAAATATGAGTCTATTAAGATACATGAGTCTTATTAGTAGTTTTTGTAGAAAAATACCTTCTTGGAGATTGACTCTCATCATATGTTTGGGTGGAATAATTCATATTCTCAGTCAGTTGAGAAGTTATAGCACGTGTCTCCTTTAAACTTATCAATTCAAGATCATGTTCAAGACACTTCATGATGAAGTCACACTTATCATTGTCAACTAACATCATCATGACTTACTAATAACTTATCAATTTGATAATTCGATCTTCATATTTTTTACTACCTTCAGTCACAGAGTTGTTAAGGTCCTTGATTCTTATGAATTTAACTTCCAATTGGGATTCCTTGACACAAAATGTTTATTTATGAGATTATTACAAAGCATGCATATTCAACATATACTAATAGTGAAACTTTATCTTTTATCCCATTAACACGTAAAGATCTTTAACCCTACATGTTTTTTCTTAAATTTGAGCATCTATGAAATTTATAGAAACATTGAACAATGATTCAATTGCATGGATCGCTTCTCCAAAAACATGTTTACTCATAGTTCTTTCATAATAATTCTATTGAAAATATTCTTCAATTGTTGAAATATTTTTATTACATAGAGTCACATATTCTTCCTTTTCTTAAAAGAGTCCTATGAGAACATTTCAAATTCTAAATTTATTTGCAAGTGCATCCTCCTATATATTTATTTCATCTTCAAGTTATTCTCTATTATCAAAAATATCTTTGAAAGAACAAATTATATATGAAATCACTTCTTTAGAGAAATTATTTATATATTTTTAGATTTCATAGTATAAGTCTTCACTAATTTTGATAGATTCCACTTCATTATTCTCTCCACAACTTGAGCTAGTTTCTTCATAATAATCATTTTCAACATATATTATAAGATAATATTTATCATTATCTTCTTTCTTTTAGATTTTCCTTTATATTTTTTCTTCCCTTTTCTTACTATTTTTCATATTCTTGGAGGATATCTTCATGTTTACTTAAAGAAGTGTGGAGGTTAAATTTTACACTTAAAGTTATTCTGAATCATCTTCAAAAATACACTTAATATAAACCTTGTAAAAACTTGGGATAAAACTATAATTCAAAAAAAGGTTGACCTTCTTTTTGATACCTTTTTTAGATCCCAGATGGTCCATACAGGGACACTGAGAGGGGGGTGAATCAGTGGACCCAACTTTTCACAAAATTTTAGTTTCTTTCAATTAACCCTTCTACTATTGAACCAATAACCCAATTAAAAGGAAAAAATCTATTGTGTTCATGTAAAAATAACATATACATGAAATACTGATAATAAAAGATATTGTTGGGTATACAGATTTTTACAAGGTTTGGTAAAAATAAATACTCCTTATTGTGTTCAACCTTTGATGTTTTCATTGATTCTCTTATCAGTATATCTTGTAGTGATTACAAATTCCTAGAATTGGCACAAAATTATTATGCAATAAATAATCTATCTTCCTAAGTCTACAATGATCTTTATACTAGTTCTATCATTCTTTAATGGTGTTTTTTATACTATAACAACTGGTTCCTCAAATATATTCAATAGACACATTGAACAAGATATATCTACTACAAAGTATGACTTTTCATCAACTATATATTCTTCTTATTCAACTGAAGGACTTCAACTTCCACAGAGTCAACAATATTTCATGCACATCAAACTTATACTCTTTAATAAGTGGTAGATGATACTTCCACTTCACTGTTATGTCAGAATGAACAACTGATGAATTTATCAACACACTAGAATTTGAATTACTCTTTGACTTACCAATGGATTGGGTAGATACTCCTTATGTGATTAATTTACAGGCCTTAATTATGTGTGAAAGTTATTCATGAACTCTTCTTAAAAATTATTTACAAGAACAATACCAACACACCTTAAAATTAATTCCACTTCATGCAAGTGTTTTATTTCATCCAATAACCTAGAACATTTCTTAATGTTCTTTATTTTTAGGTGATTATATAAATTTTTTTATGCATGAATGTTCATACACTATCCACTATCCTTTTATTTTATTTCTTTAGGCGTATACATATCTTACTCAATTTATTCTTTACATGTGCATAAGGATTCATGAATGCATGAATCAAAATCATAACTCCTTCTTCATGTTAGAGTGTATGTGGGATCTTGGTGATTTTGGAAAACAGATACACACACACACAAACTATCTTCATTATTACATGCATAAATCTTCCCATAAGAACTTTTTCAAGTAAATCATGTGTGTGGGTTATAGGCCATAATATTCAAAGAAACCAAAATGGTTGAGCATGCAGGTTCTTGATTTTTTTGCGTACACTAGGAAGTATGAATGTGAGGATATCACAATTCTAAATTGATTCATGGAACTCAGTTCTTCAAGAATTTATTCAAGTGTTCTTTTCACATCTTGAATTCCCGCAGTATCCTTCTTCTCCCTCACACAAGCCAAGTGATTCATGAAACCTCCCCCTCATGAAACATTTGTTTCACAGTTCTCTCTTTCTTTGATAATGAGAGATTATCTCATGATCAGAAGCACACTATTAGGTCTAGGGTCTTCTATATTTATACGAAACTATTTTTTTCCTTAAACTGAATTAAAATCCACATATTAATTCGCGTAGAGATCCCAAAAAATATTTCATGTCATGACATACCCGAGTCATTCAAATTCATTCAACTTTACTCTGAATATCATGTAATCCCTATGTCACTCCTTGATTACAAATACTAATGTGCATGCAATGTGATCTAATACTTCTCATCATTCAAAAATCTCGAATGCTTCAATGGTGATCAGTTAACCAAAAACCTCCTAAAACTTCATTTGCAGTCACCCATTGTTCATTATTAGATTTATTCTTATGCATGAAAATTGTTGAATTCATTCACGGTCTTGGGATGATTGAAAAAATATTATTCTATAGGAATCATCATGGGAGATGGCCAAAATTGAACGATGGTGGTTCAGCCTCATCGCCAGTGAATAGAAACCACCAAAATCCAATGGAATTAAAATATGACATCATATTTAAAAATATGTGTAGCTTCATTTGAATAAAATTGGAATAGGATAATGGGTATCTACAATCTCACAGATCAAATGGTCATTATTATGTCTTTCTTTTAATTGATGGTTGAACAGTGATTCGTGTAGAGGAATCCCACATAAAAACAGCCTATAGATGGGGTCATAGTTTATTACACATTACATACAACTAGAAGTTTCAAAATCTAGAACCCCCTATTGTCGTGATGGACCATATGTTAGTGTCACCACTTATGAACTATGGTCTTCATAGCGCACTCTCTTCTGTGAGATATATACAAGGGCCTGCGCACACATAGTGGAGGCTCTTACCCATAATCCTTTACTTCCCATATGTTGTCTAGGATGGTTCCCTTGGGCATGGTATACCTTCTTGGTCCCACATGAGCCTTCGGTTTAGCTGGCTTGGCTCTCTTTTTGGTTGGTCCCTACTTTTTATAAAGGAAACATATAATAGACTTAATAAACACATTGTATAAAATATAAATCCAACATTAATCTAATTTAATAAAATCACCAAATGTCAAGCCTCCTTTAATTCCTTATCTAGATCAATTCATCATGAAAATTAATATTTTAATGTCCTTCATCAATTACATGATCCTCAAGCAATAACATTAATATTGAATGTCTTTCATTTATTATCCTCATGAAATATATAAATTATTTTTACATGGAAACTTCAAATACTCTTTAACAAATAAATGCATCATGAAAATGAATATTTCCATGGTCTTGACATTATAAAATGTTAAAGAAATTGTGCACTCTCTTAATACAATAAGATCAAGTCTTCAAACTTAAGAATAGTTCGTCAATCATCTGATTTACAAGGATAATTTGCGAAGCATGACATCCAATGCTATTATATGAATCCATAAAAATTATCTATAAATCATCATTAATCATGGATATTTTTACTACCAAGTGAAAACCAAATAACCCATAATAATTCTCTAGGAATCCTCACCATCATCCTTCTTGAGTATTTCTCAAACTCTTTTCATCTTTTTCATTCCATGATTAATTAGTAATCATAGAGGACTTAAGATACATTGAATTTTTTATTTATTCATATATATTTATAAAAAATAAAAATATAATCATTAACCATCCACTTGAGATTTTAATTTTATAAAGGTGGTATGTGAATTAGGTTTTATGGTTTCATTGAGTTATGAGTTCCATATTCTCGTACTAGGATGCTAGTTTTACCACGTGAGTCTATAGAAGATTTTATCATGACATTGACACTTATTTATGACACACCATTTCATTCCACCCTTGGATAGGAATAAGGAGTAGACCATTTAGACACTGGAGGATATGTTGCGGACAGTTATCTTGGACTTTGAAAGATCATGGAAAAATCACTTTCCTTTGGTTGAGTTTTTTCTAATAATAATAAATATCACTCATCCATCGGTATATCCCTATTTGAGGATTTGTATGGGAGTCCATTTTATTCATTATTTTTTTGGGCTGAGATTGGGGAGTCATCATTTCTCAGTTACAATGTAGTTCATAGCATAATATATAAGTTTTAGGTTCTTTGTGAGAGGATGAAGGCAGCACAGGACTAGAATAATGTTTATATTGATCATAGGAGGAGGTCCTTGGAGTTCATGGTTGGAGACCATGTTTTCTTAAGAGTCTCCCCTCAATGTGGGAAGAATGGTTTTGGTAGGGGTGTAAGCTCTCACCTAGGGTTGTTAGGACTTTTTAGGTGTTCGGGTGTCTGGGAGAGGTTGCTTATTGGTTGGAATTCCTTCCATGATTAGAATGGATTCATAATGTATTACTCATATCTAATCTCTGTAGATATCTTCATGATGACCCCCACATCCCGGATTAGATGGAGTTGGATATTGAGGATGATGTGAAATTTATGGAGTGTCTAGTAGAGATAAAGATCATCAGGAGAAGGTGTTATGACCATTCCATTGGTTCATGTCCTACAGAGGCATCATGGCCTGGAGGAGAGTACTTGGGAGCATCAGACACAAATGTGTACCTAGTAACTATATTTTCTTTTAGTTTTTCCTTCCCTTATTTTTTAATGATTTTATTCTTGGATCTTGATGTTTTATGAGACATTATTTTCCTCAATGATGTGATGTGTGACTAAAGCTTCAAGCATACTAAGAGAGGAAAACCCGATATCTAATCAAGACATGTTATAATTTTACATTATTAGAATTATGCGGGCCTGTAAGTACCACCCCAAAAAATAATATCTTGACATGGAAGATTTAATTCGATGATTTATGTTCTTGGGTATCTATTTTTGGTGGTTATAGTAATAATTAGTTTATTATTTTTGGAGGCTAAGATATTCATGTGGATGGTTGTGGGACAAAGGTGGCTTGTGGTTGGTGTGGTGGTGTGGTTGTGAAAGTTTTTTGTGGATTATTTTATTTGGTTGGTGTGTTTGGATGGTTTTTTTATAATAATATCCTTGATTGGTTTCCTATGAGATGGTTAATTGGACCTCTTTCCCTATTTTCTTTTTTGGTTTGGTTTTGATTGTCTAGGGAAATAATGGTTTGAGTGGTATCTAATATAATAGTATTAGCCACCTAAATCATTAATTTGTTGTAATTCTAGTGATGAAGATGTATGGGGGGGGGGCCTTGAGGAGTTAATAGGGTAAAGAGGGGTATGGATTTAATATTTCATCTTAAGGTAATTCTATAGCATGGAGACCTTGGCTACAATGTGGAGTCTCAGGTTGAGTTTTTTGTTGTTTTTTCATTTTGGGGCATAGTTATTAGATGGAACATTATTGTGGTGTATCCCTATTTCTCATGTGTAATGGAGGATTTGGATGTATCAATAAGGTATTAGGGTAGATTTTACTAGTTCTTTTTTATGGGGGTAGTCGCGCTATGGAGCTGGGGTTGTGGAGTACCCTTCCTCAAAGTATACGAGTTTTGTGGTGTAGTGACTTCTCATATTCCATGGTTGTTTACCATGTTTTCTAGATCTTCATCATAGATATAAACATAGTTCTTAGTGGATCATTGACTAGAACCACTGAGGTATTAGTCCTTTTTATTACATTATGGGAAAGTTATTTTTCATCAAATATATAGCTTCATCTTGTAGGCTGCTCCACGGTCTTATGTTTTATAAACCACATATAAGACCCAAAATCCCATTGAATCCCATCATTATTTTATTTTTTCTCTTGATTCTTGGTTGAACCAGGTGTTTCCATTGGAATTATTTGAGCCCCATATCATTTTCTTTCATCATTGTCCTTGGAAGATTGACCCTTGATGTTTTAAAGCAAGTTTCTTTCTTTCATTCCCCTAGTTTCTTCATGTTCTTCTACTATGAAGGGTTTTTTTCAAAAAAAGTATTGGTTTGATATTGTTTTAGAAAATGAATTATGTGGTTATTGTGTCCTAAAATGTTAAGGGTGATCTTATTTATTGTGGTTCTTGGTGGTGGCCTTCCACTTTCTTCAACCTTGTGCAGCAAATCAGCAATCTTCATTTGAGGTAGGGGCCCATTGATTCTAATTTTGTTGTATCATGCATGAAGGGCTATGATATTGTTTATTTTTGGGAAGAGAGTATGAACTGACCAAATAAATATAGTGAATTGGTTTATTTAAAATTTATGGGTAAGGAGAGTGAAATTTCATGCTTTATCTCTTTTTATATTACTTGATATTGAGATTGTACAGGCTTGAGGCCTTTCTAAAAAACATATCCATTGGGGGATTTTTTTTCACTACGGTTGATGTGTTTTTTGAACCTTGTGGTGTGGTTGTTTATTATAACCTAAAATAGAACTATATAATCACTTATATTTGATTAATAAAATGGTTTCCCATAAAATTATAGATTTTATGAGAATAACCATGAAATAGAGAAGTGAAAGTGATGAAAATTCCCTTTATAAATTTAAAAAAATGGGAATAGTGTGAAATGTTTTGTGATTTGTGGTCTTTTTTGGTAAGGGTGGATGTGGGGGTCTGTAGTTAAGATATGTATAAAATGTTTTGGTAATTTGTTATGATGTGTATTTCGTGATGAGGAGGTGATTGTGGTTGTGAAATGGTAATAGTGTGGATTTGGTAAGCATGGGGAGGATGGTTTGTTGTGACATTTTGTGATGTTCTAGATTCCTTGAAAGTAATGGAATTAAATTTAAATGATAAATTTTAATGACATAGGTTTAATGGTTAATGAATTTTTTTAAAAAAAATGTGGAGTTTGGTGAAAAGTGATTGATGCTTAAAAGTGAAATAAATGGGCTGAAATAATGAATTGGTTGGAAAGTGGTAAATATATAATTTGGATTAAGTTTAAAGGACATGGTGGAATTTTACTTGTGGATCATTGTTTGCTGATTTCCATTTATAAATTGAAGTGAAGGGGTGGATGTTGTGAGGATTGGTGACAATGTTGTGAGTTTTTTGGTACTCTTATTATGAACCCATTGGTTGGGATTGTGTATGGATATATATATATATATACACACACTCATACCGTGTATGTTCATCATGATTATATATGAACCCCACCCATTTCTACCATCGTGTTTCAACAAAAAATGTTTTTGGGGTGTTTTTATCAACATCCCAATGGTGAGGATGGATGGATGGTTACTGCTCTTCCCTGCTCTCCCTTCCAGGTGAGTTAGATGTGAAAGCGATGTGATGGAAAAAAATTAAAATTAAAATAGTGGTGATTTTTTGATGAGATGATGAGATAAATTATTGTTGGGTTCATTAATGGTAGGAGTCGGGCATGAGAATGATATCCTTCATGTCCATGATACCCTACTATTTTGGTCATGGTTATGATGTGATGTGATGTGATGGCCTGGGTGTCTTTAGGTGAGATGTGATGCGATGTGATGGCCCAGGTGTATTCAAGTGAGATGTGATGTGATGTGATGGACTTGGTATGTTTTGTAATAGTTTTTATATTAAATAGGTGGGACAACCATGACATACATAGTTGGCATATGAGAGAGGCATCATAGTGGGAAAACAGTGCAGGGTACACTTATCAATATGATTCTTTTTAAGTTATTATACTTGGATGTGTTATTTAGTGAGAACACCTTAGTGAGGATAATATTAGTTAATTTACTGGATTATGTGTTCTTAGTTCTACTTTTTCTTCATGGGTACATTAGTATGATCATTTTGAAATGTTCAAGGGATACTTTGGGTATGATCTTACTAATTATACTTGTATACTCATCTGATATATATATATATATATATATATAATATTTTTAGGTTTCCAAAATAACTTCATGGATAGTATTGGACATTTCTAGCATGGGATTTAGAGCTATTGCTATTTCTCTACCTTATCTTTTCTTTTGGGTATTTATTTGGAGATTATTGTATTTCCTTACATTATACATGCATTGTGGGATAGTTTTGGTTTCATTTTTTACATTATGTCATGGAAATTCTTGAGATTGAATTATCCTATCTTATTATTCTATTATTATATAGGTTAATTCCTCCCATTTGAGATATTTTTACACCCTCTATGCTATTCACCAATCTGAATCCCATAGGAAGCAGGACTCGGGGTCATTATGTCTCTTCTTTCATTGTGAGCCCAGGAGGGGTAACTTTAGAGGGAGGATCCACAATACCTTAACCATTATATCTATTTCTTATAATAGTTATATATTTCTTACATAACGGGTTGAAGAATAATTCTCTTATCCTGGAAGGATTAAATATAAATTCACATTTTATTTATCTATAAAGGATATGAATATACATATGCATATTTACATTGAAAATAACAGTAAATTGTATTACGATGCAAGGAAATGTTCTTCCCTATTCATTGAAATCTAAAAGGTTTAAATTATTATTATTCCAAAATTCAAAACCAAATGTTTTGGTTATGAATTGATAATGGAATTTATATGTGTTAAATGATATAGTAATGAACATTATGAGTGGGAGATTTAACTATTGTACTCTTTTTCCCTTATTAAATTTTTTACCATTGGGTTTTCTTTATAAGGTTTTTAAAGAGGAAACACTATAGGTAATCGATTTTGTTACACTAATTTTTCCTAAAAAAGGGGTTTTCCCCTAAAATTTTTTCCTTGATGAGGTTTTTAATTAGGAAATCACACATCATAATGGATATCCCATGGAATTTTTTAAATTATGTTGGATATTTTTAATTAATGGAAACAGTTTTCATTATTTAGGAGTTATAATTTTCAATGAGGCAATTCATTATTACCTATGGTCTTCCTCTAGTTCCTCAAATATATAATTGAATAAAAATATTCATTGATTTTATGAGGATATAGTTAAATGATATAATCAAGGTGATTTGGTAACATTTCACTCTTTTCTCCTACATCTTGTTTTTTTTTCACTGGGTTTTCCTAGTAAGGTTTTTAATGAGGCATCATGTTTTGGAATTCAATTAATTTATATTCAATTATTTTTTTCATAGGGATTTTTCAAGTGAATATTATATAATATTCCATGAAATTATGACTTCCAAGGGGGTGTTATAAAATATTAATGTGTGGATGTCATAATGGTGATACTGATGATAAATCCCTAATTACCGATACAACCCTTCACATAGACCAAAATTCATATTATCTAACCTTTATAATTACAACCAATGGATTAGAAATAGTAGGGATTCATCTTAACCGTTGGATTATATCACATGTACTCTATATATATGGTTATGTGTTAATGAAATGGGTGAACTTTTTGGGATCTAAATTTTATTCCATATACTTATTGTTTTTATATTATATTTTTAATTCTATTTTTAATCATCATCATCATAAAAATATTCAATGCTCATTTTTTCAATGATACTCATCACCTATGATTGATCATTTATTCCTGGTTTCAAAATTCCTCACGGTTTTGATTAGCGTTCAATAAATTTTACACAAATAATAATTTTATTGTTATTTTTGTTAGTATAATATATATATATATATATATATAATTATAAATGTGATGAGATAATGGGGTGGTGTTAAAGTGGTTATCACCACTAATCCTGCGACATCATTTATCGGGAATCCCATGTTCGACTCATGAATTCCTCCTTTGTGGGGGATTTTCATGGATTTAAATATGGAGGCATAAAAAGGGAGATTGTGTGCATGGAGGGGGTGGTGGGTAAAGGTACTTTTTGTGGATATGCACAATGTAAATGATTCTTTCATGGGTATCACAGACGGGAGGACAGCGTAGGTGACAGTGTGCTTTCTAGCCAAGATGGGTGTGCTGGACGGCGACGTCTGATGGTGTAGGCGGTGGGAGGAGGGAATTCGATAGTAGAGGAAATAGATCTGGTGCACAATATGAGATGTGTCATTGTTTCAATATCCTTAGGCATCATTTGGTGGCAGTATGGGTCCTAGCCTTTGGGGAAAGGATTTTTTATGTGGGATTAGTGAAGACGGGTCGTACAGGTAGCGATGCAGTTATTTGGTCCATTAGTTCATTTAATGGAATTCATGTCCATGGGAATTCAGGATATTAATATTTAAATAAACTTGTCTTGATGGGTGGGTTACCCCCTTGGGTGGGCTAAGGCATTTCATTCTGGTCTATGTGTGATGTGTGTGTGTTTGATGTAATTGTACCCACCAAAGAACCTAACATATATAAACGTGATTGAGGGGGATGAATCAATCAAACCTACCCTATATTATGTCATGTGAATGGAACTCAACCAGATGTATTATTATTTTAATAATTCATTAATTTTTTTCATTTCACAGATTGTCATCTTCCTCCCCAAGACCTTCATGTGCATACGGCTCGCCATCACCCTGCCTTCACATGTTGTTCATTTGTATTATTTAATATTCTTATATAGACATAAACATCCCCTATTTCCACACACCACAACCACCCTGTGCATCCATCAATGGCTAACTCCATTCTGGTGATATTATAAATAAATAACTATTTTTTATTATTATAATTAGGGTTAAAATAGATAATACTAGGAAAAATTTTAGAAGTAGTTTTTCTATTAATTTCAGAGTTTGGGTTTTGTATATATAGGTATCTAGGATGGGTGAGCGTTAATTGAATTGATGTTTGACCACATAGCACATGAGCATCAATTCAATTAAGGATTATGTGGTGAAATATTTAATGATATATTTCTTAATAGTTATAATTATTTTTTAATAATTGGTTATTTGGGTTTATATTTTTCTTATAATTTTTTTAATATTATATTTTTTATTATTATAATTAAATTGTATTAGTGGTGTTTTTGGGTTTAGGTTGTTTATAAACTTTTTTAAAATTAAATATTATTTAATTATATTATATTTTTCTGTTTTTAGTCAATCTTCAAATGGATTGATGCTCAACTACTAATTTTTTGTGTCTTATTTAATGTTACAAATTTTAATTATTATAAGTATATTTTAATAATTGGTTTCTATGGGCTTAGGTTGTTTTAGTTTTAGGTATTTATATAATTATTTTGTATTATAAATATATTAATGTTTTCTCTTTTTTAGAAAGTTTCATATACATTGATTCCCAATAAATAAAATTTATAATTAAAATTTCATTGATACTTTTTAATTGAATTCTTTTATAAATTTTATATTTTATAAATTATATAATTGTATGTTTTGTTTCATTAATTTTAGGATAATACATATATTCAAAAATAATATAATATAATGTGGTTGTTATTATTTTTATGGAGAAGAGAATATTGGGAACCCCTATTGGGGTGGATTTGGTTGGGCCCAATGGTTGATTGTTAGGGGTTTCATTTCTTACACAATCATTAACATTTGGTCCCCATTGTAATTCTTAATGAAAACTACCAATGGTTCCCTCATCCACAACTGGGTACAGACCTACTTTCAAAATTAAGGTGGTCAATTGAGGTTTCAAACCCAATGATACTTAAAGACTCGTATTGGTCGAGAGGAAGGGAGGTCAGGATCATCATACCTTTTTTGGGGGAATTGTTGAAAACATTAGGACTCTCTTATAGCTTTAATATATGTTTGATAATATTTTCCTAATCAATATACGGGACTGGTTACCCTAAAAAACAGATATTAGGTTAAGTCTATTTTTTATACAATAGAGAAAGGGGATATCACTATTGAATCTATCTATATGTATTTGAGGTTCATCATCTATTTCCCAGTAGTGAAAAATTGTTTATATCCTAAATCCACATAATAAGGTGCTTCAAAATTTGTTGTCATGCTAGGATTCGGTTAATATTCTGAGGAGGGGGTTGATCCATTATGATGTATCCTACATATCCTAGTTATTGAAGGAATTAAAACCCATGTATTTCATTAAACCAATGCATTTTAACTTAATATTGAAAGGAAATATGTGCAAGAACTTAGTAACCATGTATTTGAGCAAGGATCTCAAGGATAGGTCTTATGTATCCTGGTTATATAAGGAATCAGAGTTATCAAAGTTCAATCATTCCCTTAGGAATAAACCCATGATAAATGCCTTTATATGAGGGATATTTATATTTTTCAACCCATTGGGGCTTCCATATAGATATTTCCCTATCTAGTGGAGTTTTATGATGCTAATGATTTGTTCATTATGGCTCCCTAATCCCACATAATCTTTTCTCGGTGTGAGAAACAAGGGATAACAAGTGTTCAGACTCATTTTATATGTGTAACAACCCAGAATTAAATCAATGAAATTTCTCTTCTTATGTATATTTTATACAGTATGAATGATATAAAACCACATTGATAACACAATAAAATCTTTATAAATGAAGAATAAAATAAATAAGAGGTATTTCTAGATGTTAGGGAACCTATACCGAGGAAATAGTAACTTGCCCTAAAGAATAGTAATATAACCCTTATGAATAGTAAATCAGCCTAATGAATAGTAACCTCACCCATGAAAGTATAAATAAAATTTAGGCATCTCATAAGTGAAATTATGATATAATTATATCATTTTAAAAGTAAGTGAATATTTTAAGAATTGATATTTAAGTATTGATATTTTTATAAGTCATAAATATTTAATTACAATGTGATAATTAATAAAATTATTTAAAAGAAAATTAATTTTGATAAAAATTATTCATAAATAAATATTTATTTGTCTTATGATTTGAGGATAATTTTATGAGACCTTAGTTAATTTTATAAAGTGCTAAAAAATCAGTTATAAATTTAAAACTGTATTTTTTTTAGAAAATAATGATTTTAATTAAAAAAAAATTTCAAATATTTATAAAATTATTTTCATAAAATGGATTTCATTTTTTAATTTTACATGTCGAAAAATGGTGAGGGTATAGTTTTGGTATTTTTCTAAAATATTTGAATTTTTGGTGAATAGTAAAATATGATAATTTACAATAAATGATAAATACATGATTTTTTGAGTCGTAGGTGATTTTTGGATGATGTGAGAACCCTTGGTTCAATATGACATGCACTTATAATTGTATTTATTCACAATAATCAATATTATTGGTTGTATTGAGAAAAATAATATAATAATGAATAGAATAATGAGAAATCACCCCTCCTCCACTATAAAAACAACCATCACTCCCCCATTTCTCTTCACTCCTCTAAGACTGGAAGATTATATAAGTTATTCCCAAATCCTCTTCCCTAGTCTCTCCACACATTCTGTATCTCTTGGTATAACCAAAATTCCAAAGCCCCTTTCCCTAAGGAGGTTCTCAATGAGGTTAATTCAAGAGGTAAACTCTCTTCCTTTTTCTTTTAATTTCATTTCAATTTACTTTCTTTTCTTATATTCTCCCCACCTCCTCTATAAAAATGATCATGTTAAATCTATTATAATATATAAACTGTAATTATATAAAGTTAATGTAATATCATTCCTCAAACTACTATCTTTTTCCCTCTTTTCAAAAAACATAACCATTGACTAGGAGGTGTCATTTTACAACCTCCATGGATGACGAACCTTTTTTCTTCAATTTCTCCTTCAAGGCTAGTCATTAAACCATTTTTATGGATGAAAAATATTTTAAAATATGTATTATGTATTATTTAATTCCATGGAACCATTTTATATACATAATACTACTTCATATGACAAAATAGTTCAAGATGATCGAAATACCGTCGTAATAATCTAAACGATTGCCAATAATGTTTTATTTAATAAAAAAAATTCATATCATAAAACCAAATGAATTATATAAACATTTAATCTTATGGATGTTAATTATTTTCATATAAATTCAATTCCAAAGAATCATATCCATTCCACATGAACTTCCATACTCATATACAAGTATACCGATTGTGAAACTAAGGAAATAAACGCTCCCAAGTGATACATTTGTATCTTATAACTCATCAAAAAGGAGATAAATAAACTTAATAAAATTATAATAAATCAAATACATATATAAAATTTTCTTAATTAGGTAAATAATGGATTTAATTTGATTATCCAGTACATTAAGGTCAAGTATAGAATACATTCGGATATAAGGTAAGGGTTTTCTACCCGAACCTCCATTTTCTTTTGGGTTACTCTTTTTATCTCTTTACACCAATAAAATTCTCAATTATTCTTATGTACTCCCAAAAAATTTGGTGTTAATGTTCTATATATTTTTATCAATCAAAATCCTTCTTTATTTTATAGGGAGTTACATGTTTTAAAAGTATATTTCCCAAATTATTCCTCATAAACAAGCCGATTCAAGGGAACTTGTCGAATTCTTACCTATTTTCAAGGACACTCTCTAATCTATTTTAAGAAACTGTTATTTTTCTAAAATTACTCATTTTATTATAAAAAACTATCCTAGTTACCTTCTATTTTTATAAAAATATTTTCTTTTCAAAGTAAAATAGTATTTCTATCAAGAAATACACAATGATTTTATAAGAATATTATCATATATTTCAACACTCTTGCCGATTCTTATGTTTAATTGCGATTAACATTTTATGATATCATATACCACATTTTATTGAATTTGTTATGATTATTTTGACTGTGGATGTGCTATCTTGATATCATTATCCATATTTCTCCTAATAGTTTGTATTTATGTTTAATAATTGGGGAAAGTTATTTACATTTCATATGTTAGTTTCAATATAAATATATATATTGATTATGTTTCACCCCTTTAATTTTTATAATACATTCAACTTAGTAAGTGTTTTGTGCGGCCCACTATATCCCCTCAGATCATCAGTAGGTCTCATGAGGTAAACTAGTTTGGGTTTTTACCCATTTATGTATGGTATTGGCATGTGGCCTTGACAATAAGGTTATGAAATCCTGAATTATGTATTACCTCATTATGAAAACAGTAATTGATAGTCCATGTGATTATTTGACTTGTAGAATATCCATTGTTATGTTTTTTTATGCCATTATTTATTCAGTTTTTATTCCTTCCATATTATGCTCAAGGTTGTGTTTTAATGGAATGTGTTCTTTTATTTATTCACTATTCCTTATTTCTTATGGTTTTGTTGTATTACTTACCCTTACTGAGCATATGAGGTGACCCCTTTAATATGTTATATCTTTCCCTAGGATGTGAAGAAATATATTATTATGAATGACGTTCATCGATAATCTATGAGTTATGGATGTTTACAATTGAATTTACATATTGTATTTCCTTTCATGTTTTAATATTGAACTTATGTATGCATACTATTTTTCAATGATACTAAACTATTCGTTCCTTTGGGATACAACTTCTTTATAATAATACCAATTTATTGAAGTAAGGAACCAGCTCTGAGAAACTACGGTCGGTGTCTTTACAGTTGTTATCAGAGGAATTTTAGTAGAATCCTTGGAAACTAGATTTAGAAAACATAGATTAGAGAACAAAAACCTAATATATAATTTGACTATAAGTGTACAAGAAACCATGATTATAATTATGAGATTAAACGTACATAGGATTTCAATTTATGTTATGTATTTTAATAGTTCAACATTATACATTATGATTCATAACCTAATTTAGTGTATGTAATTATTTAGAAATGGTGCCTAGTGGAAGGAATGTAAACTACATGAACACGCATATCCCAATTAGGTATTTCCCTCATATGTAAGATAATGATGTTAGTTCTAGAGCTGTGACTAGTACTAAGCAACTTATAACTAAACTGTGATAGCTAACTCAAGTTATGAACAATAACCTTACGTGTATGGATCATTATAAACCACAACATAGTATAGAAATGTTAGACTACTTTATATGTCAACAGACTCCATCATTTAATGGGGCTACAAACCCATTCATTTCAGAGTAGTGGATAAGTTCTTTAGAGAATATATTTATTACCTTGGGATGTCACGAATGGGAGAAGTTTGATGTGGAAGTGTATATTCTATCCGGAGATGTTGATCAATGGTGGTCATTGATTCAATACCCAAAGTAATAGTAAGAGATTGAAAATATAGAATGGAGGGATTTCAAAGAAGTTTTCCTAGAAAAATATTTTCCTCATGAACAGAGCATGAATATATAGAGGAAATTCTAGAATCTAAGACAAAAAGAGGATGAAAATGTTGCAAATTATGAATCCATCTTTACAAGGTTATCATGGCATGTTGTAGAATACATATGTAATCCAAGGATAAAGATTTATCAATTCTTTGATCATTTAAAACCATTCCTCCTAAGGGCACTGGTCTCTCATAATTTCTCATTATATGAAGATATATATTCATGTTTTATCAAGACATAAAAATAATTATCTTTTTATTATGAATTTAAAGGAAATAAAGAGAGGAATATGGCAACTACAAACTTTGAAAAAGGAAATAAGGAAATGGGGAAAAGGGAAGAGTTAAATTTGCACCCTATATTAATTGTTGGAAGAAACACCCTGGTACTTTATGGAAGGGAATGGGTGTTTATTACAAGTGTGGAGAAAAAGTCCACCAATCTCATGATTGTAAGGGAAAGAAATAATTTTTCAATTTTCAATGCAATAATTTTAAAGATATGGGACATTATGCACATGAATGTCCTAATATTCGAGGAAACCTTCCGCAAATAAGGCCATAGGAGAAATGCCAAACTTATTCGGTCACAACTGGTGAGGTTGAAGTTCCTAATGATGTGTTGGTAGGTACTTTAATAATTTCCTCAAACTTAGAAAATGCTTTATTCAATTCTGGATCATTTCATTCTTGCATATCTCCCCTATTTTCCAAGAAAGTTAGACATTTCCAATTTGATTTAATAAAGGATTTGTCAGTAAAAACTCCTAAGGGAAGTATCA
The DNA here is from genome assembly GCA_963277665.1 of Viscum album. Classification (NCBI taxonomy): domain Eukaryota; kingdom Viridiplantae; phylum Streptophyta; class Magnoliopsida; order Santalales; family Viscaceae; genus Viscum; species Viscum album. Next base: position 713,268,619 of record OY728143.1, on the reverse strand, counting down.
TTGTAATAAATATGTGTTGATCATTACCCTTATAGCACATAAACATGCTTTAGTTTCTGAACATTTCATCATACCCATGATTGACTTTGATATAATTCTTAGTATGAATTGGATTTCAAATTATGATCTGAATATTTATTGCAAAAATAAGGAAGTTACAATTTTTTAGAATGATGTAGAGTCCCTTATCTTTATAGGAGAAACCTTGCCATCTGATTCTTATCTAGATCCACACCTAATAGCTCTACTAAATTTAATTCTTGGGGAGGAAGAGGATGAAATATCTATGGGTTAGGAAAGAAATTTTCAAATTGAGGATTTGCCTATTTTTGAATAATAAATTGATATATATTAAAATTATTCACCTAGACATCCTCCGAAGTGGGAAATTGAGTTTTCTATCAAATTTAATTCCTAGTATAAGGCCTCTATCAAAGACTCCTTATAGAATAGAAAAAATGTAATTAGTTGAGGTGAAGAAAAAACTAGAGGAGTTGAGTAGTAATGGGTTTATTCTCCTTAGTGTTTCTCTATGGGGAGCTCTTCTTCTTTTAGTTAAGAAGAATGATGGGCCATTGTAAAGGTTTCGGGTGCAGCGGAAGAGTGGTTGGGATGGTACCTAACTTTGATTTTTACCATGATCAATGATTATTCTGGGATCAATACGAAGATGAACGCTAGTGTCCATGGAATATAATCAAATATTTAGATAAAGAAGAAATAGGCCCACAACCTTAGAGAGGATCTTGCACATCATGTTAATGATTAATTTAATTAATTTCATTAAGAAAAAATAATACATATATCTTTGGTATTTTTCTTCATTAATGATGTTGATCGTCCGAAATGACCCTTCCAGATTATCTTGTTTCACTTGTAAGGATCCAAACTAGAATCCCTCTAGCGGTGATCCACACATGCTTTTATGGCCTCCGATCGACATCGCTCATTCTCTGGGTGCTATCGTGGTGAAGTAAGTGTCTTGTGTTAGTCGTTCTTGATCGTTTTTTCTTCGGTCTTGAAGAACGTCTCTCGTTATTGAGAGGGGATAGAAGAGGATTTGAGAGAGAAATTGTTTGGATCAATAATTCTCAATTCACCAGGCGTCTGATGTGGTGTCTAGCTCAATAAGAATACTTAGCTATTTATATAAATGTAATTTTAGTTACAATATTTAATTTCATATCAACAATTAAATACATTCATAAACATAGAGAAAACTCATGCATTTAATAATTATACCGCGTCATTATTTATAGTGCGCCAACTTTCACAAAATGAAATTATAAATAAAATTTCGCATAAAAAAATAATAGAAGTGTTATTTTAATTTGTGACAACTAGTTAAATAATTATTTACCGTATTGAAAATAATTATTTTACAAATGGACCGACCTTAGTCCGCTCAAACTCCACTTCCATTTCTTGAACACCTGAATAAATAAATAAATAATTTACTCTCGTAAATAAATATTTTATTTACAAACTAGTAAATAAATATTTATTAAATGTTCAATAAAATAAATAAATATATTTTATTTAATTTATGAAATAATTTTAACTTGAATAAAATTATTCCAGAGTCTTGAGAATAATATTTATTTCATTAATTAAATTCAAATATAATTTAACCGAGACCACCAAAAACACTTAGTGTGTGACACTCTAGGATTATTTCTCTTTGGCATTAGGCGGGCTTTCCTAAATTCCAAGAGTAATTTCTAGAAATGAGTCAAGGAACCCAAGAGAAATAACGTAAAGTCGCAACAACGATATCCACATACGAATGCTCACTGTGTAATATAATCCCTTTGTCACAATATATCATCAATCAGGTTTCATGACTCTATCATCAACTTTTATACTAGATACATCATTCTTTGACTACCTAAAATAAACTCATCATTACACCATGGACATGGAATTTCATGTGATGGTTCTATTTCAATAAAAGGGTCAAGATATCAACTTCCATAAATGGAAGGTACAAATCTTTCCTCGACTTATCTATTGATAACATGCCACTCGTGACACACCCAACGTACCCTACTTCCCACCAACTGTCTGTGTGATTATTTTCATCAGTAAATAAAAGTGTGTATGTCGTGACACATATTAATGATAATATTAATGTCTAAGAATCATTACACACGCTCGCAGATAGAAATATTCGATGACACCAAAACATGTGGAATTCTTACTAACGGGTCTCTTCTCATAATCTCCTATATCAGAGATCACCAAGTGAGAAATTCATGAGAGGAAGTCTCATCTGCTTACAAGTACTCGCACTTGATGGTCTGCATGCTATGTGTCTCATCATAGCATGTCATCCAACCGTAGAACTATATTTAAAAATATTGTTATAGCATTTCAAGGTTCTCATTATAGAAGGTAACTGTCATGACCTTATCAATGGAACAAATACTCTAGGACATTATCATAATCATGCAGAACAATGAACAATATGTAATAATACATTAAATATCCATGTAATCAATGTAAAACTAGTTGGTTCTAGGACACCAACTCTTACAATTGTTTCATAATCAATTTTAAGACATACCTCATCTTGTGGCATAGACAACACTTCTCTATCGATAAGAGTAGAACATAAATCAATATCCACAAAATATGAGAAATTTGACTAAAGAACACCATTTTAGTGGAATTTTCAGTCCTAATATGGATTCCAATTGATGATGGAATATCAAACATGATTTTTGGGTTCCAAAGAATCCAATTAAAACCAAAAAAATGACCCAAACCTAGGTTCAGGTTTCCTTGAAATCATTTAGATTAAAATTCATGCTCCAGTTGGGTATTCTCAGTGTACGAGGCCTCAAATTGATCGAGCCCAAGCTCCATGATCTTCCCTTTAGTTCCACATAAGGAAACAAGATATTAAGGAAACTTTGACCAAGTGACAAGAAATTAAAATAAAAACCCACCAAACCAAAGATAATTGAGAGACAAGTTTAGAAACACTCTATGGTTTAATACCTTTGGATAATGATATAAATGTAATGAATTAATTCATATATAATAGTAAAGTTTGATGAAATATTTACTGCTATGTATCAAAAACTCTCTATGGTTTAATACCTTTTGTCTACTGATGTGACCTTGGATCTTTTGCGAGAGCCACCGCTGTAGTATAATCACAGTACAGTGTGATGGGATCTTTACTGCTAGGTATCACATCTAGCTCCTGGATGATCAGTCTGGAAACTAGCATCTGCATATCCTCTGATGACTAGTTCCTCATATGCTCCATAAACCAGGAACATATCCTTAGTATGCCTTAGTTACTTTAGGATAGTCTTGACTTCCATCCAATGGCGGTAACCTAGGTCATCTTGATATATTCTTATCGCACTCAATGCGTAGGCGACATCTATCCTAGTACATAGCATGGCATACATGACTGGCACAATCATTGATGCCTATGGATTCCTTATAATTATCTTTCTTACCTCATGTGTCCGAGGATGCATTTTCTTGGAAAGATGAATTCCATGTGAAACTAGAAACAATCCCCTCTTGGATTGTTCAATACTGAATCTCTTCAGTATCTTATCAATGTATATACTTTTACTTAGGCCCAACAATCTCTTGAATCTATCATGATATATCTTTATCCCAAGAATATATGCTTCCTTGCCCAGTTATTTTAGGTAGAATCATTTATTCAACTATGCCTTAATATAATTTAAGAATGGTATCTCGTTTCCAATAAGTAATATGTCATCAACATATACTATTAGGAAAACGATTGCGCTCCCACTAAACCATTTGTAGAAACAATTCTCACATTCATTCTTGATAAAACCAAATTTTTTATGGCTTCATCAAAATGAATGCTCCAAGACCTAGATGCTTGATTTAATCCATAAATGGATTTCTACAACTTTCATACCTTATTGGCATCCTTTGGAGTCACAAACCCTTCAGGTTGTGTCATGTAGACAACTTCCTGAAGGTTCCCATTAAGGAATGTTATTTTGAAATCCATTTGAAAAATCTCATAGTCATAGTAAGACGTAATGGCAAGTATAATTCTGATGGATTTCAGCATTGAAACTGGTGAGAAGGTTTCATCGCAGTCAATTCTTTGACACTGTTTAAAACCTTTTGCAACCATTTGTGACTTATAGGTACTAACTTATCCTTCCATGTATATTTTATTCTTGAATTCACATTTGCAACCAATAGGCTTTACATCAACTGGATGATCTACCAAAATTCAGACTTGGTTTTGGTACATGGAATCCATTTCATAATTTAGGACTTCTTGAAACTTGGAAATGTTTGTTCCACTTAATGCTTCCTTGTAGGTTAGAGGATCATTATTATCAACTAATAATGAGTCGCCATCCTCAATAACTAGAATACTGTGCCGTTTTGGTTTCCTAACCTCTCTTGTACTCTTACACAGTACTTGTGTCTCTGGAATAGATTCTTCTTCCACGGGGCTTTGTAGAATCTGTTCCTGTACCAAATCTTGTGTACCTTGAGCCTCGACTTCATCGAAGTCTATCTCTCTCCCACTATATCTTTTGGAGATGTTCTCCCTCTCAAGGAATATGTCATGTACTACCACTATATTTTTTTCTAAGGGGTTGTATAGGTAATACCCCCTTTGTTTTCTTAGGGTATCCTATAAAGGTACACTTTGTTCCTCGGGGTGCAAGTTTGTTACCTGAATATCCCTTAACAAATTCTTCTCTACCCCACACATGTAAATTCAAAAACATGGCTTTTATTCCACTCCAGAACTTGTATGGAACACCATTTATCGATTTTGTTTGTACTTGGTTTAGTATCTGTTTCGTTGTTTGTAACTCATATCCCCAAAAGGATAATGGAAGAATCTCATGACTCATCATTGATCTCACCATGTTCAAGAGGGTGTGTTTCCTCCTTTCACTCACACCATTACATTGGGGAGTGTTTGGAGGAGTGAGTTGGGATAGGATCCCAAACCCCCGTAAGTAATCAATAAATTCTTGATTAAGATATTATCCACCTCATTCTGAGTGGAGTTTCTTAATCTTCATACCAATCTTGTTCTCAAATTCATTCTTTTATTCTTTGAAATTATCAAAATAATCCAACTTATACCTCATTAAGTAGATATATCTATATCTACTAAAATCCTCAGCAAAAGTTATGGAGTATGAGTACCCTCCCCTTGCTTCAACTGGAAATGGTCCACACACATAGGTATGAACCAATTCAATAAGTTATTTATCCCTTTCACCTTTCCCACTAAATGGGAATTTGGTCATTTTTTCTTGTAAACATGAATTAAATATGCCAAGGGATTTTAGTCCGAACGAATCTAAATATCCATCTTAATGTAACTTTTTCAAGCATTTCCCATTTACATGACCTAGCCGGTGATGCCAAAGTTGGGTGTGGTATAAGTCATGTGAAGAATATTTTTTATAGATTTCCATTACTTGGTTTGTGTAATCCAACATGTAAAGTCTATTGTATAAATGTGCCCTACCATAAAAAATTATATCTTTCTAAAAGAAGAAACATTCATTTCCAAACTGGAAAAAAATCCCTCTATATCTAATCTGGATATAGAAATAATGTTTTTAGTAACAGAATGCACATAATAAAAAAAAATTAACACCAAGATCATCCCAATTGGAAATGTGAGGTGGTAGACCCTGATAGCTATAGCAGCAAGTCTGGCTCTGCTGGCTGCTTGTAGATATACCACCCCTCAATCAATCTTCCTAAATCTACTTGGTTCCTTTTTTTGGATACATATGTTAGCACCACAAAATATATCTAATACCCAATTTGTAGAAATAGATAGATTTAATTCGATAAAAAATGTACCTAAAGCTTCCCCTTGCTTCTTAGGCTGGGTTCAGTTCTTCTTCCAGTGGCCCTTCTTTCCACATGCGAAACAAATAGCCTCCTGTTCCCATTGCCTCCCCTTTGATCTTCCTTTTCTTGGAAGTATGTGAAGAATATTTTGGATTAAATATCTTATCCTTTGATTTCCTCTTATTCACCATAAGGATAGAAGACGTTTCATGCTTCATATCTTTGTCCACTTAGAGAAAGAGGATAAGAAGTCCTGATAGAGACTTCTCAATGTTGTTCATATTGAAATTGACAAAAAAAAGTTAGAGAAGCTCTAAGGGAGTGATGCAAGAATGAGATCTGTGACTAGTTCTTTGGGGAGTTTAAACCCTAGAACTACCAGGTGGTTAATGTAGCCAATGAGGCCAAGCTGGGGCACTTTCTCCACGCTTAACCTGAAAGAGTTCCTTAAATATCTCAAACCTTTTCTCTCTTACTCTCTCCTTGTAAAGACCATGGAGGTTCTTGAGAATTCTATAACCATTCATGTTTTCCTGATACTTCATGATCTCCCTAGACATTTATGATAGCATCAAAAATTGAACATCGATCACATCATTCATATGTTTCTCATAGACAAGGAAATACTCATCACTCTCCTCTTTGGTAGGCGGATCAGGTGATGCTGACTCCAACACGTAAGAATTCCATTCATGGAGTAGGATAACTTGAAGGCGCCTAAACCATTCCTGGAAGTTACTACCAGTGAGGATGTTGTCTTTATCCAGAATTGATCGTAGGGATAGTGTGGTTGACGAGTTTTTCATTTTTATTCTATAATTAAAAGAGCATATCATTAGTACTTTCTTCGTTACATTTTATAGTAAATAATAAAAAAATTTAAGTCTACCACTATTTTAACAACTCCCAATAGCCCTCACCATTGAACTCGGAATGTCCAATTTCCATGACATTCTAGTGGAAAGGATCCATATTTCCCTTTGCATAACACCAAAAAGGGTTGGTCAAGCTATTAGAAGGTACTTAGGTAGGTAGGTCTTTTCCAACTATAGGCATGTAGCTCCTTGATATGTTGAGTGGAATCCCCAATCCTGAAATCATGACTTTGGATTTCCTCATCTCTTGCCTCCAATATTACACCAAGTCTAGAAAGGGACACTCCTCTTGATGTAATATGGTTAAGTCAACCTGAAACCTTTCATAAGGGCTTCCAGTATAAAAGTAAGTGTCCCGATGAGGGTTGTTCAAACACATTGTTTTATTGAGTTTTTCCCTTAATCAAGTAACAGAAGGCGTATTCTAACTTAATATTTAATTCTAGGGATTTATTATCTGTTATGTGTGAATTTCTTATTATCATTATCACATGATTGTTAATATTAAGTGGAACTTACTTAAGTGATTAACCATGTATTGATAATATTTACACATAATTCTAGTTTATTTTAGTTCTATATTGCATGCTTTTTTAATTCATTAATTATGTGATCATGAAAACACATCCATAATGATAAACCATAAAACTAAGGAGATTTAACCACAACAGAATCTAAATGGATTGCAAGAATGAGAGGGTATGGAACCTGCCCTCGGGACAAGCCTGTGCATGCACAGGAATTCCTAGATGAACAGTCATGCGAAGGTGGAGAGCTGATTTCACGATGAAGATGATGGGGAGGAGAAGTTCCAAGTAGTTAGTCTGGGTTGTATGTAATGTTTGAAGCCTACGGGAAATGAATTCCTCTAAGGCCTACGGGCCATGTAATACTTTCTCCTACAGGCCTTGTAAGGGTTCCACCTCACCACTTGAAAGGTGGATTATCAAAAATCAATAAAAAAAATGAAGGCCTTCGGTCCATTGGAGGATAAACCATGCAACTGACAGAAATAAAATAAAGTAAATGGCATGATCATTAGATTTTATAACGGTTAGTTTATCTAGAGGTATATAAACTAACCCTGGACTAGGGGAGAAAAACCTTGAACCTTTTGAGTTTGTGTTTACAGCTTCCACCTGTCCACCTCTGTATCTCCTGGGATTGGTTTCATCTCAGCTACAGGTTGAACTGCCACCACTATCTTGGGAGTTACATCCATTACATATGACTTTTTTTAACTCACATGTAGGTGAGGGGTAAAAAGAGTTTTTACATAAAAGAAACCTTGGGCATGTAGGCCCTACATATTAATGAAGAGAAGGCTCATAGGCCAACAAATTTAATTCAAATAAATAAATTAAAAGAAACCATAAACAAACAAAGGTCTTGGTCTATCTCATGATCATCCATACATGCAACGATATTTATGCATAAATAAAAGTAGCAATCAATTCTTTAATCATTCATGTTTAAGATAAATCACGCTCGAATCAATTAACTATGATTTTTAATTAATCAATCCTATTATCTTAAACCCTTTTTTGAATTTCCTTGAGATTATCATCCATCATAATTTTAGACAAATAAATTCATTTAAAATTATCTTTGTATATAACTTGTACCTTGTAGGAAACCCGATGAATTCCTATTCTTAACTACCCAATGAGTAGAAATGAACATTACGAGGATGTTAAATTAAACACACATATATAAGACACCTATCACATGTTGTGAATTAGCTTTTTTCCTACACAATGGTACACGTCTCAGGGATTTCTATAATATAATAATGAATTTTAATAAATCTGCATAATTTGGATAAGAACACGACGTGTAGCTCCAACTACACTGTGTGTATTATTTTTCGCCTTCTATCTAAAGTACACGCCCGGGGAAACATCGTGTGAGTATACTTCAGAAATCTTCGGAGTACATGGCATGTCCAGTGGTCCACACGCCATGTAGTTCCTCGTTACACGGTGTCCAGACAAGAAAGTCATTTATGGGGTATGCGATTCAACCCCAACCCAAAGGGACTACCCATCATGTACATTGGGCCACACGGCATGTAATCCAGAAACCCCATGCCACCTATTCTTGGTAAACACATGGAGTCATTTAAGACATAGAATGACTCCAATACACATCCTAGTTTGGCAGACTGCTCCGATGCATTGAATCTTGACTACACGACATGTACTTCTGAATACACACCATGTGTTTTGGTGTTGTACAGCCAGGAAGCTTTGGAACTTTTGGATGAGATCCTCTATTTTATTTTAATCAAAATTACAAGAAAATATCATTTCTATAAGATGAATGAGAAACGAAAGAGGAGGAATAGATCTCGAGATTCAGATTTGAAGAATGATTAACTTGAATTGAAACAACTAAATTATTAAATGCATAAGTCTTAAACAAAATATTTAAATAATTATAAACTATGATGTAACCCCTATGATACCTCTTGAAGGTTTCAGGCGCAGCAGAAGCGTGGTTAGGATGGTACCAAACTTTTTGTTTTACCATGATCAATTATTATTCTGAGATCAATATGATGATGAACTCCAGTCTCTACAGAATATAATCAAAGATTTAGATAAAGAAGAAAGAGGCCTGAAACCTTAGAGTGGATCTTGTACATCATATTTATAATTAATTTCATTAATTTCATAAACAAATAATATTACATGTATCTTTGGTATTTTTCTTCATTGATGATGTCGATCGTCCGGAATGACCCTTCTAGATTATCTTGTTGGACTTGTAAGGATCCAAACTAGAATCCCTCTAGTAGTGATCCACATGTGCTCTGATGGCCTCTGATCGACACTGTAACACCCCGATATTTTATGAAAAATATTCTTTTAATTTCATTTATGTCTTGGGTTGTAATCTACAACAAGATTACCTTTTGCTATATGCAACACCATATGAGCTTGCAGTATACACAACACTATTCTTGGATCTTGTTACACACAATTTTGATAGTAGTTATTCTACGAAACATTGAGTGTATATATATATATATTCAATGTATAAATGAAATATGGTTGGATTATGTTATACAAAACAATGGAGGAGTCTTGAACAACACGCAACCCTGACTTGGCTTACATTACACGCAATAAAGACCTTCCTCGATAGCGTGTGTAGTACGCAATACCGAGTTTCACTAAACGAGATATTGTTATAATATTATTATGAACTAGCTGTTATGAATAGTAATACCCACTTTTTGAAATTTTATAAATTTTATCTTTCAAAATGGAGTTCATTGTTGGATTCAGAATATCGAAATTAGCTTAGGGTTAAATTTTGTTACTTTTCGGATTACTTTCATATTCTGATGAATAGTGAAAATTAATAAATTTTAATTAAAAACAACTTTTTAATCGAAATAATTAATAGTGATAAATTATTAATTTGAGTGGTTTTAAAGTATATTTAGAATATATTTTCACCATTTAATACAATGTTGGTCATTGGATGTAATTTCACATTTAAACAGGACATAAACAAGTGTCAATCTTTTGATAGTTATTATCTCTTAAAAACATGCTATATGTTTTAACAACGAGAATTAATTTTTAAATTAATTAATAAAACTGATATGTTTTGAATTTGGTAAAATAGACATAATTCTTTAATTAATAATATAAAATATAGCTTAGGCCTAATTTTCGGTATTTTTCTGGAAACTTTCATTTTTTGATAAATAGTGAAACCACTAAGTGGTAGTTAAAAAACTGAATTTTTCATAAAACTTAATTTTACCGCTTCTGTGAGTGGAATTTTGAAAATACGAGAGACACGGTTAATATCAAGGACTAAAATGTGGTTCAATGAGATGAAAATATTTTTTGGTGAATAGTAACTTTTACTTTTATTTACCACGGTTAAAAGTAAATAGGATAATTAAGGGTAAAAATGATATTATTATTACCCTAAAACATGTCCTAATTCTATTGTATAAGTTTAATTCGACCAAAACCAACCTTAGGAATAACATATGACCATTTAGTCCCACTTGGATTAGATTAGGACATTTAATATTAATTTATTTAAAGAAGGGTTAAAATAGATAAAATCAATGTTTAATAAGTAAATCATTTTTAATATAGGGTTATAAATAAGATAAATTAGACTATAAATATTCATTAGAAAGATAAAAAGATTTCCTACATAATGGTATTTTATTTATAATTTTTAGACATTAAATAATTTCATTTATTTATGACACAAAGATGATGCAGTAATTATCTTATTAATGAAATATTGACATAATTGATGTTATAAATAACCAAATAAATGTAATTTGAGACTTTTTATGAATTACACTAATTTTCTAGGTTAATATGACATTTTATTATTGATTTAGTTAACTTTTTTCGAACTAATCATTCTGTTAGGATTTTCATAAAAAATATTACCAAATAGTGTCAAAATTGACATAAAATAGTTTTTAAAACAAATATTATATTATTAATTGTTATTTTATTCCTAAAAATCTAATGTTCGGAAAAATGACTTATATAAGGTTATATATATTAATAATAAACAACTTGGGGTTCTTTTGGCTTGTTATAGTAAGTTTAGTAACCTTATAGTGTAAGAAAACAAGAAGACACAGTAAAAGTAAAATTATTTAACTTAAGGTTAAATATAAATGATAAGGTTAAAATAGAAATATAAACTTTTATAAATTATATTTGATGAGAGGATTTCGACCCATCCCCACCTTAGCTTCGAAATAACTCAATTTGGAGCTATTAAAAACCGAATATAACTTTATAATAAAATAATATTTTTACTTATTTCAAAGGTGCCCCTCTCCTCCCTTATAAAAGGGAACCTCTTCCCTCTCTTCATCACACCATTTTGAGCCTTGAATCTCGCCAAACCTCTGCCCATTTCACTTCCCCACTTCCCTAGAAACATCCTAGAGGTCCTGGTATTCTTCAAAGACCAATTATAGTGCCCTAAGAGGAGGTCTCAAAGAGGCGCTTCAAAGAAGAGGTAATGTCCGTTACCGATTCTTTCAACTTTATTTCTTATTCTACTTCTTCTTATTTAGTTGTTTCATTATGAAGTAATAAAATCAGTATCACTAATATATGGATATGTTATTATAAGTATGAAACAACCCTATTTCACCATCTATCCATCGTACGGAAAACAAAATCACCGCGCGTGCGTACTTACGGAATACCGTCTCCACGCCGTGGTGTAATCTATTTTCCACCACCACCTTACTTGGATGGGTATAATGGTGTAAATAATGACAATATATTATTATTGTAAAGTTATATTGATTCTGAAAAAGTATACATACCCTCCAATACAATTCCACGATCATGGGAATGATATCATCGCTCGTGCGTACGTACGGACTACCGTCTCCACGAACGCGATGAGATTCATTTTCCATGATTAACCATTCAAGAATGATTATAAAGTATATATAATTAATAATAATGAAATATATGACATAATAATGCTACTGGATTTATTTATATATATATGTATGTAATCCATTTAATTTCATTCAATTCAATAAGGAAATGAAAACAGCGTTCATGCGTACATACGGCCTACCGTCTCCATGAACGGTGTATTTCATTCCTTTTATAGATCTATAATATATATGTATATGATGAATATATATTATATATAAATCACGTTTTACATTCTAAAATTATGTAAATCAGGATATAAGTAATAATATCAAGAACGACAAGTCGAAACACATACGATAAATGAAATGATTTTACCCAAAACACTGCTTTTAAATGGAATTTACAAAAGAACGGGTAATATAAAGTCATAAGTGAAACATATATGATATCATAACAATGAATATGATTATTTAATAAGTCAATGACATTATTTAAATCATTATATAGGAGTTTCGGATCCATACAAAGCATACCGGACCTAAGGTAAGGGATAACTTTTCCAATCTCATTTTTATCCAAGATTGTTTATTCGTAAGTATTTACTGGGGTTATATTTATCATCCATGTCCATGTTTCCTAAAAATGGTTTCAGGTATTTTTAATGTCCTTTTTACCCATTTTTGACTTTTACTACTTGTTATGTATGAAATCTTTCTTTTACGAGGTACTTTTTGACTTTTCTGGCAAAAGTACGAGAAGAATGTTTTTTTAACTTATACGGCATGAATGGATTTTTAGAGAATTATTTCCATGAAGCTTCCTTTACAAGTTTTCAAGTTTGTTTTTAATCAACTTCTTTTAGTTTAAAATTGTCTGACATATTATGAAAGAAAAGATGTTTTTGAATAAGAAAGGATATTTTCCTCAAGAATTCATTTCAAGTGTTTTATCAAAACCATTTTTCATCTAAGATGACATTATTTCATATGTGTATGTTTCAAGTATCATGTCTATATGGTTTAAATGGTTTCACTTTTCTTACTATGAAATGATATTCATTTCTTTTATATGGATTATGTGGTGATGGGATGATGTTTATGAAACCCATTTTATTCGTTGGATTATTATGAATGATGTATGTTTATTTTGTGGCACAAGTAAGAATGATTTCATTATGAGATGGGTGGGACCTATATCTCCCTCCAATGCATTGGGTAGAGATTTATATCTCATGAGATAGACATGGGTGGAACGGAAGGTTAAACCGGTTCAATAATACAGGACTGGAATGAGGAGTGAACTCGATTCAGAAAAGGACTTTGTCTACTAAGATGGTCTTGGAAGCAATGTCTTGGCTACTATGGAAATCATATCAGGTGGTTAATGATTTTCCACAATTACAAGTTTTATTTACAAGCTATTTTATCATGATTGATGTTCTATTTTGATCTATTCCTTACGTACTTCCATGTTTTATGTCATTGCACAAGATTTCTATGTTTAAACATTATGTACATGTTTTTATGTTCAAATGTATATGGTTTGTTTCATTTTCTCCATGTTTACCCTTACTGAGAATTTGAGCTCACCCTTTTTATGTTTTCTTTTCCCCATGATATAAAGAAAGGTTGTAGGTAAGAAAAAAAGGGGAAGATCTTTATGGGAGATGTTGAAGATCTTTCACCACAATTAGAAGATTACATTCCAAGTTTCCAAAGAAACTAAACTATTACGGTCCTTGTGTGTCTATTTTTGTTATGTACTAAGTATTCCGTAAAAGTAATGTAATTTCCATGTACGTCAAGTTTCAGGTCTCTACAGACACTGCTCGTTATCCTAGTGCTAGCGCGGCGAAGCGAGTGTCTTGTGTCGGTTGTTCTTGATCACTTGTTCTTCATCCTTGAAGAACAACTCTCATTTTTGAGAGGGGGGAGAAGAGGATTGGAGAGAGAAATTATTTGGCTCAACAATTCTCAATTCACCCGACGTGTGGTGTGGTGTCTGGCACAATAGGGATACATGCCTATTTATATACATGGAATTTCAGTTACAATATTTATTTTCATAGAAACTATTAAATACATTCATGAACTTAGAGAAAACCCATGCATTTAATAATAATATCGCATCATTATTTATTGTGCACCAACTTGCACAAAATAGAATTATAAATAAAATTACGTGTTATAAAATAATTACAGCGTTATTTTAATTTATGCCAACTAGTTAAATAATTATTTACCATCTTTCCAATAATTATTTTACTACCGGACCGACCTTGTTATGCTCGGAATACACTTCCATTTATTGAACGCTTGAATAAATAAATTAATAGTTTATTCTCTTAAATAAATATTTTATTTACAAACTAGTAAATAAATATTTATTAAATGTTCAATAAAATAAATAAATATTTTTAATTTAATTTTTGTGATCATTGTAACTTGAGTAAAATTATTCCTCAATATTGAGAATAATATTTATTTCATTAACTAAATTCAAATAGAATTTAACTGAGACACAAAAAAACACTTAGTGTCTGACCCTCTAGGAATCTTTCTCATTGGCATTAGGCGAGCTTGCCTAAAGTCCAAGAGTACTGTCTAGAAACGGGTCAAGGATCCCAAGAGAAATAACATAAATTTGAAACAACGATATCCACATATGAATGCTCATTGCGTAATATAATCCCTTTGTCACAATATTTTAACATGCAGGTTTCATGATCGTGTCATCAAATTTAATGCTCGATACATCGTTCTTTAACTACCTGAAATAAACTCGTCATTACACAATGACCATGGAATTTTGTGTGACGGTTCTATTTCAATCAAAGGGATAAGATGTCAGCTTCCATAAATGGAAGGAACAAATCCTTCCTCGACTTATCCATTAATAACATGCCACTCGTGACGCACCCAACGTACCCGACTTCCCGCCAACTGACTGTGTGACAGTTTTCGTCAGTAAATCAAAGTGTGTAAGTTATGACACATATTAATGATAATCTTAAAGTCTAAGGATAATTACACACACTCGCAGATAGAAATATCCTATGACACCAAAACATGCGGAATTCCTACTAGAGGGTATGTTCTCATAATCTCTTATATTGGATATCTCCAAGTGAGAACTTCATGAGAGGAATTATCATCTGCTTACGAGTACTCGCACCTAATGGTCTTCATGCTATGTGTCACATAATAGAGTGTTATACAACCACAGAACTATATTTAAGAATATTTTTATATCGTTTCAAGGTTCTCATCATAGCAGGGAACTGCCATGACCTTATCAATGCAAAAAAATCTTCTAGGACATTATTACATCATAATAATGTCGAACAATGAACAATATGTTATAATACATTAAATATCCATGTAATCAAAGTAAAACCAGTTGGTTATAGGACACCAACTCTTACACTATGAGGTTGTGTATTTACTATAGGGAGATCAATGCTATTATGATAAATAACAAGTATCCTTTTTCAAGGATTGATGTTTTATTTGATCAACTTCAAGGAGCCCAATATTTTTCAAATATTGACCTTCGATCTAGATATCATTAGTTTTATGTGAGGAAGGAAGATATTCCAAAGACAAAATTTCAATCTAGGTATGGGCATTATTATTTTATATTAATTCCTTTTGGATTGACTAATGAAACCTTTATTTTCATGGATCTAATGAATATATTTTTCAAGGAATATCTTAATGAATTTTTTGTGGTATTTATTTATGATATCTTGGTATACTTCAAAAGCTATGAAGATCATAAGAATCACTTGTACATTATTACAAAAACTCTTAGAAGAAATGAGTTATATGGGAAGTTTAACATGTGTGAATTCTGGATTTAATTATTTTAATTTTTTAGTCAGATTTTTTTTAAGGATGGAATCTTAGTTGATCCAACAAAGATAAAGGCAGTTCAAGAATGTCCTACACCAACGAACATAACTGAGGTACATAGTTTTATTTTTGTAGCAGGTTATTATTGGTGTTCCATTCAAAACTTTTCTATATTAGCTAACCTGTTAACCAAGATTACACATAAAGGGGTTAAGTTTGTATGGGAAAAATAATGCAAATAATTTTTTGAATAATTTAAGAAAAGGTAATTGAATGCTCCAATCCTGACTTTACCGTAAGGAAAATGGTGGATTTTCAATTTATAGTGATGCATCAAAGAAAGGACTTGGTTATATCCTTATGAATAATGATAGAGTTATTTCCTATGAATCAAGGCAATTAAAAACTCATGAACATAACTACCCAATTCAGTATATTGAGTTAGAATCTATAATCTTTTCTCTAAAGAAATGGAGAAATTATCTATATGGTGAAAGATGTGAGATATATACTGATCACAAGAGTTTAAAATATATATTCTCACATAAATAACTCTAAATGAGGCAAAGGTGATGGCTCGAGTTACTTAAGGATTATGATTTTTCAATACACTATCACCCTAGAATGGAAAATATGGTAGCAGATGAGTTGAGTAGAAAGGATCTTGGAGTTTTGAAAAAAAATGTGGTTTGAAGAAGATTCTATGTACATGGATCTAGAAAAGATAGATATGAGAATTATCAAGGAAGGAGAAACATCATTACTTTTTCAATTTTTTTCCCACACATATTTATTTGAAATAATTAAAAGTTCTCAATATAATAATGAGAATCTTGAAAAGAAAATTAAAACTTTGAATGATGGTAAGTTGGAAAACTTCATGTGTGAAGATAGAATTCTAAAATTTGGGAGGAGGCATTGTGTTCCATATCTATATGAGATAAAAAGGGAGTTTTTGGATGATTCCCATAGTTCTAATTTATCTATTCACCATGGTAGTAGTAAGATGTATAGATATTTGAAGGAACATTTCCGATGGGATAGTATAAATTGTGAAATTATTGATTATGTATCAAGATGTTTAGTCTGTCAAAAAGTGAAGGCTGGAAGACAACATCCAAGAAGATTCATGAAACCTATTACTATTACTACAAGGAAATGGGATGATATCATGATGGATTTTATCAATGGTTTCCAAAAACCCCAAGAAAGAATGATGCAATATGGCTGATTGTGGATTGACTTACCAAATCTGCACATTTACTCACTATAAGGGAGGGTTTTCCACTGGAGTTCCATAAAATAATATATATTAATGAAGTTTTAAGACTTCATGGAACACCTCTCTCAATAATGAATCATCATGACCCATGATTTACCTCAAAATTATGAAAAATTATTCATAAATCATCAGATACTGAGCTTTATTTGAGTATTACTTATCACCCTCAAACTGACAGGAAATCTGAAAGGATGATCCATACATTAAAAGACATTTTGAGATCATGATAACTTTATTTTCAAGTTATATGGGATCACTATTTTACTTTGGTAGAGTTTTTCTACAATAATAGTTTCCATTATAGTATTTAAATGGCCCCAAACGAATCATTGTATGGAAAGAGATGTCGTACACTGACATGTTGGGATGAAGTTGGTAAAAGAAAGCTTGTAGTCCTAGAGATAATGGAGGAAACTACAAAAAAGATAAATACTATTCAAACTCATATCAAAGTATCTCAAATTAGGAAAAAGACATATTTTGATAATCAAAGGAAGGATTTTTAATTTCATGCAGGAGATCACATTTTCATGAAAGTATCTCCATGGAAGGGTGTTATAAGTTTTGGAATGAAAGGGAAATTGATCCTCAGGTACATTGTTCCTTTTGAAATTATGGAGAGAGTTGGAGTTATGGCTTATCATTTGGTGATGCCCCTATCCTTTCTAGTACACAATGTGTTCCATGTCTCATTATTGAGAAAGCGCATTCTAGACCCAATACATGTACTCACTTTTGAAGGTATCGAATTGGAACCTAAATTATCTTACTATGAAGAGCCTATCCGGATTTTAGACACTAAATAATTGGTGTTGAGGAATCAGATGACTCATCTGGTAAAGGTACTTTGGAAAAATTATAAAATTGAAGAGGTGAGGTGGGAGCCTAAGGCGATAATGATGAATAACTAACCAAATATTTTTGTGATGTGACATTTTGGAAATTTTTAGGATTAAACTTTTATTAGAGGGGAGAATGTTACAACCAAAAATTCTGTCAATGAAATTTCCCTTCTTATGTTTATTTTATATATTATGAATCATATAAAACCACATAATGAACACAATAAAATTTTTATAAATTAATAAAAAAAAATAAGGGGTATTTCTAGATGTTAAGGAACCTATACCGATGAAATAGTAACTTTCACTTAGGAATAGTAATGTGACCTTTATGAATAATAGATTAGCCTAATGAATAGTAACCTCATCCAATAAAGTATAAATAAAATTTAGGAATCTCATAAGTGAAATTATGATATAATTATATCATAGTAAAAGTGAGTTAATATTTTAAAAACTAATATTTTAGTGTTGGTATTTTCATAAGTCATAAATATTTAATTTCAATCTTATAATTAATAAAATTATTTAAAATATAAATTATTTTCATAAAAAAATATTCATAAATAAATATTTTTTTCTTATTATTTTAGGATAATTTTATGAGCCCTTAGTTAATTTTTTAACGAATTATAAAATCAATTATAAATTTAAAATTGTATTTTTTGAGTAAAAAATGATTTTAATTAAAAATTAAAATTTTCATATTTAGAAAATTATTTTCATAAATTGGAGTTCATTTTTGAATTCTACACATCAAAAATGGATGGGGTTAATTTTTAGTATTTTTCTAAAATACATGAATTTTCTGTGAATAGTAATGTATGATAATTTATGATAAATAATAAATACATGATTTATTGAGTCATGTTTGATGTTTGGATGATGTTAGAACCATTTTTTCTAACTCACATGCACTTATTACTTCATTTATTCACAGGAATCAATACTATTGGTTTTCATGATCAAAATAATAAAATAATGAATAAAATAATGAGAAATCGCTCCTCTACTCCACTATAAAAACCACCCTCACCCCCCCCCCCATTATCTTAACTCTGATAGGCCTTGAATATGGTAAAAAAATTCTCAAATACTCTTCCATTGTCTCTACCCATGTTCATGAGCTCTTCTTACCAAAAGATCAAAACCACTTTCCCTAGGGAGGTTCTCAAGGAGGTTATTTCAAGAGGTAAACCCTCTTCCTTTTTCTTTTAATTTTATTGTCAATTTACTTTATTTTCTTATCATCTCCTCACATAATCTTTCAAAATGATCAGGATAACTCTTTTATAATCCATATAATATAATGATATAATTTTAATGTAATATCATTCATCAAACTACTATCTCTCTCTCTCTCTTTTTAATGAAATCATCGTTCAAGAGGTCCCGATTTACAACCTTCGTGGATGAAAAACCTTAGTTATTCAACTTATCCTTAAATTATGGTCATGAAACCATTTTTATGGTTGAACCATATTATAAAATATTTATTATTTATTATTTAATTTTCTAGAACTGGTATATATTCATAATACTACTTCATACGGCAAAACTAGTTCGAGATGATCGAAATACCGTCATAAAAATCTAAATGATTATCACTAATGTTTTATCTAATAACTCTTTTTCATACCATATTACCAAATAAATTATATAACCATTTAATATTATATATTTTAATTAGTCTCATATAAATTCAATTCTTAATAATCAAATCCATTCCACATGAACTTCCATACTCATATACAAGTATATTGATCATGAAAACCAAGGAAATGAATACTCCCAAGCGATAAATTTATATCTTATAACTCATCAAAAAGGTTGTAAATAAACTTAATAAAATTATAATAAATCAAATAAATATATAAATGTTTCTTAATTAGTTAATTAATTGATTTAATTTGATTATCCAGGACAATAATCTCAAGTTCGGAATGCGTTTGGACATAAGGTAAGGCTTTTCTTCCCGAACTTCCATTTTCTTTCAGGTTAATCTTTTCCTCTCTTCACACCAATGAAATTATAAATTATTATTATGTACTCCTCTTAAATTTAATTTTAATGCTCTATATATGTGTACCAATCAGAATACATCTTTATTTTATGGGGAGTTACATGTTTTAAAAGGATATTTCTCAAATTCTTCCCAATAAAAAAGCTGATTCAAGGGAACTTCTTGAATTCTTACCTATTGTTAAGAACACTCTATGATCTATTTTAATCAAACATTATTTTTCTAAAATAACTCATTTTATTCTGAAAAAACTATCTTATTTAACTTTTGGTTTATTACAAATATTTCTTTGAAATAACTCTTATTTTCAAAGTAAAAGAGTATTTTTATCAATATTTACACAATGTTTTTATAAGAGTATTTTCAAATATTTCAACACTATTTTTGATTCTTATGTTCAATTGGGATTAACCTTTTATGATATCTTCTACCATATTTTATTGAATGGTTTATTATTACTTTTACTATGGATGTTCCATCTTGATATCATTCACCATATTACTCTAAATGATTAGTATCCATGTTTACTGAATAGGGAAAGTTATTTACATTTAAAATTCTAATTTCAATATGAATGTATATGTTGATTATGTTTCAACCCTTTTATTTGAAGAATTCATTTGAATTCGTAAGTGTCGAGTGGGGCCTGCTATAGCCCCTCTTTGAATCTGTAATTATCATGAGACAAACTAGTTTGGGTTTTTATTCATTTATGTATGGTCTTGGAATGAGGCCTCAAAAGTATGGTTATAACATCCTGCATTATGAATTCCCTCATTATAAAACTAGTAATTGATAGTCCATGTGATTATTCAACTAGTAAAATATCCATTGTTATGTTTTATTATGGAATTTTTTATTCATCTTTTATTCCTTCCATATTATGCTCAAGGTTATATTTTAATGGCATGTGTAATTTTATTTATTCACCATTACTTATTACTTATGCTTCTACTATATTACTTACCCTTATTGAGAATCTAATCTCACACCTTTTATAAGTTTTATCTTCCCATTGGATGCGAAGAAGTATATTATGAATGAATCGTTGGGATAATCGAAGAGTTATGGATGTTTATAATGGAATTTACATATTGTATTTCCTTTAAAGTTGTATTGTTTAACTTATGTATGTATCTTCTTTTCCAAAGCTGCTAAATTATTCATTCCATCAGGATATGACTTCCTTTTAATCATAACAATTTTTTGAAGGCATTGGCTACAGAAAACTGGGGTCAGGGAATTTGCAATATAGATGTGGGAATCATGTTCTCAGACTACCCTTGGGATGTTTAATATAGAGCTCAGGCCTCAGGGATATGTCCTATATATCCTGGTAATTGCAAGAATCAGAGTAACCATAGTTCAGTTGATTTCTCAGTCTGTTGAGTGATGATGTAGGATGATTAGCACATGGTAATGATTGGTTCTCGATAGTTCAAATTTCGGAGACATGGAGGGACTTACACTAAGGTGGATTCCCATTTGAGTTTGGTCTTGGGCCTTAAAAATTCATCCTATGTATCCCAGTTATGACAAGAATTTTTTCCCTCATAGTTTAGTTAGTTTCTCAGTCCACTGAGGGATGAGGTAGGATGTTCAGACCCTAGGAAATATTGGGTCTCAATGGTTGAAATTTCGAAGACAAGGAAGGACTTAAATTGAGGTGGATTCTAATTTTAGTTTGGGCTCGGGCCTTAGGAAGGCATCCTACGTATCTTAGTTATGGAAAGAATTAGATTCCTTTTAGTTCAATTGGTCAAGGATTACACACTGACATTTCCATTATATGTGGGACATTTCATGTTATGTCGCTGGTTGGATCTTACACTCTATAGTTACCCTTATCATGATAGAGACATGTCACATGAATGATATGATAATTATGACTCCCTATGCCCATGTAATCTATGCTTGGTGTGTGAAATAAGAGATGGAAAATAATCATTTTCATTGCTTTTGGATGTGGGGCTTATGTACTAGGACTTCCCTTTTGATGATTAATATATAGATTGGGCCTTTTGGAGTCATCCTACATATCCTATTTGTAGTAGGAATTAAATCCATCGTAGGTCCCTTGATTGGGGCTTACACACTGAGGTTTGCCTTATATGTAGGGAATATCATGTTATGTAGCTGGTCAAAGCTTACACACTAATGTTTCCCTTATAATCCAAACTAACACACTAAGGGGGGATAAAGGTTTTAATCCCTAGGATAACCAATTGACCTAGTTTGATTACCTTCCTGACATGTTTTATTTCCATCATGAGGATTTCTGGACATGTCTTTTTATATTTCAGATATGTACAAATGAAATCGTATGATCTAGTTGGCTTGTCTGAGGGGTGTTTCATATCCTGGATCAAATGTTTTAGGTTTATTTCATGATCAATGCTGACTTTTTTAGAGGACATTGCGAGACTTCACTGGATAATCATGGAAGCCATCACATGATCCCAAATGGCATGCCTACAAGGCGTCACATGATCTGGCTAACATTCCCTAGTGTCATCATGAAATATAAAATACACTATTTAATGGAATCTCAAGACTCAATGCGACATTTTTGGATGGTGATGCATGATCCAGTTTGACATGTGTGGTTATCACGAGATCTGGTTGGCCTTTCTGGAGGGCCTCATGAGAGTCAGTTAACATTCCCGAGTGATATCATGAGACTTAGCTAACATGTTTTGGTGTTGTCATATGAGTTGGGAAACAAGTATGAAGGTCACTGTAAATTTTTTATGGTGATCCCAAATGTCTTAGAAAGACTTGGGTGGCATGCCCATGGGGCACCATGTGACTTTCTTTGACAAGTCCATAGTACTTCGCATGATACAAATAGTATACTAAAGGAGCATCTCAAGATCTGGGTGACATGTTCTCATGTTTTCACATGTCTTGGGAGGTTCACGTGATGTTAATGAGGATTGGTGTATGCATTCTTTTCTATAGTTATCCCATTTTTTAGTATTTTTTCCAAGATTTTATAGCAAATGCCTTAGGTTTATTCAGAATTTTCTTATTTTAAGTCTCATGTGATTTAATGTATATGTGTGATTTTATTCATGTATATTACCATAAGTCCTTAAAATAATCTATGAATGATCACATGAATTGCTTTTTTCATGCCACATGATCGCTCTGGTTATTACCATATCTTACCTGATGGGAATATTTTCCTATTGCAAGACTAGCTGCTCTGAGAAATCTACTCTAGTGCTTGGCCTTGTAAGTGTAGTCTCTTCATCCTCCTCTATAGTGTGTAGTGGTGAATTTTCATTAATGGGTTGTGTGATTTATAGGCCTCACCACCCCGATTTTTCAATACTTTGTGTGGCGCATATCACACGAATCTAGGATGGAGTCAATAAAGGGCTCTGACATAATTCATTTCACAAGTCCCCCTTGTAAGTCATTATATGGATGTCACATGATTTTCAGTGACTATGGGATCATCCTATCAATGCATACTTTATTTTATTACTTCTAATATATGTCTTTGTTGAACCTTGCAGACATGTCAAGGGACTTTCATATTATCATATCGATATGTACAACGACCTTCATGAGATCAAGGCTCCTATTGAAAGGACTTTTCATGATCTGAGGAGACTTATCTAGAACTTTCTACAAGATAAAAATGGATTTTTTGGGGAATTTGTGAAATTAGGCTAGCTTGTTAAGTGGTCTTGAGAGAACATTCTACAGATACCCTAGGCATGTCCCATGATTTTTAAAACTGCGAGAGGCTCCCGTCATTCCTTCTTTTATTTCCATTGTATATTTTACTAAGGTGGGGGATCTCATGAGGTCGCATGAGTTTTTTCAAAGACAATAACTCTATCTCTCAGTGATGAATTACATGACTAAAAAGGGAACTGTGGATATGTACAAGAACTTCATGGTAAACTTCATCTGTTATTTTCATTATGGATCCAAAGGGGGCGTGTTAGGTCGCCCAGACATTGTATGAGGCCCTTCATGGGATGGAGATGATATGTCAGCAGGCTCTCTTGAGATGAGAAAGATATGTTGTTGAGTTCTTGAGGTGTATCTTGGATTTTTAGGGGAATTTTGTGTGATTTTTACAACCACAAGAGGCTCCCTCCTTCTCCCTTTTTTATTTTCTTTTTTTTTAGTTTAAAAAGGCATGGGATTTTGTGAGTTTTTTGAGTTTCATCAAGGAAATTAATTATCCCCATTAGTGATGTGTCTCATGAGTTTTAAAACTGAAAGAGGCACAATCCTTTTGGATTTTTTCCTACTATTTTCCAAGGATTTTTGGATGGTTCATCGGGTGCCTATAGGTTTAAAAGACATGTAACCAAGGGGATATTCTCTAGTTGTCATTGTGTGATCCCCGATTGTCTGGGGTTTCATCTAAAGAGAATAAAAATTATTGAAGGGAATTCATTATGCCTTCTATATGATATGTTCTCTACATGACCATCCCCACGACCTTACAAAGTTCATGAGATCGCATGTTTGTTGGGGGTTCACGCGATCTGCATGATCATGGCCATATTCTTCTTTATTTTTATTGTGAGGAAAATAATACCCATATCCAAGTATTTCTTCCTTTATGATTTTTTATGCTCATTTTGTGGGCGTCAATAAATTACCACACTTAGGAATGACATTTTTGGGGAAAAAGGATCATTTTTTATTAAATTAAATGAATACCAGAGGCTTCGGTGTTGTATCCAATCAGTGTCTTGTTTGATGCTTGGTTTGTCGGGTGACATTTTGTATTCTGCAGGATTCCCTATAAATTGGGGAGAGGAGAGAGGATTAATTGACTGGATACTAATTTCTCTAGATCTCTCCTATCTTTCTTCCATTGCATGCTCTGATTGTAATACCCTCTCAAAAGAACCCATCACGAGACCTCTTCATGGGTCCTTTCTGCAAGAACTTCTCTACAAGTCCTCATTTTCCCATGAGCCCACTAGAAACAACCATGAAAAAAACTTTATTAATTTTCTAAAATTTTTCCATGGGGGTGTGCGCGTCTTGAGGGTTTTGTGGGATCCACTAGCCTAGTCACAGCTTCCTTTGACTATTATGCGGCTCGCATTACCATATCATGGTCACATGATCATCAGTCTTCGAGGGGTCATGTGGCTATGAGATGATTTGTGGGTTTATGTGAACTTTGATATATTTAGAGATTAGGTTATTCATAAGGAATTTATGGGATCTTTGAATTCCATTCTGATTGGTTTTATGCCTTTATTTTGACAAGATTTTAATTTACCTTCCTAATACATTCCACTTAATTATGTTCATATGGTTGTAATCTCTCATCAATCTTCTTCTAAGTCTTCAAATAAGGATGAAAAGGGAGCTATAGACTATCATGATGCTATTATAAAAAGAAAGGATTCTCCCAGCCACCATTATGTTGGGTCACTTCAGATGAAACTGATTGGGTTGATGGGATTGAATCTAAAGGACTATCCCATTTCAGATTTTCAACCCCTTTATGAATTTTTTATGACCATTGAAACTCCAATTCCTTCACTGCAGTCCTCATTCATACCCTTTTCTTGGTTTAAGAAAACCCATAACACATTCTGGGTGAACATATCTCAGGGGGGGGTCTACCTTTTCACTGAAGGAGACTGTGAAGATGGGAATATTCTAGCGTATATTCCCACTGACTTTGACAATAAAAAACGTGATCCTAATAAGGATGTTCAAATGCACCATTCAATAATATATAAGTCTGCCTCTAACTAGAAGTTTGGTTGGGTTCTCAATTGAGACTTCTTATTAGGAGGTAATTGTGGAATGGACTGGGGATAGCCCTTTTGGGTACAAAAAATTTCTTCTGAATTCACGGAGGAGAAGAGGAAAATTTGTTTGTATGAGGCTATCTAGATATCACAAATTTATACCTTCTATAACAATGGTCTTTCAAAAGAACTATTAATTTGTTGGATCCCAGACATGAACACTTTACACCTCATGCATGGGGATGTGGGCATCATCCTATAGGATTTATAGAAGATATATGGTACACCTATATTAGGTGGATTTTATGATTAGTTTTTTCCTCATGATCCACTTGGGATGATGTAATGAGGGATCCACATCTCACCTGAGAACTAAGAAAGCTTGTAAAAAAGGCCCGTCCAAAGATTCCATTTACTGGATCATACATCTTTTTCAAGATATGGGTCAGATACTTCATCAAGAAGGTCCTCTCTAAGATAAAGGTTAAAAATTTGAACTTCTATCTTAAAATGGAATCTCGTAGTGCACTGGGTGATTACTGGACTATGCTTAAAGAAGAGAAATTTAAATAATGGGGATGGGAAGTTGTCCTCAGTGTTGATCGGGATGTCCAACTTGGAAATTTCCTCAGCATGTACCTAAGTGGGTAATTATTTCCAACAAAGGAAAAAAGGTGGATTTAGAGTTTCAACTTTCATGATGGAAACCTCTATAGCATGGGGCGTATTGGGCTAGTCGTCCTTATACTGGGAAAACTTTATTATCTTATGTACCATGTTTATAAGGGAAAATTCCCTTATAGGATTTTAGGGTCCTTTCAAGTATTATGGGGTTGGATAGGTGCCCATATAGGAGGTTATAAATATATGAATGTCTATATAATCTCCAATTTTCTCTTCTTACTACATCTGAAATGTATCAACATGGTAATACTTGTTACACTAAATGATCAGGATTTCAGGGCTTATATGTAATGCTATGATCATTTCCCTTTCAGAACTTATGGGCTAGTGCTTATGGGTGATATTGTTAATACAATTGAGGAAATTCTTGAGGAACAGGACTATATGACGTCACTTCATGAGGGTTTTCTTTCCACTCACATTGATGGGGGTACTTCTTTATGAAAGGTATGCACCCTTCTCGTTTATCTGTCAGTTCTTATGTTTTCAGTCGAGATGTCCTCATTTTTTAATGTTATATCAAAGTAGAATCTAATGGTGGATCTCCAATTTTGGTTGATTTTCACCAGGGAGGAGAATTGGGCTAAGATAAATCTTCCACCCCATGATGCAGTGATTGGTTTATCTCGTAACTATGCCAAAGTCTAGATATGTTAATATCCCAATGGAAAATTATCCAATTTGGTAATAGAGGATTCCCAACAATTGGATGCTGATCACAATCCCAATACTAAAAATCAACTAGCTTCTAGAGGGTTAATAGACCCAAAATAACCCTATAATGAAATCATAAATTTTCCATTGATGATAGAAGTGCTAACCAATACGGTTTTAGTGAGTGTAGTGCTAGAGGGAAAAGCCACATCAGAGTTATCATTTCATTTTTTATCTTGAAAATGGAAGTCTTGGAGGATATAGAACTCAGTGGATGAGATCTAGGGTATCATCTTACAATCATATTTACCTTTGGAGGGTTTTTCTCACATCACTTCCCCCCTATGTATCACTTTTAAAGACTAACCTGAAGAGGTCGGGGATTTTTTTTGAGACCTTGAAATAGCTTTGGAAAGAATTATGGGTTAAATATTTTATTACCCATTATTCCATCAAATGGTTTTTTGGGGTATGCTGCAAATCTATGCGGATGAACAAGGTTATCCCATTACTGGGGAAGCAGTAGGTCCAATCTCACTGCTATGTTTAAAGGGCCATGGTGCCATCACAACCGTACTAAAATCCTTTGTGTTTTTTTGTTGAAATAGTGGGAAAATTCATAGGACCATCTAATTCTTTCATACCCTGTATGTTATCCTCCTAATACATTGGTGGTAAATGAGTTTGGAAGTGATTGGTTGACTAAGGATGATGGATCCCCTAGTTGATTGGCCCAGATGAGGGAGAAAATTTTCACTTCTGGAGAAATTATTTCAGTTTCATTACCTTCCAGAGAGCCTAACCTATTCAGGAATAAGAAAAGGAATTGAACTACATTATTAGGGTCTTATCCTCTAAAATACTAAATTAAATTTTGAATTTCCCTCCTTTTTGTTTTTTATTATTCTGGAAACACATCTGGATTTGTCAAAAATGTGAAGTTCCCTACTGAGATCTCTTGGAAGAGTATGTATTTTCTTCTGAGTATCAGGGATATCATTCATCTGCTTTAAAAGATCCTTTATTGTCATAAACAACCCATCAAGAAGTAAAGGTGGCTGAGGTGATGGCTCAATCATACCCATTTCCTATTATAAGAATCTAAGTGAACACACCTCTTGATATGGAATGGGTAGATGCACTTTTTAGGGTACTTACACATGTAGATATTCTTCTATCATGTTATCCTTTAATGGAAGTGTGTTTTTGATATGATGGGTACTTCTTTAAGATTATACACTTTGTCTATTTTTGTGATATCACCAGATATTATCTTTTATTCCTACAATTCTCAAGGGTATTGAGTGAAGTATGTCTTTGGTAAAAGCATTGTATGTTCCACAAAGCTTCTCATCATAAAAAGAGTTACCTATTCACCCAAGGATGTGGTCTCTATAGTGGAAATTTTTAGTGATGAGACCAAGAAAGGAATGTTTCTAACATCTTTCATATTCATCGATTACTCGGTGGTACCATGTTATTTTTCTTGTAACTGATAAATCCATGTGCCCCTCACTATAGTGTCATCATATAGAAGTTTGTAAGCACTAGTACCTACTCTCTTAGGGGTTACTTAGACTATATAAATCAATGTAGAGGTCGAATATCTTCCCTCATCAAAAAATATTGTGAGCATGGATATTTCTCCTGGAGACATATTCCCATAATATACTCATGTCCCCAGGATGAACCTAGATCAAGGCCCCAGGTCTTCATCACTTTCTCAATCGATGTAGTTAAAAATGTGGAGGGAGATTTGGAATTTAGTGTTAGAAACCCCATTGGATGAGATAAAGGACTGATTGGGTCATCTTCTATTTATGTTTCCCAACCATGGTTTTGAGTGTTTTGATTATTCTACCCTTCACTTTCAGATGAAGGAGGTGATCTCCATGAGAGAACATAAGAGGGCCCTCAAATTGAGGGTGGTAGCATCTAAGACCTCCTCTTCAGTGAAGTTAAACTGAGATGAGGCTGTAAATGAAGTTTCCTGGCTTGCAGTGGAGGAAACTACTGAAAAGGATGTAGTCAAAGCATGGAAGGTTGAAGTTGACCGTCTAGTCTGAAATCAACTGTGTTCAAGAAGAACTATCATTGTTTTAGTGTGAACTTCATATATTAGATAAGATCTTATTGTAGTAACAAGGACTCCTTGATGTAGAAAAGAAATATAGGCTTTAATCCATTACTACGGTGGATGAGTTGCAATGAGTTGCATAAGTGGAAACCAAGTCTGTTGACCAGTTACACCAATATGTTACCTCCCTAGATCAGAGGCTTTCATATTTGAAAATGTTATTCTGATCACATTTTGTGATGGATTTTTAAATTTTCATCCTTTCTTTTAATCGTATATTCATTAAAGATGCTCTGATATGTAGAGATTCCTCCTTTTATTTTCTTTTAGTGAATTGATCTACTGAACTTTATATGATGTTGTACAGTTTTTATTTCATTCATGATGTGCATAGATTTTCACTCATCTAATATTATATGAACCACCAATGATACCCATCCTTTTCTTAATATCAAGTAAACCTAAATGTATGGATCTGAATATTACAATTTTAATATATTTTTATCCAGAAGTGCTCATGAATTCCCACCAACATGATATTCCTAAATAGAATCTATGCTCTAGTTATCTTGAGATTACATATTTTGTAAAAGGATAATTTGGATAGAATACATGTCTCAGAGGGAGAGTGATTTATCTTTTTCTGGATCTAATAAAATTGTCGAGAGAATCTTTATTTTTTACAATACCATGTGGTGATTTTTTTTAGTTCCTTGAAATGTGTGTTCAAGTTTTAAGAATCACTACTTCCAGGCCGTTTTCATTGGACTTATTCATGGAACCAGAAATTTACAACAGTTCTTTATCAAAAAGGGTCCTACTTTCCAAAGGTAGGCATTCATTGGGTTTGAACTTTACTATTCTTAAAAACATGCATTGGTCGAGAGGATGGGAGGTTAGACTCATCACACCCTTTTGGGTGGAATTATTGTCTAATCCAGGACTCTATTGATAAATTTAAGATATTTTCAGGAATCCTTATTAATTCAACAAGTATAAAAAAAGTTCCCCTTGGAATTTTCATTCACTTATTAACATGTGTAAAATTTAGAATCATCAGTATGTATTTAAGTTTCTTCATTAATGGAGATATCTGTATGTGTTAGAGGTTCTCCATCAATGGTATCCTCTCATATACTATTTAAATATTCTTTTAATCATTGTTATGATGATACTGGTTTTCAATCAACTCAGTGGGGCACTCTGTAATTTACTATCATCCAGGGAGACAAATGTTTGTTTTGATAATGGGATCATACCCATGAAATGGGCTACCTATGTATCTTTGTGAAAGGAATCAGAACCCTCATATTTCGGTGTGTATTAATGGGACACATCATACCTTTTAAGTTCATGTGATAAGGACCTAGTCGTACAGTTTAATGTCTTGTGGTATGGACATCTAAGCTAAAGGTGATTAGTCAAAGTTTGGTGTGGGACATATGCCTAAGCAGCCCAATGAACTTGGAAAGGATATGGGTTTCCAAGTAAGATTATACCATGTTGTGGATATGGCCCAAGGATAATAGGGATGATTTAAGGTGTCAGGTTTGAACTTCAAGGAGGATTCTTACTTATCCCAGGTGGATTGAAATCAAATCCCATGTAGTTCGATAAGTCTCATAGGAGAGTATAGTCCTCTGAGGGAAATGAGTTTGGGATTACTTCCTAGAAAGGATTCCTTGATAATTTGGGGGTTTAATTTGCGGCTTATTCCTAAGAAGTTTTCCTAGATTAAGGAAATTAGGATTCGATTCTTAAGGAAGATATTCAATGAGCTCAGGCCCTAAAAATGATTCCTACGTATCCCAATTATGGTGGGAATCAGAGTTCTCTTAGTTCATTCGATTGTGGGTGTTTGTGAAAATGTTCCAATCATCACAAATATATAATCCCATGTGAGTCATTCTTCTTGTGAGAAACAAGAGGATGTGAAAGTTTCAACAATAACACAGGCACTTTTCCTCCTTTTATAGTGGAAGAGGGTGCACCTACAGCGGTGAGGGTGGATGAGGGCGAGGCGATGAGCCTTCCCTCTATTTACTTTACATTGGACAAGGGTCCAATGAAAGGAATAGTGGATGAAGGATAGGGGATTATGCTAGGATGGATGCCCTAAAATTGATCTTGGTAGGTGAGGTAGACTTTTCATTCACTTTAATGGAATAGAAAGAATGAGCTTTACCTTCCCTACCAGAAATTTGAGGTTCTGACACTTTGATAAGGGAGAGTTCAGGACCCAAACCCTTATTCTCAAAACTGGGAACTTCCCAGCATTGTTCCTGGGAGAAAGGTCCATGTGACTTCGAATATACAAACCCAAAAACAATCCATTAATCATAACCCCATTGTTAAACAAATATAGGAAACCTCTAACTACAAATATACAAACCCAAAATAGGAGACATGCTGATGTGACTCTCCCAAAGGTTTGATAAGTCAAGACGTTTTGGTGGAGGCTCCAACTTAGTCCCTTTCAGATAAGGAAACCAATGAAGGAGATACCCGACCATGAATGGATTTTAAGAGGGTACATAATTTGTTATGTAGGTCGTATACCAAGATCTAGAGAATAGGTATTGCACGCAAGTGTTCCGCATTGGTAGCCTGAATTACTGTGTCATACAGTTGTACCTCTCAGGTGTGTTGTGTAGGTGTGTCACGCAGGTTTGTATGATGACTGAAGAATATATTTCACATAGGTAAACCAAGACTATGTAAATAATTTTGAAAGACTTTCAAAACATTCTTATCCTATTTAATTGTATCTTCTCTCATATTTTAGAGAGCTACATGAGACAATTTGAGGGATATGGATGAAAGATCTATGCAATGGTATCTTCAGGGAGTCTTTTAACTTTTTTAGTCTCTGAAATGGGGAGCCCAAGGCTCTTATTTATAAGCATGGATGGGGCCTAGGTGAAGGAATGTTTTCCATGTAGGTCCTCTACGTAGGTCCTCCACGTAGGTCTGTCGCATAGGGGTATAAAAAATATACTGTCGCGCAAGTCTGCCGTGTAGGTAAGCCATGTAGGTAAGTTGCGTAGCCCTTTGGAGGGTTTTGGATTTCCTTTTAATTCTTCAAACCTAGCCTTGGTATTTAGAAATATCCAGGTCTATCTTCATAGTCATTTTGTATTCTTAATTATTGTCAACAAAATCCCCCCCCCCTCCCCATCAGGATTTGATATGATTAGAAAGAGGGTCAAGTCATGAGGTAAAATTGTAGGGAAAAGACTATGGTTTAACTGTTGGAAAGTGCAAGTTTTATATGGAGATAATTTACGTAGGTATGTCGTGTAGTGTTTCCATGCAAGTATGTCATGGAGATCTATGTTCTTCTATAAATAGGTTCGATCCTTTGTGATTTTTTTCATCTGTGCTTCCAAATTTTCCGGATCTCATTGCATAGCTATTTTGACTAGCCTCAACGCATTATGATATTGGGTAGCCTCCTTGAAATTTTCTCATGGTGAAACTACATTATCTATGGAGCTGCATGAAAGGACTCCATTGAAGTATTTGTGCTAGGAACCTTGTCGAAGGACCTACACGACGGACCTCGTCGAAGGACCTACACGAACAGTTTCCTTCGCTAATTTTTTTTCCATTTCCTTTAAGTTGAAATTTGATTTTTTTCTCAAATAAAAATTCCAACCTAATGAGGGGAGTTTGGTAATTCTTTTTTAGGAAATGGCTCATTTTATAACCTCTACTGAAGAATATATGTCTCGACAAAATGAAATGATGAAGATCTTCATAAGAGACAATTATGACATTGTTGAAAGTACTCTTCCTAGACTATATAAAGGTTTAATTTTGTATAAACGTGAATATCCACAAAGTACTTATTTACCCCTGTATGGGCATGGAATTTTACAAGATGACCATGTTCCATATATTAAAAGAAGTAATTCCAAATGACTTGGTTTCTTCAATTATCTAACTATAACTGCATGAATATTAGTGCAAGGGGGGTGCCAGTACATGAAGGAACAATCCATATTGGTTGCATCCTACATCACAGTGGTTGTACTCCTAATATGAAGGATCATGTTGTAGAGCCAAGGTGACATTCCTATGATTCAACTTTTCAGGATTCTCAGATAGATCAGTCTAATTGTTGGAAGGAAGATTGGGATCTTCGTTCTGGAGGAGGTGTGAAACCTGAATGGATGTTGGAATGTTGGGTGCGTTGGACTTGTGCAGAATTCCAGAAAGAGTTTTTAGATGTTTATATTTACGAATCTATTTGGATGGGATAAACTTATGTTTATAAAAATGATTTCATTCCTGAATTACTGAGCTTATGGAGTCTGAAAACGAATTATT
Source organism: Viscum album (assembly GCA_963277665.1). Classification (NCBI taxonomy): domain Eukaryota; kingdom Viridiplantae; phylum Streptophyta; class Magnoliopsida; order Santalales; family Viscaceae; genus Viscum; species Viscum album. Next base: position 713,234,997 of record OY728143.1, on the reverse strand, counting down.
TTCATTTGATGCACGGTGAAGTTGGCATTAGTTTGTGGGATATCTACCAAATATCTAGATTTCCCATTCTGGGGGAAATGTATGACAAATTTATTTCTCTGACTACAACTTGTGGTGATGTTACCAGAACACCACCATTGGCTCATGAACTATTCAAAAAAGTAAAGAAAGTTCCCAAAGAAAAGAAATATATTCATTCCAGGGTGTGGATGGAAGCCTTTTTAGAACCAACAACAGAGAAAGGTCCCACATGTGGACTTCCTACTATTTGTCCTTCTGTAAATAATCGGGGTAGTTCAAGCAGATATTATCCTACAATAGAAAGATGCGACTATAAGCACTAGGGATACAAAGTCAAATTTGACATTGATGCATAGATACGCTTTTCCACCTTTCTTTCCAAGTGGATAAGAATTTAATTTCTTATAGTTTGTGAGTTTGGAGGTAGTGTAAGGCCATGGAATTTTTTTCATTGTAGATAAATTGGTAGAAGGGACGTATATTGGTTTAGAAACTCTTGTGTTAGCAAGAATTTACTATTCCCTACTATATTTATACAATGGGAGGGCTCCATTTAGAATTTCATGGCCATTACAAGTGTTGTGGGGATGGATTGAAGAACACTGTTTTTCGTACTTAGTGTTGAATTTAGCTAGAATCACCAATGGTCGATTCACTCCATTTTTACATAAGGTTTCTAGTATTCAGCCTCAAAATTTGAAACCTGATGTTGTGCTAAAGGAATAGAATGTATTAGTAGAATTCAGTTTCTTTCCTTTTGGTAACCCACCAACTGGAACGTTTATTGATGATGGTAAAGAAAAGAATTATGAGCTGAGGTCTTATATGATGGAATTAAGAGATGGTGTATTATCGACCAGGATTGATGCTGAAATTATCTTTGAGGCTTACGTACCATATATTTTTTCTTTTCATTTCAGACTTCTTCAACAATCAAACACTTTTACACCCACTTATGTTATAAATGATAAACACCCAATGGTTGTGAGGCAATTATGTACTCTAACAGCTTTAGAGGCATCCAAATTTTCGATTACATTACCTCCATCATATGTGTCAATCAGATTAGAAGATAGATATGCCAAAGCTTGGGCTTCTTCATGTTCTCAAGGGAATTTGACAAAAGAAATATATCGAGTGGTAGCTACAACAACTATTGTTAATGTAAATCTTCACAAGAGGTATAACAGGAAGAATAGGGAAAGAGAAGCAATACCTCTGATTCCATGGATATCCAGTCACCGCCATAAAAACGAGGTTCCTATTCCATCTATTAAACTTTTTGAAGAAGAAGGGAGGCATAAAGTGGCTCACCAGTCAGAAGGTGTTGAATCTCTTCCACAATCAACCATACTGAGATTGATTTATATGTAACACTTATCCATTCACCATTGGGAGAGTGTGAATTGTGATCTTATGGATTCGTGGGAATTCCTATAGCATGGAATTCGAATACCATATGTGGGTGACATTAAGGCACCTTCTGATTTCAATCTGGATAATAACCTGGATGAAGTACATGAGTATATGTAACGCCCCGACCCCAGTTACCCAGAGTCGGTGCATTATTACTTAACATTGGTATGATCACAAGAAAGATCAAATCTCGAAAGACCGATTGGTTTAGTAGTCTTGGAAACACTAGATATATTCATAAGTCTTACATTACATCATAAAATGAAAAACTAATACAAAAACATATTGTCTCCATAATCCACACTCATATCCCCACATAATATCCCTGTAGGTCATTCATAATTTACTTCTTTACTTCCTGGGAAAAATAAAACATAGAAAAGGGGTGAGCTCAAATGCCCAGTAAGGATAACAATATAGCGGAAACTTTCATAAATAAGAATAAACATTTAAGGAAATGTATAACTAAAACAAAATCCTTTCAAACATGAACTTACAACATGGTATGGCATAAATAAAATGAAATAATTCCATTTACTTATTCACATGGATATTCTACTAATCGAATAATCACATGAAAAAATCAATAACCACTTTCATAATGTTGGAATGCATAATGCCAGACTATCATAACCACATAGTCAAGGCCTCGTGCCAAGACTACAAATAAGATTTTGTCAAGGCCTTGTGCCAAGACACTAGTTTGTCTCATGAGACCTACCGATGCATCGAGGAGCTATAGCGGGCTCCACCCGTCACATATTAAGTCCAATGCATTCCCATATGAAAAGGTTTAAACATAACATAAACATTCGTATTAAAACTAGCATACGAAATGTCAATACTTTCACCATAAACTATGAATGGTATAAATATAGCAAATCCACAGTCAAACATATCAAAAAACCTTCAATACAATATATAAGTTTTGTATCATAATAAATCAACTTCAAATAATCTTAAAATCCATAAAAGGATGTTAACATAGATGAAATCAAAATTCTTTTTAAAGAAATATCTCCTTTTATTTTGAAATCATTTAAGATCCATATAAAATAAAACATTTTCTTTGAAAATAATCTTATAAGCTTGTAAGGGAAGTTATGAAGATTTTATAACGGCGGAAAATAGCCGCACCCGCCGTATAAGTTAAAAAAACATTCTTACCTTAATTCTGTCGAAAAGGTTAAAAAGGACCTTGTTTTGAAAACGACAGAAAGATTCCTTTATAAACCTCTTATAAAAAGTCAAACAAGGGTATAAATGACTTTAACCCATATTCTTGTAAATAATAAATATGTTTTGAATTACATTTCTAAGAAACATGGATGTGGATGATAAAGAAATCCCAGTAGATTATTACGTATAAACAACCTCGGATAATGAAGAGATTGTGGAATAACCCTTACCTTGTACTTTTCCTTGGTTGGGGTAGGTTAACCTCCTGTATAATGGTGAAATAATTGTTACTAAATTATACAAGAATCATATACATTAATATGATATCATATATGATCTTTTAATATCGATTTATAATAATATCTTAGTATTATTGTTGTTTCGGGTGTTAACTTACTTGTTTTCTTTTATATGTTTTGTTACGTAAGACATTTTTGTAAAGGATAGGTTGTATATTATTCATATCTAGAATGATATCAAGTCCTTAAACATCATTTTTAAATCATCAAAAGATAATTATACTTGAATGGATACGATGGAGAATGAATCTCATCGCGTTCGTGGAGACGGTAGTCCGTACGTACGCACGAGTGACAATATCATTCTTTCGATATTAAAATAATATATAAATGGTTGTTATATCATATATACAGAATCATTATCATGTTTTATTTATTATTTACATGAGTTACATATCATTATTATACCCATACAAATAATAATATATTGAATAACAATTACACCACGACGTGGAGACGGTAAGCCGTACGTACGCACGTATGGTGACATGTTATTCAAAGGGTGGATAGAATACTGAATATGGTTGTACCATATTTATAATAACATAAAAGTATATATATGATACTGGAGTTATTATTTTAGAATGGTAACAACAAAGGAAGAAGAAGTGGAAGAAGAAATGAACTTGGAAAAGGGTGGTGAAATCATTACCTCTTCTTCGGGTTCTTCCTTTTGATTTGATCAAAAGGGCTCCTTAGGTTGGCTTTCTGATCAAACTAAGGCCCCTAGGTTGTAGTGAGGTAAGTTGGGAGAGTATTTGGGTAGAGTTTGGCCGAACCAAAAGGCTTTGAAGGTGTGAAGAAATGAGAAGGAGGAGTGCCCTTTTATAAGAGGGGTGAGGGGAACCTTTGGAAAAGCTAGAAATATTAATTTATAATAAATTAATATTCGGTTTATAATGGCTCCAAAGTTGATTATTCAAAGTTTAAGGTGGGGATAGGTCAAAAACCACTCAACGAATAGAATTTAGACAGTTTTGGGTACTTATATTAACCTTATCTTTAAGTATTAACTCTAAGTTAATTAGTTTCACTTTTACAATGTCTCTTTGTATTTTTATATTATATGGTTAATAAACTTACCATATACATACAAGCGACCTCCAAGTGGTCCATTAATGATACATCTATCATGATATAAGTCTCTTGTCCGAACCTTATATTTTTAGGAATTTAATATCAATTAATAATATAATATTTGTTTTAAAAACTCTTTTATGTCAATTTTGACACTATTCAATAGTTTTTTTTTGAAACTCATAAAAGATTGATTACTTCGAAAAAAGTCAATTAAATCAATACTAATATATCATATTATTCTATAAAATTATTTTAATTCATTAAAAGTTTCATATTATATTTATTTGGGTATTTATAATATCAATTATTTTAATTTTTCACTATTATAGTAATTACTGCATCATCATTGTGTCATAAATAAATTAAATTATTTAATGTCTAAAAATTATAAATAAAATATCATTATGTATTAAATCTTTTTATCTTTCTAAGGAATATTTATAATCTAAAATCCAACATATATAACCCTCTGTAACAATTGTTTTGTTAAAAGATATATGCTTGTGTCATTTTTGTATTTATTTTAACTTAATTAAAATAAAGTGTCATTATCACTTACAAGTGGATCCATGAGGTCCCAAAATCGACTCAAAGATGCCTATGGTCGAAAATGTATCAACAAATAAGTCTAGGACACGTTTTAGGGTAATTTATTATTATAATATTATTTTTTAACCCTTATTTACCGGATTTACCCTTAACCATGGTAAATAAAATATTTACCGCAGTAATTATTCAAAATGTCTAAAAATAAAAGTTACCTATTTACACAATTTGAACATCCTGATTCCAAATATGGAATCCATTTTTCTAAATTCAAAACACAGAAGTGGCAGAAATTAATTTAAAATTAATTCCCGCTGTCAAAACAAAAAGCGTGTTTTTAAGAGATAATAACTATCAAAAGATTGACACTTGTTTATGTTCGGTTTAATTGTAAAATTATGTCCAATGACCAAAATTATATTAAATGGTAAAAATATATTCTAAATATACTTTAAAACACCTCAAATTAATAATTTATCACTATTAATTATTTTGATTAAAAAATTTGTTTTTAATTAAAATTTAGTAATTTTCACTATTCATCAAAATATGAAAGTTATCCGAAAAGTACCAAAATTTCACCTTAGGCTAAATTAGATATTCCGAATCCAAAAATGAAGTCCATTGTGAAATATAAAATATATATAATTTTAAAAAGTAGGTATTACTATTCATAACGGCTAGTTTGATTGGTTGTTAGAACTCGGTGTTGCGTACAACACACGCTATCGCATTATTCAAAGAGAAGCGTACCGTAGAAGCTTGGGGTGTTACATTCTCCCCTCCTTCAAATAATTTCGTCCTCAAAATTTCTAGAATACTATCTCATGAAGAGACTCGGGTGGTTCTTCATCATAAGTTCCTCGGGTTCCCACGTTGCCTCTTCCATCTTATGGTTTCTCCACAAAACTTTTACCAGACGTGTCGTCCGGTTTCTCAGTACTTGTTCTCTCGTATCAAGAATCCTGACGGGCTCTTCACAATAGGAAAGATCGGGTTCCAGTTCTAATTTCTCATAGGTGAGTACATGCGTTGGATCAGGCATGTATTTCCTCAACAGAGATACGTGGAACACATCGTGAACTTTGGAGAGACTTGGCGGCATTGCCAATCGGTAAGCTACAACCCCAATTCGTTCTAGAATTTCGAAAGGTCCGATGTACCTGGGACTCAATTTACCTTTCTTACCAAAACGTATGACTCCCTTCCACGGAGATACCTTCAGGAAAACATGATCACTGACTTGAAATTCCAAATCCTTCCTTCGATTATCGGCATAGCTCTTCTGCCTACTTTGTGCTTCTTTGATGTGATTTTGGATTACTTTCACCTTTTCCACCGTTTCCTCCACCAGTTCTGGGCCTACAAGTTTTCTTTCACCAACGTCATCCCAACAGGTTGGTGTACGACATCTCTTTTAGTATAACGCTTCATATGGTGCCATCTGAATACTCAAATGGAAGCTATTGTTATAGGAAAATTCTACCAGAGGTAAATATTGATCCACATACCCTGAAAGTCAAGTGAGCAAGATCTCAACATGTCTTCTAAGGTTTGAATAGTCCGTTCTGATTGTTTGTCTGTCTGAGGGTGGTAAGCAGTGCTCAAATGAAGTTCAGTATCCAGGGATTTCTGAAGACTTTTCCAAAATCTTGAAGTAAAACGGGGATCACGATCAGAAACAATTGATAAGGGTACTCCATGAAGTCTCACAACTTCATTAATATATAGTCTTGCTAAACGTTCCAGGGGTAGATCTTCTCTTATAGCAAGAAAATGTGGTGACTTGGTAAGACGATCAACAATAACCCATATTGCATCATTCCTTCTAGGAGTCTTTGGTAGCCCCATGACAAAGTCCATAGTAATATTGTCCCATTTCCACTCCGGTATGGGGAGAGGTTTCATGACTCCTCCAGGCTGTTGCCTTCCAGCTTTCACTTGTTGACAAACCATACATCTTGACACAAAATCAGCAATCTCCCTCTTCATGTTGTCCCACCAAAAATGTTCCTTCAAATATCTATACATTTTGGTGCTCCCAGGGTGTATAGAGAAATTGAAACTATGAGCATCATCCAGCAATTCCCTTTTTAGATCAGGTATATCGGGAACACAAAGTCTCTTCCCGAATTTCAAAATTCCATCTTCATACACAAAGTCTCTCAATCTCCCATCATTCACAGCTTTAATCTTCTTTTGAAATTCTTCATCATCAGTCTGAGTACTCTTAATCCTTTCTATTAAATATGGTTTGGCAACCATTTGAAAAAGAAATGATGTTTCGCCTTCCCTGGTTATTCCCATGTCCATCTTCACTAGATCCATGAAAATTGGATCCCTTTCAATTCTCATATTGTTCAAAACTCCATGGTCTTTTCTACTCAAAGCATCTGCCACCTTGTTTGCCTTCCCCGGGTGGTAGTGTATCGTGTAATCATAATCCTTGAGTAATTCAAGCCATCTCCTTTTCCTCATGTTGAGTTATTTTTGTGAGAAAATATACTTCAAACTCTTGTGATCAGTATAAATCTCACATTTTTCACCATAGAGGTAGTGCCTCCATATCTTCAAAGCAAAGATCACAGCTGCTAACTCGAGATCATGAGTAGGATAGTTTTTTTCATGAATTTTCAACTGTCGTGATGCATAGGCAATAACTCTATCATTCTGCATAAGGACACAACCAAGTCCTTTCTTCGATGCATCACTATAAATAACGAACCCATCATTCCCCGATAGTAGAGTCAATATAGGAGCATTGACTAATATTTTCTTCAGTTCTTCAAAACATTCTTCACACTCTTTTGTCCAAACAAATTCAACCCCTTTATGTGTGAGCTTCGTTAATGGGTTAGCCAATCGGGCAAAATTCTGGACGAAACGTCGATAATAACCTGCCAAACCAATAAAACTGCGTACCTCAGTTATACTCGTAGGTGCTGGCCATTCTTGGATTGCCTTGGTCTTAGAAGGATCAACAGAGATTCCATCTTTAGAGAAAATATGTCCAAGAAAAGAAATCTCCTGAATCCATAATTCACACTTGCTAAACTTCCCATATAATTCATGCCTCCTCAGAGTCTTCAAGATAATGCGCAAGTGATTTTCATGATCTTCGTAGGTTTTGGAGTATACCAATATATCATCAATAAATACCACCACAAATTCATCAAGATACTCCTTGAAAACTCTATTCATCAGATCCATGAATACAGAGGGTGCATTAGTCAATCCAAACGGCATTACAGTAAACTCGTAATGCCCGTACCTGGTTCGAAATGCTGTCTTCGGAATGTCTTCCTTCTTCACACACAACTGATGGTATCCAGATCGAAGGTCAATCTTTGAGAAGTATTGAGCTCCATGCAGTTGGTCAAATAAATCATCAATACGAGGTAGGGGATACTTGTTCTTTATCGTTATAGCATTGATCTCCCTGTAGTCGATACATAACCTCATAGATCCATCTTTCTTTTTAACAAAAAGAACAGGGGCTCCCCATGGAGAAACACTAGGGCGAATAAATCCCTTATTACTCAATTACTCTAGTTGTTTCTTTAGTTCGACTAACTCTACAGTGGCCATTCTATAAGGGGTCTTCGATATAGGCCTTGATCCAGGAATCAAATCAATGGAAAACTCAACTTCTCGTTCTGGAGGATGTCCAGGTAAATCTTCTGGAAATACATCTACAAATTCTTTCACAACAGGTACATCCTCTATTTGAACATTCCTTTCCTCACCGACAGTTATTTCATTCTCTTCCTCCCCAATAATTGAATTAAGTTGAGCTATTGGGGGTGGATCTAAATAAGAATTAGGTGGTGACGATTCTGCTCTAAAGATAAGGTGTTCCTTATCATTATCATCAAGAATCGTAACCTCTTTCTTCTTACAATAAATATTCGCATCATAGTCTGAAAGCCAATCCATACCGAGGATTATATCAAACTCAATCATAGGTATGACGATGAGATCAGCAGATAAATAAAATTTATGTGCTCTAATGGGGACTGATTCACAAAACTTTGTTGCAATGATACTTCCCTTAGGAGTTTTAATTGAAAACTCCATTATTAAATCAAATTGGAAATATCTAATTTTCATAGCAAACTGGGAATATATGAAACAATGAGACGATCTAGAGTCAAATAATGCATTTTCTAAACTTGAGGAAACCATTAAATTACCTGCCACCACGTCTTTTGGAGCTTCTACCTCTGCAGTAGTGATAGCATAAGCCTGGCCTTGATCCCTTGGCCTTTTCTGAGGTAAGTTCTCCTGACGCTTAGGACATGCATTTGCATAATGCCCCATCTCCCTGCAATTGTAGCACTGAACGTTGGTGGCTTCCTTCTTCCCTTTGCAATCACGAGCTTGGTGGCCTTTTTCACCACACTTGTAACAGACTCTCATTCCCTTTAAGAAAGCCCCGGGGTGTTTCTTCCCGCATTTACCACAAGATGGATATTAAACCTTTCCCTTCTTCCCCTTATTTCCATTCCCAGATTGATCAGCAGGTCTCTTCTTCCCTTGCTTTGCTTTAAAGTCATAAGACTTAGATAATTCCTTTTCGGTCTTGATAGCACATGAGACAATGTCTTCGTACGATGAAAAGGATTGTGAGACTAATGCTCGACGGATAAATGGTTTTAACCCATCAAAGAAACGATCAATCTTACTTCTTGGGTGGCGAATATAATCTCCATCATACCTCGCTAACCTTGTAAAGTTAGCCTCATACTTTGTGACATTCTCATCCTCCTTTTGTCTCAGACTCAGAAATTGCCTTTCCATATCTGCTCGATGGTCGCGAGGAAAGTATTTTTCTAAAAACAGATCTTTGAACTCCCTCCACTCCATATTTGATACTTCATCATCTTCCTTCGTATTTTGAATCAATGACCACCATTGATCAGCATCTCCAGTGAGGCGGTAAACTGCCATGATAACTTTTTCCCTTTCACTGCTCCCCAAAGCCTGAAATATTTTTTCTAGGGAAAATATCCATTTCTCAGCTACTAAGGGATTTGTACTCCCATTGAATGTTGGTGGTTGTTGCCTCATGAATCGATCTAACATTGATCCTCCACGCTGCGGATCAGGGTGCTCCATACGGGTAAGGTTATTATTCATAACCTGAGTAAGTTGTCCCAGTATGGTGATTAGCTGATCAGCACCAGTTGCATCACCAGCCCCACTATAATTATCTTGATCAGGAGGGAAATCCCTACATGGAGTGCGTGCATTGATACGGTTTCCATTTCTTCCACTAGGCGCCATTTCTAAATAATGGAATAAACTAGATCAGTTTATGAATCAAAATACATAATCCCATACTTATAAAACACTTAACATAAATTGAACTATTTATGGATATAATCCATAATCATAAGAATTTTTTCTTTGAGAAAGTATATACTCATAATCCCTTCAAAATGATTTGTAAAGAAAATGAGATTTATCCTAAGCATATCCCCCGGGAGTGTCGTAACCAAGAGTGCAGCAAGGCCCGTTGTCATGCACCAGTTCCCGTTCGAGTCTAGCTCAAAGAGGTGTTTTAGGGTTTTACCCCTAGGTACATCTGTGCCAGAGTCGCCTCTACCTGCTCGTATCCAGACAGGGATGTATTGCTCGGAAAACTCACAAAATCTCTACAATACCAAAAATCTAGGAAGTTCTTCTATACTAATCCTCAAAGTTCATCTTAGGTCTACGTGCTCTAATCAGAGTTTATCTAAATCTAGCTTCTAAGGTTTGTAATAAACTTCCTCTGATACCAACTGTAACGCCCCGACCCCAGTTACCCAGAGTCGGTGCATTATTACATAACATTGGTATGATCACAAGAAAGATCAAATCTCGAAAGACCGATTGGTTTAGTAGTCTTGGAAACACTAGATATATTCATAAGTCTTACATTACATCATAAAATGAAAAACTACTACAAAAACATATTGTCTCCATAATCCACACTCATATCCCCACATAATATCCCTGTAGGTCATTCATAATTTACTTCTTCACTTCCTGGGAAAAATAAAACATAGAAAAGGGGTGAGCTCAAATGCCCAGTAAGGATAACAATATAGCGGAAACTTTCATAAATAAGAATAAAAATTTAAGGCAATGTATAACTAAAACAAAAGCCTTTCAAACATGAACTTACAACATGGTATGGCATAAATAAAATGAAATAATGCCATTTACTTATTCACATGGATATTCTACTAATCGAATAATCACATGCAAAAATCAATAACCACTTTCATAATGTTGGAATGCATAATGCCAGACTATCATAACCACATAGTCAAGGCCTCGTGCCAAGACTACAAATAAGATTTTGTCAAGGCCTTGTGCCAAGACACTAGTTTGTCTCATGAGACCTACCGATGCATCGAGGAGCTATAGCGGGCTCCACCCGTCACATATTAAGTCCAATGCATTCCCATATGAAAAGGTTTAAACATAACATAAACATTCGTATTAAAACTAGCATACGAAATGTCAATACTTTCACCATAAACTATGAATGGTATAAATATAGCACATCCACAGTCAAACATATCACAAAACCTTCAATACAATATAGAAGTTTTGTATCATAATAAATCAACTTCAAATAATCTTAAAATCCATCAAAGGATGTTGACATAGATGAAATCAAAATTCTTTTTAAAGAAATATCTCATTTTATTTTGAAATCATTTAAGATCCATATAAAATAAAAAATTTTCTTTGAAAATAATCTTATAAGCTTGTAAGGGAAGCTTTGAAGATTTTATAACGGTGGAAAATAGCCGCACCCGCCGTATAAGTTAAAAAAACATTCTTACCTTAATTCTGTCGAAAAGGTTAAAAAGGACCTTGTTTTGAAAACGACGAAAAGATTCCTTTATAAACCTCTTATAAAAAATAAAACAAGGGTATAAATGACTTTAACCCATATTCTTGTAAATAATAAATATGTTTTGAAATACATTTCGAAGAAACATGGATGTGGATGATAAAGAAATCCCAGTAGATTATTACGTATAAACAACCTCGGATAATGAAGAGATTGTGAAATAAACCTTACCTTGTACTTTTCCTTGGTTGGGGTAGGTTAACCTCCTGTATAATGGTGAAATAATTGTTACTAAATTATAAAAGAATCATAAACATTAATATGATATCATATATGATCTTTTAATATCGATTTATAATAATATCTTAGTATTATCATTGTTTCGGGTGTTAACTTACTTGTTTTCTTTTATATGTTTTGTTACGTAAGACATTTTTGTAAAGGATAGGTTGTATATTATTCATATCCATAATGATATCAATTCCTTAAACATCATTTTTAAATCATCAAATGATAATTATACTTGAATGGATACGATGGAGAATGAATCTCATCGCGTTCGTGGAGACGGTAGTCCGTACGTACGCACGAGCGACAATATCATTCTTTCGATATTAAAATAATATATAAATGGTTTTTATATCATATATAAAGAATCATTATCATGTTTTATTTATTATTTATATGAGTTACATATCATTATTATACCCATCCAAATAATAATATATTGAATAACAATTACACCACGACGTGGAGACGGTAAGCCATACGTACGCACGTATGGTGACATGTTATTCAAAGGGTGGATAGAATACTGAATATGGTTGTACCATATTTATAATAACATCACAGTATATATATGATACTGGAGTTATTATTTTATAATGGTAACAACAAAGGAAGAAGAAGTGGAAGAAGAAATGAACTTGGAAAAGGGTGGTGAAATCATTACCTCTTCTTCGGGTTCTTCCTTTTGATTTGATCAAAAGGGCTCATTAGGTTGGCTTTCTGATCAAAATAAGGCCCCTATGTTGTAGTGAGGGAATTTGGGAGAGTATTTTGGCAGATTGTGGCCGAACCAAAAGGCTTTGAAGGTGGGAAGAAATGAGAAGGAGGAGTGCCCTTTTATAAGAGGGGTGAGGGGCACCTTTGGAAAAGCTAGAAATATTAATTTATAATAAATTCATATTCGGTTTCTAATGGCTCCAAAGTTGATTATTCAAAGGTTAAGGTGGGTATAGGTCAAAAACCACTCAACCAATAGAATTTAGACAGGTTTGGGAACTTATATTAACCTTATCTTTAAGTATTAACTCTAAGTTAATTAGTTTCACTTTTACAATGTCTCTTTGTATTTTTATATTATATGGTTAATAGACTTACCATATACATACAAGCGACCCCCAAGTGGTCCATTAATGATACACCTATCATGATATAAGTCTCTTGGCCGAACCTTATATTTTTAGGAATTTAATATCAATTAATAATATAATATTTGTTTTAAAAACTCTTTTATGTCAATTTTGACACTATTCAATAGTTGATTTTTTTAAAACTCATAAAAGATTTATTAATTCGCAAAAATTCAATTAAATAAATACTAATATATCATATTATCCTAGAAAAGTATTTTAATTCATTAAAAGTTTCATATTATATTTATTTGGGTATTTATAATATCAATTCTTTTGATTTTTCACTATTATATTAATTACTGCATCATCATTGTGTCATAAATAAATTAAATTATTTAATGTCTAAAAATTATAAATAAAATATAATTATGTAGGAAATATTTTTATCTTTCTAAGGAATATTTATAATCTAAAATCCAACATATATAACCCTCGGTAACAATTGTTTTGTTAAAAGATATATGCTTGTGTCATTTTTGTATTTATTTTAACTTAATTAAAATAAAGTGTCATTATCACTTACAAGTGGATCCATGGGGTCCCAAAATCGACCCAAAGATGACTATGGTCGAAAATGTATCAAAAAATAAGGCTAGGACACGTTTTAGGGTAATTTGGTATTATTATAATATTATTTGTTAACCCTTATTTACCGGATTTAACCTTAACCATGGTAAATAAAATATTTACCACAGTAATTATTCAAAATGTCTAAAAATAAAAGTTACCTATTTACAAAATTTGAACATCTTGATTCCAAATATGGAATAAATTTTTCAAAATTCAAAACACAGAAGTGGAAGAAATTAATTTAAAATTAATTCCCGCTGTCAAAACAAAAAGCGTGTTTTTAAGAAATAATAACTATCAAAAGATTGACACTTGTCTATGTTCGGTTTAATTGTAAAATTATGTCCAATGACCAAAATTATATTAAATGGTAAAAATATATTCTAAATATACTTTAAAACACCTCAAATTCATAATTTATCACTATTAATTATTTTGATTAAAAAAGTTGTTTTTAATTAAAATTTAGTAATTTTCACTATTCATCAAAATATGAAAGTTATCCGAAAAGTACCAAAATTTCACCTTAGGCTAAATTAGATATTCCGAATCCAAAAATGAAGTCCATTTTGAAATATAAAATATATATAATTTTAAAAAGTAGGTTTTACTATTCATAACGGCTAGTTTGATTGGTTGTTAGAACTCGGTGTTGCGTACAACACACGCTATCGCATTATTCAAAGAGAAGCGTACCGTAGAAGCTTGGGGTGTTACAGTATATTATGGAGATGGAGGATTTTATATATGAAGCTAATGAAAAAAATACTAACCTCTAAATGAGTATCTCATATGATGGACATAGGAATATGTGAAGGGGTAATTATTGACCCTGAGGAGGAGTGACATATTTATGTTAATACTGATAATGTATTTTCCTTTTCTTTTTTCTCAACTCTACTTTACCATTCATTATCATTAATCTTGATGAAATGTACTTCTGTAGCTTTAATGAAGGGAAGGAAACTCCATACCAGTTCTTGAATCACAAATGTATGGGCCTGCAGGTTCTTCCATCAGCACATCGAATGATCCTCCCAGGTCTTCAGAACATTATCCAGGAGAGAGAATCATGACTGGGGTAATGACGACGGATAATACTCAGCCATTACCTCAAGTTTCTCCTAGAAAGAGGAGTGTTTAGATTTCTCCTTAATTTTATGAAAATAAACACAAGAGATCAATTAGATTAGTCTGAAGTGTTTTCCAAAGGAGTAAGTATTTATACTGTCTTCAAGGAATTATAATTTTCTCAATACACTCTAGTGATCACATTTATCCTCTTACAGGATCTGCGTCTCTCTCCCCTCTCAAGGGACTAAGAGCTGATTCTTCAAGACCAGAGAGGGAAACTCCAGGAGAAACTTAGGTTCATTTTGATGGATCTACTACTTTAGTAGGTAAAACATCAAAAGAATCAGTTGTACCCACTCCTGTCTCTACTAAGAGAGAGAGAAAACATGGTAAGTCAAATAAATTTCTCTTGAATATTAAATTCATTGATAATATTTTTATTTTCAACATATCTCAGATCAGTTTACTTTACCAATGGATCCTTCAATAACCAATTCTGATATTCCTATTGCTCTAAAAGAAAGAAATGAATACCTAGGGAAGTCTGAGATAAAAAATTTTGTTGACCCAAACTTGGAAGGATCTGCTGATGTTGTACCAATTAAATAACCAATGGAATAGAATGTCAGTAGATCCAATTTGGGCATCAACCAACTTTTTTTGGATACCTTAAATGGTGAGGATGCTATAACATTCCAAGCCGCATACACTAAAATGATGGAATCCCTTAATCCAAATATTTATATTCTAGGTTCCATCAAGGAGTTTGGTGATTTTCATGTGGAATTGCAAGGATGTAAGTTCTAATTCTTACACCTTCCATACATAATTTTTCTTATTTTACTTGATACTTCACATAAAAGTTCACCTTATGCATCTTTATCTATATAAAATATTGCAAAGGCTCTTCATGAACGGGGAATTCCACTCTATCCTTATTCTATTGAAGTTGGAGGGATACCTATAGAGGACTCTGTAACACCCTGAGATTTTATGAAAAATATTCTTTTAATTTTATTAATGTCTGGTGTTGTACACTACACCAAAAGGAGCTTGCACAACATGCATCCTTGACATGCCTCGCATTACACACAATCGCAACCTTCCTCGATAGCATGTGTAGTACGCAATAACGAGTTTCACTAAACAACAATATGCTATTAAAATATTATTAAAACTAGCCGTTATGAATATTAATAACCACTTTTTGAAATTTTGTAAATTTTATTTTTCAAAATGGACTTCATTTTTGGATTCGGAATATTGAAATTAGCTTAGGGTGAAATTTTGGTACTTTTCGGATAACTTTCATTTTCTGATGAATAGTGAAAATTACTAAATTTTAATTAAAAACAACCGTTTTAATCGAAATAATTAATAGTGATGAATTATTAATTTTAGTGGTTTTAAATTATATTTAGAATATATTTTTACAATTTAATACAATTTTGGTCATTGGATGTAATTTCACATTTAAACCAGACATAAACAAGTATCAATCTTTTGATAGTTATTATCTCTTAAGAACACGCTATTTTTTTTGACAACGGGAATTAATTTTTAAATTAAGTAATGCAAATGATATGTTTTGAATTTGGTAAAATATACATCATTTTTCAATTCATAATATCAAATATATCTTAGGGCGAATTTTTGGTATTTTTCTGGAAACTTTCATTTTTTGATTAATAGTGAAACCACTAAGTGGTAGTTAAAAAAATGAATTTTTCATAAAACTGAATTTTACCGCTTCTGTGAGTGGAATTTCAAAAATCTGAGAGACACGGTTGATGTCAATAAGTAAAATGTGGTTCAATGAGATGAAAATAATTTTTTGGTGAATAGTAACTTTTTACTTTTCTTACCACGGTTAAAAGTAAATAGGGTAATTAAGGGTAAAAATGATATTATTATTACCCTAACACATGTCCTAATTCTATTGGATAAGTGTACTTCGACCAAAAAAAACCTTAGGAATAAAATATAACCATTTAGGCCCACTTGGATTAGATTAGGACATTTATTATTAATTTATTTAAAGAAAGGTTACAATAGTTAAAATCAAAGTTTAATAAGTATATTATTTTTAATATAAGGTTATACATAAGATAAATTCAACTATAAATATTAATTAGAAAGATAAAAATATTTCCTACATAATGGTATTTTATTTGTAATTTTTAGACATTAAATAATTTAATTTATTTATGACACAAAGATGATGCAGTAATTATCTTATTAGTGAAATATTGACATAATTGATGTTATAAATACAAAAATAAATGTAATTTGAGACTTTTTATGAATTACACTAATTTTCTAGGTTAATATGACATGTTAGTATTGATATAATTAATTTTTTTCGAACAAATCAGTCTGTTATGATTTTCACAAAAATCAATTACTAAATAGTGTCAAAATTGACATAAAATAGTTTTTAAAACAAATATTATATTATTAATTGTTATTTTATTCCTAAAAATATAAGGTTCGGCCAAATGACTTAAATAAGGTTATATATATTAGTAATAAACAACTTGGGGTTCGTTTGGCTTCTTATAGTAAGTTTATTAACCTTATAGTGTAAGAACACAAAAAGACACGGTAAAAGTAAAATTATCTAACTTAATGTTAAATCTAAATGATAAGGTTAAAATAGGAACCTAAACTTGTCAAAATTATATTTGATGAGAGTATTTCGACCCATACCTACCTTATATTTGAAATAAATCAATTTGGATCTATTTAAAACCGAATTTGGCTTTATAATAAAATAATATTTTTAGTTATTCCAAAGGTGCCCCTCTCCTCCCTTATAAAGGGGCACCTCCTCCCTCTCTTCCTCACACCACTTTGAGCCTTAAATCTCGTCCAACCACTGAAAAATTCTCTTATACACTTCCCTAGAAACATTCTAGAGGTCCTGGTCTTCTTAAAATACCAATTTTAGTTCCCTAAGAGGAGGACTCAAAGAGGCGCTTCAAAGAAGGGGTAATGTCCGTTACCGATTCTTTCAACTTTATTTCTTCTTCTAATTCTTCTTCTTAGGTTGTTTCATTATGAAGTAATAGCATCAGTATCACTAATATACTGATATGTTATTATAAGTATGAAACAACCCTATTTCACCATCTATCCATCCTACGGAAAATGAAATCACCGCGCGTGCGTACGTACGGAATACCGTCTCCACGCCGTGGTGTAATCTATTTTCCACCACCACCTTACTTGGATGGGTATAATGGTGTATATAATAACTATATATGATTATTGTAAAGTGATATTGATTCTGAAATAGTATACATACACTCCAATACAATTCCATGATCAGAAGAATGATATCATCGCTCGTGCGTACGTACGGACTACCGTCTCCACGACGCGATGAGATTCATTCTCCACATTAACCATTCATGAATGATTATAAAGTATATATAATAAGTAATCACGAAATATATGACATAATAATGATACTGTATTTATGTGTATATATATTTGTGTCGTCTACTTAATTCCATTCAACTCAATAAGGAAACAAAAACAGCATTCATGCGTACTTACGACCTACTGTCTCCATGAACGGTGTATTTCTTTCCATTTTTTGATCTATTATATATATGTATATTCTGAATATATATTATATATAAATCATGTTTTATATTCTGGAATTAAGTAATCATGATCTAAGTAATCATATGAATAATTACAAGTCAAAACACGGACGACAAATGAAATGGTTTTACCCAAAACGCTCTTTAACATGGAATTTACAAAAGAACGGGTAATATAAAGTCATAAGTGAACCATATATGATATCATAACAATGAGTATGATTCTGGAATAAGTCAATGACATTATTTAAATCATTATATAGGAGTTTTAGACACTTACGAAGCAAATTGGACCTAAGGTAAGGGATAATTTTTCAAATCTCATTTTTATCTGAGATTTCTTATTCGTAAGTATTTACTGGGGTTATTTCTATCATCCATGTCCATGTTTTATAAAAGTGTTTTCATGTATGTTTAAAGTCCTTTTTACCCATTTTTGACTTTTACTACATGGTATGTAAGGAATATTTATTTTGTTTACATTACGAGGTACTTTTTGACTTTTCCGGCAAAAGTACGAAAAGAATGTTTTTTTTAACTTATACGGCACAAATGGATTTTTACAGTTTTATAAACCCTTATTTTCATGAAGCTTCCTCCAAAATATTTCATGACTATTTTCAATAAAATCTTTTTCTTTTAAAATTGCATGACTTTTTGTGAAAAGAAATTGATTTTGAAGAAGAAAGGATATTTTCCTCAAGAATTCATTACAAGTGTTTTATCAAAACCATTTTCCATCTAAGATGAAATTATTTCATATGTGTATGTTTCAAATGTAATGTCTCTTTGATTTACATGGTTTCACTTTTCTTATTATGAAATGATATCCATTTCTTTTATATGGATTATGTGATGATGGGATGGTGTTTATGAAACCCATTTTATTCGTTGGGTTATTATGAATGATGTATGTTTTTTGGCACAAGTAATAATGATTTCATTATGAGATGGGTGGGACCTATATATACCTCCAATTCATTGGGTAAAGATTTATATCTCATGAGATAGACATGGCTGGAACGGCAAGTTAAACCGGTTCAGTAATACAGGACTGGAACGAGGAGTGAACTCGATTCGGAAAGGGACTTTGTCCACTAAGATGGTCTTGGCAGAAATGCCTTGGCTATTATGGAAATTATATCATGTGGTTAATGGTTTCCACAATAACATGTTTTATTCCCATGCTATTTTATCATTCTTAATGTTTCTTTATGATCTATACCTTACGTACTTCCATGTTTTGTGTCATTTCTCAAGCTTTTGATGTTCAAACATTATGTTCATGTTTTTAAGTTCAAATGTATATGGTATGTTTTATTTTATCCATGCTTACCCTTATTGAGCATTTGAGATCACCCTTTTTATGTTTTCTTTTCCCCAGGATATAAAGAAAGGTTTTAGGTAAGAAAAAAAGGGAATATCTTTATGGGAGATGTTGAAGATCTTTCACCACGATTAGAAGATTACGTTCCAAGTTTCAAAAGACACTAAACTATTACGGTCCTTGTGTGTATATTTTTGTTATGTATTAAGTATTCCTATAAAGTAATGTAATGTTTATGTACGTCAAGCTTTGGGTCTCTACAGTCGGTATCAGAGGACAAGTTTAGTCAACCTTTGGAAACTAGGATGCGAAAACGTTAGTGAGATCCCTAGAGATATTTCTAAGGTATGTCTACGGATGTCCCTAAGGATAGGTATACATATAGGATATAGTCCTAGAACTATGGTAACGATATTAGATTAAACCAAATATGTTAGATATTGAAGTTACTCCCCCTTTATTATGATTTTTTCCTATCACACTATTCTTTTTGGGTTTTAGAAAATGGCTGGAAACATGATGATTCATGATAATGGAGGATATGATGGACAATGGAATGATATTCTTCATGAGAAACCAAATGAAATGGGATTTAGAAGTCCAAACATCATTATTAGGTGGAATCAACAATCTCATAATATGATCAATAAAGTAAAATTTGGTAAGTTTCCTGACTCGGCTAATAAGAGAAAGATGGAGTTTCACGATGATCATAGAGGAAAGAAAGTTAAATTTCTCCTATGAAAATCATGTGGTAAGAGGCATCAAGGAGAATGTTTCAAAGGAAGTGGAAGATGCTTTGGGTGTGGAAAACAAGGGCACAAAGCCAGTAAGTGCAAAGGAAAAGGTTCAGTTAACACCAGGGATGAGGATAATGGTATTGCTACAACATCAACAATGGTTAAATGTTTTAAATTTGGGATGTACGGGCATTATGCAAACCAATTCCCTAAGGGAAAGTCTCATGAAGAGAATTAGTATGGTCATATGAGTAGTATTTATGTTGATGATGATGAAGAGACTAAAAATGATATGTGAGATGAAGGAATTGTTGAAGCTCGGTCAATGGTTTAAGAATGTAGTGGAATGATTACATGTTTATCATGTGTAATGTTGTATAAGTAATCTCATGGTACTATGGAATAAAGAGACATCTAAGGATTGTTACACTATTGTCTTTCCTTGAGTTTTGAAAGTGTATGATTAATGGTACCAGTATCCAAGAAAGGTTATTCAGATATTTTTGGAATGTAGATGATATGCGCATAATGAAGGGATAAGGAGAAAATTAAATGTTTGATAGTATTCATGAGCTCATGACTGATATAAGGAGAAGGCTATATCATGGTTTGAGTATATAGAATTTTTGGATTTTGGTATGTGGAAAGAGTTAACTTTTGAAAGCATTCAAGTTTTCACTAAGGTTTAATGGGAATTTATTTTTCAAGAGAATACATGATTAAGGTATTCACATGATTGGAATGTGACCAACAAGATATGTGGGGGATAAATGATGGTATTCACATGCTTGGTTGATGACATTTCAACTAATCATTTTCTTTATACTATGAGCTTGGACCGAAGTATTTTAGATAAGCCTAAAGATTGGAATGGATTATGTTGGACATATGTTAGTATTGTTTAAGGATAGAATTTTTTTTTGATATTATTTATGGGATGTTATAGTAATGTAGTTTTAGAAAAAGGACAACCTGCAGGATGGGCGACAACCCATCGCGTCGGACAAGGCTGTGAGAATCGAACCCAAAACCGAAGTGCGACTGGCCTTTATCGCCTACCACTGGCCTACAGGAAGTCCCTGCTTAGTAGAAACTAGTTTTATTATATTAAGCAGTATGATATATGAAGTATAAGTCCATTTTAGGAACCATATATGATTAATCTCACTATAGATGGACTTATGTATTTTTGATAACTTTTTTAACCTTTTGTTTGAGACAGATGGAATCACCCATCATTCTATCACATGATCTGCTAACACATCTCAAATAACAAATTCTACTTCATTTCATTAAGGGATGAAGTGTAAATTGTTCAATTAACGAACAACAGTGAGATTGTACCAAAATCATGTAATTATTTCTTTTAATTCATCAACTTTAGGGAAATGATCTTGAAAACCAAAAATGTTGTCCTAGTGCCCTTATATCCGATGAATCAGATGGTAACTTAGATCATCACAAATATATGGATTTGTGATTACTGGATTTTTCATAGCCATGTTCTCTACCACTCTCCATCAGAACATGATGGTTAGATTTCTCTTCCATATCCATATTTTCATCTATGTGGAAACCCAGTGATTAGTTTATTTGGGCAACCGCTACGTTTCATATTTTTGTTTTTAAAGATTGGTTTTGGTATTCCTTTTTACGATTTGGGTTTCTATTAAAGAAACTTTCAAGGAGTAAACCATTTATAACCCCGACGAATTTCAAGGGCGAAATTCATTTTATGGAGGGTAGAATGTAACACCCCGAGATTTTATGAAAAATATTCTTTTAAATTTCATTAATGTCTTGTGTTGTATGCTACACCAAAATGAGCTTGCACAACATTCATCCTTGGATTGCCTTGCATTACACGCAATCACGACCTTCCTCGATAGCGTGTGTAGTACGCAATAACGAGTTTCACTAAACAACAATATGCTATTAAAATATTATTAAAACTAGCCATTATGAATAGTAATAACCACTTTTTAAAATTTTGTAAATTTTATTTTTCAAAATGGACTTCATTTTTGGATTCGGAATATCAAAATTAGCTTAGGGTGAAATTTTGGTACTTTTCGGATAACTTTCATTTTCTGATGAATAGTGAAAATTACTAAATTTTAATTAAAAACAACCTTTTTAATCGAAGTAATTAATAGTGATAAATTTTTAATTTGAGTGGCTTTAAAGTATATTTAGAATATATTTTTATAATTTAATACAATTTTGGTTATTGGATGTAATTTTACATTTAAACCAGACATAAACAAGTGTCAATCTTTTGATAGTTATTATCTCTTAAGAACACGCTATTTGTTTTGACGACGGAAATTAATTTTTAAATTAAGTAATGAAACTGATATTTTTTTAATTTGGTAAAATAGACATCATTTTTCAGTTCATAATATCAAATATATCTTAGGCCTAATTTTTGGTATTTTTCTGGAAACTTTCATTTTTTGATGAATAGTGAAACCATTAAGTGGTAGTTAAAAAAATGAATTTTTCATAAAACTTAATTTTACCGCTTCTGTGAGTGGAATTTCAAAAATCCGAGAGACACGGTTAATGTCAGTAAGTAAAATTTGGTTCAATGAGATGAAAATAATTTTTGGTGAATAGTAACTTTTTACTTTTTTTACCACTGTTAAAAGTAAATAGGGTAATTAAGGGTAAAAATGATATTATTATTACCCTAACACATATCCTAATTCTATTTTATAAGTGTAATTAAACCAAAAACAACCTTAGGAATAACATATGACCATTTAGGCCCACTTGGATTAGATTAGGACATTTATTATTAATTTATTTAAAGAAGAGTTAAAATAGTTAAAATCAAAGTTTAATAAGTATATCATTTTTAATATAGGGTTATACATTAGATAAATTCGACTATAAATATTAATTAGAAAGATAAAAATCTTTTCTACATAATGGTATTTTATTTGTAATTTTTAGACATTAAATAAGTTAATTTATTTCTAACACAAAGATGATGCAGTGATTATCTTATTAATGAAATATTGACATAATTGATGTTATAAATACCAAAATAAATTTAATTTTAGACTTTTTATGAACTCCACTAATTTTATAGGTTAATATGACATGTTATTATCGATATAATTAACTTTTTTCGAACTAATCAGTCTGTTATGATTTTCACAAAAATCAATTACTAAATAGTGTCAAAATTGACATAAAATAGTTTTTAAAACAAATATTATATTATTAATTGTTATGTTTTTCCTAAAAATATAATGTTTGGCCAAATGACTTAGATAAGGTTATATATATTAATAATAAACAACTTGGGGTTCGTTTGGCTTCTTATAGTATGTTTATTAACCTTATAGTGTAAGAACACAAAAAGACACGGTAAAAGTAAAATTATCTAAATTAATGTTAAATCTAAAATATAAGGTTAAAATAGGAACCTAAACTTGTTTAAATTCTATTGTATGAGAGGTTTCGACCCATACCCACCTTAGCTTCTAAATAAATCAATTTTGAGCTATTTAAAACCGAATTTGGCTTTATAATAAAATAATATTTTTTGTTATTCCAAAGGTGCCCCTCTCCTCTCTTATAAAAGGGCACATCCTCCCTCCCCTCCTCACACCACTTTGATCATTCATGCTCGGCCAAACCCTGCCAAATTCTCTTATCCACTTCACTAGATAAATCCTAGAGGTCCTGGTCTTCTTCAAAGACCAAAATTAGTTCCCTAAGTGGAGGATTCAAAGAGGCGCTTCAAAGAAGAGGTAATGTCCGTTACCGATTCTTTCAACTTTATTTCTTCTTCCACTTCTTCTTATTAGGTTGTTTAATTATTAAGTAATAGCATAAGTATCACTCATATACTGATATGTTATTATATGTATGAATCAACCCTATTTTACCATCTATCCATCCTACGGAAAACGAAATCACCGCGCGTGCGTACGTACGGAATACCGTCTCCACACCGTGGTGTAATCTATTTTCCACCACCACCTTACTTGGATGGGTATAATGGTGTAAATAATAACTATATATGATTATTGTAAAGTGATATTGATTCTGAAATATTATACATACACTCCAATACAATTCCACGATCATGAGAACGATATCATCGCTCGTGCGTACGTACGGACTACCGTCTCCACGACGCGATGAGATTCATTCTCCACATTAACCATTCATGAATGATTATAAAGTATATATAATAAGTAATCATGAAATATATGACATAATAATGATACTGGATTTATGTGTATATATATGTGTGTCGTCTACTTAATTCCATTCAACTCAATAAGGAAACGAAAACAACGTTCATGCGTACGTACGACCTACCGTCTCCATGAACGGTGTATTTCTTTCCATTTACTGATCTATTATATATATGTATATTCTGAATATATATTATATATAAATCATGTTTTATATTATGGAATTAATTAATCATGATCTAAGTAGTCATATGAATAATTACAAGTCAAAACACGGATGACAAATGAAATGATTTTACCCAAAACGCTCTTTAACATGGAATTTACAAAAGAACGGGTAATATAAAGTCATAAGTGAACCATATATGATATCATAACAATGAGTATGATTCTGGAATAAGTCAATGACATTATTTAAATCATTATACAGGAGGTTCGGACACTTACGAAGCAAATCGGATCTAAGGTAAGGGATAATTTTGAAAATCTCATTTTTATCCGAGATTGCTTATTCGTAAGTATTTACTGGGGTTATTTATATCATCCATGTCCATGTTTTATAAAAGTGTTTTCATGTATGTTTAAAGTACTTTTTACCCATTTTTGACTTTTACTACATGGTATGTAAGGAATCTTTCTTTTGTTTACATTACGAGGTACTTTTTGACTTTTCCGGCAAAAGTACGAAAAGAATGTTTTTTTAACTTATACATCACGAACGGATTTTTACGGTTTTATAAACCCTTATTTTAATGATGTTTCCTCCAAAAGATTTCATTACTATTTTCAATAAAATCTCTTTCTTTTAAAATTTCATGACTTTTTGTGAAAAGAAATTGATTTTGAAGAAGAAAGGATATTTTCCTCAAGAATTCATTTCAAGTGTTTTATCAAAACCATTTTCTATCTAAGATGAAATTATTTCATATGTGTATGTTTCAAATGTAATGCCTCTATGATTTACATGGTTTCACTTTTCTTATTATGAAATGATATCCATTTCTTTTATATGGATTATGTGATGATGTGATGGTGTTTATGAAACCCATTTTATTCGTTGGGTTATTATGAATGATGTATGTTTTGTGGCATAAGTAAGAATGATTTCATTATGAGATGGGTGGGACCTATATATCCCTCCAA
Organism: Viscum album; assembly: GCA_963277665.1. NCBI lineage: Eukaryota > Viridiplantae > Streptophyta > Magnoliopsida > Santalales > Viscaceae > Viscum > Viscum album. Next base: position 713,209,503 of record OY728143.1, on the reverse strand, counting down.
TGCATTGGGTAAATATTTATATCTCATGAGATATACATGGCTCGAACGGAAAGTTAAACCGGTTCAGTAATACAGGACTGGAACGAGGAGTGAACTCGATTCAGAAAGGGACTTTGTCCACTAAGATGGTCTTGGAAGAAATGCCTTGGGTACTATGGAAATCATATCATGTGCTTAATGGTTTCCACAATTACATGTTTTATTACCATTCTATTTTATCATTCTTAATGTTTCTTTATGATCTATGCCTTACGTACTTCCATGTTTTGTGTCATTTATCAAGCTTTTGATGTTTAAACATTATGTTCATGTTTTTAAGTTAAAATGTATATGGTATGTTTTATTTTATCCATGAATACCCTTACTGAGCATTTGAGCTCACCCTTTTTATGTTTTCTTTTCCCCAGGATATAAATAAAGGTTTTAGGTAAGAAAAAAAAAGGAATATCTTTATTGGAGATGTTGAAGATCTTTCACCACGATTAGAAGATTACATTCCATGTTTCCAAAGACACTAAACTATTATGGTCCTTGTGTGTCTATTTTTTTATGTATTAAGTATTACGCTAAAGTAATGTAATGTCCATGTACGTCAATCTTTGGGTCTCTACAGTTGGTATCAGAGGAAAATTTTAGTCAACCTTTGGAAACTTGGATGCGAAAACGTTAGTGAGATCCCTAGAGATATTTCTAAGGTATGTCTAGGGATGTCCCTAAGGATGGGTATATGTATAGGATATAGTCTTAAAACTATGGTAACAGTATTAGATTAGACCAAAGATGTTAGATATTGAAGTTACTCCACCTTTATTATGATTTTTTCCTCTCACACTATTCTTTTTGGGTTTTAGAAAATGGCTGGAAACAAGATGATTCATGATAATGGAGGATATGATGGACAATGGAATGATATTATTCATGAGAAACCAAATGAAATGGGATTTAGAAGTCCAAACATCATTATTATGCTGAATCAGCAATCTCATAATGTGATCAATAAAGTAAAATTTGGTAAGTTTCCTGACTCGGCTAATAAGATAAAGATGGAGTTTCATGATGATCATATAGGAAAGAAAGTTCAATTTCCCCTATGTAAATCATGTGGTAAGAGGCATCAAGGAGATTGTTTCAAAGGAACTGGAAGATGCTTTGGGTGTGGAAAAGAACGACACAAATCCAGCAAGTGCAAAGGAAAAGGTTCAGTTAACACCAGGGATGAGGATAATGGTATTGCTACGACATCAAAAATGGTTAAATGTTTTAAATGTGGAATGTAAAGGTATTATGCAAACCAATTCCCTAAGGGAAAGTCTCATGAAGAGAATCAGTATGGTCGTATGGGTAGTATTTATGTTGATGATGATGAAGAGACTACAAATGATATGTGAGATGAAAGAATTGTTGAAGCTCGATCAATGGTTTAATAATGTAGTGGAATGATTACATGTTTATCATGTGTAATTTTGTATAAGTAATCTCATGGTACTATAGAATAAAGAGACATCTAAGGATTGTTACACTGTTGTCTTTCCTTGAGTTTTGAAAGTGTATGATTAATGGTACCAGTATCCATGAAAGGTTATTCAGATATTTTTGGAATGTAGATGATATGCGCATAATGAAGGGATAAGGAGAAAATTAAATGTTTGATAGTATTCATGAGATCATGAATGATATAAGGATAAGGTTATATCATGGTTTGAGTATATAGAATTTTTGGATTTTGGTATGTGGAAAGAGTTAACTTTTGACAGCATTCATGTTTTCACTAAGGTTTAATGGGTATACATTTTTCAAGAGAATACATGATTAAGGTATTCACATGATTGGAATGAGACCAACAAGATATATGGGGGATAAATGATGGTATTCACATTCTTGGTTGATGACATTTAAACTAATCATTTTCTTTACACTATGAGCTTGGACCGAAGTATTTTAGATAAGCCTAAATATTGGAATGGATTATGTTGGACATAAGTTAGTATTGTTTAAGGATAGATCTTTTTTTTTTGATATTATTTATGGGATGTTATAGTAATGTCATTTTAGAAAAAGGACAACCTGCAGGACAGGCGACAACCCATCGCGTCGGACAAGGCTGTGAGAATCGAACCCACAACCGAAGTACGACTGGCCTTTATCGCCTACCACTGCCCTACAGGAAGTCCTTGTTTAGTTTAAACTAGTTTTATTATATTAAGAAGTATGATATATGAAGTATATATCCATTTTAGGAACCATATATGATTAATATCACTATAGATGGACTTATGTATTTTTGATAACTTTTATAACCTTTTGTTTGAGACAGATGGAATGACCCATTATTCTATCACATGACCTGCTAACACATCACGAATAACAAATTCAACTTCATTTCATTAAGGGATGAAGTGGAAATTGTTCAATTAATGAACAACAGTGAGATTGTACCAAAATCATGTAAGTATTTCTTTTAATTCATCAACTTTAGGAAAATGATCTTGAAAACCAAAAATGTTGTCCTAGTGCCCTTATATCCAATGAATCATATGGTACCTTAGATCATCACAAATCTATGGATTTGTGATTTCTGGCTTTTCCATAGCCATGTTCTCTACCACTCTCCATCAGAACATAATGGTTAGATTTCTCTTCCATATCCATATTTTCATCTATGTGGAAACCCAGTGATTAGTTTATTTGGGAAACCGTTACGTTTCAAACTTTTGTTTTTAAATATTGGTTTAGTTATTCCTTTTTACGATGTGGGTTTCTATTAAAGAAACTTTCGAGGAGTAAACCATTTATAACCCCGACGAATTTCAAGGGTGAAATTCATTTTAAGGGGGGTAGAATGTAACACCCCGAGATTTTATAAAAAATATTCTTTTTAATTTCATTAATGTCTTGTGTTATACGCTACACCAAAAGGATCTTGCACAACACACATCCTTGACTTGCCTTGCATTACACACAATCACGACCTTCCTCGATAGCGTGTGTAGTACGCAATAACGAGTTTCACTAAACAACAATATGCTATTAAAATATTATTAAAACTAGCCGTTATGAATAGTAATACCCACTTTTTGAAATTTTGTAAATTTTATTTTTCAAAATGGACTTCATTTTTGGATTTGGAATATCGAAATTAGCTTAGGGTGAAATTTTGGTACTTTCGGATAACTTTCATTTTCTGATGAATAGTGAAAATTACTAAATTTTAATTAAAAACAACCTTTTTAATAGAAATAATTAATAGTGATAAATTATTAATTTGAGTGGTTTTAAAGTATATTTAGAATATATTTTTACAATTTAATACAATGTTGGTCATTGGATGTAATTTCACATTTAAACCAGACATAAACAAGTGTCAATCTTTTGATAGTTATTATCTCTTAAGAACACGCTATTTGTTTTGACGACGGGAATTAATTTTTAAATTATGTAATGAAACTGATATGTTTTGAATTTGGTAAAATAGACATCATTTTTCAGTTCATAATATCAAATATGTCTTAGGCCTAATTTTTGGTATTTTTCTGGAAATGTTCATTTTTTGATGAATAGTGAAACCACTAAGTGGTAGTTAAAAAAATGAATTTTTCATAAAACTTAATTTTACCGCTTCTGTGAGTGTAATTTAAAAAATTCAAGAGACATGGTTGATCTCAGTAAGTAAAATTTGGTTCAATGAGATGAAAATAATTTTTGGTAAATAATAACTTCTTACTTTTTTTTACCACGGTTAAAAGTAAATAGGGTAATTAAGGGTAAAAATGATATTATTATTACCCTAACACATTTCCTAATTCTATTGGATAAGTTTAATTCGACGAGAAACAACTTTAGGAATAACATATGACCATTTAGGCCCACTTGGATTAGATTAGGACATTTATTATTAATTTATTTAAAGAAGGGTTAAAATAGTTAAAATCAAAGTTTAATAAGTATATAATTTTTAATATAGGGTTATACATAAGATAAATTCGACTATAAATATTCATTAGAAAGATAAAAATAGTTCCTACATAATGGTATTTTATTTGTAATTTTTAGACATTAAATAAATTAATTTATTTATGACACAAAGATGATGCAGTAATTATCTTATTAATGAAATATTGACATAATTGATGTTATAAATACCAAAATAAATGTAATTTGAGACTTTTTATGAATTTCACTAATTTTATAGGTTAATATGACATGTTAGTATTGATATAATTAAATTTTTTATAACTAATCAGTCTTTTATAATTTTCACAAAAATCAATTACTAAATAGTGTCAAAATTGACATAAAATAGTTTTTAAAACAAATATTATATTATTAATTGTTATTTTATTCCTAAAAATATAGGATTCGGCGAAAGGACTTATATAAGTTTATATATATTAATAATAAACAACTTGGGGTTCGTTTGGCTTCTTATATTAATTTTATTAATCTTATAGTGTAAGAACACAAAAAGACACGGTAAAAGTAAAATTATCTAACTTAATGTTAAATCTAAATGATAAGGTTAAAATAGGAACCTAAACTTGTCCAAATTATATCTTATGAGAGGATTTAGACCCATCCCCACCTTAGCTTATAAATAAATCAATTTTTAGATATTTAAAACCGAATTTGGCTTTATAATAAAATAATATTTTTAGTTATTTCAAAGGTGCCCCTCTCCTCCCTTAAAAAAGGGAACCTCCTCCCTCTCTTCCTCACACCACTTTGAGCCTTCAATCTCATCCAACCCCTGCCAAATTCTATTCTCCACTTCCCTAGAAACATCCTAGAGGTCCTGGTATTATTCAAAGACCAATTTTAGTTCCCTAAGAGGAGGACTCAAAGAGGAACTTCAAAGAAGAGGTAATGTCTGTTACCGATTCTTTCAACTTTATTTCTTCTTCCACTTATTCTTATTAGGTTGTTTCATTATGAAGTAATAACATCAGTATCACTCATATACTTATATGTTATTATAATTATGAAACAAACCTATTTCACTATCTATCCATCCTACGGAAAATAAAATCACCGCGTGTGCGTACGTACGGAATACCGTCTCCATGTCGTGGTGTAATCTATTTTCCACCACCACCTTACTTGGATGGGTATAATGGTGTACATAATAACTATATATGATTATTTTAAAGTGATATTTATTCTGAAATAGTATACATACACTCCAATACAATTCCACGATCATGAGAACGATATCATCGCTCGTGCGTACGTACGGACTACCGTCTCCACGACGCGATGAGATTCATTCTCCACATTAACGATTCATGAATGATTATAAAGTATATATAATAAGTAATCATGAAATATATGACATAATAATGATACTTTATTTATGTGTATATATATGTGTGTCGTCTACTTAATTCCATTCAACTCAATAAGGAAACAAAAACAGCGTCCATGCGTGCGTACGGCATACCATCTCCATGAATGGTGTATTTCTTTCCATTTACTGATCTATTATATATATGTATATTATGAATATATATTATATATAAATAATGTTTTATATTCTGGAATTAAGTAATCATGATCTAAGTAATCATATGAATAATTACAAGTCAAAACACGGATGAAAAATGAAACAATTTTACCCAAAACGCTCTTTAACATGAAATTTACAAAAGAACGGGTAATATAAAGTCATAAGTGAACCATATATGATATCATAACAATGAGTATGATTCTGGAATAATTCAATGACATTATTTAAATAATTATACAGGAGGTTCGGACACTTACGAAGCAAATCGGACCTAAGGTAAGGGATAATTTTGCAAATCTCATTTTTATCCGAGATTGCTTATTTGTAAGTATCTACTGGGGTTATTTCTATCATCCATTTCCATGTTTTATAAAAGTGTTTTCATGTATGTTTAAAGTCATTTTTACCCATTTTTGACTTTTACTACATGGTATGTAAGGAATCTTTCTTTTGTTTACATTACGAGGTACTTTTTGACTTTTCCGGCAAAAGTACGAAAAGAAAGTTTTTTTTTAACTTATACAGCACGAATGGATTTTTACAGTTTTATAAACCCTTATTTTCATGAATCTTCCTCCAAAATATTTCATGACTATTTTCAATAAAATATCTTTCTTTTAAAATTGCATGACTTTTTGTGAAAAGAAATTTATTTTGAAGAAGAAAGGATATTTTCCTCAAGAATTCATTTCAAGTGTTTTATCAAAACCATTTTCCATCTAAGATGAAATTATTTCATATGTGTATGTTTCAAATGTAATGTCTCTATGATTTACATGGTTTTACTTTTCTTATTATGAAATGATATCCATTTATTTTATATGGATTATGTGATGATGGGATGATTTTTATGAAACCCATTTTATTTGTTGGGTTATTATGAATGATGTATGTTTTGTGGCACAGGTAAGAATGATTTCATTATGAGATGGGTGGGACCTATATCTCCCTCCAATGCATTGGGTAAAGATTTATATCTCATGAGATAGACATGGCTGGAACGGAAAGTTAAACCAGTTCAGTAATACAATACTGGAACGAGGAGTGAACTCGATTCAGAAAGGGACTTTGTCCACTAAGGTGGTCTTGGCAGCAATGCCTTGGCTACTATGGAAATCGTATCATGTGCTTAATGGTTTCCACAATTACATGTTTTATTCCCATGCTATTTTATCATTCTTAATGTTTCTTTATGATCTATGCCTTACGTACTTCCATGTTTTGTGTCATTTCTCAAGCTTTTGATGTATAAACATTATGTTCATGTTTTTAAGTTCAAATGTATATGGTATGTTTTATTTTATCCATGCTTACCCTTACTGAGCATTTGAGCTCACCCTTTTTCTGTTTTCTTTTCCCTAGGATATAAAGAAAGGTTTTAGGTAAGAAAAAAAGGGAAGATCTTTATGGGAGATGTTGAAGATCTTTCACCATGATTAGAAGATTACGTTCCAAGTTTCCAAAGACACTAAACTATTACGGTCCTTGTGTGTCTGTTTTTGTTATGTATTAAGTATTCTACTAAAGTAATGTAATGTACATGTATGTCAAGCTTTGGGTCTCTAGAGACTCCTTATCAAGAGATGTTCCAGATCCTTCAATTATGACAATTGGGAAATCTCAAGAGAGTGCCCCTTCTCAAGAGACATCTACTCAAACTGTTGAAACTGAGAATACTGGTAATGAATCCAATCAAGTGGATGACTTATTATTAGGTAAATTTCATCGGTTGTCTGGATCATAATTTATTTCTTCCATTTTTCTAAAACTGACAATGACCTTGATTTAGAATTTAGGGTTATCATCAACCATAGTTAAATCAAAAGGTGAAGCTTCTATGTTGGCTCAGGCATCAGCGGGGGTGAAGCTTCTACTGTTTCGAGAGAAACAGAGCAATGAAACTCTTTAAGTGATCTGTTTCCAGAGTATATTTTACCTTAGGGTAGTGACTCAGATTCATACTTAGAGATTCAATGTGCTCTTGGCATGTACGTAAGAAGACATGGTGGCATATCTGGGGGATAATTGCTGAGAATCTTTTAGATGGACTGTCGTCCCATTTTTCCAAACTCCAAGCATTATTCTATGTTTTGGGATTTGGTGGATTTAATTATCGACCAGTCTATAATGCAATTAAAGAGAGAATTCTTCGATGATAACAAGATTATAAGATGCAGCATGATTTTGAAAAGGCTAAACGGCTTATCCATATTGAGAGATTCAAAGCTTCAGTAGCTGAGGCAGAGGTAGATCATAACAAGAAGTCGATCGAAATCAGCCAACAAGTAAAAGAAGCCAAGAAAGAGTTGTTATATCATCACAAGAAAATGGATGATGTTCATAACAAACTTGAGCAATTGAACTAGACACTGGGAGAAACCCAATTTGAGGGGATAACTGCCATTACAACAACCAAGGAAGCACTTCGTCAAGCCGAGGAGGCTAGAGTTTCTCAACTGTCTCAACTTCAATAGGCGATTGACTGGGCTCATGAAGTTGTTCAACAAATGAGGAGTCAAGTTGAGAGATTATTTTAAAACATGATATAAATTCTACATTTTTTTTATGTCCCTCTGATTTCATATGAATGAATGAAATTTTTTCTTCAATCATATATGTTCTCATTCTTTATTTTTTTTTATTTCAATATTAAAGGTAATGATGATGATTATTATTTTTAACATCATACCTTCATGTCATATAATCATGATTACAATGACAAGAATGGGGGTGCTTAAAATTTTCTTATTAAGACAATGGGACTAATGAGCATATTTTTATTTTTACTAGGGTTATATGGAAAACCCCACAAACTTTGTATCTTCTGACTTTCACTTTCTCAATATTACCTAAATCATACAAAATGTAAATTTAGTGAGTTGGGAATCAAATTTTTTTCAGAGTTCCCTTTGCGGGTACTTAGTCTGGTGAGTACCACGTCTCTTGTTTTTGGTAGTTTAGAGTCATACATGATGGACTATAAAGGGATAATGTTTAAGGTCGAATAGCTTTGACAAAAAAATTTAAAATTATATTCCAAAACAAGACTCATTGGCTGAGAATTAATCCAATATTCTTTTAAATATTTCCAAGGGGAATCTTGAGCCATGATTTTTATGGTCACCAAATTTAAAACTTGTAGCAACATAAGGGGAGTCTCTTCCAAGAATGAAGTTGTTATTATTTGAAAAACTCATTACAAAAGTTGTGTTATGCAGGGCCAACTAGGCCATATGTTGCATAGCCAAATGGTGGCATCTTTTGATTGACAGGATTGCTATGCAGTCCAATTTTATGAAAGGCCACCTGAGGGCACGTACTGCATAGTTTATCAAAAGAGTTCTTAAGAATTTAACATTTTATTTTTGATAGACAAGATAAAATTAGATTTTGGTGAATCAAGACCACAGTTGGAGGTTTTTTCAAGGAAAGTAAATTTTAGAATAAAGGTTTATCTATGCTGACATATTTCATGAATAGGAAAACCATTTATTTGCATATTTGGTGTTTACAGAATGGTTAAATTTTTTCATAAAGGATAATTTCTGATATCATGTTGTTGAGTTTTAAGTCATGCAGTGAGGACATTATGTGGATTTAATTTAAGGTCTTTAGATGTCACGACCCTCCTTCACCAAAAGGAGGGAAGGGTCAGCAGGTTTCCAAGCCCTTCCTTCTTTAAGTTGAAGGAGATATAATGACCCCCAAAACCCACCTTCTATAGGTCCCGGAGTGGCGACTAGAACCAAGGGTATGAAAATTTCACACAAGTGGAATGCATTACCCTTTTTGTTTTATAGAACCGGGAGATAAGATGATGAAACCCAACAACACAAAAAGTAAAAGAGAATTAAAGCCAAAAGTAAACCACTCCCACATGCATGTTCCAAAAGTAAAAGACACAAGGTACAAAAGTGACTACAAGGGTAAGTACCAAAGAAAGAAAACAGCAACTGCGACTGCCCCAAAGGTCCGAGCTAGTATGGTCCTGTGCGATCCCCGAAGTCCTCCTGGAAACCTGAAAGCAGTTTTATATACGTAGGGTGAGCATACAAGTACACTCAATAGGGAAAACCAAAGACTCTCGTGCACAAGTGGGGGAACATACTAAAGTCTTGTGAGAATCAGACAACCAACACTATCAAGGAGTTCACCCATCCCACTCACCAGCTACACTCACCAAATAACGCAAGTCAAGTAATATATATATTAAGATCACATCGATGTTTGGGTACCCCGTGCCACTTTCCCACTGGTTATTGAGACATATTACGCATCGAACCAATCCCTCCATTCTCACCGCAGTCCCACTACCACACCTGCCCGCACACACCTGGGCCACAATCGCACGCAGTACCACTGCCGAATCCTGCCCACAAACACTTGGGCCATAGTCACACGTAACCACGCCTGCAAACACCTAGGCTAGAACAACCACCACCACGCCCGAAGACACCTGGGCTAAAAGATCCACTGTCACACCCGAAGACACCTGGGCCTCATCCCGAAGACACTTGGGAACCCACCTGCCGCACACACCTGGCCAACCACCACACTACCCCACCCGAAGGTTCTTGGGATAATAATGGACCTCATGCTATCACATCCTTCCCGAAGGTACTTGGGATATCCGTGAAAGGGAGCAGAAAAGGAGCTAATAACTAGCCACTAAGAATAGTGTTGGGGAAAACACCCTACCCCATGAAATGGGGGTGTTCGGCACTAAGTGATCAACATGGGTGGGGCGCGAATAAGAAACACAAAACTAAAAATATATACATAGGTAACAATCACTCACCCAAGGTTAGGTTTTTCTTCAGACAGCCTACATATCACAACAGTACTCAAATCTGAGTCACGACTCTCACCAACAAAACCCATTTGTCCCATTCTTGTTTTCATGTTCAGTAATAATATTTAGTTAAGTTCTGCACCTACTTGGGAAACTAGTAAGCATAGGCACAAGTCCAGGAAAGTAAACAGTCAAACATCAACCATAACACCCACACCCGGTTCTCTCGTAAAGCCGCATCAACTAAAGAGAACCCTAAGTTACAGTCGCATGCCCAATATCTGGGAGCAAAAAGGGCTTCTCAACAACAGGGGATCCCACCCCAATTCGTGATATGAACAAGGTAACCACCTAGTCATAAAGCTCACAACCACCGAATCCGTAACAACAGGGAATCCCATTCCCAATTTCACATCCACCGAGAGTATAAAAATAGGGAATACCATCCCCTCCCACATTTCCAGCAATCGTCCTGTAAAAGATAAACAAAAAAACCACTACCACCAAGCAAGGTAGACCCATGCAGGTATTTTCAGATTTAAAATATTTTACACGCTCCATGATTTCAATTCAGTGTGTTTAATCTGGAGTTATCATAGAAGGGTTGATCTTGGTACTTTCAATTTATTTAGCCGGGTATACGTGATTAAACAATTTAATTTTCATAGCAGGAGTTTACAATTACAAAACAAGTCATTTAAAACACCACCATGGGTTCAATAATGTACATACAACGACCACCAACAGCCTCGATTTTCAGAACTCGTAAGCCAGCACAATTCAGAAATATGATCATAGTATAAATAACATCAACGATCATAGCCCCCCCCCCCTTCATTCTTTATAGAATCTGTTCATTATCTTTATTTAGATCTGGTTTATCCAATTCTACAGAATCAAAATCACGCCCACCCTGCATGATACACAAAAGAGAGAGACAAAGTAGAAATTCCCTACTTGTTGGATCAATGATCTACGCTGAGGCCGGGGGAGGAACTTCACGGATAGCGATGTGACTCACCTCAATGAAAATTTCCTCATCTATCAAAGCTTAGGTCGGGCTCGTAACTCTACTTATAAAGATGCAGCTCGCCCGATGCACAAAAATCATCTCGTCTGGACGAAGGTACTCATCGAGGGTGATCGAGAAAAGAAGAACCCAGGGATAACCCTTTAGTTATAAGGGCCGCGGATGGTTAAGATAAGAACGCGAAACCGCGTAAGGCGCGGGGTCGTGGGTTGACCATGCGGCCCCACATGTTATTAAAGGGGTCGGGTGGTTTAAAACGACGCACACACACCAGGTTAATTCATTAAATTATTAATTAAAACATAGGTTTATTCATTTACTGGCGTTGCCGTGCTTTAAAACACGCTTAAAGGAGTTAAAATAGGGTTTAGAACCCTAATTGCACAAAAAGGAGCGCTACTGGCCCGCGTGGTAGGCCAGAGCCACCGGTAGCTGAGAGCTACTGGTGGGTGACAGCTACCGGTAGCTGAGCTACCAGTAGTCTGCAGCGACCGGTAGGCCGAGTTACCGGTAGGCTACAGCTACTGGTAGGTCGATCTACCGATAGGCTGCAGCTACCGGTAGGCCGAGCTACCAGTAGGCTGCAGCTACCAGTAGTCCGAGCTACTGGTAGACAGAGCCACCGGTAGCTGCAGCTACAGGTATACCGAGCTACAAGTAGACAGAGCTACTGGTAGGTTGTGGCTACTAGTAGACCGAGCTATCGGTAGGCCTGCTACCGGTAGGCTAAGGCTACCGGTAGGCCTACCGTTATGCCAAACTTCACCGAGATTCCCAGAACAGAAAATCCAACATGAGATTTTCACAAAGTAATGGACCCCAAAAACCCGGGTCATTACATCAGATACCTCTTAAATGATTCTCGTCCTCGAGAATCAAAACAAACCATAAAAAAAGAGGGTCCGAACAACCACCTCGAAATATACCTCTTAGGAGTGAACCCATGCTAACTAAAAACACTTCCAACATACCATGCCAAACTGCCCAGGCATGTGGGTTGGAGAGTCTTCTCCCCCATGTCAAGATATTATCCGCTTTGGGAGGCACTGACTCACCCGCATGGGTTTAATCGCATCCACCTTAATGCGTCTTGATTAGGGGTCGGGTTCCCTCCTCCCCCATAGCCAGCGCTTTTCACACACATTCAGAGGAAACAAAACCAGTACATTTCATAGTCAACAAGACAAAAAGTTCTACCACAACAGGTACAACAAGGAACAAAACTCAAAAAACTCTGGGTACTGGGTATGCATCTGTGCTTCTCTCTCCCACGTACTCTCCTCGAGCCCACCATGTCTCCACAATACATGAACCAAAGGAATGGTTCTCCCACGAAGCACCTTCTTCTTGCGATCCTCGATCATCACTGGTCTCTCCACAAAAGTCACGTCGTCCTCGATGTCTAGCTCACCCCAATCAAAAATGTGTGAATCTTCGTGTAGGTACCGATGGATCTGGGACACATGGAAGACATCATGTATCCTTAGTAGCAGCGATGGTAACGCTAGCTGATAAGCCACTTCGCCGACCCGCCGCAACACTTCGAAGGGTCCGATGAACCTCAGAGAAAGCTTACTCCACTTACTGAACCTCTGTTGCCCATGCCGAGGGGAGACCTTCCACAACATGTGGTCTACAACCTCAAACTCCAAGGGCCTCCTCCTTGTATCAGCATATGACTTATGCCAATCCTGGGCCGCCTTCATCCTTTCCCGTATGAGCTAAACCTTCCTTGTTGTTCTCTGCACCACTTCCAGGCCAAGGATGCCTGCCTCTCCTACTTCGGTCCAACACAGAGGTGAACAGCATGGACTCCCGTACAAATATTCAAACGGGGCCATATTGATGGTAGAGTGGTAGATATTATTGTAGGCAAACTTTACAAGAGGCAAGTATCGCACCCATGATCCCCCTGAGTCCAGAATACATGCCCGCAGCATATCCTCTAAGGTCTGGATGGTGCGCTCTGTCTGTCCATCTGTCTGGGGATGGAAAGCAGTGTTAAGATGCAGCTGGGTGCCAAAAGAATGTTGCAATCCTCTCCAGACTCGCGAAGTAAACCGTGCATCTCTATTCGAGACTATAGACCTCGGAATCCCATGAAAACGCACCACATCATCCACATAATTTCGTGCCAAAGAATCCACAGTACTCGACTCCTTGATTTCTAGAAAGTTGGCCGATTTCGTCAACCTTTCCACTACCACCCAGATGGCATCGTATCCCCCTTGGACCTTAGGTAGTCCCGTGATGAAATCCATCGAGATGTCGTCCCACTTCCACTCAGGGACATTTAGAGGCTGCAGTAGGCCGCCTGGAACTTGGTGTTTAGCCTTCACTTGCTGACACACTAAGCACTTGTCCACAAACTCTGCCACTGCTCGCTTCACTCCGGACCACCATAATTGTATCTTCAGTCCCTGGTACATCTTGGAAACTTCTGGGTGTACTTCTAGGGGTGAGTTGTGGAACTCACTGAGAAACTTGTCATGCATCACTCCTAGAAAAAACAACCTTCCTTGGAAAATCATCTGGTTCTGACCATCCTATGTCCATCCTTCTGGAGCATTTCCCTGGTCAACTCGGTCATGCATCACTTCGCACTCTGGGTCTCCCCACTGAGACTCCTCCACTTTCTACAACAGAGACGACAGCACTTCCATCTGATATAGGCAACCTCTACCACCGTCCATCCTCGCATCCAGGTGTAAGACATCCAACTCATCCATCGCCTTCCAGGCATCCGCCGACTCTCGGACCGCATCCTTATGCATCCTCCTGCTCAAGGAATCGGCCACTACATTTCCCTTTCCATCAGTATAAGAGATATTGAAATCGTAATCCTGGAGGAACTCCACCCATCTCCGTTGTCGCAAGTTTAGGTCCCGTTGGGAGAAGATATACCTCAAGATTTTGTGATTTGTGAAGACCACAAAGCGTTCTCTGGTGAGGTAGTTCCACCACAACTTTAGTGCAAAAATGACCGCTACAAGCTCCAGGTCGTGAGTGGCGTAATTACGCTCATGAGGGTGTAGCTGCCTGGACCCATAAGAGATCACCCCTTGTTGCTGCATCAACACACATCCCAGGCCCTGTCCTGAAGCATTGCAGAACACCTCATATGCCGCCCCTTCTTCTAGAAATCTCAGCACTGGGGCACTTACCAACTTCTCCATCATATAGCTGAAGGCTGACTCAAACTGATCACTCCACATGAAAACCTGGTCTTTCTTGGTCAGGGCTGTCAAAGGGGCTGAAAATCGTTAGAAGTTGGGTACGAACCTCCGATAGTAACCCGCCAGCCCGAGGAAACTATAGACCCCTACCACATTCTTGGGTGCTGCCCAAGAAACAACTGCCTCAACCTTTGATGGGTCCACCACTACCCCCTTCTCTGACACCACGTGCCCGAGGAAGTGCACTTCTCATGTCCAGAATTTGCATTTCGACAACTTTCCATAGATATGATGATGTCGAAGGACCTCCAGAACTGTCCTCAGGTGCCCTGCATGGTCCTCCTATGATCTTGAGTAGACCAGGATGTCCTCGATGAACACAACTACGAACCGATCTAGGTTCTCCTGGAAGATGGAGTTCATAAGCCCCATGAACACAGTTGGGGTGTTCGTAACACCGAAGGGCATGACTACGAACTCGAAGTGTCCATATCTTCACCTGAACGCCGTCTTCAGGAAGTCACCCTCCTTCACTCTCAGATGGTGGTATCCAGACCGTAGGTTGATTTTCGAGAACCATCCTGCCCCTTTCAGCTGGTCGAAAAGATCCTCTATCCTCGGAAGAGGGTAGCGATTCTTGATCGTCACCTGATTCAGCCTCCTGTAGTCTATGCACAACCTGAGACCACCATATACCTTCTTTTAGAACAAGACTGGATCACCCCACGGTGATACACTCAGCCGAACATAACCCCTTTTCATTAGATCATCAATCTGGATCTGTAACTCCAGTAGCTCTGAAGGTGCCATCTGGTAAGGAGCCATCAAGATCAGACGAGCATCGGGCTGTAGGTCTATCCCGAACTTGATATCCCGTCGAGGGGGTAGATTCATTACCTCCTCAGGAAAGACGTCCATAAATTTATGGACAACCTCTGTCACCTCCACCATCTCAGCATCTACTGATTCCACTAAGAGCTCGGCCAACAAGGAGAGGAGGGGTTCCTCTCGCCTGCTGCCCTTCTGACTACTCCGCTCGCCGGTGAAGGTAACATGTCGGCCATCCATGTATGATAACACAACCCTTCTTCAGAAACAGTCGATGACCGCACAAACAGAAAATATCCAGTCGATGCCTAGGATGACATCGTATGGCTGAATCTGTAGTAGAATAAGATCCCTAACCGACTGATGTGGCCCTATCATCAGTCTACATCCTCGACAAACAAACAACAAGTCAGTATTACCCCCAACTGGTGTTCTCAACACCAGGGTCACTGGAAGTCTCTCGGCATCTAGACCCAAGGGATGGGCTAGACTGGGTGAAACAAAGGAGTGCGAAGCTCCGGTATCGAACAAGGCATAAGCAAGAGTGCTAAATAGACTGATCATACCTAGAACAACCTCCGGCACTACTAAAACTGCTGCCTCCGCGGTGTGTAGCTGTCCACGCCCGGCTCCTATTCCCCTCGGCTATCGGCCACCTCCCCGACCACGCCCTGGTAGAGGTCCCTAAGGGGATCCCTGAGGTCTGCCCCCTCCTCCTACATCTGTCCTCGGAGAAGCGGGAGCTCGCTATCCCTACTGTTGCTGCTGGAAAGGCCTGGTTGGAAGCTGCTGCTGGGGCAGGTGCTGGGGCTGTCCACTACCGTCGTACTGTACTTGGTCCAGGCACTGACTTTGGAGATTTCCATGGCTCCCACAGATGAAGCATCGCGTTCTTGGGCCCGAAGAAAAAGGGCGGGGACCGGGGGATCAAAACTGAAACTGTTGCGGCCTGCTCCCTGCGGGTTAGAACCCAGAGGGTCCTGACGTTGGGGGCCTGGTGCTGACAGACTTCCCCTTCGATGGTCCCAGCTGGATCCCCTCTCGCGACACACCTCATAGAGCGTGCATCCTCTCCACCACTTTTTCCTTCTTCTGGACCTCCAAGTACGTCGGTAGGGTAAAGGGGGTAACAACATACTGGAGGGAGGGTCGGAGTGCTTCCTCTAAACGTCTTGCCCGAGACTCCTCGTCGGGAAAAAGGTCCGGATAAAAACATAGGAGGTCCTTGAACTTGATTCCTAGCTCCCTTACTGACATAATCCCCTACAGGAGGGAGAGTAGCTCTTGTATCTTTTCCGCCTTCATCATCGAGGAGAGGAATTATGCCCTGAACTCCCTCTCGAAATCCACCCATGCCACCTAAGCATCTCTCCTCTCCCCCAGGTAAAGTTTCCACCACTGATGTGCCACTCCCCACATCTGGATGATGGCCAAAGGAACCCAGTACTCGGTTGGGGACTGAATCAGGTCGAAGGCTATCACTAGCTCCTCTATCCAGCCTTCCGTCTTCATGTCAGAGGTGATGCCCTCGTACTTCTTGAGGGTCTATCACTGGAAGGCCTGAAGGGTCTTCTGCCATTGGTCATCTTCCTCCTCTCGGTCAGCTCTCTGCCAATCGGCCAAAGTAGTCTTCGGGGCCTCGATCGCCTGTACCACACGTGGTCTCCTTCCAGGTGCCATAGCTGCAAGGTAAACAAGCAATGTCTAAGCCCAAGTAGTGAAAAATATCGTTCTTAAAAATTCTTAAAATTTTAATTTATTCTTAATTCCCAATACATACAAGAAACACAAGAACACAAGTCATTATGATGCATGTACCTTTCTTGGGGTCTCTACCCTGCAATCAGTGTGGCCTCACTTGGTCGTTCGGTAGGTCCAGAGTCCTTGCATTGGATCACGGGGGGCCCAAAAATCTCGTGTCCTATCCGGTCTTCCCTGGCCTAATTCATGCACCAAGGTCACCCAACACTGTTTCCTTACCATCCCAAGCAATCCTAACTGTTCCTAACTCCAAACTCCATCATATCTCTCAACCATCACCTCTGATACCATTCTGTCACAACCCACCTTCACCAAAAGGAGGGAAGGGTCAGCAGGTTTCCAATCCCTTCCTTCTTTAAGTTGAAGGAGAGATAATGACCCCTGAAACCCGCCTTCTATAGGTCCCAGAGTGGCGACTAGCACCAAGGGTATGAAAATTTCACACAAGTGTAAGGCATTACCCTTTTTGTTTTATAGGATCACGAGATAAGATGATGAAACCCAACAACACCAAAAGTAAAAGAGAAGTAAAGCCAAAAGTAAACCATTACCACATGAATGTTCCAAAAGTAAAAGCCACAAGGTAAAAAAGTGACTACAAGGGTAAGTACCAAAGAAAGAAAACAACAACTGTGACTTCCCCAAAGGTCTAAGCTAGTATTGTCCAGTGCGATCCCCAATGACCTCCTAGAAACCTGAAAGTAGTTTTATATACGTAGGGTGAGCATACAAGTACACTCAGTAGGGAAAACCAAAGACTCTCGTGCACAAGTGGGGGAACATACTAAAGTCCTGTGAGAAGCATACAACCAACACTATCAAGGAGTTCACCCATCCCACTCACCGACTACACTCACAAAATAACGCAAGTCAAGTAATATATATATTAAGAGCACATCGATGTTTGGGTACCCCGCGCCACTTTCCCACTGGTTATTGAGACATCCTACGCATCTAACTAATCCCGCCATTCTCACCGCAGTCCCACTGTCACACCCGCCCGCACACACTTGGGCCACAACCGCACGCAGTCCCACTGCCGAATCCCGCCCACAAACACCTGGGCCACAGTCACACGTAACCACGCCTACAAACACCTTGGCCAGAACAACCACCACCATGCCCGAAGACACTTGGGCTAAAAGATCCACTTCCACGCCCGAAGACACTAGGGCCTCATCCCGAAGACACTTGGGAAACCACCTGCCCCACACACCTGGCCAACCACCACACTACCCCACCCGAAGGTTCTTGGGATAATAATGGACCTCAGGCCATCACAGCCTGCCTGAAGGTACTTGGGCTATCCGGGAAAGGGAGCAGAAAAGGAGCTAATAACCAACCACGAAGAACAGTGTTGGGAAAAACACCCTCCCCCATGAAATGGGGGTGTTCGGCACTAAGTGATAAACATGGGTGGGGCTCGAATAAAAAACACAAAACTAAAAATATATACATAGGTAACAAGCACTCACCCAAGGTTAGGTTTTTCTTCAGACAGCCTACAATAACACTCAAGTCTGAGTCATGACTCTCGCCAACAAAACCCATTTGTCCCATTCTTGTTTTCATGTTCAGTAATAATACTTAGTTAATTTATGCACCTACTTGGGAAACTAGTAAGCATAGGCACAAGTCCAGGAAAGTAAACAGTCAAACATTAACCGTAACACCCACACCCGGTTCTCTCGTAAAGCTGCATCAACTAAAGATAACCCTAAGTTACATCCCCATGCCCAATATCCGGGAGAAAAAAGGGATTCTCAACAACATGGGATCCCACCCCAATTCGTGATATAAACAAGGTAACCACCCGGTCATAAAGCTCACAACCACTGAATCCGTAACAACAGATAATTCCATTCCCAATTTCAAATCCACCGAGAGTATAAAAATAGGGAATCCCATCCCCTCCCACATTTCCAGCAATCGGCCTATAAAATATAAACAAACAAACCACTACCACCAAGCAAGGTAGACCCATGGAGGTATTTTCATATTTAAAAGATTTTACATGCTCCCTGATTTTAATTCAGTGTGCTTAACTGGGAGTTATCATAGAAGGGTTGATCCTGGTGCTTTCAATTTATTTATCCGGGTATACGTGATTAACCAATTTAATTTTCATAGCAGGAGTTTACAATTACAAAACAAGTCATTTAAAACACCTCTAGGGGTTCATTAATGCACAAACAATGACCACCAACGACCTCAATTTTCAGAACTCGTAAGCCAGCACAATTCAAAAAGATGATCATATTATAAACAACATAAACGATCAACCCCCCCCCCCTTCATTATTTATAGAATCTGTTCATTATCTTTATTTAGTTCGGGTTTATCCAATTCTACAGAATCAAAAGCACACCCACCCCGCATGATACAAAAAAGAGAGAGACGAAGGAGAAATTCCCTACTTGTTGGATCAACGATCTACGCTGAGGCCGGGGGAGGAACTTCATGGATAGCGATGTGGCTCGCCTGAACGAAAATATCCTCATCTATCAAAGATTAGGCCGGGCACGGAACTCAACGCATAACGATGTGGCTCGCCCGATGCACAAAAATTGGCTCATCTGGATGAAGGTACTCGCCGAGGGTGATCGAGAAAAGAATAACCTAGGGCGAACCCTTTAGTTATAAGGGCCGCAGACGGTTGAGATAAGAACGTGAAACCGCGTAAGGTGTGGGGTCGTGGGTTGACCACGTGGCCCCACACATTATTAAAGGGGTTGGGTGGTTTAAACTGATGCACACACACCAGGTTAATTCATTAAATAATTAATTAAAACATAGGGTTATTCATTTACTGGCGTTACTGGGATTTAAAACACGCTTAAAGGAGTTAAAATAGGGTTTAAAACCATAATTGTGCAAAAAGAAGTGCTACTAGCCCGCGTGGTAGGCCAGAGCCACCGGTAGCTGAGAGCTAACGGTGGGTGACAGCTACCGGTAGCCGAGAAAATGATAGTCTGCAGCTACCGGTAGGCCGAGCTACTGGTAGGCTGTAGCGAACGGTAGGTCGAGCTACCGGTAGGCTGCAGCGACTGGTAGTCCGAGCTACCGGTAGCCAGAGCCACCGGTAGCTGACTCTACCGGTAGACCGAGCTACCGGTAGACAGAGCTACCAGTAGGTTGTGGCTATCGGTAGGCCTACTACCGGTAGGCTAAGGCTACCGATAGGCCTACCGTTACGCCAAACTTCACCGAGATTCCCAAACCAGAAAATCCAACACGATATTTTCACAAAGTAATGGACCCCAAAAACCTGGGTCATTACATTAGATTTGACCAAAGGTATGAGACTCTCCCAATTTCATGATAATTTGTTTGGAAACATAATTCCATATTCAGGTATGGAAGGAAAAATTGTAAACTATGATTTGGGAATTTTTAGATCTGAAGAATGATATGGGAAAAGGGATAAAAAGCATTAGAGGAAGTCTCTTCCAAGAACGAAGTTGCCATTATTTGAAAAACTTATTAAGGGGACTATATTATACAGGGATACTAGGGCATATACTGCATAGACAAATAATGGCGTCTTTTTACTGACTGGCCTGTTATGTAGGAAACTCATGCAAGGCCACCTAAGGGAACATACTGCATAGTCAAGTAAAAATAGCTCTCAGAAGTTTGACATTTTATTTCTAAAAGTTGAAGAAAGTTTATGGAGATTCATATTTTTTAAAGCATAGAGTTTAGTTTATAAATAAAGGTACGAGAATATAGAAAGGGTATTTATAATCATGATTTCCAAAGAATCAGAGGAATAGGATTTCTATGAAGGTCTGACCCTAACATAGGGAGTATAGTGTTTTTAGTTTTAATTCATACAAATATTACTAGAAATGGAAACAATATATTATATATGGTCAAGTGATCCAAGGTTATTTCATATTTATTTTAACACAAGGAGATAAAGATATGTAAACCATGGTCTTTAAGACCTTCAGATCGAGAGAAAGATAATGGGATGAAAATATATGAATGACTATTTTAAAAAATACAAATTCTTGTATATTTTCATCAAAGTTTGAAGGGTACAGTGATACTATAACCAAGAACAATTACCATCATTTTAAAAACCCATTATGGGGGTTGTATTATGTAGTTCAAACTAGGGAATATGTTTCATAGTCAAATAGTAGCATCTTTTGACTGACATTCCTGTTATGTAGGAAGCTTATGCAAGGCCACCTAAGGGAACGTGCTGTATAGTCTGGCAAAAGAGTTCTCATATATTAGAAACTCTATCACTAGAAACCGTGATAAATATTATGAAGATTTGAAAATATTCAAGATTAAGAATGTGACATATGAAAGGGGGTTATTCTCAATGTACATGAGAAATATTTTAATCAATATTATTCTATGCAATTTAAAGTCATGTAGAGAGGACATTGTAATATGCAGTTTAAAGTCATGCAGTGTGGAAATTGTATTGTGCAGTTTAAATCCATGCAGTGAGGAAATTGTTAACCCTAAAAGGAATTGAAACACCTTATTTATACAGCGAATTCTTTTACCCAATTCCTAATCCCACGTGAGATATGATTAGTGTGAGAAACAAGGAAGAGTAAAGGTTTCTTATTTAACACAAAGGTAACAGAAGTAAATAATAGTGGTACTAGGATTAAGTGATGGTAGAGCCAAAGAATAGGACTCGGGCTCACTACGTATCTCATTGGAGAAAGAATCAATCCAAATGTAGTTCTTAGATTTCCATGCAGTTTAACTTCATGCAGTAAGGACGCAGATGAACCGATGTGAAAATAAAGACATAATGTAGTTGGACTAAGGGATAAAACCCAAGTGTCACTATGTGTCTTGTTGGGGGCAAGAATCAAGCCATATGTAGTTCTTTAAACATTTCCAATGCAGTTTTTATTCTTATATAAGGAATAAAGTTGGGGTTTATCATGGATGGGCCCAAGATTGGAGATCTAGGCATCTCTACGTATCACATATAGATGAGAATCAAGCCATACATAGTTATTTAAATGAGGTCCCTATGCAGATCTAATTCATACATATGGAAGATAGGGACTCGTATTCTACTAAGGAGTAGCAATGATGTCAATGATTCTTGCTTATGGAATATCCTAATGTCAATTAGAGAAGACGTTAGTCATATAGTTTAATGTCATGTAATGAGGACAAATGGTGTCATGCAATTTAACATCATGTGACTAGGACAAATATTCTATGGATTTTATCATCATGCAGCATGGACACTTATGGTTGTTATGCAGTTTAACATCTTGCAACTATGACATGTACCATGCAGTTTTAAGTCTTGTAGTGAGGACATGGGGGTTGTGCAGTTTTCAATCTTGTAGAGAGGACATGGTATGAAATTATACAAAGTATTTCTTCAAGAATCTCACATTGGTTGGAGTTTTAATAAGTTCTACATCCATTGATATTAAGGAATAAGCTCCATTTGAGTAGACCTTATGTATGGAATAAGTTCCTTCCCACTTTGGCTTAAGATTTAGAGGTTTCTTTCCTGGTATCATTGGAGTCCTGAGGAACAATACCAATTCTCCTTGAAGAAATGAATAGAGGAAAACTTTCTTGTTAAAGGATCGCTCTATTCTATTCGGATAGACTTCTAAATGATGTAAATTATGTAATCTTTTTTCATCTAATCATTCTAACACATCAAACCATTTCGAAGACCTCTCATCTGTTGAAAACTGGTCACAAATTTCAACTCTGAGTGAAGGACATTGAATTTCAATTTGAAAAACTATTTTTTTCGTATACCAATGAATAAGGAGTTTCTTGGGTGGCTATACGAGTAGTAGTATGATAATCCCATAAAGCATGCAAATTTTATTCAGGACAAGATTCCTTATCTTTATCCACCATCTTTTGAAGTATATTTGATATGGTCTTATTGAAATCTTATATCTATCCGTTGGCCACCACATGATAGCATGATGAATAATTTGACTTTATAGTGTGCACTTGATATAACTTATTTACCTCAACAGAACAAAATTTGGTTCCATTCTCCATTAATATAGTACGACGGACACCAAATCTAGAGATGATGTTAGTTTTGACAAAAATAACAATGATTTTGGCTCTGACTTCTTTGAGATGTATTTACTCAGTCCATTTAGAGAAGAAGTCAGTAGGAGTATGAATATACTTGAACTTCTTAGCCGTAGCTGGAGGATAAGGTCCTACTAAATGCATTCCCCATGTGGAAAATGGCCAGGAGTATTTAGCTGTATGTAGAAAATACAGGGGTTGATGAATGAAGTTGAAATGCACTTGGCAAGGATGACATTTCTTAGTGAAATCTATATAATTCTGTGTCATTTAAGGCCAAAAGTATCCAAGTCTTCTGATTTGATCAGAAAGCCTATGCCCAGACTTGTGAGCACCACAAGCCTCTGAATGTACTTCTTTCATGACAGTTGTAGTTTCTTCTCAATCAATACACCTAAAGAGGATTCTATCAAAGCCCCGTTTTTAGAGTATTTTCTGATGATCTGGATAATCGTAAAGAGTAAAATTGGTCGTTCATCATCAGATCTGTTCTTTTTCATCCCTATCTGGTGGAATTACTCCATTTTGAAGGTATTTCATGATGGGTGTTCTCCATTACATGGTATGACCGTATGGCTTAGAAATATGGAAAGATTCATTAATTTCCTCCATTATGTTTTGAACAAAAAGCAAGAGCACATGACGATGGGCTATGATGATGATTGTATCATCCAGATTTGGATCTACCAGGGATGTATCTGCATTATCCGGTGCATAATATTGGGCATTTTTAAACGTGGGACATAAGACAATGTCAACTCTAAGGAAAATTCATCCATTAACCCTCTGATGTAATCACACAAAGGGATTAACTCTTCTTTTCTAATATAATATTCTGCATTTATTTTTTTGATTACCAGTTCTGAATCACCCTTCACTTTCAAGTGATTCACTTGCACCTAAAGTTCCAATTACAATCCTGCGATAAGAGCTTGATATTATGCTAAATTGTTGGTACCGCCTTATGAAAACATGATGGAATAAAGAAATAATTCCTTTTCTAGGGAAATAAGTACAATTCCTAACCCAAATTTGTTGAGTTTAGGGTTTTTCATTCTCTTCCCTGTTGGACTTCTGGAGGCACCATCAAATTACATTTCCCTTGTTTGGGAATTATCTTGAATAGAGAAGACATCTTCATCAAAAAATTTAGTATTCAATGATGTATATTCCATAGATGGATGTTCAACAAGGAATTCGTCTAGATATTTGACTTTTACTTCCTTCTAAGTCACAAACTAGATATCAAACTATTGCAAAATAACTGCCCACCTTGCTAGATGCCCTATAAGCATATGATGACAAAAGATATTTTTGAGAAGGTTATTGAGAGGCACCAATTCGACCTCATGATGTTACAGGTAGTGCCTCAATTTTTGAACTGCAAATATTAATGCCAGGAATCACTTTTCAATAGTTGAATACTAAGTTTATGCATCACGAATAGTTTGACTGAGATAATAAAGGCTGTTTTCATTCCCAGTATCATTCTTTTGGGCAAGGAAGGCACCCAATGATCACTCTAAAGCTGTCACATAAAGAATAAGTGGTCTTCCTTCAACAAGTTGCATTAATACCGGTGCATTCAAGAGATAATTCTTGAGGGTATCAAACTCATCTTGGCAGTCTTTAGTCTATTGATAGGGGACTCCCTTCTTCATTAATCTAGTGAAAGGCAAACACTTTCCTACCAAATTAGCGATAAAGCACTGAATATAGGCCATGTGTCCGTGGAATACTATTAATTATTTAAAAATTCTTGGAGGTGACATTACAAGGATTGATTTTGTTTTCTCAAGATCAAATTCGATACCAAGATGGAATACAACAAGGCCGAGGAACTTTCCTGAGGTTACCCCAAAAGCACATTTCAAGGGGTTCATCTTCAAATTGTGTTTCCAAATTTTATTGAATATGGTCTCCAGATCTGCCAAGTGATTGGAACATTTCTTGGATTTAAATACCAAATCATCCACATAACATTTTACAAATTTCCATAATAAGGGTTTGAAGATATGGTGCATGGCACATTGATATGTTGCACCTACATTTTTTAAGACAAATGGAATTACCTAATAGAAAAACACATCTTTAGGGGATCTAAAGGCTATAGATTATTCATCCTCTAGAAAAATATGGATTTAATTATTCTTAGATTAACCATCCATGAAGGAAAGAGCATCATATATAGATGTTTCATCAATTAAAAGATCTATGATCGGAACTAGAAATTCATCTTTAGGACAATGCCGGTTAAGATATCTGAAATCAATGAAAAATAGGATTTGACTATTCTTCTTTTTCACTGGGAAAATATTGGATAGACATTTGGGATATTTAACTTCCCTGAAAAATTTATCCTTTATAATCTTATCAACTTCAGCTTCAATTTTAGAGGCATGAGTTGGGTGTGTTCTTCTTTCTTCCTACTTGAATTTTCGATGTTCTTCTGAAAAACCCAAATGATGAGTGGATACATCATGATTAAGTCCTATATTTTTTGTATAATTATAAGAAAATATATCTCTATGTTTCTTTAGAAATGAATTATACACCTCTTTCTCTTCAGAAGTCATATCTTCACTAATTAGAGTGGGGAGTAGATCTTCTTCTGTACCTGGATTTATTTCTATGAGCTCATCCATAGTGGTAGAGAAACCTTCCTCAAATGCTGGAGAATCATCCCTAAGATATTACTATTCTTCTTCATTATGTGTTACTTATTATATTTCTACTTTAATAGTAGATGAAGAAGAAAAACTTTTAGAGTTAGGGGAGGAGTCAGTATTTGAACATCTTGAAGAAGAGGCCACCATTTCTGACCCTGTTGATGATGAAGGGTCTTCCTGGGGTAATAAAGAGGAGATTATGGATTGGGAATCAATATCTTTGTCTTCCTCTAGAATTTATACAACATCTTCTATTCTGATTGATGATGTAGAGGGTTGTTGTAGTTCAGTAGATGAAATGAAGACATCTCCATTTAATCTTTCATCACTTCTTGGTGAATCAAAATTTTCTCCCATACTGTCAGGCTCAGTTTCCGCAATTGAAATTATGGAAGTTATTTGTATGAGTTCATGGATTTGGTTTTATCCTTTCAATTTGATTTATAGGTAACATATAATTTTTACTAAAATATATTAATGGGTTTGCTGGGATCTTTTCCAATCCATTCGGAGCATTGATTCTGGTTACCTCATTTATCATAGACATCGTTCCTTTTGTGTGATAAAATTCTACCTCAATGTATTGAGATTCACACATTTTTAAGGGAACCTTGTCACCATACAATGTCCTGATTTTACCATTGAAATAATACTTGAGACATTGGTGGTATGACGAAGGTATTGTCGCATGTTGATGTAGCTAAGGCCTTGTAAGCAGAATGTTGAAGGATGTGTCCTGACGAACAACAATGAAATCTTAATTAGACACAAGATATCCAAACTGAGTTCTGAGTGTAATCTTGCCCAGAGGTTCTCACTCATTATTGTCATATCCTTGCAATAATAAATTAGAAGGAGATAAGTCATATTTATTAAGGCCCAATCAATGAAGTGTACGAATGGGAATAAGGTTGACTCCGGAGCCATTATCAGTGAAGGCTCATCGTATGTATATGTCATTGACCTTTACAGATAGATACAAGGGCCTAATATTTCCTTGTACAACATCATATTCATCTTCATCTATAAATGATATGACTTCATGAAATTTTGTAGGATCATTCTCTATACGGTAAACCTCAGCAGCAACAACTTCAGTTTCAAACTTTTGAGGACTTAACAAAGCCTCAATAAGTGATTCTTGAAAATATTTTGATAGAATAAAGGCATCCAAAATCAACAACTTGTCTGGTAATTGTAAAATATATTTCAAAACATCATACTTTTGGTCCATGGGACTAAGTTTCATAGTATGGAAATACGGTTTTGCAGGTACCTTGTAAGTTGACACTCCTGATGTAGATGTACCATGTGTCAGAGCAGAAGTTGGAAATACTCCTGAATTTGGTATATTAGACTAAATAGGTCTATCTACTTGTTGATAGGAAGATGGTGTGACTTCTAATTGTTCCTCCAAAATAATTATGTCATGACTAAACCTATATTTCATGGAAGAATCTCCTTTTTCTTGTTGAGCTTGCTGAAGGGATCTCCCATGAGTTTCTACCGCATATATGGTTCAAGAAGGGGTAGAGTTAAAATAGTGGATACTATAATTCCCATGTCTTCCCCTGTATTCCTGACCTTGGGTTCTTCCTATAGTTCCACAGTTAGGTACAAGGAACTCTAACTCATTATAATTAGAATCACCATGGTCACAAGGATCCGTTAATTACAAAACATTGATGGAACCAAAGATCAATTCTTCATCTAATGATGATTCTGCTTGACAGGTTAGTTTTGGATATTCCATTTAGAAGGGTGGTGCCCATGTTTTTGAAACAGATGGCATGACATCATCTAGGGTCAAGTACATATTTGGCCTTGATATGAGGTAATCTTCTTTTGATTTCTCTTTTTCCTTCTAATCACGTTACTTCTTTGAGGATTTACCCTTTGATGAAGGTGGTTTTTCTATGGCAGGAGTGGCAGGAGACACAATCGGTTGTTTCAACTATGTTCATAAAATGTCATGATATCGGTTGATCATTTTCCCAATCATCTAATCATCACATTTCTTCTTATTTTTACTCTTGACTTCCTTCCATTCACCTTCTTCCTATGGATTAGTAGAAATAACACATTCTACTTGATCTAAAAAACTTTTTAGTTTCAATTTTCCAGAGTCTACCATTTATTGTAGGATGTACTTGAAAAAAACACTCCTAAATGGGATTCCCTAACATATGGTGAAAGGTACAATAGTTTGGAAGATATTCATCTACTTATTTGTTTGGTTTCTTTGGCCTTGGAAACTGAACCAAATTATTTTCCAGAGTTGAGATGAAGTAACTTGGAACTTGTTCATTATGGAAGGAATAACATTTGTTCTTTAACTCCTCAAACAGTTTCCATCTTTGATCAAATTTATTATATTGATGAGGAGGAATTTGCTGCTGATGCTCTAGAGGCGGAGCTATTCGATACAATGAAGTTTTTAAAGTGGAAGCAGGTAAAAGTTATTTATTTAGTGTAACCGTATCAACCTCTTCTTTCCATGTTCTCCTTCCCAGAGTTGATGGAATTACACAAGATTTAGCTTTATCTTCCACAATGGAATCCTTCACCTGTTGGACAATTTAAGCCAGGTCTCTAAACTCTCCTATGTATTTTATAGGGATCAGTGGTGTACATAATTCATCACGTAGATTTTCCACACAAATGGGAAGCAACTCGTCCTGAGGGAGTGCCAGATTTTAGGAATATGTTAATCCTTTCCATGGAGAAATGAAATTTGAGACTCTTTCATTTTTCCTTTGTTTAAAATTTTTGAGATAAAAAACTATCATGTTTGGTAGCATTGAGCTAAATTGAAGAAGGAATTTCTGACGAAAATCTTCCCATCTAGTAATTGATTGAGATTTCAAACTTGTATACTAAACAAAAGATGGTCCCTGTAATGATTGCACAAAACACCTAATCTTTATTTCTTATTTTTATTGATGATTCCCCATCATGGGATCACAATGAGAAACAAAATGTGTTAAGTGGTGATCTGGATCTCTCGAACCATTAAATATTGGGAATGTGGTATTCACAAAATTTGGAGGTGGGGGGATTGGATCCACCCATTCAGGGTAATATCTCTTTTCTGGCTGAAATGGTGCACGTTGTTCCTCTACAGATTTCAATTGATTCGTTAATGCCTAAATTGTGTTCATAAGATTTTGGGTAATATCCAGATGAGCTGGAACCTATGAAGGTACAACAACTGGATCTTGATCTGGTGTAATGACCATAAAAACCACTGGTTGTGGTGCTGGTATTTTCCATAGATAACCCATGGGATCAAGCCTATAAGGATGTGTTTGATCCTATCATGTTCGTGTACCTAATGGAGGGAATTCTTACTCACATTTGTAGTTTCCACAAAACCTTTTTGTTGAGGAGCTCCTACAGGATGTTCAAGTGGAGGATCTTCCTGGGAAGTACGTCTAGAAAAAATTATACTTTGAAGTAACACTATATTGAGTCTTTTCAACTCTTTAATCTCCTATTATTTCTATTAAAATCTCTCTTTAAGTGAAAGATATTGAATTTATCAAGTGAAAAAGTGAGATAAAATCTGACTTTTACCTTTCCCCTTGTTAGATTCCTTTCAAAGAGGTGGAAGTCAGTTATTTGAGGGCATTCCTAGATTCTAGGAAAGCCTTTGATTTCGAGTACGCACACCTTCTTAATTTTCATCAGTGTGTACCATATTATAGAAAAGAACCTCATCTTCTGATTCTTCTGAACTAGACTCTTTTTCTGGAGGATCTTCTATAATGGTGCTAATGACATTTATTGACACATAATGTATTAATGGAATTCGGTCAGTATCTTTGTAATATTTTCTCCCTTTGTATCTTCCATGATACTATGCTCTCCTATATGATGGATTCTCAGGAACTGTTTGGTGGAAATTAATCTAAAGTGAATCCTTGGATAGTTCAATTGTGCGCTCTCTTTGTGGCTTTTTTCCTAATCATGAGAAAACTGACTTTTGTTGAGGAGAGGATTATAGATGTGAAAAATCCACCAACCCTATAGGTTGGGTTTGTTCCTGCTCTTCTTTTTCAAACCTATAAATTTTTATTAATTAATTTTAAGGCTAAATTAAATGAGCCCTTAGCCCTACAAGATGGGGTGGCTCTTGAACTGATATGGATGAGATTCACATAGATTCTCTACTAATTTTACAAATTTTGGTTTGACCATTAGTTGGGTGCATTATTTGAAATCCACTCAAATCACCTATTTCAGAAGATCATTGTACTATTTCAGTCATTTACGTTCTCTGATAGCTGACATCCTCTAAGAAGGAGGCCTACTCAAGATTCTCAAATACTTGATGTAAAAGTAACTCAACAACTTATTTTCTTTGGGCCTGACTCTGATGAGAGCTAGTTGAGTTATGTTCTTGAGCATACATTTGATTACATACAAAGAATTTTTGATCGTGGTAGACTGTGGGCAATAACATTTCATGAGACCAATTTTTAAAGACTTTTTTGATTCTTGAGTGAAATTAAATGCAATGATCCATGTTTACCCCATCCTCTGATACAAACACCAGATGGGGAATCATAAATTAACTGGAATAGCCTCTTTAGAGCATTGATCCATTCATGCTAAAGGGTTCTCTGTTGCTTTTCAACTTTTGGATGTTCATAAACTAAGAGAGATGCTAAGTCATTTTGGCATTTCAACCCTACTATTACCTTTACATTATTTTTATATTCATCATATGGTAATACTTTGTTTTCAAATGAGGATTATTATTCTATAAGTTGAGGTGGATATCATGAATTCAATCTTCTTCCATCAATTCTGGAATGTTATATTGAGAATTTTACAAAGTCTAGAACATGACTGGTATTTCTCCTTTAGCTAATTGTTTTCTCATGTTTAACATATCTTCATCATCTTTTACTAGAGGTTCCTCTACTTGGTATGACCAAATTGGGTACTCTTTATTATATGAAAAATGACCCAAGGGAGGTTCGTAGAATGATTGTTCCCTTAATATGTCTTTTGGTTGAGAAAGTATTTCACTCTTCAATGACAAGGCATCAGACATGATTGGATTTGTGTTAGAAAGTGCCTCGAGATAATAGGGATTTCTCATCACTACATTGTCAATTATAAAATTATCTCGATAATGCGAAATACTACTATGGAAAGAACTTTCATAGAGAATGCCATCATGGGGAGGACAACCATGGTGGATTACATCAAGGGATAAATCCTCTTGCTCCTTGGTCTTTTGGCCACATGGAGGGTTGTCGTGGCTCTCATCTAGAGATGTGCTCTCTAGATTGACCGAATTTTAATGAAACAAGCCTTCATTATGAAGTTTCTGATAGAGAACTTCATAATTACATCTACTACTCCCATAATTTGGTAATTATAGGGTTGGATCTTGATATGTAATAGATAAATGTCTGAGGGATTCAAGAACTCCAGCATTAAGAGGAGCCAAATTGCGTCTTGAATCTTGATTTTTCAACTGTGTATGGGGATACTTCTTCATGGATGTTCTCTTACACTTAATCGGGGCCACTTTATAGGAATAGTGTTTATCATGGGTATATGTATGTGCCTACCTTGGAGTGGTCACTAGAACGGACCGATTACCTCCAATTGGAAAGGGTGTATGTTCCCGATCTTGTTGTCCGTATGATATGGGGGAGTATGCCCCATGACCCTCCTGGAATGGAACAAAGGTGTCTATCTGCTCTGGGATGTCATGTCGATGTGTCATCCCATTTGTGGGGATAGATTTATGTGTATGTTCCCCTTGTACTGCTAAAGTAGTCTTTATAATAACCTGACATGCTTCCAGAATATGGGCAGGAATTTGTGTCTGCCCTTTCACCATTGATAAGATGTGTTTGGTGACTTCAATGGATAGAACGGGAATATAAATACATTATTTATTGGGAGTAGGTGTATGTGCCTACTCCTGTCCTCCTTTTCCTGTTAATGGGTACTGATAGTACTCATGCATGGGGGCAGAGAGTTGGGTCTACCCCAGATTAGTTGTCATAGATTTCTGACTGAATTCTTTGGGTGCTGCCAAACAAGACTGTTGGAAATATTGATGAATGTTGGTAGGTGTATGTGCTTACTGGATCTTTTCTATCAAGTATTCTTGACATAATTCCTTCAATACTAGAATATTAGACTGTTTGTAGAATTGATGATTGTAAGCAGGTGTATGTTCTTGTTTACCAGTTGCCGCCACATTAGATAGGCGGGCTTCTTTAAATGCAGTCAGAAGAGCCTTATAACTAGATAATAATTTTTAAACTTGTGTATGTGACTATTCACGGTACTCTACCAGATTTTTTTGGTGGGATTGGTGGGTTTCTACCAGACAAATCTGCTGGACATCAAAATTAGGACAGATGGGTGTATGTTCCCGCTCATTGTTCGACATCAAGTTAGGTTGATAGACTTATCCAGAGAAGATAGGGGTAAGAATCTTATACCTGTTTTCCGGATTTTGTCCCCAGAGATTCATCATGCATGTTCAGGTCTGAGAGACCTGGGTCGAACGTCTAGAGGAAACACCCCCATAATGTTGGGGGTTCACTACCATGTGATTCTGCTGGTGGTGATTGTTGGTGGGATTCCTCAGGAAGGACCCTTGCATCCTTGAATTAAGGCCCTAAGTGACCTCTTGATCAACCTCCCTATAGTACAGGAGGGTCTAGTTGTTATTTTATGAGGATAAGAACCCAAAATGGTTGAAGATAGTGGTTGGAACCGTCATCTTCTTGATCATCGGTCGTCATTGGCCGGATGATCGAGGTTTTTTATTAACATAGAGGGCCTATCGGGCAGCCTCCAAAGTTGAGATTGTACTATGATGATGATACTTATTTACCAGCATGTTGGAGACTTAGTGTTGAAGATGATGGGTGGGTGATGGAATCCTTCCTGTTAATGAGGATTTAGCCTGAGTAGCTGTCGGGAAGTTCGTAGATATCATCTTAAAGAAATCCATTTTGGACTGAAATGAGTTCTGAGAAAAAAAACTTGAACACAACAATAAACTCTATTAAAGAGACATATTTTAAATTGATACATGGGTGATTTATTCCTTTGTCTGGACTTCCTTTATCAATTGATAGGATCCTGATAGGTGGGTAACATTATTAACTTGGTTAAGGATTCATGTCGGGTTCACCATTTTTGTTTCAAAGTTCCTTGAAATGTGTGTTCTAGTTTTAAGGATCACTGCTTCCAGGTGGTTTCCGTTGGACTTATTCATGGAACTGGAGAACTATAGTAGTTATTTATCCAAAAGGGACCTTATTTCCAAAGGCAGGCGTTTGTTAGGTTTGAACTTTACGATACTTAGGAACGTGCATTGGTTGAGATGATAGGATTTCGGACTCATCACACCCTTTTGGGGGGAATTATTGTCTACTCTGGGACTATCTTTATAAATTTAAGATATTTTCATGAATCCTTAGTAATTCACCAAGTATAAAATAAGTTCCCCTTGGAATTTTCAATCACTTATTAAAATGTGTAAAATTTATAATCATCAGTATGTATTCAAGGTTATTCATTAATGGAGATATCTGTACGTATTTAAGGTTCTACATCAATGGTATCATCTCATATACTATTTAAATATTCTTTTAATCATTGTTATGATGATACTGGTTTTTAAGGCACTCAGTGGGGCACTCTGGAATTTACTATCATCTAGGGAGACGAATGTTTGTTTTGATATTAGGATCATACCCATGAAATGGTCTACCTATGTATCCTTGTGAAAGTAATCATAACCCTCGTATTTTGGTGCCTATTAATGGGACACATAATACCTTTTAAGTTCATGTGACAAGGACCTAGCCATATAGTTTAATGTCATGAGGTGTGTACATCTAGGCAAAAGGTGCTTAGTCAAAGTTTGGTGTGGGACGTATACCTAAGCAGCCCAATGAACTTGGAAAGGATATGGGTTTCCAAGTAATATTATATCATATTGGGGATATGGCCCAAGGAGAATAAGGTTGATTTAAGGTGCCGGGTTTGAACCTCAAAGAGGCTTCCTACTTATCCCATGTGGATGGGAATCAAATCCCACGTATATCGACAAGTCTCATAGGATAGAATAGTTCTTTGAGGGAAATGAGTTTGGTATTACTTTCTGGAAAGGATTCTTTGATAATTTGGGGGTCTAATATGGGGCTTCTTCCTAAGGAGTATGTATAGATTAAGGGAATTAGGGTTGGATTCTTAAAGAAGATATCCAATGAGATCATGCCCTAAAAAGGCTCCCTACATATCCTGATTATGGTGTGAATCAGAGTTCTCTTAGTTCATTAAATTGTTGGTGTTTATGAAAATGTTTTAATCATCACGAATCTCTAAGCCCACGCGGGTCATGCTCGGTGTGAGAAATAAGAGGATGTGAAAGATTCAACAATGAAACAGGCACTTTGTTTCCTCTACTAGTGGAAGAGGGTGCACCTACAGTAGTGAGGGTGGACGAGGGCGAGGCGATGAGCCTTCCCTCTATTCACTTTACATTGGACAAGGGTCCAATGAAAAGAAGAATGGATGAAGGTTAGGGGCTTGTGCCAGGATGGATGCCCTAAAATTGATCTTGGTAGGGGAGGGAGACTTTTCATTCACTTTAATGTAATAGAAAGCATGAAATTTATCTTCCCTACTAGAAATTTGAGGTTCTGACACTTTGAGAAGGGAGAGGTCAGGACCCAAACCCATATTATCGGAACCGGGAACTTCCCAACATTATTCCTAGGAGAAAGGTCCATGTGACTGTAGATATAAAAACCCAAAGACACTCCATGAATCCTAAGCTCATTGTTAAAAAAATGTGGGAAACCTCTGACTATAGATATATAAACCCAATATATAAGACATGTTGATGTGCCTTTCTCAAAGGTTTGATAAGTTGTGAGGTTTTGGTAGAGGCTTCAACTTAGTCCCTTTCAAATAAGGGAACCAAGAAAGGAGATACACTGCCATGAATGGCTTTAAAGAGGGTACATAAGTTGTTATGTAGGCCGTATACCAAGCTCTTCCGCATAGGTATTGCACACAAATGTGTCGCGTAGGTAGATTGTATTGATGTGTCGTGCAGCTATACCGCTCAGGTGTGCCGTGCAGGTTTATATGAGGACTAAAGAATATATTTCACACAGGGAAACCAATACTATGTAAACAATTGTGAAAGACTTTCAAAACATGATTATCTTATTTAATTATCACTTCTCTCGTATTTCAGAGAGCTACCTGAGAAAATTTGAGGGATCTGAGCGAAAGAGCTATGCAATGGGATATTCAAGGAGTCCTTTAACTTTTTTAGTCTCTGAAATGGGGATCCCAAGGCTCTTATTTATAGGCATGGATGGGGCATGGGTGACGGAATTTTTTCTACATAGGTCCTCTGTATAGGTCCTCCACGTAGGTCTATCGCGTAGGGGTACAAAAAATATATTGTCACGTAGGTATTCCATGTAGGTAAGTCGTGCAACCCTTTGGAGGGTTTGGATTTCCTTTGAAGTATTTGAAACTAACCTTGGGATTTATAAATATCCAGGGATATCTTCATAGTATTTTTTATTCTTAAGTATTGTCAACAAAATCCCCCCCCCCTCAGGATTGGATCCGATTAGAAAGAGGGTCGAGTCCTGAGATAAAATTGTGGGGAAAAGACTATGGGTTAATTGCTGGACAGCACAGGTTTTCCGTAGAGCTGCTTTTTGTAGGTATTTATTGTAGTGTTTTTGTGCAGGTATGTCATGGAGATCTGTGTCCAACTATAAATAGGTTTGATCCTTAGCGATTTTCTTCATCAGTGCTTCTAAATTTTCCATCTCTCGATGTGAATCTCTTTTGTCTAGCCTCAATGCATTGTGATATAGAGTTGTCTCCATTAAATTTATTCAAGGTGAAACTAAATTAGTGATTTAGATACATGGAAGGAAGTCGTTTAAGGAGTTGCGCTAGGATCCTTATCGAAGGACCTATGCAACGGACCTTGTCGAAGGATCTACACAAACAGTTTCCTTTTCCTTTTTTTGATTTCTTTTTCCTTTAAATTGAAATTTTATTTTTTTCTCAAATCAAAATTAAAACCTAATGGGGGGAGTTTGGTAATTATTTTGTAGGAAAATGGCTCATTTTATAACCTCTAATGAAGAATCTATGGCTCGTAAAAATTAAATGATAAAGATCATCGGACCAGAATATTATGACATTGTTGAAAGTACTCTTCCTGTAATATGGAAAGGTTTAATTCTGTATCAAAGTGAATATCCACAAATTACTTATTTAACCCTGTGTAGTCATGGGATTTTACAAGATTCCCATGTTCCCACTATTTAGAATTAATTCCCAAAGAATTGGTTTCTTCAATTCTCCAATAGTAACTGCATGAATATTAGTGCAAGGGGGTGTCAGTACATGAAGGAACAATCCCTATTGGTTTCATCTTGCACCATAGTGGTTGTACTCCTGATATTAAGGATCATGTTGTAGATACAAAGAAACATTTCTATGATTCAACTTTTCAGGCTTCTTAGACATATTAGTCTAATTATTGGAAGGAATAATGTGATCTTCCTTTTGGAGGAGATGTGAAACCTGAATGGGTGTTTGCATTTTGGGTGCGTCGGACTTGTGCACAATTCAAGAAATATATTTCAAATTTTAATATTTATGGATCTATTTGGATGGGACAAAATTATGTTTATAAAAATTATTTTATTCTTGAATTACTAAGATGATAGAGTTTTCAAATGAATTCTTTCCATTTGACGCATGGTGGAGTTGGCATTAGTTTGTGGGATATCTACCAAATATTTGGAGTTCCCATTATCAGGGAAATTTATGACGATTTTATTCCTCTGGCTACAAAATGGGTTTATGTTACTAGAACACCTCCACTGTCTCATGAACTATTCAAAAAATCAAAGTAATTTCCCAAATACAGGAAATATATTCATTCTAGGGTGTGGATGGAAGCCTTTTTGGAACCAACAATAGTGAAAGGTCCCACATGTGGACGACCTACTGTTTGTCCTTCCACAAATAATTGGGGTAGTTCAGGAACATATTGGTCTACATTAGAAATATGTGACTATAAGAACTAGGGATAAAAAGTCAAATATGATATTGGTGCAAAGATACGCTTATCCGCCTTTCTTTCCATGTGGCTAAGCATTTAATTTCTTCTAGTTTGTGAGTCTGGAGGTGGTGTAAGGCCATGGAATTTTTTCATTGCAGCTAAATTGGTAGAAGGAAAGTATATTGGGTTAGAACCTCCTGTATTGGCAATAATTTACTATTCCTTAGCTGCATTTATACAATGTGAAAGCTCCATTTAGAATTACAGGGCCATTCTAAGTGTTGTGGGGATGGATTGAAGCACACTGTTCTTTGTAATCAGGGTTGAATTTAGTTAGAGTCCCCAATGGTCAATTCACTCCATTTTTATAGAAGGTTTCTAGTATTCATCCTCCAAATTTGAAACTTGATGTTATGCTAAAGGAATTGAATGTCTTAGGAGAATTCAGTTTTTTTCCTTTTGGTAACCCACCAACTGGAACATTTATTGATGATGGTAAAGAAAAGAATTATGAGTTGAGTTCTTATATGATGTCATTCAGAGATGGTGTATTATTGACCAGGATTGATGGTGAAATTATCTGTGAGGCTTATCTCCCTTATCGGTTTGCTTGTCAATTCAGATGTCTTCAACAATCAAACACTTTTCCACCCACGTATGTTATACATGAGAAACACTAAATAGTAGCGAGAAAATTAGGTATTATAATAGCTTTAGAGGAATCAAAATTATCGATTAAGTTACCTCCATCAGATGTGTCAATCGGAATGGAAGATGGATATGTCAAAGCTTGGGCTTCTTCATATCCTCAAGGGGATTTGACAAAAGGAATATATCGAGTGGCAACTACAAAAACTGTTTTTCATGGAAATCTTGGTAAGAAGTCCAAGGTCAGATATGATGCAGAAGTTCTAGAGCTTTCAGAGCCTTCAAAACATCTTCGTAGGAGGTATAACCGGAAGAATATGGATAGAGAAGGAATACCTCTGACACCATGGAGATCTAGTCACCACCATCAAAAAGAGGTTCCTATTCCATCTGTTGAACTTTATAAATAAGAAGGGAGGCATGAAGAGGCTCACCAGTTAGAAGGTGTTGAATCTTCTCCACAATCAACCATACCGAGATTGAGTTATGTGCAACCTTCAGCCATTCACCATTGGGAGAGTGTGACCTGTGATCTTAGGGATGCATGGGCATTCCTCCATCATAGAATTCGAATACCAGATGTGGGTGAAATTAAGGCACCTTCTAATTGAAATCTAGATAATAACCTGGGTGAAGTACATGAGTATATTATGGAGTTGGAGGCTTTTATATATGCAGCTAATGAAAAAATCCCAGCCTCTAAATGATTATCTCATATGATGGACTTAGGAATATATGAAAAGTTAATTACTGACCATGAGGATGAGTGGGATATTTATGTTAATACTGAGAAAGTATTTTCCTTTTCTATTTTCTCAACTCTAATTTACCATTCATTATCATTAATCTTGATCAAATGTATTTTTGCATCTTGAATGCAGGGAAGGAAACTCCAGACCAGTTCTTGAATCACCAGAGTATGGGCATGTAGGTTCTCCCATCAATGCAACGAATGATCCTCCTAGGTCTTTAGAACTTTCTCCAGGAGAAAGAATCATGACTCCGGTAATGGCGACAGATAATCCTCAGCCATTCCCTCAAGTTTCTCCTAGTAAGAAGAGTGTTTATATTTCTCCTCAATTTTGTGAAAAGAAATGAAATAGAGAAATGAGATTATTCTAAAGTGTTCTCCAAAGGAGTAAGTATTTATACTATCTTCAGAGCATTATAATTTTCTCAATACACTCTGATGATCACATTTATCCTCTTTCAGGATCTGCATCTCTCTCCCCTCTTCAGGGACTAAGAGCTGATTCTTCAAGACGAGAGATGGAAACTCTGGGAGAAACCTAGGTTTATACTGATGGATATACTACTTTAGAAGATAAAACATCAAAATATCTAGTTGTACCCACTTCTGACTCTACTGAGAGAGAGAGAAAACATGGTAAGATCAAAAACGTTTATCTTGAATATTAAATTCTTTTCTAATATTCTTATTTTCAACATATATTAGATCAGTTTCCTTTTCCAATGGATCCTTCAATAACTAATTATAATATTCCTATTTATATAGAAGAAAGGAATGAATACCCAGGGCAGTTTGAGATAAATGTTGTTGTTGACCCAAACCTGGAAGAATCTGATGATGTTGTACTAACTAAAGAACCAACAGAACAGAATGTCAGTAGAGCCAATTTGGGAATCAACCAACATTTTTTGGATACCATAAATGGTGAGGATTCTATAACATTCCAAAACACATACACTAAAATTATGGAAGCCCTTAATCCAAATATTTATATTCTAGGTTCCATCAAGGAGTTTGGAGATTTTCATGAGGAATTTCAAGGATGTAAGTTATAATTCTTGAACCTTCCAAATATAATTTTTCTTCTTTTACTTGATACCTCACATCAATTTTCACCTTGTACTGCTTTATCTGCATAAAATGTTGCAAATTATCTTCAGGAATGGGGCATTCTACTCTATACTTATTCTATTGAAGCTGGAGGAATACCTAGAGAGGACCCCCTATCGAGAGATATTCCTGATCATTCAATTATGAAAACTGGGAAAACTCAATAGTGTGCCCCTTCTCAAAAAACATCTAATCAAACTGTTGAAGCTGATAATACTAGGAATGAATCCAATCAAGTGGTCGACTTATTATTTGGTAAATGTCATCTTCTATCTGGAGCATACCTTGTATCTTCAATTTTTATAAAACTAAAAATGACCTTGATTTATCATTTAGGGTTATCAGCTACCATAGTTAGATCGAAAGGTGAAGCTTCTATGTTAGCTCAGGCATCAGTGGGGATGACGCTTCTACTGTTTTGAGAGAAGTGGAGCAAGGAAACTCTTTAAGTGATATGTTTCCAGATTACATTTTACCTCAGGGTAGTGACTCAGATTCGGACTTAGATATTCAATGTTATCTTGGCATGGTACATAAGAAGACATGGAGGCATATCTGGATTATAATTACTGAGAATCCTTTAGATGAACTGTCATCCCATTTTTTCAAACTCCCAGCATTATTCTGTTTATTAGGATTTGGTGGGTTTAATTATCAACCAGTCTAAAATGAAATTAAAGATACCATTCACTGATAGGAACATGATTATAAGATGCGGAAATATTTTGAAAAGGCTAAATGGCTTATCAATATTGAGAGATTCCGAGATTCAGTAGTTGAGGCAGAGGAAGATCATAACAAGAAGTCGGTCAAAATCAGCCAAAAAATTAAAGAATCCCCGAAAGAGTAGTTATATCATCAAAATAAAATGGATGATGTTCATAAAAAACTTGAGAAACTGAACTAGACACTAGGAGAAACCCAATTCGAGGGGATAACTACCATTTCAACTACCAAGGAAGCACTTCGTCAAGCCAAGGAAGTTAGAGTTTCTCAACTGTCTCAACTTCAATAGGCAGTTGATGGGGCTCATGAAGTTGTTTAACAAATGAGGTGTCAAGTTGAGAGATTATTTTAAAACATGATAGAGAGGCTACATTTTGTGGATGTCCCTTTGATTTCATATGAATGAAATAAATTTTTTCTTCAATCATATATGTTCTCATTTATGCTTTTTTTTATTGCAATATTAAAGGTAATGATGATGATGATTTTTTTAACATCAAACCTTCATGTCATATAATCATGATTACAATGACAATAATGGGGCACTCATAATTTTCTTATTAAATATTATTTTAATCACCGTTATGATGATACTGGTTTTAAAGCCACTCTGTGGGGCACTCTAGAACATACTGTCATCCAAGGACATGAATGTTTGTTTTGATATTGGGATCATACCCATGAAATGGGCTACCTACGTATACTTGTGAAAGGAATCAGAACCCTTGTAGTTTGATGCCACTTAATGGGACACATCATAACTTTTAAGGTCATGTGATAAGGACCTTTCTGTACAGTTTAATGTCATGTGGTATGGACATCTAAGAGAAAGGTGCTTAGTAAAAGTTTGGTGTGAGACTTATGCCTAATAAGCCCAATTAACTTTGAATGGTTATGGGTTTCCATGTAAGATTAGACCATGTTGGGGATGTGGCCCATGGAGAACATGTTTGATTTAAGGTTTTGGTTTTAAACCTCAAGGAGGCTTCCTATGTATCCCATGTGTATGGGAATCAAATCCCACGTAGTTTGATAAGTCTCATAGGAGAGTATAGTCCTTTGAGAGAAATGAGTTTGGGCTTACTTCCTAAAAATGATGACATGATAATTTGGGGGTTTTATTTTGGGGATTATTCCTAAGAAGGATTCCCATATTAAAGGAATTAGGGTAGGATTCCTGAAGAAGATATCCAATGAGCTCAGGCCCTGAAAAGGATTCTTAAATATCCCAATTATGGTGGGAATCAGAGTTCTCATAGTTCTTTCAATTTTGGATGTTTGTGAAAATGTTTTAATCATCACGAATCTCTAATCCCACATGAGTCATGGTCAGTGTGAGGAACAAGAGTATGTGAAAGTTTCAACAATTACACAGGCACTTTTACTCCTCTTCTGGTGGAAGAGGGCACAACTACGGTGGCGAGGGTGGACAAGGGTGAGGTGACGAGCCTACCCTCTATTCACTTTACACTGGACAAGGGTCCGATAAAAGGATAAAGGGATTAAGGTTAGGGGATTATGACAGGATGGCTTCCCTAAAATTGATCCTGGTAGGGGAAGGATATTTTTCATTCGCTTTAATGGAAAAGAAAGCATTAACTCTACCTTCCCTACCATAAATTTGAGGTTCCAACTCTTTTAGAAGGGAGAGGATAGAACCCAAAACCTTATTCTCAGAACCAAGAACTTCCTAGCATTGTTCATGGGAGAAAGGTACATGTGACTGCAGATATACAAACCCACATACACTCCAAGAATCCAAACCCCATTGTGAAACAAATGTGGGAAACCTCTGATTGCGAATATAAAAACCCAAAATAGGAGACATGTTGATGTGTCTTTCCCAAAGGTTTTATAATTCAGGAGGTTTTATTGGAGGCTCCAACTTAGTCTCTTCTAGATAAGGGAAACACGGAAGGAGATTCCCTACCATGAATGTCTTTAAATAGGGTACTTAATTTGGTATGTAGGTCATATACAAAGCTCTTCCGCATAGGTATTGCATGAAAGTGTTCCGCGTAGGTACCTGCATTGTTGCGTCATGAAACTATATCGTGCAGGTGTGCCACACAGGTGTGTCACGTAGGTGTTCTGTGTAGGTTTGTATAATTATTAAAGAATATATTTCAAATAGGGGAACCAAGCCTATGTTAAAAATTGTGAAAGACTTTCAAAACATGCTTGTCCCATTTAATTATCTCTTCTCATGTATTTTAGAGAGCTACCTGAGACAATTTGAGGGATCTGGGTG
Source organism: Viscum album (assembly GCA_963277665.1). Classification (NCBI taxonomy): domain Eukaryota; kingdom Viridiplantae; phylum Streptophyta; class Magnoliopsida; order Santalales; family Viscaceae; genus Viscum; species Viscum album. The sequence continues at coordinate 713,167,094 of OY728143.1, read as the reverse complement.
AAATAGATATGCAGTGGGAGCTTCAAGGAGTCTTTCAACTTTTTCAGTCACTGAAATGGGGAGCCCATGGGGCCAGGGTGATGGAAAGTTGTCAGCACAGGTCCTCCGTGTTAGCCCTCCATGTAGGTCTTCTACATAGGGGTACAGAAAATATAGTATCGCACAGGTCTGTCACATAGGTAATCTTCATAGGTATGTCATGTGGCCATTTAGAGGGTTTGGATTTCCTTTTCATTCTTCAAACATCTCCTTGGGATTTTGAAATATCCAGGGCTATCTTCATAGTATTTTTGTATTATTATGTAGTGTCAATATGTGAATCTTAGAATATTTTCTATTTTTGCAGATTGTGTCATTTTTGTACTTTATTTTAGCGTCTTTTAGCTTGGACCTTATATCTCTTTATTTTAGTTACTTTTATCTCATACCATTTATCACTTTAGTTTAGGATCTTTTAGCTTGGACTTTCTCTCGTTGTAGTTTAGATTCATTTAGCTTGAACCTTCTATCGATGCATTTTAGGTACTTTTAGATTGGACCTTCTATGGTTTTAGTATAGTAAATTTTATTTAGGACCTTATATTACCATATTTAGGGTCTTTTTTCTCATACCTTTAATCATTGTAGTTTAGAGTCTTTTATCTCAGACCTTTTATCGTTGTAGTTTAGGGTCTTTTAGCTTAGGCCCTCTATCATGGTAGTTTAGAGTATTTTACCACAAAACTTTTATCACTATATTTTAGGGTATTTTAGAACAAACCTTCAATCAATGTATTTGAGGGACTTTTATATCATATCTTCAATTGCTATAGTTTAGGGTCTTTTATTTCAAACCTTCAATTGATGTAGTTTAGGGTATTTTAACTCGGAACTTTTATTGATTTGTTTTAGGGTCTTTCAGATCGAACCTTCTATTTATTTACTTTAAGGTATTTTATATTGGATCATATATATTTTAGTTTAGGGTATTTTATCTCATACCTTCTATCACTTTAGTTTAGGGGATTTTAGCTCAGACCTTCTATCGCTTTAGTTTAGGGTCTTTTATCTCAGACGTTCTATAACTTTAGTTTAGGGTCTTTCAGCTTAGACCTTATATCACTACAGTTTAGGGAAATTAATCTTGGATTATATATCTCTTTAGTTTAGGGTCTTTTATCTGGAACCTTATATCACTTTATTTTAGGGTCTTTTAGCTCGAACCTGATCGATGATCATAGAATATGGTATAGAAATTCTCGGAATGACCCAAAACACTTTGGGGTGATGAGTTATGAAAAGGTGATGGTGAGGCTCATGAGGATCATAGATCCTTTCTTATAAGGAAGATATGCCTCTTGTTGGTAGGTCAGATCTGTTATGTGTCTGCATCATTTCCAAACATAGGTTTCTCCACTCTTTTCCAAGGGTTGTGGAAGGTTTATGGGGGTAATATCGATTGAAGTAGAAATACTAGGGATGTTAGGTCTTCCTGGATTGTTGGAATATGGATGATATAAGTCACAACCCAAGAGTTTGATTCTATGAGAATGGAATGGATCAGACATTTTGGGGATGACCCATAACACCCTAAGATTCTAGGTTCCATCATAGTGTTTCCATGGCTCATAAGGACTGAATCTCTTTTCTTGCAAGGAGTAGATAACTTTAGTTGGTTAGTAAAGGCCCTTATTTGTTGGTAGCATGGTCAATAAAATATGATATACACTTCTTTTTTAGTGCCATGAAAAATTTATGAATACTCAAAGATCCAGAAGAAGAGGTTGTGTATTGGAAAAAAGAAATCCAGGAAGGGTTCTGGTACCCAAGGGAATTTGGGATCTTAAATTATGAAGCTCGATCCCTACACCTGATTGTTTCAAATCATGAGGTGTGGTCTATCAAAGTTTCAGGAATGTATTTTCTCATTTTCTTTCATTGAGAATGGGTACAAAACATGTCAATGTAACTTTGAGGATGTCAAATCCTCTTGAATAGTTTGGTATGATACTTTTGAATCATGTTCCAAAGTGCTCATGTCATGAGGATGGCCTAGGACAGTCTTACTAGAAATGACCCATAACACACTGAGGTGTTGGGTTCTGACATGGTTTTGTTAGGTCTCACAATGATCGAAAAGTCCTTTTTCATAATGATACATTTGGTTAACGACCATAGGCACATATCCCGGGGTACTAGGCTTACATGAATAGTCAAAAAAAGGTCTCTTGAAGCTAGGTATCCTTTCCAAGGGCTATGTAAGATTGTGGTGATCCAGGGAACTCAAATCATGAAGTGTGATTTGTGGAGATTGTAATATCCAAGAAGGGTTTGATCACTCTAAATGTTGTGTCACTGCCTAGATAACCTATTATCTTGGCAAGGAGGTGTGACAAATTATTAATCTAACTTTTCCTGAACTAGGGAGTTCAGTGAGCATTGCTTGTCTTTTACTAAGGCTACAGAGTATGCCCTATAAGATTTATGTATTATTTATTTTCACTCTAATTTTTTCCCAATGGAGATGAATATTTTAGTGACAGAAGACTTAAATTTTTATCAGACCTCCCTTTCTAGGTCTTAAACTTGACAAGTTTTGTGTCTCTTTTAGTTAATAGTTTAAGGTCTTGTGATTTGGAACATTATAGGCTATATTTTAAGGTCATTCAGCATTGAACAAAGTGAATAATGTTTATGTTCATGATGAACATAGACCTAATATTGGGGATTGTAACACCCCAAGATTTCATAGTGTGTTATTTCTTCAAAATAATTCAATAACTTGCACTACACGCAACACCGAGTTCAATTGCACCATGACTTACCAAAAAAAAGCCATTAAAAGAGGTCATGAATAGCATTAACTACATTTTTAACTTTATATAATCCTTATAATTTTAGAATCCATATTATGAGTTTCTTAGTCATAATGCAAGAACAGATTCATTTTCAGTATTGCACTTTTATCAACTTTTGATAGTGAAACCTTTTTAAATACAATATTTTAAGCTTTTTGACTAAATGGAGACATCAAAAAAATTTAGAATGAAACATCCTAAGCTTCCATGGTACGCTTTCCTTTGAATAAAACAGTAGCGTGTGTTGTACGCAACATCGAGTTTTAACACACACCACAACCGATCAAACTAGCCGTTATGAATAGTAATACCTAAATTTTGAAATTATATATATTTTATATTTTGAAATGGACTTCATTTTTGGATTCGGAATATCGAATTTAGCCTAAGGTGAAATTTTGGTACTTTTCGGATAACTTTCATATTTTGATGAATAGTGAAAATTACTAAATTTTAATTAAAAACAACTTTTTTAATCAAAATAATTAATAGTGATAAATTATGAATTTGAGTGGTTTTAAAGTATATTTAGAATATATTTTTACAATTTAATATAATGTTGGTCATTGGACATAATTTTACAATTAAACCGAACATAAACAAGTGTCAATCTTTTGATAGTTATTATCTCTTAAAGACACGCTTTTTGTTTTGACAGCGGGAATTAATTTTAAATTAATTTCTGCCACTTCTGTGTTTTGAATTTAGGAAAATGGATTCCATATTTGGAATCAGGATGTTCAAATTTTGTAAATAGGTAACTTTTATTTTTAGACATTTTGAATAATTACTGCGGTAAATATTTTATTTACCATGGTTAAGGGTAAATCCGGTAAATAAGGGTTAAAAAAATAATATTATAATAATACTAAATTACCCTAAAACGTGTCTTAACCCTATTGGTTGATACATGGTCGACCATGGGAATCTTTGGGTCTATTTTGGGACCCCATGGATCCACTTGTAAGTGATAATGACACTTTATTTTAATTAAGTTAAAATGAATACAAAAATGACACAAGCATATATCTTTTAGAAAAAAATTGTTACATAGGGTTATATATGTTGGATTTTAGATTATAAATATTAATTAGAAAGATAAAAATATTTCCTACATAATGATATTTTATTTATAATTTTTAGACATTAAATAATGTATTTTATTTATGACACAATGATGATGCAGTAATTACTATAATAGTGAAAAATTAAACTAATTGATATTATAAATACCCAAATAAATATAATATGAAACTTTTAATGAATTAAACTAATTTTCAAGGATAATATGATATAATAGGATTGATTTAATTGACTTTGTTCGAAGTAATCAATCTGTTATGAGTTTCACAAAAATCAACTATTGAATAGTGTCAAAATTGACATAAAAGAGTTCTTAAAACAAATATTATATTATTAATTGATATTAAATTCCTAAAAATCTAAGGTTCGGCCAAGAGACTTATATCATGATATTTTAATCATTAATGGACCACTTGGGGGTCTCTTGTATGTATATAGTAAGTTTATTAACCATATTATATAAAAATACAAAGAGACATTGTAAAAGTGAAACTAATTAACTTAGAGTTAATACTTAAAGATAAGGTTAATATAAGTACCCAAACCTGTATAAATTCTATTGGTTGAGTGTTTTTCGACCTATCCTCACCTTAACCTTTGAATAATCAACTTTGGAGCCATTATAAACCGAATATTAATTTATTATAAATTAATATTTCTAACTTTTCCAAAGGTGCCCCTCACCCCTCTTATAAAAGGGCACTCCTCCTTCTCATTTATTCACACCTTCAAAGACTTTTGTTTCGGCCAAACTCTGCCCAAATACTCTCCCAACATCCCTCACTACAACCTAGAGGCATTAGTTTGATCAGAAAGCCAACCTAAGGATCCCTTTTGATCAAATCAAAAGGAAGAACCCGAAGAAGAGGTAATGATTTCACCACCCTTTTCCAAGTTCCTTTCTTCTTCCACTTCCTCTTTCTTTGTTCTTACCATTCTAAAATAATAACTCCAGTATATTACATATACTGTGATGTTATTATAAATATGGTACAACCATATTCAGTATTCTATCCACCCTTTGAATAACATGTCACCATACGTGCGTACGTACGGCTTACCGTCTCCACGTCGTGGTGTAATTGTTATTCAATATAATATTATTTGGATGGGTATAATAATGATGTGTAACTCATGTAAATAATAAATATAACATGTTAATTATTCTGTATATATGATATACCATCCATTTATATATTATTTTAATATCAAAAGAATGATATTGTCGCTCGTGCGTACGTACGGACTACCGTCTCCACGAACGCGATGAGATTCATTCTCCATCGTATCCATTCAAGTATAATTATCATTTGATGATTTAAAAATGATGTTTAAGGACTTGATATCATTCTGGATATGAATAATATACAACCTATCCTTTACAAACATGTCTTACGTAACAAAACATATAAAAGAAAACAAGTAAGTTAACACCCGAAACGACGATAATTCTAAGATATTATTAACAAATCAATGTTAAAAGATCATATATGATATCATATTAATATATATGATTATTTTATAATTTAATAACAATTATTTCACCATTATACAGGAAGTTAACCTACCCCAACCAAGGAAAAGTACAAGGTAAGGGGTTTTCATCTCACTCCTTATTTCCGTGAGATTCATGCCATATTGCCACCATCACCTTTTGTGTGGTGTATGTACTGCCCATAATTATATTCTTTGTGTAATACACTCTAATTTATGTGTATTTACATATTAATTGTATGATACCTCTTTTATGGGTTGTATGTTTCATAATTTACCAAATTGGTAAGGGTTATTTCACAATCTCTTCATTATCCGAGGTTGTTTATTTGTAATAATCTACTGGGATCTCTTTATCATCCACATCCATGTTTCTTCAAAATGTATTTCAAAACATTTTTATTATTTACAAGAATATGGGTTAAAGTCATTTATACCCTTGTTTGACTTTTTATAAGAGGTTTATAAAGGAATCTTTCCGTCGTTTTCAAAACAAGGTCATTTTTAACCTTTTCGACAGAATTAAGGTAAGAACGTTTTTTTTAAACTTATACGGCGGGTGCGGCTAATTTCCACCGTTATAAAATCTTCAAAATTTCCCTTACAAGCTTATAAGAATATTTTCAAAGAAAATGTTTTATTTTATATGGATCTTAAATTATTTTAAAATAAAAGGAGATATTTTTTTAAAAAGAATTTTGATTTCATCTATGTCAACATCCTTTGATGGATTTTAAGATTATTTGAAGTTGATTTATTATGATACAAAACTTCTATACTGTATTGAAGGTTTTGTGATATGTTTGACTGTGGATGTGCTATTTTTATACCATTCATAGTTTATAGTGAAAGTATTGACATTTCGTATGATAGTTTTAATACGAATGTTTATGTTATGTTTAAACCTTTTCATATGGGAATGCATTGGACTTAATATGTGACGGGTGGAGCCCGCTATAGCTCCTCGATGCATCGGTAGGTCTCATGAGACAAACTAGTGTCTTGGAACAAGGCCTTGACAAAATATTATTTGTAGTCTTGGCACGAGGCCTTGACTATGTGGTTATGATAGTCTGGCATTATGCATTCCAACATTATGAAAGTGGTTATTGATTTTTGCATGTGATTATTCGATTAGTAGAATATCCATGTGAGTAAGTAAATGGCATTATTTCATTTTATTTATGCCATACCATGTTGAATGTTCATGTTTGAAAGGCTTTTGTTTTAGTTATACATTTCCTTAAAAGTTTATTCTTATTTATGAAAGTTTCCGCTATATTGTTATCCTTACTGGGCATTTGAGCTCACCCCTTTTCTATGTTTTATTTTTCCCAGGAAGTGAAGAAGTAAGTTATGAATGACCTGCAGGGATATTATGTGGGGATATGAGTGTGGATTATGGAGACAATATATAGTTGTAGTAGTTTTTCGTTTAATGATGTAATGTAAAACTTATGAATATATCTAGTGTTTCCAAGGCTACTAAACCAATCGGTCTTTTGAGATTTGATCTTTCTTGTGATCATGCCAATGTTACGAAGTAATGCACCGAATCTGGGTAGCTGGGGTCGGGGCGTTACAGTTGGTATCAGAGGAAGTTTAGTACAAACCTTGGAAGCTAGATTTAGATAAACTCTGATTAGAGCACGTAGACCTAAGATGAACTTTGAGGATTAGTGTAGAAGAACTTCCTAGAATTTTGGTATTGTAGAGATTTTGTGAGTTTTCCGAGCAATACATCCCTGTCTGGATACGAGCAGGTAGAGGCGGCTCTGGCACAGATGTACCTAGGGGTAAAACCCGAAAACACCGCTTTGAGCTAGACTCGAACGGGAACTGGTGCACGACAACGGGCCTTGCTGCACTCTTGGTTACGACACTCCCAGGGGATATGCTTAGGATAATTCTCATTTTCTTTACAAACCATTATGAAGGGTTTATGAGTATATACTTCCTCAAAGAAAACATTTTTATGATTATAGATTATATCCATAAATAGTTCAATTTATGTTAAGTGTTTTATAAGTATGGGATTATGTATTTTGACTCATAAACTAATCTAGTTTATGCCATTGTTTAGAAATGGCGCCCAGTAGAAGGAATGATAACTCCAGAAATGCACATGATTCAAAGAGAAGGAAGGATCATATCTCTCATGGTCTTAAGCTAGAATTTATAAGAGAAATAGTCTCCCATGTATTATCATCATATAAAGAAATAATATCATGTGTTGATAAGATAAGTAAAGAGTTTACTGAGTCCTATGGCTTTGAAGGGAAGCAAGAGAAGAAAAGGATGGAAGAGAGAAAGATGGATAAAGGGAAGAGGGAAAAGAAGAATTTTCCCATATGTGGTAACTGTGGAAAGAAACACCCTGGAACTTGCCTGAAAGGAATGGGAGTTTGTTATAAGTGTGGAGGAAAAGGGCACAAAGTACGTGACTGCAAGGGTAAGAAAATGGTTTCAAATGTACAATGCTTCATTTGCAAGGAGTTTGGAAACTACGCGAACCTATGTCCCAGTCAACAGACTATGCCGCAAATGATGTTATTGGATAATAATCATGTTATGATACTACCACAGATGAAAAGTAATGATTAGAGTTCTTATGTTGATTATGTCAATTGAGTGTTGTATCAACAATGTACTTGTTACAATAATCATGGAGTATATAAGGATTGTACTGCAGTACTATTTCATTAAGGACTTGAGATTGTATGGAACAAAGAAAAGTGGCTCAATAGCAGGATAAATTTTTGGAAAATATATGGTTGAGAGAATGATAAATCATAATATAGTTCTGATACTGAGGTAGTGATTTTGGAATAATATGTGATTGTTTTGGATAAATTATATTGGATATTCTTGACTACCCTGGAACTGATTAATGATTTGTATATTCCATCATTGTTGGGGTTTAAAACATTTTTGGATTAATGAAGTATATCCAACTTTCTATATGGAATAAGGGAGCATGAATGTAATCAATAAGGAATATGGTAATTCAGGATGTTTCGGTGTATTAAAAGAATACATGATGAAGGTATTCATATGCTATTACAGGGTAAAAAGTTTCTACATTATGTTTACCTTACTTGTAAATGTTGGACTGTGAGTATGGATAGAAGTATTTTGGATAGTTCTAGTTTGGATTATTTTGGATTGCCATAAAAGGACAACCCGGAGGTCGGGCGGCAACCCGTCGCGTCCGGCAAGGCTGTGAGACTTGAACCCGCAACCGAAGGGCGACAAGGGTGTATCACCTACCACTGGCCCACGAGATGTCCTAGATTAAATAATGTAGTCTTTATTAAAAGATCTTTTAGATGAATTATAAATTCGTTTATTTTGGAACCCTATACGAATAGTGTAAATAGAATTTTTTTTTACATTCTATTATCTTTTAGAGTGAAAGATGAGTTTGTGGTAGAAATTTATTAATGGATAAAACTCTAATTATAAAGTATGTATATCTCCTTATGATCTTAGCCAATCTCATAAATAAATTCCTCAATATTAAGAAAAGCAACTTAGAACAAAAATGTTTTCCTAGATGGTACCTTAAATCATCACTAATTTATGGCTTTTGGATTGTTGGCCTTTTCATAGCCATGTTTTCTGCCACTCTCCATCAGATAATTGATGGTTATATTTATCTTCCATATCCATATTTTCTTACATGGAACCCTAGTATGTGTTATTTTCGGTAATCTTCAAACTTTCGACTCTTTATTTTAAATAGAGGCCTCGTTAATTCATTTTTCGATGTGGGATTTCAACTAAGATATTTTGAAACGTCAAAAATGTGTTATCCCAATACCCTATATTTTGTTGAACCGATGGTACTTCAAATCATCATAGATTGATGAGTATAAGGACCTCAATTATACACTTGTTTGTGATTGATGACCTCAATCACTACCTATAAATATTTAAGTTTTTCCTCCGATTATATGTCTCTAATTGCCACCAATGTTCTCCTAATCAAGATCATAATTTGGTGGTGACCCTTTCATTTCTCTTTTCCTCATATTAAGACTAAATTTTAGTAACCCAATTTCCGATGTGGGTTTTCCCACAAATATATTATCTATTTTCAACCTTTTATTTTCGAAGAACAATTTCAAATTGCGAGGACGCAATTTATTGAAGGAGGGGAGAATGTAACACCCCAAGATTTCATAGTGTGTTATTTCTTCAAAATAATTCAATAACTTGCACTACACGCAACACTGAGTTCAATTGCACCATGACTTACCAAAAAAAAGCCATTAAAAGAGGTCATGAATAGCATTAACTACATTTTTAACTTTATATAATCCTTATAATTTTAGAATCCATATTATGAGTTTCTTAGTCATAATGCAAGAACAGATTCATTTTCAGTATTGCACTTTTATCAACTTTTGATAGTGAAACCTTTTTAAATACAATATTTTAAGATTTTTGACTAAATGGAGACATCAAAAAAATTTAGAATGAAACATCCCAAGCTTCCACGGTACGCTTTCCTTTGAATAAAACAGTAGCGTGTGTTGTACGCAACGTCGAGTTTTAACACACACCACAACCGATCAAACTAGCCGTTATGAATAGTAATACCTAAATTTTGAAATTATATATATTTTATATTTTGAAATGGACTTCATTTTTGGATTCGGAATATCGAATTTAGCCTAAGGTGAAATTTTGGTACTTTTCGGATAACTTTCATATTTTGATGAATAGTGAAAATTACTAAATTTTAATTAAAAACAACTTTTTTAATCAAAATAATTAATAGTGATAAATTATGAATTTGAGTGGTTTTAAAGTATATTTAGAATATATTTTTACAATTTAATATAATTTTGGTCATTGGACATAATTTTACAATTAAACCGAACATAAACAAGTGTCAATCTTTTGATAGTTATTATCTCTTAAAGACACGCTTTTTGTTTTGACAGCGGGAATTAATTTTAAATTAATTTCTGCCACTTCTGTGTTTTGAATTTAGGAAAATGGATTCCATATTTGGAATCAGGATGTTCAAATTGTGTAAATAGGTAACTTTTATTTTTAGACATTTTAAATAATTACTGCGGTAAATATTTTATTTACCATGGTTAAGGGTAAATCCGGTAAATAAGGGTTAAAAAAATAATATTATAATAATACTAAATTACCCTAAAACGTGTCTTAACCCTATTGGTTGATACATGGTCGACCATGGGAATCTTTGGGTCTATTTTGGGACCCCATGGATCCACTTGTAAGTGATAATGACACTTTATTTTAATTAAGTTAAAATGAATACAAAAATGACACAAGCATATATCTTTTAGAAAAAAAATTGTTACATAGGGTTATATATGTTGGATTTTAGATTATAAATATTCATTAGAAATCTAAAAAGATTTACTACATAATGATATTTTATTTATAATTTTTAGACATTAAATAATGTATTTTATTTATGACACAATGATGATGCAGTAATTACTATAATAGTGAAAAATTAAAATAATTGATATTATAAATACCCAAATAAATATAATATGAAACTTTTAATGAATTAAACTAATTTTCTAGGATAATATGATATATTAGGATTGATTTAATTGACTTTTTTCGAAGTAATCAATCTGTTATGAGTTTCAAAAAAATCAACTATTGAATAGTGTCAAAATTGACATAAAAGAGTTCTTAAAACAAATATTATATTATTAATTGATATTAAATTCCTAAAAATCTAAGTTTCGGACAAGAGACTTATATCATGATAGGTTAATCATTAATGGACCACTTGGGGGTCGCTTGGATGTATATAGTAAGTTTATTAACCATATTATATAAAAATACAAAGAGATATTGTAAAAGTGAAACTAATTAACTTAGAGTTAATACTTAAAGATAAGGTTAATATAAGTACCCAAACCTGTCTAAATTCTATTGGTTGAGTGGTTTTCGACCTATCCCCACCTTAAACTTTGAATAATCAACTTTGGAGCCATTAGAAACCGAATATGAATTTATTATAAATTAATATTTCTAGCTTTTCCAAAGGTGCCCCTCACCCCTCTTATAAAAGGGCACTCCTCCTTCTCATTTCTTCACACCTTCAAAGACTTTTGTTTCGGCCAAAATCTGCCCAAATAATCTCCCAACATCCCTCACTACAACCTAGAGGCCTTAGTTTGATCATAAAGCCAACCTAAGGATCCCTTTTGATCAAATCAAAAGGAAGAACCCGAAGAAGAGGTAATGATTTCACCACCCTTTTCCAAGTTCCTTTCTTCTTCCACTTCCTCTTTCTTTGTTCTTACCATTCTAAAATAATAACTCCAGTATCTTACATATACTGTGATGTTATTATAAATATGGTACAACCATATTCAGTATTCTATCCACCCTTTGAATAACATGTCACCATACATGCGTACGTACGGCTTACCGTCTCCACGTCGTGGTGTAATTGTTATTCAATATAATATTATTTGGATGGGTATAATAATGATGTGTAACTCATGTAAATAATAAATATAACATGTTAATGATTCTGTATATATGATATACCATCCATTTATATATTATTTTAATATCAAAAGAATGATATTGTCGCTCGTGCGTACGTACGGACTACCGTCTCCACGAACGCGATGAGATTCATTCTCCATCGTATCCATTCAAGTATAATTATCATTTGATGATTTAAAAATGATGTTTAAGGACTTGATACCATTCTGTATATGAATAATATACAACCTATCCTTTACAAACATGTCTTACGTAACAAACCATATAAAAGAAAACAAGTAAGTTAACACCTGAAACGACGATAATTCTAAGATATTATTAACAAATCAATGTTAAAAGATCATATATGATATCATATTAATATATATGATTCTTGTATAATTTAATAACAATTATTTCACCATTATACAGGAAGTTAACCTACCCCAACCAAGGAAAAGTACAAGGTAATGGGTTTTCATCTCACTCCTTATTTCCGTGAGATTCATGCCATATTGCCACCATCACCTTTTGTGTGGTGTATGTACTGCCCATAATTATATTCTTTGTGTAATACACTCTAATTTATGTGTATTTACATATTAATTGTATGATACCTCTTTTATGGGTTGTATGTTTCATAATTTACCAAATTGGTAAGGGTTATTTCACAATCTCTTCATTATCCGAGGTTGTTTATTTGTAATAATCTACTGGGATCTCTTTATCATCCACATCCATGTTTCTTCAAAATGTATTTCAAAACATTTTTATTATTTACAAGAATATGGGTTAAAGTCATTTATACCCTTGTTTGACTTTTTATAAGTGGTTTATAAAGGAATCTTTCCGTCGTTTTCAAAACAAGGTCATTTTTAACCTTTTCGACAGAATTAAGGTAAGAACGTTTTTTTTAAACTTATACGGCGGGTGCGGCTAATTTCCACCGTTATAAAATCTTCAAAATTTCCCTTACAAGCTTATAAGAATATTTTCAAAGAAAATGTTTTATTTTATATGGATCTTAAATTATTTTAAAATAAAAGGAGATATTTTTTAAAAAAGAATTTTGATTTCATCTATGTCAACATCCTTTGATGGATTTTAAGATTATTTGAAGTTGATTTATTATGATACAAAACTTCTATACTGTATTGAAGGTTTTGTGATATGTTTGACTGTGGATGTGCTATTTTTATACCATTCAGAGTTTATAGTGAAAGTATTGACATTTCGTATGCTAGTTTTAATACGAATGTTTATGTTATGTTTAAACCTTTTCATATGGGAATGCATTGGACTTAATATGTGACGGGTGGAGCCCGCTATAGCTCCTCGATGCATCGGTAGGTCTCATGAGACAAACTAGTGTCTTGGCACAAGGCCTTGACAAAATATTATTTGTAGTCTTGGCACGAGGCCTTGACTATGTGGTTATGATAGTCTGGCATTATGCATTCCAACATTATGAAAGTGGTTATTGATTTTTTCATGTGATTATTCGATTAGTAGAATATCCATGTGAGTAAGTAAATGGCATTATTTCATTTTATTTATGCCATACCATGTTGAAAGTTCAAGTTTGAAAGGCTTTTGTTTTAGTTATACATTGCCTTAAAAGTTTATTCTTATTTATGAAAGTTTCCGCTATATTGTTATCCTTACTGGGCATTTGAGCTCACCCCTTTTCTATGTTTTATTTTTCCCAGGAAGTGAAGAAGTAAGTTATGAATGACCTGCAGGGATATTATGTGGGGATATGAGTGTGGATTATGGAGACAATATGTAGTTGTAGTAGTTTTTCGTTTAATGATGTAATGTAAAACTTATGAATATATCTAGTGTTTCCAAGGCTACTAAACCAATCGGTCTTTCGAGATTTGATCTTTCTTTTGATCATGCCAATGTTACGAAGTAATGCACTGACTCTGGGTAGCTGGGGTCGGGGCTTTACAGGGATGATACAAAAGATCTTAATTAGGTTACCCAGATTCAAGAGGCCCCAAAAATCCTTCTGATCTGGAGATGAAAATATTGTAAATCATGGGTCGAGGTTCTCACGTCATGAGTAATGATATGGGAAAATCATACCGGGAGTATTTCAGATCACACAAAGGTTTTAAGTTATTATATGTTGATGTTAGGGCTTACAAAGATCAAAAATACATTTTTGTAGAGTGACACATTTTTTTGATGACCATAGGCACATATGAAGAAGCAATACGCATACATGCATAGTCAAAAAATGGTCATTTGAAGCCGGGTATCCTTTCCACATGCTATGTAAGGTTTGTGGAGACATGAGTTTCTCAAGACATGAGTTATAATTTATGGATTTAGGTACTTAAAAGATGATGTAATCACCCCTTACTCTGAATTATTGGGGAAATTCTCTCATGGTACTTTTATAAGGGATGAAAAATTGGTGATGGTCTGCATATCTTAACGCCATGTAGTGGTGAAGTTTTTTTCTTCGTGTATTTTAAATCAAGTGGTAAGGAAATTTTTCATGAATTTTATCATCATATTATAAGGATGTTAACTTTCAGTTTAACATCATGTGTTAAGGATGTTATTGTTGTTCAGTTTTAATGTCATGCCACCAGGATGTTTACATTGTAGTTTAATGTCATGCAGTAAGGATGTAGGAACTGATATAAAAATTGTGCAAGGAATATCACATGAATAATAAGTTCATATGTAGATCCAACTCACATGTAAGAAAAATGGATTTGTATGACTCGGCCCATATTCAACATAAGAATCAATCCATGATTAGTTTTTGAATGGGAAACACTCTACATAAGTCTAGAACATATGTAGAGGTTGGAATTGTCTCTGTTTATTGTTATAGCTAGGTTTAGGATATGATATCTAGGGGTCACTATCTATCTCGTGATGATAGGAATCAATCCACACATACTTCTTGAGGAACTATGTAGTTTAACGTTGTACCACAAGGATATTGGCTTCCCGACATGAAAATGGGTATGGTGGATAGACCCAAGGATAGAAAACCAAGGATCACTAAGTATCGTAAAGTAATTAGAATCAATCCATGCATGGTTTTTAAGGAAGGAACTTCTTGCAAAAGTTTTTCCTATACGCAGTGAGGGGGCATTTTTATATTTTTTGCGACTTGACCCAGGATTGATGATATGAGAATCTCTATGTATCATGTGATTTCAGGAATAAATTCACATGTAGTTCTTGAATGGAGGTATCGTAGGAGACTATTACCAACTATAGTGGTCCTCTTGGGAGAGGTTTGTAAGAATGTGCAGTTTTATGTCATGTAAGGGACATCAACTGTGAAGTTTAACATCATGCATAAAAGACTCATGGTATGCCATTTAAGGTATTACATTCAAGACCATGATGGAATCATACTGATATTTTATTCTTTGTTTGAGTGGGGAAGCCCTTACTAAAATTCCTAAGCTCACGTGAGCTATGATTAGTGTGAGAAATAAATAATGGAGAGGGTTCCTCTAACCATACAGAGGCGATTAAAGATAGGACATGGGAATTTTTCATCAAGTGGTGGTTGAACCAAGATATGGGGTCAATGCATCCATATGTATCTAATTGAAAATGATAATCAATCCATATATAGTTCTATAAAACCATGTATTTTAAATTCATATTGTAAGGACATATTTTGTGTGGTTTAACATCATGTGGTGAAGATGTGGATCACCCGGCATGAAGGAAAAGAAAGGTTGTGGATAGGCCCAAGAATAAATTTTTGGGATTCACTACGTATCATGTGATGGAATTAATCAAGCCATATGTTTTTCTTGGATTAGAAGATTGCCTATGTGGATCTATCTCTCACATGGGGATGGGGCATCCCATCCTTCCTTCACATGGATATGGATCATGTAGAGTGATTCATTAGTGAGATAGTGATTCCCATGCAGTTTAACAACATGCGGTGAGGAAGTGCTCCATACAGTTTAGTATCATGCGATGTTGTCATGAGACACTATACAGTTTAACGTCTTACTTCCAGGATGAGAGATGTTATGCAGTTAAACGTCCCGCTACTTGGACGAGCTTTGTACACTTTAATCGTCATGTTGTTACGACGTTCTCTATAAATGTTAAAATAATATGGTTATGATGTGGGATATCATTTAGTTAAAACACATGATGTTAGAAATTTTTTCTTGATGATAGCTATGAAAAGTATTTCTTGAGAAACATCACATCGATGGGAGGTGTGACATGATCCCCATCCATTGTGGCCAGTGAGTAAGATCCATTGTGGTAGACCTTATATATAACGTAAGTCCCTTCCCATTTGGGTTCCATCTTTGGAGGATTATTATCTGGTACCATTGGGTTACTAAGATCTAACACCAATTATCCTTAGAGGAATGAATAGAGTATAACCCTATTATTAGAGTCACGTGTGATTGGATTCTGATAGACATTGAGGTTGTAAAATGTACGTAACCTTTTCTCATAGAGTTGATCCAATTCATCCTATCAAACATGTGATTTCTTCTCATATGGGATTTTTTTGAAAATGGATATTCATAGTGATGTTAGATGGAATTATATAGGTAACACTACCTAAATCTCATACACCAGTGAATATGGAATTTTTTGTATTGTAGCATGTGTGGTGGTATGGTAGGACCATAAAGCATGGAGGATTTTGTCCGGACATGACTTTATATCCTTGTTCACTATATTATAGATTATATTTTATAGTCTTATTAAACACCTCTATCTATCCATTTTCAATTTCATGATAGTGATATGAGTAATTAGACTTGATATTTTACTCCTAGTACAGTTTTTTTAACTCAGTAGAACAGAAGTTGGTGTTTTTATCCCTCAATATTGTGTGAGGGACTCTAAACCCAGTGATGATATAGGACTTTTTGAGGTTGATGATGTTCTTTGTCTCAACTTTTTTAGGGGTATTTACTTAACCCATTTGGAAATCAATTTGGTAGTAGTAAGGATGTACTTAAAGTTCATAGTTGTGGCTAGGGGATGTGGCCCCACAACATCCATTCCCCAGAAGTCAAATAGACCTGAATATTTTGTTGTATGTAGTAATTATAAGGGCTGATTGATGAAGTTTTCATGGATCTGAAAAGCATGAAATTTCTTGGTGAATTCCACATAGTCTTGTATCATGTTTTTCCAATAAATCCCATCCTCTAAATTTGGTGGGAGACCTTGTTCCCAGATTGATTAACACCATAGGAGTTCGCATGGACTTCTTCTATGATGGTAAGAATCTCTCGTTATACTATAAATATTAGGAGGATTATGTCAGAGCCACTAATATAGAGGGACCTCTGTTCATTTGGACTGATCCATGGGGTAAAGTTTGTTTCATGGTGCCAAATATATTCTATTCCAGAACGATCTGTCAGAAGAACACCATTTTGGAGATAACCAATTATGGGATCCATCTATCCAGGGGTGGATACCAATTCATTTCACTATAAGGTGGAACTAGACTAATTGATTTTTTCCATATAACATACAATGATTGATGAGATCGTTCTTTGATGTGTGATATGGAATATTTCTTCCTCCTGATCAGGATCATACAGGACTATGGCTATATTAGCTTTCGGCACAAGCATTCTGTGATCAAGGAACATGATGAAATATGAGATCAAAAGGGAACTCTACCATTAGCCCCCTAACATATCTAGTGATAGGGCCATTTCTTAATTTTTTATGGTATATTCTCTATTGATTTTCTTTATCACTAGCTTTGATTCTCCATTAATATCCAAGTAGGCTATTTTCAATAGTAGGGATAGTTCTAACACAGCGATGAGGGCTTGATGTTATACCACATTGTTCATGCAGCCTTTGGATAGTGATAAAGAGTAGGTAAAAACTTATTTTTCCATATAAACAAATGCAATATCTAATCTAAGCCGATTGAGCCTCGGTTTTTTCATCCTTTTCATATAGTACTTCGGGATGCACCATCAAAATAAATCTACCATGTTCAGAGAGTGTCATGAGAATAGATTACCCCCTCTTCAGGGAGCTTAGTGTCCACCGGTGTATTCTCTATGGTAGGATTTGTTATGAGTAAATCAGCCAGGGATTTTTCTTTCACTGATTTCAATGATACAAACTAATTATTGTATTTCTTTAGAATTAATGCCCAATATGCCAATAACCTAGTCAACATATGATGTCCAATGATTTACTTGAGTGGATCAATATGAGAGACCAGATGAAATTGGTGGTACTGCAATTAATATGTTAAATTTTTCATTGTGAATTTAGTGTAAGGATGTTTTTCTCAACATCATAGTATCGGGTCTCAGTACATAGAATTTTTTGGATATGGTAGTAGAGTATGTTCCCACTACCCATTTTATTTTTATGTATGAGGAGGTAACCAAGTGAGTGTTCCATGGTGTCCACATACAAGATGAGTGGCCTTCCTTCCACCAGAGGCATTAGAATCAGTGGGTGTAGTAAATACTGCTTGATAATTTCAAAGGCTTCTTGGTAGTCATCATCCCATTGATAGGTGATTTCATTATTCATTAGCTAGGTAAAGGGAAGATATTTTCTGGCCAAGTTGGATATGAAACACCGAATTTAGGTGAGGTTCCATTAGAGACCCATTAATTATTTAAGGTTTTTGGGGGTGACATTTCTAAAATAGAACTAGTCTTTTATGGGTCAACCATGATGTAGTGGTGGCATACCACAAAACCAAGGAACTTCCCTAATGTTACCCTGAAGGCGCATTTCAAAGGATTTATCTTTAGACTGTGTTTTTATAGCTTTTAAAATACTATTTGAAGATTCGTGAAGTGATCACATGACTATCAGGATTTGACCACCAGTTCTTCGACATAACATTCGGTTATTCTTCCCAAGAACAGCTTAAAGATATGATGCATGTCATATTGATTTATAGCACTGACATTCTTAAACCCAAAGGGAAATACCTAATAGAAAAATATCCCCTAAGGAACTCTAAAGGTGGTGTATTATTCATCTTCAGGGACCATCCTTGCATGATTGTACCCTAAATACCCATCCATGAAGGAAAGGGTGCGGAAGTCAGTAGTTGCATCAACCAAGAGTTATGTTATTAGTAAAGGTAAATCATAATTTGGGAAGTGTTGATTAGGGTCTCTAAAATTGATATAGACTATAATATTCCCATTATTTTTCTTGACAGTGAAAAAGTTGGCAATCCATCTTGGGAATTTTACTTATAAGACAAAATTATCTTTGATTATTTTGTCAACTTCTGCCTCTACATTAGTGGAATGAGAGGGGTGCATTCTCAAACTTCCTTCTTGAAGCATCAATACTCATCAAAAAATCCAAGAATTTTCATATCCACATCTGGATTCAGTCTAGAAATTTATGTATGGTTACAAGAGGACACATACTGGTGTTAATTTAGAAATGCAATATATACCTCTTTCTCTTCGAGGGTTATGGTAGTACTAATCATTGTAGTCCATGGGTCTTCTTATTTCACCTACCTAATATCATAAATGGTGGTGGAGTAGACTTACTCCAATGAAGAAGGGGTGTTTCTAAGGTTATCCTCATCTTCTTACACCTCAAAGTATATTGAAGAATTTTCATATGAAGTTGGAAATTTTGGGGCATATCTATCGCTATCGAGATGAGAGAGGCTATGAGAAGAGACACTTTTATACCATATTTCCTAATTCATTGCAGATAGATGCTCGAGATGATTTTTTCTTCACACTTTCATTGGGTATAGGAGGGGTTTGGTTCTATGGGGGTAAAGTCGATCACCTTGACCAGATTTATGGGGATCACACAGTCATTTATGAGCATACTTCAGGGATTTGTAGGGGTGGTCCCAAGGTTGTTGGGGGATACAACCTATATATAGTCATCCACTATTTTTTATTTTCCTCCATTTTTTATAGAACCCTTATTTAGAATATGTGCCCTCAAAAGTCTCAAAGGGGGCATTATCACCATATAGTATGCTGACCCTTCCATCGATGGGGTATTTTAGACACTGATGGGATGTTGAAGGTAGAACCACATGGATTTGGAGCCAAGGCCTACCAAGCCAGAAATTGTATATGGTGTCTTACTAGATAACCATAAACTCAATGTCAGATGTGAAATATCTAAATTGAGTTTGATTTTGTCTTCCTGAGAGGTATTTTCTCATGCTTATCATACCCTTGAATGTACAACTTTTTGGGAGATAAGTCCCTTTCGAAGTATACCAAACATCGGAGGGTCTGAATCAGTATGAGATCTGTCCTAGAACCATTTTAAATTAGAGACCTTTAGATATTGATATTATTGAGTATACCCAAAACATATAGGGTCCTGATGTGACCATGGATAACCTCTTCTTGATCCTGGTCAGTGAACGAGATGGATAGATGAAATTCTGATGGCATGGTCTCCACTAGATAGACCACAGTTGAAGAGAATTTTTCCCTGTACTCATATGGTATATAGAGGGCTTAAATGAGTTTGTACCCAAGTTATTTTGAAATATTAAGTGCATCCATGATTCATATCTTGGTTGGGAAAACCGCCAACTATTTTAGAATGACATACTTTTGTGAAAGAGGTCTTCATT
This sequence comes from Viscum album, assembly GCA_963277665.1. Taxonomy (NCBI): domain Eukaryota; kingdom Viridiplantae; phylum Streptophyta; class Magnoliopsida; order Santalales; family Viscaceae; genus Viscum; species Viscum album. The sequence continues at coordinate 713,146,577 of OY728143.1, read as the reverse complement.
TCCATATATGGGTATGCTCCTTAAAAAGTGTCTCAGGAATCAAGGTACTTAGGGTGGATCAACATGGTTCTTTTGTAGAGGTCAAGGAAGTATACACTACCAGTGGAATAAGTTTCATTGACTTTCTACGTTGTATAGGCTGATCAAACAGTCGCACCCCCGCTAGGTGGCCATGTAATACAATTGGGAATGGGTTACTATTATAGGGTTTTGGGACACCTCCATGCCTCTTTTAGGCCTACTAAAGAACTTGGACATGTTTCTTAGCCACATATATGTCCTCTGTGGGGACGTGGATGAAATATTGTGTTCTTCCTAACCCGTTTTGTCTGTTGTATCCTCGGTTCCTGTGCCTACAACCTTCTATTCCCTAGTTATATGAAGAAAACTCATATTTTGAGGCATATTAAGCATTAGAGAAGTGGTTTTCCAAGGGTAACATATTAAAATATCCAAATATGATCTCTTCTTCTAATGATGGTTCTGTTTGGTGGGTCAATACTCATTCTTCAGATGTTTCAAGGAAGAAATTTGCAAGAGTTGGATCTTATGTTAGAGAATAATGACTCCTCCTATTATGTTTATTCCTAATTCTAGTAGTCATTTCTATATTTGGGTGGAATATTTCATGTTAACTCCCTAGGTAGTGGAGCTATTGTGGTTATTTGCAACTGTGATCTCAGGGTGGCATGAGTTTGGTCAACTATTTTTTGAATCATCCAATTACCAAACTTCCATCCATGCTTATCTGGAACTTTCTTCCAATCACCTTCTTCTTATAACTGAGAAATAGTTATGTAGGTCACCTACTCTTAGGAGTTATCTGAAAAAACCTATCTAGAATCCATCATGCCTTGAACAAAGTATTTGAAAACGAATTTTTCCTAGATATTAGCACCCAACCTTCTTTGGAAAGGGCAATAGTCAGGATGGTCAGTGAGGTTGACCTCATTAGGCTTCTTGGGATGTGGTAGCTTGAGAAGGTTATTTTCTATGTATGTGAGGAAATAATTGGGGTCTTATTTATTTTATAAAGAGTATGTTTTATTCATTTGTTCCTCAAATATCATGTGACCTTGATTTCCCTATGCTTTTAGTGGATGAAAATTTTATGGTTGTCACCTCTCAACAGGAGGTGTTGGGTGGTTTAGGACCTACCTGGGTGTGTGGATGGTAACTCCTACCAACTTGAGAGTGCAACTGTAGCTTATACTTTTCCTAGAATTTTCCCTTGTGCTGAGGGCATGAGTCAAGATTTGGATTGTGTTCACTGAATAGAGTACTCCATATATTTTTCTATTTCTAAGAACACAAAGAACCCACTTGGATATTTCATGGGGATTAGAGGTTTCTATAACTTATATGGGATATTTTAAGTACAGAGTTTCAGTACTTTCCCATATGAGAGAGAGAGAATGAGTGAATAGGTTAAATATTTCCATCTAGATATAAATTTATAACCCCTATCATTTTCATGTTTTTTTGTAGTTTTTTCATTCAATGACTATATTTTTCCTCATTGTGGAGGTAAAACGATAAAGGAATTGATGAAGAAGGTCTTTCCCTCCTAAAATGGAATCTACTAGTAGACTGTTGTAACAAAAAAAGTCTGGCCCTGTAAAAGTTCATACAAAACACCTCATCTTTGTCTCCTCCTGTTGATCTTGAGGGCCCATTATCGGCCCACATTGGAATACGAATTGTGTGAGATACTGTTCACGGTCCCCAACATCATCAAAGGTGGAGAAGGTAGAATTTTCAAAATTGGGTGGGGGAAAATTGTCACCCACTAACTCAGGATATTGATTCCTCTCAGGCTACATGGGTCCACGTCTCCCTTACATGGAATCCATTCAAGTAGATAGGTAAAAAATAACATTCAGAAGCTCTAGGAGCACTGCTATCAGAGCCACCTCCCAACTATAGGGAATAGGTTGGGTTGTATTAAGTGGCCCCTCATTCATCTCCCACTGATTCTTTATTTTTCCTATGACTAAATGATCACCATGGTGACGGAGAGGTTTTCACCTCAATGGAGGGAAGTCGTAATCATTTTTGAATTCCTCATTTATTTATACCAGCTTCCTGGAGTTGGATCTAGTTTGAAACTCAGATACCACTCTTACTAGTGGATTCTTTATAGGAGGGAGAATATTCATATATACCTATAGACGATACCAAAATAGAATATTTTCCCTGATTAGCTCCTCATTGGGTTGTTTAAGAGTTATTATCTCACTATCATAATGTGACGATTGTTACTCCATAGAATGAGCCTCAATTATTCTTGGTGGTGATTGGGATGTATCCACACCTTTCCCTTTTTCATTGGATGTGTTCCTCTGCAGAGGTGGAAACTCGATATTTGTTGGTTCCAAATTTTGGATCCTTCTTTGGTTTAGGGTGTGTGCAGCATCATTTGATGTTTCCAAATCACCCTCCTCATAGGGTATGTTTTACATGTTTTGTACCCCTATATTTTCATATTTATCTACCACATATATTGTTTTTATGGTGAAGAAATTCATAGAAACATATTGGGAAATGGTAGTTATCCTGTTACATTCGATGTAACGGGCTCATTCTGCACTGCCTTCATTAGGGTCGTTATTCGAACCCCTGGCCATATTGGACCATTTTATATTACAACCCCAGTGGGGTCTAATTACCTTCATTGTATGTTTCTCCTCCCTCGGTATATGAATAATGACCTTGACGGAGTTTCTTTTCAGGATTTCAAAAAATTCCCTTCATAACAGAGGATTTTCTTGTGGTGAGAGGAATGGATGGTATATTGACCATTTATTTTTACTTCCCAACCTAGAGAAGAATGATTCCTTATATGTTGATTATGTGGATGAAAATTTCCATAGTTCTATGGGATTGGAGTTATTCAGGTCCACAATTTGAATTGAATGATCCTATTGTAGAGGATCCAATGGTTCTAATCAAGGACTTAACACCTCCCAAGAAATTCATTGATATATAAATTACCCCATCCCATCAGGGTGGGGTTGATCAGGAATCATTGTTGCATTCTCCATGACCCTCGCATGGGATGATAAACCTGGTGATGGTGATTGAGATATAAATTCACCCATCCTAGTGGGTTGGTTTTTGTTTTCAGTTGTAAAGGATATGTCCTGAATCCTCTTGGTAATTGATGATCTGAGGGGTGGAGGCAGTAGTAGATATTATCCCAAACTAGTGGAATGGGTTTGATCCTGGATGGATGATGTGGCGGTTGCTACTACAACTCATTTGATGCGGCGTAGCTATGCTCGCATAGGATCTGGGTGTGATGACAGCCCATGATTGGAATCATTCTTTATGGGAAGTTTTCTGGAGGATCAGAACTTCAGAATCTGTTCTGAAATGCATTATCATTACTTTGAGGGGCCTAGTTTTAAGTCTTATTGGTTATCCTCTTCCTCTATTAATGGTGTTTAGGCATTGTTGAAGTGAGGGAATTCTATTGTAGTGACTAACTGGCTTGTTCATTACTCGTTCCTTTGATTTTTTCTGTAGGATATGACATTTTAGGACACCATATCTGAAGTGTTATACTATTTTAGGGACATAGTGAAGTGAAATGCTCCATATTTTTTCATCCTCGGATATGTATGTTTGGTGATGCTCAAGAAATCAGTCAGTGGAGGGTCATTGCGACATGGTGAAGACACTGTTTAGGTTTTTTTCATTATCCTCCATTATCAGGTTTTAGGATATGAAAAATGCATCTATATCTAGTTGAAAATAGTGTGTATTGATGAGTTGAAGGTGATACTCATATCCTGGATAGAGGATATTTCTATCCTTCCATCATTGATGAGTATACCACATATTTTGGCATAGATAGGGCATTCACTCATTTTCTAACCATATGGATCCTCATAGTTAGAAGTAGCAAGGGACCAAAATATAATGGGGACGGTTTTTTCAGATTACTCTCTCCATATCTCAATTTTTTCCTCCTCTTCATTAGACTTACACACCTCCATCTGATTAAACCACAGAATATGGTTATTAGGGTCACCTACTGACCCGATTGGAGTATTGTTGGATGTTTATGGGGAACTATATGCGTTTAACCCCAATGTTTCAATCACCTCTTTATATGAAGGAATTTAGGTTTTAAACAGCTCTCAATACTGGAAAAAGGGCATATACCCACGGTTTTTCAACAAACCGTGGGTATAGGGGTACCCTATACCCACGGTTTTCGAAAACCGTGGGTATAGAGATAATATGGGGACCTATACCCACGGTTTTGTCAAAACCGTGGGTATAGTTTAATTTCAAAGACCAATACCCACGGTTTTTTCCAAACCGTGGGCATAGAGTTTTTTCGGATGACCTATACCCACGGTTCTTCAAAACCGTGGGTATAGGGGTATTTTTTTTTGAAGACCTATACCCACGGTTTTCAAGAACCGTGGGTATAGCTTTCCCGCCATAAGGCGGGAAAAACAATTACGTGGGACAATGAAAAAATTTGGTGGGAATAAATTTTTTCACGGATAATATTAATATATATATGCAGCTGAATGTCTATATATAAGTTAAAAAATTTAGCTCGGTTGGTTCCTCAGTCAGTAGAGGCGCTGAGTTGCACTGTGAAACCCATGTTCGATTCCCCTTACCCGTGAATTTTTTATTTGAAGACCTCTTATATTAATATGGATAATAAGATATATGTTTTTATAACAATTTAAAATCACAGATCGGTTGGTCCATCGTTGGGTGCGGGCACGGAGTGCAGCCGGCAGTGTGGGTTCGAAACTCAGTGGGTGCGATTTTTGGAATATGCGACTTTGATTATATTAATATATAGGAGCAGATATATCAATATATAAAACATAAAAACTGCAGCTCGGTTGGTGCGGTGGGGTGGCATAGACGCGAGGCGTCGTGGGAGGTTCGGTTTCAAAACCTGTGGGCTGCATAGTTTTTGAATTTCAATACCCCACGGTTTTCAAACCGTGGGGTATGTTGTGTGCCACGCTTGAATGTGTGGTTTGCCATATTTGACTCACCTATACCCACGGTTCTCCAAAACCGTGGGTATAGGCTGTGACCCCTATACCGACGCCTCTCCAGCCCACGGTTTCCAAAACCGTGGGTATAGGCTATACCCACGGTTTTGGGGGCTATACCCACGGTTTTGAACTGTGGGTATAGGCCTTTTTTCCAGTAGTGTCTCTATAGGAATGTGTCTGGGCAAGGGGAGGATATCCTTGTCCATGGGAGATATCATCATGGAGAGGTTGGCCACAATGGATGTCAGGAGTAGAGTACTTGTGTTCTATATCCACACTACCATGAGGAGTACTATCATGATAATGATCATCTTATTATTCATTTGAAGTGTTAACAAACCCTTTTGTTGTTAATAATGTCTCTTTAATGACCTCAAGGACACTAACATTTATCAGATTAGGAATATGGGTCTCGTTTTGTGTCATGGTAGGAATATGTCAACCTACTTTTCGAAATTGTGCAGGGATATAAGACTTCTATATGAAGGTTTATGGAACTTATTGATAATCATCCGGTTCTATGGGAGTATGATCTTGATGGTAATGGAATATTAAAATGAGATTCCTCATTATTGACAGGAATATTAACCTATCCCAATTCGTGTATCATTCTGACATGGCGAGCCTCATTCACGGTGGGAATATGAGCCAGATCCTAAGCATTTGAAATATGCCAGTAGTATTTCTTATCAGGAGTATGATCCTTCCTCTAGGCATGTGACACTCTCACTTGGTGATCACATGTTGGAATAAGAATATAATCCTGGTTTGAATATGAATTCCACACCGGAATATTCTGATAGACCTTTATAATGGAAGAAGGGACATGATCCTCCTCATGTATTTACTCAAAATGACGTTGGTGTAGTTGTATTTAAGGGGAAGTAGGAATATGCTCCTGGATTCTGTGATCTGTTGGAACGTTCCATGTATACTCACTAATAAGAATATGAGCATGTCCCAAGGCATGCGTCAATATAACTTGGTTACTCCCAACCAAAGTTGGGAAATGAGCCCAATCATGTGCCTATGGATTATGTCATTTAACTTCTTTGATAGGAATTTGAGCGTTTTTTTAGGCATTTTCCACTTTCACTTGGTGATCCCCAACTAAAATGGGGATATGAGCCCAATACTTAGACTTTGGAGTATTAATTCATACTTCTTTAATAGTAATATTAACTTATTCCAAGGTATGTTCCCCTGTCTCTTAGTGATCCCTAGTCAGAACGAGGATATGAGTCTGATCCTAGGACATTGGACTGTTCTGCAGCACTTTTTCAATAGGCTGGTGCCCCTGTCTCGAGGCATGAACCACTATCACCTAGTGATCTTAGGTTGGAATGGGAATATAAGCATGGTCAGGTTCTTCATCCTTTACCAAAATATGCTGATAATCCTTCTATACTGGAGAAAGAATTTTTCTCTCTCTCCAGAGAATACAACTGCTTATAATTATAATAGTTTTGATCTACCCTAGCTTTAGGGAAAAGAATACGCACATATCCTTTTATTTGTACCAATGTCGAAATATGCCAGCAGAGTTCTTCAACTATTGCTAAGATGTATTGGCATTTTATAAAAGTGTGTGTAGGGATATAAGTATGCACATTTTCCTTCTCCAATGTGTACTAAAAGACATCTTTGATGGAATAAGAGATATGAGACCACTTCTATCCTCTATGTGCCACTAGAATTTGTCAATGTAATTTGTGAAAGGGGGTAGGGATACCCCCCCCCCATTCCTACTTTAGAAATATGCCCACAGAGTTGTTATGAGTGAGTAAATATATGAGGATATGATCCTGCTCACTAGTTACTGCTAGAATATGATGGAAGAAATCATCAGCGGGAGTGGGGATATGAGACCTCTTGTGGATATCCAGTGTTTTCCTCACCCTATGTGTCTTCATTGTTACTTGTGCATGGGTGTAAGAGGTGGTAGTGTATTGGGTGGTGCCCTCAATAGGCTACTGGTGGGTACCGGTGGGATGGTGCTGGTGATGGTGGTTGACAGGATCCCTCTTTGGTGGCACCTAAAATGGAAGGGAGTTGTATTTTACTCCCTGGTCCACCTTCAATATATATTTAAGGTGGTGATTTCTTCACTCCGGGGATAAGCACCCAAAGCAGTTGTCTATGGCAATGAGGTCCACTAAATTAGCTAAATATTTCCCCAGAAGATGAGTAATTGTCAGATTTAGTACTCATATACCCTCACAGGATGTTTTGAGGTTTGGGGTTGTACCATTTCTATGGTACTCCCTAACCATTGTGTTCACCACCTAACAATGAAGTTATCGAGTAGGTGAGATCATCTTACGACCCCTGTGGGTTTTATCCGTAGCTGAATTTTCAGAATGGTCACTAGATGATGTCATTGTCTCAGATTGAGATGTTATTGATGAGGGTAGTATCTACAATCATGAAGAGAGAAGGAACAAGGTCACCAATTAGTGAAATAACATAGGCATGATGTTCTCAATCAGATATTCTTAGTCACCAAAATTTTCCTTTTATTCATGATCAATCCATTCTTCTCATGTGGACTTTTCAGCACGAGGATGGACTTATTTAATGGGAACCCTAGTTACATAGGAATTTTAGATATTCACATCAGGATCACTATTTTTTTTGTATAGAGTGTAAACAAAATGGCATGATGGAAAATGACCCAATAATTTTTCTATTTGAGAGATTCACATCAGGTTCATCATTTTTGTTTGCATATAGTTTTCAAAAAAATTCCTTGGAAGACAATAATACATTTATTTTTCTATTTGATAAATTCATGTTTGGTTCTCCATTTTTTTCATATAGTGTGCAAAAAAAGTGGCCCAATATAAAATAACCCAATCATTTTTCTTTTTTTAAGATTCACATCGGGTTCGCCATTTTTGTTTGCATATAGTGTGTAATCAAAATAGACCATCAAAAAATAACCCAATCATTTTTCTATTTTATAGAATCACAATGGGTTTGCCATTTTTGTTTGAATGGAGAATATACGGTTGGGAACCCCTATCGAGGTGGATTTGGTTTGGCCCAATGGTTGATTGTGAGGGGTTTAATTTCTTGCACAATTATTAACTTCATGTCACCATTGTTGTTTTTATTGGACACTCCAAATGGTTCCCTCATCCATAACTGGGTAATGATCTTCTTTCCAAATCTAGGTGGTCAATTGGGGTTTTAGACCCAATGATACTTTGGTACTCACATCGGTTGAGAGGATGGGAGGTCAGGCTCATCACACACTTGGGGGGGGATTGTTTCATACTCTAAGACTCTTATAGATTTAAGATATGTTTTATAATATCTTCCTAATTCCGATACAGGATCGGTTACCCTAACAAAATTATTATAGGTTAAGTCCCTTTTATATAAATAATATAAAGGAGATATCATTATTGAATCCATATGTATGTTTATGTGGTTCTTCATCCATTTCCCAGTAATGAACAACTATTTATATAATGAAGTTGCATAACCAATTGCTTCATAATTTTATTTCACGTAGGGAGGCGGTTAATATTTTGAGGAGGGGATTGATCCATTATGAGGCATCCTATATATCCCGGTTATTGTAGGAATCAAAACCCACATAGTTTGTTAAACCCATGTGGTTTAACATCATACAAAAAGGAAATATGTGTGGTCACACAGGCACCAGATATTTGAGATCGAATATCGAGGAGATGCCCAATGTATCCTAGTTATAGTAGGAATAAAATTTATCATAGTTCAATCACTCCCTTGGGACTGGGACTAAGGTATATTTCTTTATATGAGGGATATTTATATCATTCCACTCATATGGGATTACATACTAATATTTCTCTAGATTTTGGAGATTCATGATGCCAATGACGTATTCATTATGGCCCCCTAAGACCATGTGATCTATGACTAGTGTGAGAAATAATAAATAAAAAGTGATCAACCTTATTGCATATGGATGTAGGACTTATGTTCTAGAACTAACATTGGGATGTTTAATATGGAGCTCGGGCCTCAAGGAGGCATCCTACATATCCTGGTTATGGAATGCGTCAGATTCACTGTATTTAAATTTATTTATTAGTCTGCTGAGGGGTGAAGTAGGATGTTCAGCCCATGAGAATTATTGGGTGTCAATAGTTGAAATGTCATAGACATGGAAGAAATTACACTGTGGTGGATTCTAATTTGACTTTGGGCTCGAGCCTTAATAAGGTTTCCTACATATCATTTTTATGACAGGAATCAGATTCCATGTAGTTAAATTAGTTTTTCAGTCTACTTTGGGAAGAGGTAGGATGATTGGACCATGGGAATGATTGGCTCCTGGTGGTTGAAATGTGAGAGACGTGTCAGGACTTACACTAAAGTGGATTCCCTTTTTAGTTTAGGCTTGGGGCTTATGAAGGAATTCTATGTATCCCTATTATGGAAGGAATCACATTCCTTATAGGTCAATTGTTCTAGGATTACACATTAATTATTCCCTTATCTATGGTACGTGTCATGTTATGATGTTGGTCAGAGCATACATTCTGAGGTCACCTTTATCTTGATAGAGACATGTCGTGTGAATGTTATGATCATTGAAACTCCCTAGTCCCATGTGATCTATGCTCAGTGTGATAAAAAATGGATGGAAAATAATCAGTTTTTTGGCTTTTGGATGTGAGGCTTATGTACTGGGACTGCCCTTTGGATGCTTAATATAGATCTTAGGTCTTATGGAGGATTCCTATGTATCATGGTTATAGCAGAAATTAGATTCATCATAGTTTCCTTGATTGGGGATTACACACTGAGGTTTCTCTTATATACAAGTCATATCATGTTATTTAGCTGGTCGGGTCTTACACACTGATGTTTCCCTTATAATCAGGGCTTACACACTAAGGGTGGACAAAGTTGTCAAGCCATGGGGTTCCCAATTGACCTGGTCATCTTTCCTTATTGGCAAGCTTAACTGCCTTCTTTTTGATGGCTATAAATGTTTGGTTATATTAAATACATGTCCAAAGACAATATCATGATATAGTTTAATTGTCCTAAGGATATTTCATATCCTCGATTTCATGTTTGAGAATCATCTAATGATCAATGCTGACTTTTCTGGAGGACATCACAAGACCTAGATAGATGATCCTAAAATCCATTGTATAATCCCAGCTGAAATTCCTTAAGATAATCATGTGATCCAACTGATATGCCTTGGTGTCATCATAAAAGTTGTATACATGATTTAAGGGAGTAAAAAGAGTCAATGTGGCATGTCTGGAGGGTGACACATGATACATGATGACATGTCTGAGGTCATCGTGAGATCTAGTTGGAATAACTAGAGGGTGTCCCGAGAGTAAGTTTACCTTCTCAGGTGCTATCGTGAGACTCAGTTAACATGTTCTAGTGTCACCATATGAATCAAGAAACACGTTTGAAGGTAACTACAAGGTTTGGATGGTGATCCTAGAGGACTTCGTGAGAGTTGGGTGGAATGACCATGGGGTTCCATGATACTTTCTTTGACATTTCTAGAGGACTTTTCATGATCCAAATAGTATATCAAAAGAGTGTTTTAAGATCTAGGATACATTTACTAGTGTTGTTTCATATCCTGGGTGGTTCACATGAATCACATGAAGATAATAATATAAGTTCTTCACATGATTCTCCCATATTTTGGTCTTTTTTCATCCATTTATCGCAATCTCCTTAGGTTTATTTAGTATTGGCCTGCTTTAAGTCTCATGTGATTTAATAGATATGTGGGATGTTATTTGTGTGTCCTAAAAAAACTCCTTCTCGTGATCTATTAATGATCATGTGAAGTACTTTATGCTTCCTGCATGATCACTTCGATTGTTCCCTGAATCTTACTTGATAGGAATCCTTTTTGGTCATGAGATCAGCCACTTTAATAAATCTTCTCTAGTTCTTGGGCTCTGAATAGTATCCTCTTCACCCTCCTCTCCAAAGTGTAGTGGTTCATTTTTTATGTTGAAGTGGGGGATTTATAGGCCTCACCACCCTAGTTGTTCTCCGCATTGTGCGGCACATATCACAAGAATCTGGGCTGAAGTCAGTGAAGGGGTTTGGCATCATGCATTTTGCAAGTTCCCATAGTAAGTCATTCCAGGGGAATTACACGATTTTCCAAAACCATAGGATCATCCGATTAATGTACCCTTTATTGAATTATTTCTAATTAATGGGGATTTGTTGAATAATGTGGAAATATTGAGGGACACTCATATTATCATATCGACATGTCCTAGGGCCTTCGTGAGATTAAGGTGTCTATTGAAAGGACATTGCATGATCTCAGGTGACTTGTCTGGGAATTTCCCTGAGATAAGGATGTCTTGTTAGGGGGCATTCACAAAATAAATCCATCTTTCCAAGGATTCATGTGAGATTGTGCTTCAGACATCCTAGGCACATTGCATGAGTTTTAGGACCGTGAGAGTCTCATGTCATTCCCTCTTTTATTTCCTTTTTTTATTTTACAAAAGTGGGTGATCTCATGAGTTTTAATGAGTGTTGTCCAAGAAAATCACTCTACCTACTAGTGATGCATTGTGTTACTAGAAAAGGTATTTGTAGAGATTCATGATCACTTTATAGACAACCCTACATATTATTCATTATGGAGCCAAAGGGGGATAATGAGATCTTCTATATATTGTGTGAGGCCCTTCACAGGATGAGGATGATATGCCAGTGGGCTTTCACGATATGAGGCAGAAATGTCTCTAGGTGCTTATAGTGTCTCATAGATCACCAGGTCTGCATCACCTGATGTTTATGACCACAATAGGATCCCACATTATCCCCTTTTTATTTCCTTGGTTCATTTTAAAAATGACTTGGTGTATTATGATTTTTATTGAGTTTTATCTAGGATAATCATTTTCTCCATTGGGGATGTGTCAAATGAGTTTTATGAATTCAATAGGCTCCCACCTTTTGGGTGTTTTCCTCCTATTTTCCAAGGATTTTTGGATGGTTCATTAGGCATCTATTGGTTTAAAAGCCACATTGCCTAGGGGAGCTTCTCTGGATACTACCACATGGTCACTTATTGTTTGGGGAGCCATCATAGAAGTAGAAGGACTTGTCGAAGGGACTTTGTGGGGATTTCTGTGGTTTATACACTGCATGTGACTATCCACATGACCTTTCAAAGTTCAAGTGATTAGGTATATCTTGGAAGATCACACGATCATCATGATCGCATCCACCTTCTTCTTACTTTTCTTTATAGGAAAAATAATACTAATTTCGAGGTATTTCTCCCTTTAGAAATTTTCTAATTCTCATTTGGTAGGCGTCAATAGTTATTAACATTAAAGGTAGATTAATTCCATCTTTGTAGAAAAATATGCAAGTAAAGAAAGTAAATAAACATGAAGGTTGGGGGAATTGACCCTAAAACCTTCCCCTCACCCCACTCAAACTCAAAACATCCCATTAGAAATGGTGTGGTTGTTATTAATGGTTATATAGAATATAGAATATGAATAAAAGGGTAAAAATGCGATAAAATGTATTAAATTTAAGGAAATTTAGGATTCCATAAATATCAAATAATATCATTGAAATGATACTTTTATATGAAAATGTGGAAGGTAATGTGGATATGGATGCAAAATTATCATCAAATGATTTTATAATATGAATGATTTTGAATTGGTGTTGTGGAATAAAAACATTGAAATGTAAATTAATGTATATGAGTGTTAATTTGGTGATATATGAGAATCTCTAAGAGTATTATATGATCTATTGGTATGAACATATTAATTTTATTGGTTTTCATCATTACATGTTACTAATCAAAATGAAAATTTGAGAATGGAAAAAAATCAACATAGTCATTGCTCGTTACTACTACCTAACATACAAACCGCATGCACAATTCAATTTTAATATCTATGAAACCCTGGTGTACCATCTATAGGATCAATTTCCTCTTCAAGTGCTTCCTCTATATAATACTCTACTGATATGGATACCTCTACGTGTTATGCAGCTGGTTCCACCTCATACTCTTAGGTAGATGATTGTCCAACGTATTGGGGATAGGACTCCCCCACATCATCTATAGACTCATGTGTATAGTATTATAGCTTCCCAATATTATCTCATGAATATGATATAAATGGTCAATACATATCAAATAAGTCACTAATAGATATATTGTCTCTTAAGTACTGAAAAAACTATGGTATCCTAACCATGCCAAATTTCCCCAGAGGTCTACAGACACAGGTTGTAGAATCCCAAGGTAGGTATGTTGGATCCCATGTTTGTTGTGCATGATCTCATGAATACTATGTAGGATCCCAAGAATATTGTGTAGGATCCCATGACTATTGTACAAGAACCTTTGCATGTTGTGTATGAGCCTTAATCGAGTGTCATTGGCCCTACCCTCGTCAATGTCGTCACCTTCATCCTCCCACCAGTGGTGGTGATGTTTGTGCATCATCCTTAGTGGGATCCTTAGGCACATAATTATACATAAATTCCCTTATGGAATCATTTGGATTATGATATTCTATTGGATCCTCATCGTAGACACACTCATATAAGGAATCAATAGGATCTATGAAAGCCACTAACTCTGCATTACCTAAATCCTAATTGTAAACTTCCACCTACCCAATATCAGTGATATGTATAAGTCTATGTATCACCTATAACTAGGGAAAAAATATTCAAATTAATACATATTTTGAAATAAAAATATCTAAAAAATGTAGTAAACATGTAAGATCCTGATTATTTTTACGAGGTATGGATATTTTGTTTTTCAGTTTAAATGCTTTTTTATGGCATAATGTAAATACCCAATGTGATCATGGGTGATTCAAGGGAATCTAGGTCTTGTTTGGAGCTCAGATCCACACCTTTTAAAAAAACAAGGAAGGGTGTATTGTTAGTAGGAATTATTAAGGTTGGTCACAAGGATTTTCTAACTATGTGAGGTCTGGATATAGGGATGAAGGAGCCCGTATGGTTTGAAGAAACCATAAAAAGGGGGGAACACACCTGTTCGAGGGATTGTATATTTTTTGGAAGATACTGGTTTATGCTGTAAAGACCCGTAAAATTCAAGGAAAATTTTTTCTTAATTTTCTTTAGAATTTTACAAGAGCGCGGTTTCAGACGGCACCTGATTCCGAGGCCCGGAGTGCCCGGAATCAATTTCTGAAGTTTGGCTCGGGTACGTTCAGTGAACGAACGAGCGGGTTTTCCTAACTTTTGATCCGGTGCTCGGAATTGAAATCCGAGGGCACCAATGAACTCGCAACACCGATATTCGCTTAAAGAGACCTTTTCGGAAGTTGCGTTTGTTGCGGGTTGAAAGTTAGTTTTGGGGTTTTTAGTTTGAGTTAAATAAAATTTGTGAAGAACAAATTTTATTATAACTTGATAAAACCTACCAAAGGGGGTTGGAAGTGGGACCCACACCCACTTAACCTCCCTTGGGAGGATTAAGTGTGGTGGGGCCCACACGAACCCCTAAACCTTTCATATTCTCCCAACTCCCTTAACGCCTCATTAAATGACTTGAGTTACCTTTTTAATTATGGGAGTTAATCCTTTTGAATTTCAAACATTTGAAATTCTAGTGTGTTATGTGTTAATAAAATAAGATAGAGTCTTATTTTATTTTGGGTTAATTGTTTGTCTTCTTGAGAGGTGGAGAGCTTTTCCTTCTTCTTCTTCAACTCTGAAGAAGAACTCGAAGAACGCTCAAGCTCCGACGAAGAATGCCGCACCTTCCTTCTTCGTTTACCGTGTCAACAAAAGGGGACACCACTTCTTCCTCGGACAAACTTCATCGGCGTACAAGTATTCGCCAACGACGTGTCTCTTCGGACGCACCCCCTTCGTCATCGGATTTGACGAACGGCTACCGCGACGCCCGACCTCTGCGACGTTGACTTCCGCGGAACGTTGACAATCTTCGAACCTTATACCCGAGGTAGGGGTTGTTGATTATTGTTTAGTTATTCTATTTTTGATCATGAATTTTAGCAAGTCTAACGTGTGGCTTTGGATTATTTAAAGATGCGTTATTGCTTAACGTGAGGGGGCTGGACCGCATGAACACGGCCGAACCCCCTCCATCGTTCTTGTTGTTTATTATTGCGGGTGGAAGCAAAGTGGCGTGGTGCCGTCGCACCACGCGGATAATCGTGCAATTATTTTACGCGGCGCCGTCGCGCCACGCCGAGGAAGAATCTTCAAGAATGCGACGTCGTCGCGCCGCGTTGAAAGGAATCAAGGCACGGCGAAAGGGCGCGGTGCCGTCGCACCGCGCCGGACGACGAACACCGCGGCCGGTTCCGGGCCGCGGCGGGACGAGGAGACCGCGGCCGGTTCCGGGCCGCGGCGGGAAGAGAAGACCGGCTGCCGGGCCGCCGGCGTCGGAAGCCGAAGAGGGGACCGGAATTTCCGGTCCCGTTGGAGAAAACCGGCCGGCCAGCTGGCCGGCCGGATAACGTTAAACCGGGGGAATTAATCCCCCGGCCAGCGCATAAAAACCCCCCTCTTAAAGGGGGGCGGTTTTCATATAAAGGGGGGGCAGCAGCCCCCCGGTTTTATTTCCAGCCGGCCCCCACGTGCGGGGGCCGTTTCTTGCAAATGGCGCGGCACAAAGGTCGCGCCGCCTTTCCAGGAAGCAGGGGCTTAGCCCCCGCGTGCAGCCACCTCGCGGCGGCCCGCCGCCGCGGCTCCCCGCGCCGCCGCGCCGCCGCGCCGCCCCAGGGGGGGGGGGGTCGGTCCGGGTCGGCCCGGACCCGGACCCCCCCGTTTCGAATCTTTTTCGGTCTTTTGGCCATAACTTGAGCCTCGGACCTCCGATTGACGAACCGTCTGCGGAAACGCGATTCTTGGATCGAGACGGTCGTTTTGGTTTATCGCACTCAAGGTTTCGGATTACTTTGAGTTCGGCCGGGTTGGTTCGTTCACGAAACCAACCGGGCCTTCGGAGCGGAAACGCTCATATCTTGAGCTACGAACGTCCGATTGACGTGTCGTCAGCCGTGTTGTGTTCCTCTTTATGAGATGGATCTTTTGGCATACTACGCCCGAGGTTTGGACGCAGGTGGAGTAGGGTCGGGTTGGTTTTGCCTTAAAAACCAACCGGGCCCCGGAGACGAAAATGCCAATAACTCTCAGACCGGGCGTCCGATCGACGCGCCGTCTGTTGCGTTGAGTTCCTGTTGACGATACAGAACTTTTGGATACATCAACTCTGGTCTTCGTGACAGTTGATGTATCAGCCTCTCGGCTCGTGGAGCGGACCCTCCGAACGAGCTTGCTGTGTGCGGGAACCCTAGTGCTGGCTGCGACTGTTACTGCGACTGCTACGACTACGACTGCTACTGTGACTGCGACGACGACAGTACAGAGATCCTGTGTGGATTCGACGACGACGACTACAGCACTCAGCGATCCTACGTGCATCAGTGCTACAGGTCCTGTGTGGGCCCGATCCTGTGTGGGTCCGATCCTGTGTGGATCCGCGCTCAGCGGTTCTGTGTGAGCCAGCGCCTACAGGTCCTGTGTGGGCCCGATCCTGTGTGGTCTTTGCGGGGGTTAGTTACCTATCGATCCTTCGTGGGTCCGACGACTTAGATGGATCAGTGATCATCTTTATCTTCCTTGAAGAAGTATACCTGTGTGAGCTGAATCCAATTGCTTTCCTGTGTGGATTGTGTTGTGCAATCCTGTGTGGATTACGTTTTGCTTTCCTGTGTGGAATACGTTTACTTTCCTGTGTGGACTGAGTTGTACTTGGGCTCGGAGGTTGGAGCGTTTTTGAATTGATGACTTAGGTATATGTATGGTCATATACCTAAGCAGTGTCAGTTATTACTTCGTGATTGTTACTTTTCTTCGTGGTTTATCCTTTGTGGATTTGAGAGACCTTCAGGGGTCTCGGGGTCCCTACTGAGTAGCTTATACTCACCCCTGCACGGGCTTTGCCCGCACTACGTTGTGTTGGTTGCAGACGACGGACAGCGTTGGCCTTAGCTGAGGCTTGCAGAGCGGGACGGTACCCGGAGGTGGACCACTGGGCGGGACGTGCTCGGAGCAGACGGCGGGACCCGTGGAGCAGAGGAGCTATCTGTACCCACCCTTCAGGTGGGATTTCCAGTGGACAGCTCAGAGCAGCGGCTTTTACTTTTCAGTTGCTGTTTTCCCTTTCGAGTTGTACTTTACTTTCAGTTTGGGTTTGTATACTGGCCCATTTACTTTTCCGCACTTTCAGTTGTACTCTGCTTTTGTTTAGTGTTTACTTTCCGCTTGTTTACTCTGTGGAGTTTGTTTACTTTACAAAGGCAATGCCTTCCCTTTTTACTGGGATTTACGTCTTGGTGCTAGTCGCCAGCCCCTGGCCTATGGAAGGCGGGCTTGGGGTAGTCACGGCACGGACCCCGAGGGCGGGTCGTGACAAATTGGTATCAGAGGAGTTCGGTTCTACCGCGAACTCTGATCTTTCTATGTGAAGCAATAATGTTTAGCGTATTGAGTGTGGTTATCAGTCCAGGGAGTCCAGTGTTGGTGCGGCGGCCGACGTATCCGTACACCAGGACCCTGACTTCTGATTTCCGACTTAATGCACGAAAACATTGATTGCGTGTGTGTTTCAAAGTTTTCTTTGTGATTACTTATATCAGCTCACCAGGTATACTATTCTAACCATGGCGAACCTGTTTCCTTTTCAGGATGGCCCCACGACGACATCCAGCTAGGGTTCCGAGAGTCGAGCGAGACGACAGTTCACCGAGCGACGAGGCCTCGGTGCAGGGCCCTTTGCCAGTAGTGGCACCGGCGGTAGCTTTACCCGCCGAGCCCCCGATGCTTCCAGCAGTAGCCGCTGACGATGCACGTCACCTCAGCGCACTGCATGAGTTTCAGCGCCAGCGACCGCCCAGGTTTCGCGGGGAGACGGATCCCCAGGCAGTAGAGGACTGGCTGGAGGCAGTGGTTCGAGTGTTTAGGCTAGTGAGGACACCAGCAGACCTCATGGTGATCCTCGCTGCGAGCCTACTACACGCAGCAGCAGGACGATGGTGGAGCTTGATGCTCCAGGTGCACGATGAGGCATCTCTACTTTGGATGGACTTTGAGAGCCTCTTCCGCTCGGAGTTCGTCCCAGCCACCCTTCGTGCGGTGCGTATCCAGGAGCTTCAACAGCTGCGGAAGGGCAGCATGACAGTCGCTCAGTACTCGGCGAGATTTACCGATCTCTCGCGCTACTCGACCGACATGGTACGGGACCCATTCTTCCGGGACCGGACCTTTGAGCAGGGTTTGAGACACGAGATCAGGGCATCGCTGATCTCCCTCAGCATACCGACTCAGACAGGAGTACTGGAGCGGGCCCTTCTGATCGAGAGCTTCCTTGCTGAGTCTACACCAGCACAGCGACCCACCGCAGGGTGGCACGTGGCAGAGACATCTGCAGCAGGCAGTCGACGGATGAATCAGGGGTCCAGAAAGACCAGACCTTCGGGCAGACGACCTCAGGACACTGGCTCAGCAGTGCGGGGCACACAGCGCGGAGCCAGTCTTACGAGAGGCAGACAGTGCTACTCGTGCGGCGGGCAGGGCCACATGGCTCGTGACTGCCCGACCCGCCGTGCCGAGGAGCAGCAGACGGTTGAGGGACCACCGAGGCAGAGGCAGAGGGTCGACCGTGGCGGTCCGCAGGGAGGAGGCGGACGAGGCAGAGGAGCTGGACGAGCAGCCGGTGGTGGGAGACGCTTTGAGGCTCTGCCACCACCACCACCAGGAGGTCCACCCCGACCACAGGGAGCTGGCGTGCAGCGACAGGCACAGCTCCAGGCAGCAGAGTCCTACGACCACGGTGCACCCGAGATGATTCGAGGTACTATTTGTGTCTATTCCACCCTTGCTGCAGTTCTTATAGACACAGGAGCGAGTCACTCTTTCATAGCCGCTGCCCTTGTTCGGAGCTCGGAGATTCCGACAGAGCCGTTGGCTCGATCCTTACGGCTAGAGACTCCTACGGGAGCAGACTCGACGATTACGCACTGGTGCCGGCAGTGTGAGCTTACTCTAGGAGGCGAGAGCTTCGGCTGGGATCTTCTTGTAGCAGCGTCGAGGCCTTACGACGTCATCTTGGGAATGGATTGGCTATCTACGGTCCATGCACAGATTGACTGTTTTAGGCGCAAGGTGCGATGTGTACGCACCGACGGGAGCAGGTTCACCTTCACCGGCGAGAAGGGAGCCTTAGCAGCACAGGATGGACTTCCGTGGAGGAGAGGACAGCCCATCACTCATCAGTTGGCTAGCCTCATCCTTGGAGCAGTTGACGTGCGGAGTCCTGGTTTTCCTGCAGTGGTGGATCAGTTTGCGGACGTTTTTCCTGACGATGTTCCAGGGCTACCTCCTCGCAGAGAGGTAGACTTTTATATTGACTTGTACCCCAGAACAGCCCCGATATCCACTCCAGCATATCGGATGGCCCCCGCCGAGCTTCAAGAGCTACTGGTACAGTTGGAAGACTTGCAGGGCAAGGGGTTCATCCGACCCAGTGTTTCACCCTGGGCTTCCCCGATATTGTTCGCCAAGAAGGCGGACGGGAGCTTGCGACTTTGTGTTGACTATCGTCGCCTGAACCAGGTGACAGTGAGGAACAAGTATCCGCTACCGAGGATTGATGACCTCTTTGATCAGCTCAAGGGAGCACGGTGGTTCTCGAA
The DNA here is from genome assembly GCA_963277665.1 of Viscum album. Taxonomy (NCBI): domain Eukaryota; kingdom Viridiplantae; phylum Streptophyta; class Magnoliopsida; order Santalales; family Viscaceae; genus Viscum; species Viscum album. The sequence continues at coordinate 713,126,788 of OY728143.1, read as the reverse complement.
GATAGACCTCAGGTCAGGCTATCATCAGCTCAGAGTCAGAGACGAGGATGTGCAGAAGACGGCCTTCAGATGTCGGTATGGCCACTATGAGTTCTTGGTTATGCCTTTCGGTGTAACCAATGCTCCAGCAGTGTTCATGGCACTCATGAACAGGATCTTTCAGCCATACCTCGATCGGTTTGTCGTGTTCTTCATCGACGACATTCTGATTTACTCTGCGTCAGAGGAGGAGCACGCCTATCACTTGCGAGTTGTACTAGACACACTCCGAGAGCACCAGCTTTATGGTAAGCTCTCAAAATTCCAGTTCTGGATACGTGAGGTCCACTTTTTGGGACACGTTATCTCTGAGGCGGGAGTTGCAGTGGATCCCGCGAAGATTGAGGCTGTGTTAGCTTGGGAGCCACCCAGGAGCGTGACTGAGGTTCGGAGTTTCTTGGGACTAGCTGGATACTATCGGAGATTCGTGCCAGACTTCTCTAGAGTTGCGAAACCACTCACAGCTTTGACGAAGAAGGGGAAACCCTTCGTGTGGTCTGACAGATGTCAGCAGAGCTTCCAGGAGCTGAGACAGAGATTGACTAGCGCACCTATCTTGAGGTTGCCTGAGGAGGGAGTAGGGTACGTAGTCTACTGCGATGCATCAGGGACCGGACTTGGATGTGTTCTGATGCAGGAGCGGGCCGTGATCGCCTATGGATCACGTCAGTTGAGGCCGCATGAGCAGAACTACGCTACCCATGACCTGGAGTTAGCAGTAGTGGTCTTCGCTCTGAAGACATGGCGACACTATCTGATGGGCGAGCGCTTTACAGTCTTTTCCGATCATCAGAGTCTCAGGTATATCTTCTTGAAGAAGGACCTGAACCTAAGACAGCGACGATGGCTCGAGTTCCTCCAGGACTATGACTTTGAGATAGTCTATACTCCTGGGAAGGGGAACGTAGTAGCCGATGCCCTCAGCAGGAGGACGGGCATTCATCTACTTGAGGAGGCGACGGAGCAGCTAGCCTCTTTGCAGATATCCTTCGTGGATAGAGATGGAGCAGCCTTTCTTCAGTCTCTCACAGTCACTCCTCCACTACTTCAGCGAGTCAGGGAGGCACAGCGCGGGGACGCTGACTGTGAGACACGGCGTGCACAGATGTCCTCGGGACAGGCACCTGATGGTTTCTCCCTTGGAGCAGAGCATGACATCCTTTTCAGAGGACGTACCATGGTACCAGTCGCTTTGCGAGAGGAAGTGCTGAGGGAATTTCACACTTCTCCTTTGGCGGTACATCCTGGAGTGGCGAAGATGTACCAGGACCTCAGACGACAGCACTGGTGGCCGGGCATGAAGAAGGCAGTAGCAGAGTTCGTTTCTCGATGCCTCACCTGCCAGTAGGTGAAGGCTGAGCATCAGGTACTAGCGGGCTTGGTACAACCCTTGGAGGTTCCGGAGTGGAAGTGGGACGGCATATATATGGACTTCGTGACTGGACTTCCACGCACTTCCAGAGGTTACGACTCCATCTGGGTGATTGTTGACCGACTCACCAAGTCGGCACACTTCTTACCCATCCGAGAGCAGGGCTCAGTAGAGAGCTTGGGACGTCTCTACGTTCAGGAGATTGTGCGTCTCCACGGCGTGCCATCATCTATCGTCTCCGATCGAGATGCTCGCTTTACTTCCCGGCTTTGGAAGGGGTTACAGGAGGCGTTCGGGACACAGCTATGTCTTAGCACCGCTTTTCACCCTCAAACGGATGGTCAGACGGAGAGGACCATTCAGACACTCGAGGACATGCTCCGCGCATGTGTCCTCGACTTTGGTCGTAGCTGGGAGGACCACCTACCCTTGGTGGAGTTTGTGTACAACAACAGCTACCACTCCACCATCGGGATGGCACCGTACGAGGCGTTGTACGGCCGACCTTGTAGATCTCCTTTGTGCTGGACAGACCCTAGAGAGTCAGCACTCGTGGGACCAGAAATGGTCCAGGCCACGATAGAGAAGGTCCAGGTCATCCAGGAGCGGATGAGGATAGCTCAGAGCCGGCAGAAGTCATATGCTGACAGGAGGCGGAGGCCACTGCAGTTCGAGGATGGCGACCACGTCTTCTTGCGGGTCTCACCTCGACGTGGTATACGGAGATTTGGCCGAGGCGGCAAGTTATCTCCGCGCTTCATCGGACCCTTCCAGATTCTCAGCAGGATTGGTGAGGTGGCTTATCGCCTGGCTCTACCACCTCAGTTGCACCGGGTACACGACGTCTTCCATGTATCCCAGCTGAGGAGATACGTGCACGACCCGACGCACATCATTGACCATGGGGAGCTTGACGTTGACAATGGGGCGACTTTCACGGAGGTTCCGGTGGAGATAGAGGATCGACAGGAGCGGGTCCTGTGTGGGCGATCGATTCCCCTTGTGCGCATCAGATGGCAGCACGGGAATCTCCAGGAGAGCACATGGGAGCGGGAGGCTCAGATGCGTGCTCAGTACCCTCATTTGTTTCCCTAGTTTTTGATGTATCTTTACGGGGACGTAAAGCCCTGAGGTGGGAGTAATGTAAAGACCTGTAAAATTCAAAGAAAATTTTTTCTTAATTTTCTTTAGAATTTTACAAGAGCGCGGTTTCAGACGGCACCTGATTCCGAGGCCCGGAGTGCCCGGAATCAATTTCTGAAGTTTGGCTCGGGTACGTTCAGTGAACGAACGAGCGGGTTTTCCTAACTTTTGATCCGGTGCTCGGAATTGAAATCCGAGGGCACCGATGAACTCGCAGCACCGATATTCACTTAAAGAGACCTTTTCGGAAGTTGCGTTTGTTGCGGGTTGAAAGTTAGTTTTGGGGTTTTTAGTTTGAGTTAAATAAAATTTGTGAAGAACAAATTTTATTATAACTTGATAAAACCTACCAAAGGGGGCTGGAAGTGGGACCCACACCCACTTAACCTCCCTTGGGAGGATTAAGTGTGGTGGGGCCCACACGAACCCCTAAACCTTTCATATTCTCCCAACTCCCTTAACGCCTCATTAAATGACTTGAGTTACCTTTTTAATTATGGGAGTTAATCCTTTTGAATTTCAAACATTTGAAATTCTAGTGTGTTATGTGTTAATAAAATAAGATAGAGTCTTATTTTATTTTGGGTTAATTGTTTGTCTTCTTGAGAGGTGGAGAGCTTTTCCTTCTTCTTCTTCAACTCTGACGAAGAACTCGAAGAACGCTCAAGCTCCGACGAAGAACGCCGCACCTTCCTTCTTCGTTTACCGTGTCAACGAAAGGGGACACCACTTCTTCCTCGGACAACCTTCATCGGCGTACAAGTATTCGCCAACGACCTGTCTCTTCGGACGCACCCCCTTTGTCATCGGATTTGACGAACGGCTACCGCGACGCCCGACCTTCGCGACGTCGACTTCCGTGGAACGTTGACAATCTTCGAACCTTATACCCGAGGTAGGGGTTATTGATTATTGTTTAGTTATTCTATTTTTGATCATGAATTTTAGCAAGTCTAACGTGTGGCTTTGGATTATTTAAAGATGCGTTATTGCTTAACGTGAGGGGGCCGGACCGCATGAACACGGCCGAACCCCCTCCATCGTTCTTGTTGTTTATTCTTGCGGGTGGAAGCAAAGTGGCGTGGTGTCGTCGCACCACGCGGATAATCGTGCAATTATTTTACGCGGCGCCGTCGCGCCACGCCGAGGAAGAATCTTCAAGAACGCGACGCCGTCGCGCCGCGTTGAAAGGAATCAAGGCACGGGGAAAGGGCGCGGTGCCGTCGCACCGCACCGGACGACGAACACCACGGCCGGTTCCGGGCCGCGGCGGGACGAGGAGACCGCGGCCGGTTCCGGGCCGCGGCGGGAAGAGAAGACTGGCTGCCGGGCCGCCGGCGTCGGAAGCCGAAGAGGGGACCGGAATTTCCGGTCCCGTTGGAGAAAACCGGCCGGCCAGCTGGCCGGCCGGATAACGTTAAACCGGGGGAATTAATCCCCCGGCCAGCGCATAAAAACCCCCCTCTTAAAGGGGGGCGGTTTTCATATAAAGGGGGGGCAGCAGCCCCCCGGTTTTATTTCCAGCCGGCCCCCACGTGCGGGGGCCGTTTCTTGCAAATGGCGCGGCACAAAGGCCGCGCCGCCTTTCCAGGAAGCGGGGGCTTAGCCCCCGCGTGTAGCCACCTCGCGGCGAAAAGCCGCCGCGGCTCCCCGCGCCTCCGCGCCGCCGCGCCGCCCCAGGGGGGGGGGGGGGCGGGCCGGGTCGGCCCGGACCCGGACCCCCCCGTTTCGAATCTTTTTCGGTCTTTTGGCCATAACTTGAGCCTCGGACCTCCGATTGACGAACCGTCTGCGGCAACGCGATCCTTGGATCGAGACGGTCGTTTCGGTTTATCGCACTCAAGGTTTCGGATTACTTTGAGTTCGGCCGGGTTGGTTCGTTCACGAAACCAACCGGGCATTTGGAGCGGAAACGCTCATATCTTGAGCTACGGACGTCCGATTGACGTGCCGTCAGCCGTGTTGTGTTCCTATTTATGAGACGGATCTTTTGGCATACTCCGCCCGAGGTTTGGACGCAGGTGGAGTAAGGTCGGGTTGGTTTTTCCTTAAAAACCAACCGGGCCCCGGAGACGAAAATGCCAATAACTCTCAGACCGGGCGTCCGATCGACGCGCCGTCTGTTGCGTTGAGTTCCTGTTGACGATACAGAACTTTTGGATACATCAACTCTGGTCTTCGTGACAGTTGATGTATCAGCCTCTCGGCTCGTGGAGCGGACCCTCCGAACGAGCTTGCTGTGTGCGGGAACCCTAGTGTTGGCTGCGACTGTTACTGCGACTGCTACGACTACGACTGCTACTGTGACTGCGACGACGACAGTACAGAGATCCTGTGTGGATTCGACGACGACTACAGCACTCAGCGATCCTACGTGGATCAGTGCTACAGGTCCTGTGTGGGCCCGATCCTGTGTGGGTCCGATCCTGTGTGGATCCGCGCTCAGCGGTTCTATGTGAGCCAGCGCCTACAGGTCCTGTGTGGGCCCGATCCTGTGTGGTCTTTGCGGGGGTTAGTTACCTATCGATACTTCGTGGGTCCGACGACTTAGATGGATCAGTGATCATCTTTATCTTCCTTGAAGAAGTATACCTGTGTGAGCTGAATCCAATTGCTTTCCTGTGTGGATTGTGTTGTGCAATCCTGTGTGGATTACGTTTTGCTTTCCTGTGTGGAATACGTTTACTTTCCTGTGTGGACTGAGTTGTACTTGGGCTCGGAGGTTGAAGCGTTTTTGAATTGATGACTTAGGTATATGTATGGGCATATACCTAAGCAGTGTCAGTTATTACTTCGTGATTGTTACTTTTCTTCGTGGTTTATCCTTTGTGGATTTGAGAGACCTTCAGGGGTCTCGGGGTCCCTACTGAGTAGCTTATACTCACCCCTGCACGGGCTTTGCCCGCACTACGTTGTGTTGGTTGCAGACGACGGACAGTGTTGACCTTAGTTGAGGCTTGCAGAGCGGGACGGTACCCAGAGGTGGACCACTGGGTGGGACGTGCTCGGAGCAGACGGCGGGACCCGTGGAGCAGAGGAGCTATCTGTACCCACCCTTCAGGTGGGATTTCCAGTGGACAGCTCGGAGCAGCGGCTTTTACTTTTCAGTTGCTGTTTTCCCTTTCGAGTTGTACTTTACTTTCAGTTTGGGTTTGTATACTGGCCCATTTACTTTTCCGCACTTTCAGTTGTACTCTGCTTTTGTTTAGTGTTTACTTTCCGCTTGTTTACTCTGTGGAGTTTGTTTACTTTACAAAGGCAATGCCTTCCCTTTTTACTGGGATTTACGCCTTGGTGCTAGTCACCAGCCCCTGGCCTATGGAAGGCGGGCTTGGGGTAGTCACGGCACGGACCTCGAGGGCGGGTCGTGACATATGCATTGTTTGGAAAACCATGCACACTAACCATGTGAGGTTCCCTCTTCACATGGTGAAGTTCACACCATTGGCGCACGGTTTGGCCTACTGTGTGGCCCAGTATTTAGAGGTAAAATGACCATTTTTCCCATAATTTTTTTAAAAAAACTAAAGGTATTATTCCTTTCTATATTGGACAATAGTTATCCCTTGGGATATACTTTTAAGGCCAAATCATATAATTTACTCCCTTTTTATTTTCCAAACTCAGAATTGAATGTCCTCGGTCTTTTTGGATTCACATCGATAAGTTCTTCAATCATATTTTTTTCATTATTCATTTGACTTCCTATTAACATGGTTATTTAGGTGAGAGTTAACATTACCTATTTCCAAGTTCTTCATCTATAATTCAATTTTTTCTATTCTGGACCAAATCAGAAGATGATACTAGATGATCACTCTACACGTAATATAGTTGGTGGTCTATACCAATACTTCATGGTTTGGTGTTTTATATGCCTATTTTTAGTTGTTCTGCACACCAGACTTTCTAGAGGTTCCCCAAAAATGAAGTGAAAAATTTAATTGAATGATTTGGAACCTATTAGGGGTTCCCACTAGTGTTTAGTGTTAATCCATCCATGGGGTGTTTCCTTGCCTTTTATTTTTTTATACCACCCATGTGGTGCAATTAATATTTCCTAGATAGAGGAAGCCTTATTTATAATTGCAATGAATTTAATTTAATTGTTTAGGATATGGTTTTCCTCTCTTATAATTTGTTTAAATGATGTGTTTTTTTGTAAATTGATGAAATGGTTAATATATAATTATTATATGGGTTGGATGAACTCATGAAATGAAATGGAATATGAAAATATTAATGTATGAGATGATGAAATGAAATGTTATTGGATTCCTTGGTTGGTATAATATGGATCCTGATTCCATTAAACACCATAGATGGTTCTCCCATGTATCTTGATTATAATAGTGGATTCCTTGGACTTGTTTCCTCCTTGGGTCTAGATTCCATAGGGTTCCTCAGAGATTGATACTCCTTGGATCTAGCTTTCTTAGACTCGCATTGAACATGTGTTGTTGACATGATTCATGTACTCCACCCAGGTGTTTATCGAGTTTCCATCGAGATGCTTTTGGGACTTGATGAGGATGAATTGGCGTTCTATACCTTGGATTCATCACTTTGTGGTATGAAACTAAATTTATATGGAAATTATGTGATTAATGGTATATGGTTGGTTATACAGTGTGTCTTTGGTGGATGTTATATGATTGGTTGCACAAAGTGGCCACGGTGGATATTTTCTTTGATTTGAGATATCCCTAGTGTGGGTATGTGACTCTAGTGGGTAGAATGAACTATATTATGCTTATTCTTTCTATTTTTACCAATGACCTTATTTATGGGATTTTGACTACTATTTACAGGAATCCTTATTTGTCTTGACCATTTCATTTACTTTCATTACATATTCCTTGGGCACTTGTTCATTTCAGTTATACATGGGATATACATTTCACACATCTTATCTTGTATTTCATAGCCTAGATATATTATAGACACCATTTTCATTGGCCTAATGATTGATATATCACACCCTATTCTATCCACCATTGGTTACCCAGACAAACTATATTAATATCGGTAGAGACTAGGGAAATCTCCCATAGTTGGATGCTTGATTGTTCCATACTTAATAGTAGGGGAGCACATGACTGAGTTGAGGCTCATGATGCTATCTGGGATAGGTCTGTTTTTTATTTTTGGTATTTTGAAACATGTATTGTATTGTATACTTGTATACCTATTTCTAGTTTTTATATACTCGACATGACACTTCATTGTATATTGAATTAGTTTTGGCATTGTATATTTATTAATTTCTTGTATTTTTATCTTATTCTTGGTAATTTATCTTCTTCTTCTATTTGATTGATATGATTTTATGATGTGTTGCACTCTAACAAGTGGTAATAGTCTCCAAAAAAAACACCCTAGGCCCTCACTTCTAGTCAGATGCCTCTGGTATTTGGGGAGATGTGCTTGAGTCCATGTGACCCACTGGTTTGGGGAACCATTTAGTGAAATCTGGGTCTGGAAATTACAAATTGGTATCATAGGAGTTTATCTTTTGTTTTTTCTTTACTTTTTTGAGGCAATAGACATGGAATATGAGGTTATAAAAATTTGTTAATGAGTTTTTCAAGGGAGTAGCTAACCCACTTTTAGGAAAATTCAATTTTTTGGAACAAAAATTGTTCTTTTATAGATTTTGAGATATTACAGTTGATTTGATTCCACCATTGGGTGATACACTTGAGTTGTATGTTATAATTAATAATATTTAGGATATGTTTTATTATTTCCTGATGAGATTATGGTATGCATCTCATGAAACATTTTAGGAACTTTATAGGATTCACATGTCATGCATTATTCCATGACATGTAGGATGCACTACTTGACTAAATGAATTTGTGATATGTGCCTTGTGTGATATACCTATTTCTTGATTAATGATTTTTGTATATAATTGAGAAATATTATTGGAAATTAGAGTGTGTGTCTTAACCTAAGAAGCGGTTTCCTTATTAGGCTAAATCAGCCACCTTATGTATCCAATTGTGGCGTATTGATTCATGGACCATTGGTCTCAAGGACTAGAATGAGTTATGGTTTAAATCAACTTGATGTAATATTTTAGTTCATGAGGTGTATGGAACCTTATGGATCAAAAGTGATGAGCCATTTGGTTCAACCATTTAAATGGAAATGATAAATAAATATGAATTCGAATGAAAATTTAATTTGTGAAACAGATAACTTGACCTTGACCCGAATTTTGAGTGGGAATTAGGCTGTGTATATAGTGATGTTACGACTATTTCTTTTTCCCTAACCCTAGATTTAAGAGCAGGAAGAGGGGTGAGACTTGTTTATCAGAAGGTCTTGACTTTTCCTGTACTTTTATCTATGGAATTCTAGTTATCTGTCTTTTATGTGGTGTGTGTTTAGACTTATAGATAAATTCAACCATGATGAACTCTAGTCATACACAATTTGGGTGGTGACGATCATACAATGGAGGTGGTAGGCCCTGGGATACCACCCACGGAAGATGAGGAATAGTTCTATGAGGGGTTTTTATGTTATATGCAGACTTTTTAAAAATCATTTTAGCTTACCTCATCTATGGAAGAGCTAACACATGTGTTCTAGTAGAAGAATCCTCCCATATTTTTTGGGGATGGTAGTTCATAGGATGTAGAGCTGTGGCTTGAGACTGTGTTTTCAATATTTAAGCATATAGAGACACCTCCTAAGAGGATAGTGATTCTCACGCTATACATGCTTTAAGGAGAATCAAAGTGCGGGTGGGATTTTTTGAACCAGGATGATAGGCTATGAGATATGGTTTGGGGTGATTTCCAAACTAGGTTATATGATTACATTTTTTTCGAGACTCCGAGAGAAGAATGGGATAGTGAGTTCATGTGTCTGGAGTAAGGCATGATGAAAGTTATGGAATATTCGGTGAGCTTTATAGAGATGAAATATTTTTCACTGATATGTATTGATGATGAGGAATCAAGGGAGATATTCTTTGAGGAAGGTCTCATATATGTTATTTTATCACAAGTCAACTTGTTCGGGTTGACCTCCATTACTGAGATGGTGAACAAGGTGCTGATTACATATAGGAACCTAAGGGAAGATGGGGGTGAAGAGTAGAGTAGTACGATCTCTTGACCCAGTGGTTAGGATTACACTAGTAAAAAGTGGCATTTTGAGGCTTCCTATTAGACAAGTAACATCCAGGATGTTAGTGCTGGTAGTGAATTTTTCTATCATCTTCTTGGCAGATGAATACATTGGAGGAATGAGTATGATTAAGACCCTATCGAGTGTTGATCTTGCAGTAGAATGGACCATGTACAACGTTTTTGAAAGACCCTACCTCTAGTAGTTTGTGTAAGGGGGTAAAATCTGAATCTGGGTTTGGGAGAAGTATTCATAACACCATGTTAGGCTAGGATCTATAGTTCCACCAACCATTTAGGCTGAGTTGGTGCTCGTGGTAGAGGTAACCAAACACCATCTGTACCTAAACAAAAGAGTGTCCCTACTCTAAGTAGTGAGTTTGTGTCAAAGGGTCAAGGTTCAAGCCAGATATATTATGTATAAACTACACCCAAGGAGAAGAGATTTGGGTCATCTATGGTGAGAGGTATGATCTCAGTATCCACTATTCATGTTTCTACTCTTTTTCATATAGGTGCATCACATAGTTTCATATCTATACCTATAATGGAGAGCCTTGGGTTCATGATTCAATTTTATATAGGTGTTATGACACTCAATACTCTATTGGGGATTAAAATATAGAGTGTACATCAGTATAGGTAGTTCCCCCTTGAGATAGGTAGATGTCACTTTATATGGGATCTTTTTTCCTCTAGATGATCAGGTTTTACATCATACATGGAATGGACTGTCTACTTTCTTATCAAGCCTATATTAATTTATATTGTTGAAGGAGAATTTCACATAACTAGTGGGAGGATTTTATATTCACAAGGGTGAATGGTATTTCCAAGTGAGTCAAGATGGAACAAATCATCATGTGATAGGCGGGGTGACAGACTAGATTTCTAGTTTATATCTGGATGATTAGGAACTACGTCAGGAAGACTTCCCTCTATTAGTTGGTCATTTTAGGTATTTTTCCCAGATGAATTTTATCGTTTACCTACTATGATAGAGTTTGAGTTCTCCATTTATCTTTTGTCAAGATCTTCACCGGTATCCATTCCTCTTTATAGGATGGATATTATAGAGTTTCAGGATCTCAAGAGGTAGTTAGAGGACTTGATGGCAAAGGGGTTTATATGACCCTGTACTTAACTATGGGGTTCGCCTATCCTTTTTGAGAAAAAGTTTAACTATGCCATTAGGATATGTGTGGATTACTAAAAATTAAACCAGTTGATGGTTGAGAACCAGTATACCTGTCCATGGATAGATGACCTTTTTTATCACCTCTGAGGAGGTCAGGTTTTGTTCAAAATAGATTTGAGATTGGTTTGTCACCAAGTGTATGTTTTTCCTATAGACATACCTAATAAAACCTTTCATAAAAGGTGTGGTATATATGTGTACCTAATTATGTTGTTCGATCTCAAGAATGTGCGAGCAGATTTTATGGTGCTGATGAACCAAGCTTTCTTTCCTTATCTAGATTTGTTTGTGGTGGTATTTTTAGATGATATCTTGGTGTATTCTCACAATCAAAAAAACCATGCCTAACATCTTGATGTCATTTTTAATAAACTAATAGATAATTATTTATATGATAATATCACAAAGTGGCACTTCTATATGAATAAGATTCAATTCCTAGGTCATATTACCTCAGAGATAAGAGAATCAGTAGACCCATATAAGGTAAGAGTTATAGTTTCCTGGGGGTATCCCAATAATTTCGTTAATATAAATAGTTTATTAGGTCTAGATGGATATTATAGGCATTTTATACAAAAATTATCACTCTTAGAAACTCCACTGATGGGATTGACTAAGAAGGTTGTGAATTTTGTATGGTTAGATACTTATGAGATATCCTTTCAAGAGCTGAAAGGGTGACTGAATTCAACACTTGTCTTGATTATTCTAGATCTGGGAAGAAGCTACATTATGTATTGTGACACATCAGGTATTGTTCTTAGATCAGTTCTAATATAGGGTATATATTCATGGTGTATGGGTCTCATCAATTGAGGCCACAGGAGAAAAATTACCTGATGTAAAATCTTGATTTGTCTACAGTTGTTCCTGTTTTTCATTGTTGGATAAACTATTTACTAGGTGAGTGTTTTTTGGTGTATTAAAAGTGTATTTGTGACATGTCAAATTGATTATCTTTTTAAGGTTGATTTATAGTCTAGTCCAGAACCTATTTCATCTCTCAAGGAGTGTTGGTGGGGTTTGAGTGTGTATTTTTAATAAAAATTTCTAAAAGAGGGGTGGTTTTGAAAACAGTTCTTTTTTAAAATAAAATGATTTAATTAAAGAGTTTAATAGTTGATAAATAAATGTGGTGGATTAATAATTATGAGAGAAGAATAAAATTTCAAGTTCACTACACATCTTGGATAGTTCATTGTTCTGAAAATTTAACATGGTTTTGTTTAATTCTTTGGTTGAAGGTTGTTAAGATCTTGACTCCCCCTTTACCTCTTCAAATGATAATTAAAGAACCACCCCTTGACACAACAATCATGTTGCAAAGATTTGGTTATCAAACATAGAATAAAAGGTCTACCAAATAATAAATAAATCTTATGTATGTGTGAGATAAATAGGATTATTGTGTTGTCCAATCAAAAAACCCCAAGATTCCCACTTGAAATCTCAACCCAATCGGTGTTGAAATAAAAAGTGTTCCACTTAATTATATCAAATGAAATGTAATCCAGGGAGAATCATGTCAAGATAAATAATAATTGAAATATTAAACACACAAATTATACAAAACCAGTATAAGAACATGTGTTGGAACTCCCTCCCATGTTTGTGTAGCTCCCTCGAAATGATCGTCCACCATTAAGCTCGACATCCGGAGGAGGAAGAAGCTCAGGTGGAACTCCTTCTTCATTCTTGATCCCCCTGTGAGGATAGGGGCCTATATAACTTCAAGGTTGAAGAGGATACTCCTGCAGGACATAAAAATTCCATATTTTCACTTTTGGTTCGAACATACAAATGGGGAGCCCAAGGATCTATTTTATAGGAAAATGGGAAGGTGGTTTTGAGCACACATATTTCATAAAACCATTTGTCACATGGGTTTAGTCCTCTAGACAGCCTTATAATTCTTTGTAAAAAATAAAAAAGTTTTAGCCCCACCTCTTGGATATCTCCACCGAATATTGGGTACAATTTGGACACCTAGAGCCAGAGATATGGACAGATCACATCACACCACTGTTGACTTCGTGCAGATTCAGTGTACTGGATAGATCAGATATTTTGGGCCACCAGATGGATGAATGAGTCTTGGGTTCCTTCATAAGAAATGTATCCCAGTGAATTTTGGACCGGACTACAAAATATCATCCCATTTTAATTCACAGTTCATGAGTTTTTCATGTATGAGTCCACTGGTGTGCATGGATCTTGTGAAATTTGGCCCATTTTTCTTGGAAATCATCATGGGTCCTTTAAATCACCTCCTCCTACAACAGAATCATCAAAACAAGTAACATTTACCTTTTTAACAGTGATAAAAACAGAATAAATGATTTAAACATGGAATGAATTTTTTAATTATTTTTGGAATTTACAATACAAATTCAGTTTAATACAATGGTGTAAGGGTGAAAATGACACAATGAATCATGGTATGATCACACCCCCACACCTAAACATATGCACATATGGGAAAAGTCATATTTCCAAATATTATGCATGTAGATATTTATAACTTCATTAATATTTAACATTCAATGAAAATTAATTCTCGATCGAAATGTGATCAAAGCAAAAATTATACCGAGGAGTAATTCTCAATGATCATTGAAAAAGATGTCTCAAAAATTGTATCCAAATAAAATTTCAAGAGATTCATGGTACCAATAAAAGGAAATAATTCAAAATTTAATCATGTCACTAATTCTTCATGTGTGTGTGTGACAACCATTTTATGATATTCTTTCTACTTTCTATTGAGTAAATATAAGTTATTTCAATAATTGTCTACTTACAATATCCATTCCACCAAACTTTCCCCACATACTTTGCAATAAAATTTCAAGACTCACTCACTTAAGCATTCCTAGAAGTCAAACCATAAGATCCTGACCTAGATATCCCCATATGTTGTACATTTCATCACTCCCCCCATTTATAATTTTTTTTCAAAAGTTTCACTTGGAACAAATTTCACACTCTTCTCCCAACCCATGTTTGATCTCCTCACGACACTAATTGTAATAGTTATAACAAGATAAAAGGACTAGAAAGGGTGGTTTTTGAAATATCCAATATACAACCCTTTTTTTGGGCATATAACAGTCAGATAACAAGTACACACGCATAGGTCAATATGGTATAGTAATGAAATAGATCGGATAAGGAACGAACGAATGGAGAAATGATTTTGGAAAGTAGAGAAAAATAAACCTAACTTATATTTACCTTACATTAAGTAAAAATTATCACACACCATGGTTGGGTGAAAAAAAATGTGTGGAAAGATTAAGTGACACAATTTTTCTTTAAACTATTCACACAAAAGGGAATCATTCTTCTAAAAGGTTTCAAAATGATACAACCATTTATATCATCGACAACGATCTATATTTCAAAATAAATTCACACCATAGTATTGAATTATTGCTAAAATGCATATTTCATCAGATTTTATTTGAATGTTAAAACAACATTAAATATAGACATTCCACATGCATTTTCAATAACTTCCATGATTAAACAGGCATCATTTTCCATGATAAAGTGGGAATAAAAAAAGAGTAAAATTCCAGCACAAAGGTGAGTGGGAGGGAAAGGGTGGAAAGTAACAATACTATTCAGTAAGCTAAAAAGAGAAAAAGAAGAAAGATTATGAAAATTCCTAACTAACCCAGAAATATACCCATCCCCCCACACCTAGAGCATGCAGTGTCCTCACTGTAATAAAATAGAATGTGGTAAGGAATGATAAAACCTCGTGGGTTTTATTCTTAGACTACTTCTTGAACTTGAAGTTCCTCCATCGGGGACTCCAGAAGATCATTGTGAAAGTGCTTCATCCGCTACCCATTGATAGTGAATGTTTTCTTGGTTTCTTCATTTTGAACCTGTACAACACCAAATGGAGAGACATTAATAATAGTGTACGGTCCAAACCTGTGGGAATGAATATTAATTGGATGCAACTTCATCCTTGCATTGTAGAGGAGGACCTTCTGCCTAATGTGTAACTGACGATGAAGGATAAGATGGTCGTGGGCAGCCTTGGTTTGCTCCTTATAAATCCTGGAGTTCTCATATGCATCTCTGCGCATTTTCTCTAGCTTCTTAATCTGAAGCTTCCTCTGAGTACCTGCACCCGAAAGGTTAGAATATCATTTTTAATGGCCCAGTAGTCCTGGTGCTCAATCTCAATAGGTTGGTGAAAACTCTTTCCAAACATAAGCCAATAGGTTGACATTCCAATGGGAGTTTGGAAAGCAGTACGATAGGCCCATAATGAATCATCAAGTTGAAGACTTTAATCTTTTCTATTAGGTTGAACCATTTTTTCAAAAATCTGTTTTACCTCTTTATTTGGCACCTCAGCTTGACCATTGGTCTATGGGTGATATGTAGTAGAAACTCTATGACCGACCCCATACCGAAGCAAAAGTGATTGAATTGTTTAGTTGCAGAAATGAGAACCCTAGTCACTGATGATGAACCTAGGTAAGCCAAATCTACAGAACATTTGGGTTCTCAAAAACTCTACAACTGCCTTAGAATCATCAGTCCTTGTAGCTCGTGCCTCTACCCATTTTGACACATAATCAACTTCCAGAAGAATGTATAGGTTTCCAAAGGAATTTTTAAATAGCCTCATAAATTCAATACCCCAAACATCAAAAATGTTATGAAATAGAAATGGTTGTTGTGGCATTTCATTTATTTTAGAGACATTACCCATTCTTTGACAACGTGGAAAATATTTAAAAAAATCATGGGCATCCTGAAAAATTGTTGGACAAAAGAGACCAGAATCACGGATTTTACGGGTAGTCCATTGGGGACTAAAGTGTCCCCCACAAGCAAGAGTGTGGTAGAATCTAAAAACAGACTGAAACTCGCTATCGGGAACACAACGCCTAAGGACTTGATCACTACATGTGTGCCAGAGGTAGGGGTTATCCCAAATGTACCAAAGAGACTCATATTTTAGATGAATGGATTGGTTTTTGTTGATGTCAGTAGGAATAAAAGATACTACCAAATAATTTACCATTTCATTATACCAAGGAATAACATCTTACACTCAGTACAATTGCTCATCGGAAAACATATCATTTATAGGAATATATGGGGATGAGTCAATATCTGAGGATGGGGGAATCCTACTGATATGGTCAACCACCACATTCTATGATCTTTTTTATCTCTAATTTCTATATTGAATTTTTGAAGGAGAAGCATCTAGAAAATGAGATGTGGTTTTGCTTCTGGTTTCTTAAGGAGATACCAGAGGGCTGCAAGGTCTAAGAATACAGTGACTCTGAACCCAAAAAGTTATGACCTAAATTTTTCCGAGGCAAACACAATGTCATGGAATTATTTTTTAGTTGTGGTGTAGTTTTCTTAGATAGGGTCCAAAGTACATGAGGCATATGCAATGACATGTGGAGCTCGATCGACCCTTTGTGACAAGACTGCCCCAACTGCATAGTTAGAGGCATCACACATGAGCTCAAACAGTAAATCCCACTGAGGTGGTTAGATTATCGAGGGTGACATGAGACTCCATTACAACTTACTAAAAGCTTCCTCACATTCTTTATCAAAAACAAATTCTTTTTCTTTTTGGAGTAATCGGGAGAGGGGGAGTGCAATTTAACTAAAGTCACGAATGAAACGACTGTAAAATCCAGCATGACCTTGGAAAGACCGCACATCCCATGCATTTTTTGGGAATGGTAGGGAATAAATGAAATAAACTTTTGATTTATCTACTTGGATTTCATCCCTAGAAATGACATGCCCCAAAAATATACCTTGTCTCACCATGAAATGGCTTTTCTCATAATTTAATACAAGATTCTTTTCAATATAGTGACATAGGACTAAACCAAGACTACTCAAACATTCATCAAAAGAGGATCCACAAATAGTGAAATCATCCATGAAAACTTCCATGAAATTATCCAGGTAATCCGAAAAAATACTAACCATACATCGCTGGAAAGTACCCGGAGCGTTGCACAGACAAAATGGCATCCTTCTATATGCAAATGTGCTAAAGGGGAAAGTGATGGTTGTGTTTTCCTGATCCTCAGGGAAAATATTGATATGAAAGTATCCAGAATACTCATCAAGGAAAAAATAGTGGGACTTACCCGCTAGCCTCTCTAGAATTTGGTCAATGAATGGAAAATGGAAATGTTCCTCCCTAGTGTGTTGGTCTAGTCCGTGATAGTCTATGCAGACACGCCAACTATTATGCACACGAGTTGGAACCAATTCATTGTTTTCATTTTTGATTACTGTAAGGCCAGTTTTTTTAGGAACTAATTGAATGGGACTAACCCATTGGCTATCAGATACGGGGTAAATGATTTCAGCAGCTAATAATTTTGTTACCTCGTTTTTCTCAACTTCTAGGAGGTTTAGGTTCAGTTGACGTTGTGGCTGCCTCACTAGTTTATCCTCATAATTTAATAAAATATGATGTGTACAAATTTATGGGATAATACTAGGAATGTCAAAAAATTTCCATCCCAAAGTATGTTTATACTCCCTCAAAAGTTCAAGCAGTCACAATTCATGCTCAGGAAGGAGTGAACTAGTAATGATGATGGGAAACTTGTTTCCATTCTCAAGATATGAATATTTTAAATCTTGAGGAAGTTGTTTTAGTTCCAGTTCAGGTGGATTTTTGATTTATGGGAGTGTATGTGAAAGTGAGAGGTCACTGATCTCATCTAACTGCACAATGGTATCATCCTCAGATGAGGAATGAGCTTTTACAAGCTTAGTAGTATCATCGATGGTCATTTGATCATCAGTGTTCAAGAAATCATCAATCAATGAACATTAATGAAACTTTTCTAGACCACTAAAACAATCAATGCATGAATAATTTCCTAGCATTTCTATTAATGAATAAAACTTAGAAAGGGGGTCATGGGAATGAAATAATGTTTTTTTAAAGGAAGGGAGTACATCTATAGAATTAATAGAGAGAGAGGAATGTTCTTTTGAGTGGTGTTTCATGGCATCAAGGATATTGAAGTGGACAATGTCACCACCAAAATCCATAGATAATGTACCATTGTGGACATTAATTATGGTTTTGGTGGTTTTCAAGAAGGGTCTCACCAATATAATCGGTGTATGTCTATTCATTCTATCTCCTCCATTATAAGAACATAAAAGCCAGTAGGAAAAATTAAATTCTGAACCCTCACAAGAACATCCTCTAACACACCAGAGGGGTGTGCGGTACTCTGGTAATTCAGTTGAAAAACAATTCCAGTAGGCTTCATTGCCCTGACCTGCAATGTAGAGTAAATGGAGTGAGGCATCTCATTTATAGAAGCACCTAAATAAAGCATAGCATTAGAAAAATAATACTCCCCTATGGTGCATAGAATTTAGAATATTCTAGGATTATTGCACTTGGTGGGTAGTGATGGCTCTATCAATGCTGAAACATTCCTCCCCAAGATCACCTTCTCATCACTTCAAAGTCACCTTTGGTGTGTACGCATCACATTTATAAACTTAGAGTATCGTGGAATTTTCTTCACATCATCAATTAAGGGGTTGTTAACCTGCAATTTCTTGAAAATTTCTAGTATTTCCTTATCAAGTTTAGTTTCCTATTGTTTTCTTGGTCTAGTGGACCTTTGAGGAAATGGAAGAGGAATGGTTGGGCTAGGCGACTCATCAATATACACACTCTTTCATTTGAAAGGGCTTCTATCAGGACAAGGATCCACCTCATTTGATGAATTTTCAGTGGGTGTGATGGTGGTTTCCTTAGTAGGGGATGACTATAATGGAGGATTAATTTGACTTTCTAGTTGTTTTCCATTACTAAGGGTGATGGAACTAACATTTCCTTTATCCCTAGGGTTAACTACAGGTTGAGAGGGAAGTTTACCCAACCCATGACTTTGGATTTCCCCCACAGAGTTAGCTAGTTGTCCTAATTGGGTTTTTAGGTCTTATATGGCTACTTGGGTGGTTTTTTGGAATTGGATATTTTTGGAAACCATTTGTTTCATCATGTCTTCAAGGCTAGGCTCAGCTTTTAGAGGGGGTGGTTGGAAAGGCCTTTGGGGTGGTTGAGGATTTCTGGGTGGTGGTGGTGGATGAATACTTTTCCCTTGTTGGTTCTATTGTTGTTGAGGTTGGTTTGAATACCCCCTTTCTTATAGGATTGGTTGTCTTTCCACCCAGGATTGGATGGATATTAAGGTTCTTTCCTAAAGGGTTGGTTATAGGGGTGAACTGGAAATATTGTCTCACAACTCTCAGATGTTTCCTTCAATTGAGGAAATTGGTTAGAGTAGTGGGTGTTAAAAGAACATATACCACAATGTATAGGAGGAGGATATTGGGATTTCTCTTGGTAAATATCAAGTTGTCGAAGAAGGGTACTTACCTCTTCGAACTTTGTGTCCACCTTCTTCTCAAATTCAGTACTTTTCACCTCATAGACACCTCTAATCGGTACATTATACCTTGAAACAAATTTTTGTGTGTTTTGGACATGTTCTCAATCAGGGTTCTTGCAAAAATTAGGGTCTTATCAAACTAGCACACTACCTTCAATAACATCGATCATATTTCGATCAATAGGGATTAAACCTTCATAAAAATATATAATTAAAAGATGATCACTTATTTGGTGGTGTGGGAAACTTGAAAATAATCTTTTAAAGTGTTCCCAATATTCATGTAATGTTTCCCCTTGAGATCGTCTTATCCCACATATTTCTTTCCTTGTTTTTTCAGTTCGATAGGCTGGGAAATATTTTTCCAAAAAAAGGTGTTTCATGTCCGTACAACCTCTTATTGGGGAATTAACATAATATAACCAATCCTTTTCTATATATTCTAAATAAAAGGGGAATTATCTAAGCTTTACTTGTTATTCATCCACATTTTTAGGTTTCAATGTAGAACAAGAAGTGTGAAATTCTTTTAAATTATTGTGTGGATCCTCTCCAGGAAGTCCATGAATCTTGGTAATAGATGAATTAAACCAGATTTTAGTTCAAAATTGGGTGCCTTTCCTTACAATTGAATATAGGTTGGTTGGATATAAACATCAGGTGAGATTAGTTCTTTTAGTGTTTGATTGTTTTCATCCATTTTATTCATGTTAATTTTAGTTTTAATGTGGGTTCCAGAAGAAGATGAAGAAGGATCAATATGAGTTTTGGTGTTTTGTGTGTCCTCTTTCAAAGTCTCCTCTTGTGTATCTCGGGGTCGCTGATGTAGGATCCTCTCCGATTCATGTTTGAAATGTAAAGACCCGTAAAATTCAAGGGAAATTTTTTCTTAATTTTCTTTAGAATTTTACAAGAGCGCGGTTTCAGACGGCACCTGATTCCGAGGCCCGGAGTGCCCGGAATCAATTTTCGAAGTTTGGCTCGGGTACGTTCAGTGAACGAACGAGCGGGAATTCCTAAATTTTGATCCGGTGCTCGGAATTGAAATCCTAGGGCACCGATGAACTCGCGGCGCCGATATTCGCTTAAAGAGACATTTTCAGAAGTTGCGTTTGTTGCGGGTTGAAAGTTAGTTTTTGGGTTTTTAGTTTAAGTTAAATAAAATTTTGTGAAGAACAAATTTTATTTTAACTTGACAAATCCTACCAAAGGGGGTTGGAAGTGGGACCCACATCCACTTAACCTCCCTTGGGAGGATTAAGTGTGGTGGGGCCCACACGAAGCTCCCAACCTTTCATCTTCTCCCAACTCCCTTAACCCCTCATTAAATGACATGAGTTATTTAATTTTGGAGTTAATCCTTTTGAATTTCAAACTTTTGAAATTCTAGTGTGATGATGTGTTAATAAAATAAGATAGTGTCTTATTTTATTTTGGTTAATAGTTTTGTCTTCTTGAGAGGTTGAGAGCTTTTTCTTCTTCTTCAAGTTCTGACGAAGAACACGAAGAACGCTCAAGCTCCGACGAAGAACGCTCAAGCTCCGACGAAGAACGTCGCTCCGCTCTTCTTCGTCTTCCGTGTCAACGAGAGGGAACACCGCTTCTTCCTTGGACAACCTTCGTCGGCGTACAAGGTTTCGCCAACGATGTATCACATCGGACGCATCTCTTCGTCAACGGATTTGACGAACGACGACCGCGACGCCCGACCTCCGCGACGTTGTCTTCCGCGGACGTTGACAAATCTTCGAACCTTATACCAAGGTAGGGGTTGTTGATTTATTGTTTAATTATTTTATTCTTGATCGTGGATCTCACATGTCTAACGTGAGGCTTTTGAATATTTTTAAGTTGTGTTATTGTTTAACGTGAGGGGGCCGGACCGCATGAACACGGCCGAACCCCTCCATCATTCTTGTTGAATTGCCTTGCGGGTGGAAACAAGGTGGCGTGGTGCCGTCGCACCACGCGGTTAATCGTGCGTTTATTTTACGCAACGCCGTCGCGCGCGCACCATGGAAGAAACATCTTGAACGCGACGCCGTCGCGCCGCGTTGAAAGAAATCAAGGCACGGCGGAGGGGCGCGGTGATGTCGCACCGCGCCGAACGACGAACACCGCGGCCGGTTCCGGGCCGCGGCGAGACGAGGAGACCGGCGGCCGGGCCGCCGGCGTCGGAAGCCGAAGAGGGGACCGGATTTTCCGGTCCTGTTGTAGAAAATCGGCCGGCCATCTGGCCGGCCGGATGGTATTAAACCGGGGGAATTAATCCCCCAGCCAGCACATAAAACCCCCCTCTTTATGAGGGGGGCGGTTCTTTTGAGGGGGGCAGGCGGCCCCCCGTTCTCCTTCCAATCAAGCCCCCCACGTGGGGGGGCGGTTTTGCAAGGGCGCGGCATTTAGCCGCGCCGCCTTTCCAAGAAAGCGGGGGCTTTGCCCCCCGCATGCTGCCACCGTGTGGCGACTGGCAGCTGCGCCGCCGCACCGCCGCGCCGCCGGCCGGCCGACCGGCCGACCGGGCCGGGTTCAGCGGACCGGGTCGGTCCAACCCGGTTCGGTTCGGATCCGAGTCGGGTCGACCCGGTTCGGGTCAGACCAGGGGGGGGGGGGGTCGGGCCGGGTCGACCCGGACCCAGACCCCCCCGTTTCGAATCAGATACGGTCTTTTGGCCATATCTTGAGCCAGGGACCTCCGATTGACGAACCGTTTGCGGAAACGCGATCCTTGGATCGAGACGGTCGTTTCGGTATATCGCACTCAAGGTTTAGGATTACTTTGAGTTCGGCCGGGTCGGTTCGTTCACGAAACCAACCGGGCCTTCGGAGCGGAAACGCTCATATCTTGAGCTACGGACGTCCGATTGACGTGCCGTCAGCTGTGTTGTGTTCCTCTTAGTGAGATGGATCTTTTGGCATACTCCGCCCGAGGTTTGGACGCAAGTAGAGTATGGTCGGGTTGGTTTTGCCTTAAAAACCAACCGGGCCCCGGAGACGAAAATGTCAATAACTCTCAGACCGGGCGTCCGATCGACGCGTCGTCTGTTGCGTTGAGTTCCTGTTGACGATACGGAACTTTTGGATACATCAACTCTGGACTTTGTGACAGTTGATGTATCAGCCTCTCGGCTCGTGGAGCGGACCCTCCGAACGAGCTTGCTGTGTGCGGGAACCCTAGTGCTGGCTGCGACTGCTACTACTGCTACTACTGCTACTGTGACTGCGACGACGACAGTACAGAGATCCTGTGTGGATTCGACGACGACGACTTCAGCACTCAGCGATCCTACGTGGATCAGTGCTACAGGTCCTGTGTGGGCCCGATCCTGTGAGGGTCCGATCCTGTGTGGGTCCTTGCGCTCAGCGGTCCTGTGTGAACCAGCGCCTACAGGTCCTGTGTGGGCCCGATCCTGTGTGGGTCTGGAGGGGGTTAGTTACCTATCGATCCTTCGTGGGTCGGACGACTTAGATGGATCAGAGATCATCTTTATCGTCCTTGAAGAAGTATACCTGTGTGAGCTGAATCCTGTTGCTTTCCTGTGTGGATTGTGTAGTGCAATCCTGTGTGGATTACGTTTTGCTTTCCTGTGTGGAATACGTTTACTTTCCTGTGTGGACTGAGTTGTACTTGGGCTCGGAGGTTGGAGCGTATTTGAATTTGATGACTTAGGTATATGTATGGGCATATACCTAAGCAGTGTCGGTTGTTACTTCGTGATTGTACCTTTCTTCGTGGTTTATCCTTTGTGGATTTGAGAGACCTTTAGGGGTCTCGGGTTCCCTACTGAGTAGCTTATACTCACCCCTGCACGGGCTTTGCCCGCACTACGTTGTGTTGGTTGCAGACGACAGACAGCGTTGACCTTGGCTGAGGCTTGCAGAGCGGGACGGTACCCGAAGGTGGACCACTGGGCGGGACGTGCTCGGAGCGGACGGCGGGACCCGTGGAGCAGTGGAGCTATCTGTACCCATCCTTAAGGTGGGATTACCGGAGGACAGCTCGGCGTAGCGGCTTTTACTTTTCAGTTGTTGTTTTCCCTTTCGAGTTGTACTTTACTTTCAGTTTGGGTTTGTATACTGGCCCATTTACTTTTCCGCACTTTCAGTTGTACTCTACTTTTGTTTAGTGTTTACTTTCTGCTTGCTTACTCTGTGGTGTTTGTTTACTTTACAAAGGCAATGCCTTCCCTTTTTACCGGGATTTACGCCTTGGTGCTAGTCGCCAGCCCCTGGCCTATGGAAGGCGGGCTTGGGGTAGTCACGGCACGGACCCCGAGGGCGGGTCGTGACAAATTGGTATCACAGGAGTTCGGTTCTACCGCGAACTCTGATCTTTTCTATGTGAAGCAATAATGTTTAGCGTATTGAGTGTGGTTATCAGTCCAGGGAATCCAGTGTTGGTGCGGCGGCCGACGTATCCGTACACCAGGACCCTGACTTCTGATTTCCGACTTAATGCACGAAAACATTGATTGCGTGTGTGTTTCAAAGTTTTCTTTGTGATTACTTATATCAGCTCACCAGGTATACTGTTCTGACCGTGGCGCACCTGTTTCCTTTTCAGGATGGCCCCACGACGGCAGCCAGCTAGGGTTCCGAGAGTCGTGCGTGACGACAGCCCACCGAGCGACGAGGCCTCGGTGCAGGGCCCTTTGTCAGTAGTGGCACCGGTGGTAGCTCTACCCACCGAGCCCCCGATGCTTCCAGCAGCAGCCGCTGACGATGCACGTCGCCTCAGCGCACTGCATGAGTTTCAGCGCCAGCGACCGCCCAGGTTTCGCGGGGAGACGGATCCCCAGGCAGCAGAGGACTGGCTGGAGGCAGTGGTTCGAGTGTTTAGGCTAGTGAGGACACCAGCAGAACTCATGGTGATCCTCGCTGCGAGCCTACTACACGCAGCAGCAGGACGATGGTGGAGCCTGATGCTCCAGGTGCACGATGAGACATCTCTACATTGGACGGACTTTGAGAGCCTCTTCCGCTCGGAGTTCACCCCAGCCACCCTTCGTGCGGTGCGTATTCAGGAGCTTCTACAGCTGCGGCAGGGCAGCATGACGGTCGCTCAGTACTCGGTGAGATTTACTGATCTCTCGCGCTACTCGACCGACATGGTACGGGACCCATTCTTCCGGGCCCGGACCTTCGAGCAGGGTTTGAGACACGAGATCAGGGCATCGCTGATCTCCCTCAGCATACCGACTCAGACAGGATTACTGGAGCGGGCCCTTCTGATCGAGAGCTTCCTTGCTGAGTCTACACCAGCACAGAGACCCACCGCAGGGCGGCACGTGGCAGAGTCATCTGCAGCAGGCAGTCGACGGATGACTCAGGGGCCCAGATAGACCAGACCTTCGGGCAGACGACCTCAGGACACTGGCTCAGCAGTGCGGGGCACACAGCGAGGAGCCAGTCTTTCGAAAGGCAGACAGTGCTACTAGTGCGGCGGGCAGGGCCACATGGCTCGCGACTGCCCGACCCGCCGTGCCGAGGAGCAACAGACGGTTGAGGGACCACCGAGGCAGAGGCAGAGGGTCGACTGTGGCGGTCCGCAGAGAGGAGGCAGACGAGGCAGAGGAGCTGGACGAGCAGCCGGTGGTGGGCGACGCTTTGAGGCTCTACCACCACCACCACCAGGAGGTCCACCCCGACCACAGGGAGCTGGAGGGCAGAGACAGGCACAGCTCCAGGCAGCAGAGGCCTACGACCACGGCGCACCCGAGATGATTCGAGGTACTATCTGTGTCTATTCCACCCTTGCTGCAGTTCTTATAGACACAGGAGCGAGTCACTCTTTCATAGCCGTTGCCCTTGTTCGGAGCTCGGAGATTCCGACAGAGCCGTTGGCTCGATCCTTACGGCTAGAGACTCCTACGGGAGCAGACTCGACGATTACGCACTGGTGCCGGCAGTGTGAGCTTACTCTAGGAGGCGAGAGCTTCGGCTGGGATCTTCTTGTAGCAGCGTCGAGGCCTTACGACGTCATCTTGGGCATGGATTGGATATCTACGGTCCATGCACAGATTGACTGTTTTAGGCGCAAGGTGCGATGTGTACGCACCGACGGGAGCAGGTTCACCTTCACCGGCGAGAAGGGAGCCTTAGCAGCACAGGATGGACTTCCGCGGAGGAGAGGACAACCCATCACTCATCAGTTGGCTAGCCTTATCCTTGGAGCAGTTGACATGCGGAGTCCTGGTTTTCCTGCAGTGGTGGATCAGTTTGCGGACGTTTTTCCCGATGACGTTCCAGGGCTACCTCCTCGCAGAGAGGTAGACTTTTATATTGACTTGTACCCCGGGACAGCCCCGATATCCACTCCAGCATATCGGATGGCCCCCGCCGAGCTTCGAGAGCTACGGGTACAGTTGGAGGACTTGCAGGGCAAGGGGTTCATCCGACCCAGTGTTTCACCCTGGGCTTCCCCGATATTGTTCGCCAAGAAGGAGGACGGGAGCTTGCGTCTTTGTGTTGACTATCGTCGCCTGAACCAGGTGACAGTGAGGAACAAATATCCGCTACCGAGGATTGATGACCTCTTTGATCAGCTCAAGGGAGCACGGTGGTTCTCGAAGATAGACCTCAGGTCAGGCTATCATCAGCTCAGAGTCAGAGACGAGGATGTGCAGAAGACAGCCTTCAGATGTCGGTATGGCCACTATGAGTTCTTGGTTATGCCTTTCGGTGTAACCAATGCTCCAGCAGTGTTCATGGCTCTCATGAACAGGATCTTTCAGCCATACCTCGATCGGTTTGTCGTGGTCTTCATCGACGACATTCTGATTTACTCTACGACAGAGGAGGAGCACGCCTATCACTTGCGAGTTGTACTAGACACACTCCGAGATCACCAGCTTTATGGTAAGCTCTCGAAATGCCAGTTCTAGATATGTGAGTTCCACTTCTTGGGACACGTTATCTCTGAGGCGGGAGTTGCAGTGGATCCCGCGAAGATTGAGGCTGTGTTAGCTTGGGAGCCACCCAGGAGCGTGACTGAGGTTCGGAGTTTCTTGGGACTAGCTGGATACTATCGGAGATTCGTGCCAGACTTCTCTAGAGTTGCGGCATCACTCACAGCTTTTACGAAGAAGGGGAAACCCTTCGTATGGTCTGACAGATGTCAGCAGAGCTTCCAGGAGCTGAGACAGAGATTGACCTGCGCACCTATCTTGAGGTTGCCTGAGGAGGGAGTGGGGTACGTAGTCTACTGCGATGCATCAGGGACCGGACTCGAATGTGTTCTGATGCAGGAGCGGGCAGTGATCGCCTATGGATCACGTCAGTTGAGGCCGCATGAGCAGAACTACGCTACCCATGACCTGGAGTTAGCAGCAGTGGTCTTCGCTCTGAAGACATGGTGACACTATCTGATGGGCGAGCGCTTTACAGTCTTTTCTGATCATCAGAGTCTCAGGTATATCTTTTTGCAGAAGGACCTGAACCTGAGACAGCGGCGATGGCTCGAGTTCCTCCAGGACTATGACTTTGAGATAGTCTATACTCCTGGGAAGGGGAACGTAGTAGCTGATTCCCTTAGCAGTAGGACGGGCATTCAGCTACTTGAGGAGGCGACGGAGCAGCTAGCCTCTTTGCAGATATCCTTCGTGGATAGAGATGGAGCAGCCTTCCTTCAGTCTCTCACAGTCACTTCTCCACTACTGCAGCGACTCAGGGAGGCACAGCGTGGGGACACTGACTGTGAGACACGGCGTGCACAGATATCCTCGAGACAGGCACCTGATGGTTTCTCCCTTGGAGCAGAGCACGACATCCTTTTCAGAGGACGTACCATGGTACCAGTAGCTTTTCGAGAGGAAGTGCTGAGAGAGTTTCACACTTCTCCTTTGGCGGTACATCCTGGAGTGGCGAAGATGTACCAGGATCTCAGACGACAGCACTGGTGGCCGGGCATGAAGAAGGCAGTAGCAGAGTTCGTTTCTCGATGCCTCACCTGCCAGCAGGTGAAGGCAGAGCATCAGGTACCAGCAGGCTTGGTACAACCCTTGGAGGTTCCGGAGTGGAAGTGGGACGGCATATCTATGGACTTCGTGACAGGACTTCCACGCACTTCCAGAGGTCACGACTCCATTTGGGTGATTGTTGACCGACTCACCAAGTCAGCACACTTCTTACCCATCAGAGAGCAGGGCTCCGTAGAGAGCTTGGGACGTCTCTACGTTCAGGAGATTGTGCGACTCCACGGTGTTCCATCATTTATCGTCTCCGATCGAGATGCTCGCTTTACTTCCCGGCTTTGGAAGGGGTTAAAGGAGGCGTTCGGGACGCAGCTACGTTTGAGCACAGCCTTTCACCCTCAGACGGATGGTCAGACGGAGAGGACCATTCAGACTCTCGAGGACATGCTTCGCGCATGTTTCCTCGACTTTGGTCGTAGCTGGGAGGACCACCTACCCTTAGTGGAGTTCGCGTAAAACAACAGCTACCACTCCACTATCGAGATGGCACCGTACGAGGCGTTGTACGGCCGACCTTGTAGATCTCCTTTGTGCTGGACAGACCCTGGGGAGTCAGCACTAGTGGGACCGGAGATGGTCCAGGCCACGACAGAGAAGGTCCAGGTCATCCAGGAGCGGATGAGGACAGCTCAGAGCCGGCAGAAGTCATACGCTGACAGGAGGCGGAGGCCACTGGAGTTCGAGGATGGCGACCACGTCTTCTTGCGAGTCTCACCTCGACGTGGTATTCGAAGATTTGGCCGAGGCGGAAAGTTATCTCCGTGCTTCATAGGACCCTTCCAGATTCTCAGCAGGATTGGTGAGGTGGCTTATCGCCTGGCTCTACCACCTCAGTTGCACCGGGTGCACGACGTCTTCCACGTGTCTCAGCTGAGGAGATACGTGCACGACCCGACGCACATCATTGACCATGGGGAGCTTGACGTTGACGATGGGGCGACTTTTACGGAGGTCCCGGTGGAGATAGAGGATCGACAGGAGCGGGTCCTGCGTGGGCGATCGATTCCTCTTGTGCGCATCAGATGGCAGCACGGGAATCTCTAGGAGAGCACATGGGAGCGGGAGGCTCAGATGCGTGCTCAGTACCCTCATTTGTTTCCCTAGTTTTTGATGTATCTTTACGGGGACGTAAAGCCCCGAGGTGGGAGTAATGTAAAGACCCGTAAAATTCAAGGGAAATTTTTTCTTAATTTTCTTTAGAATTTTACAAGAGCGCGGTTTCAGACGGCACCTGATTCCGAGGCCCGGAGTGCCCGGAATCAATTTTCAAAGTTTGGCTCGGGTACGTTCAGTGAACGAACGAGCGGGAATTCCTAACTTTTGATCCGGTGCTCGGAATTGAAATCTGAGGGCACCGATGAACTTGCAGCGCCGATATTCGCTTAAAGAGACCTTTTCGGAAGTTGCGTTTGTTGCGGGTTGAAAGTTAGTTTTTGGGTTTTTAGTTTAAGTTAAATAAAATTTTGTGAAGAACAAATTTTATTTTAACTTGAGAAATCCTACCAAAGGGGGTTGGAAGTGGGACCCACATCCACTTAACCTCCCTTGGGAGGATTAAGTGTGGTGGGGCCCACACGAAGCTCCCAACCTTTCATCTTCTCCCAACTCCCTTAACCCCTCATTAAATGACATGAGTTATTTAATTTTGGAGTTAATCCTTTTGAATTTTAAACTTTTGAAATTCTAGTGTGATGATGTGTTAATAAAATAAGATAGTGTCTTATTTTATTTTGGTTAATAGTTTTGTCTTCTTGAGAGGTTGAGAGCTTTTTCTTCTTCTTCAAGTTCTGACGAAGAACACGAAGAACGCTCAAGCTCCGACGAAGAACGCTCAAGCTCCGACGAAGAACGCCGCTCCGCTCTTCTTCGTCTTCCATGTCAACGAGAGGGAACACCGCTTCTTCCTCGGACAACCTTCGTCGGCGTACAAGGTTTCTCCAATGACGTATCACATCGGACGCATCTCTTCGTCAACGGATTTGACGAACGACGACCGCGACGCCCGACCTCCGCGACGTTGTCTTCCGCGGACGTTGACAAATCTTCGAACCTTATACCAAGGTAGGGGTTGTTGATTTATTTTTTAATTATTTTATTCTTGATCGTGGATCTCGCATGTCTAACGTGAGGATTTTGAATATTTTTAAGTTGTGTTATTGTTTAACGTGAGGGGTCCGGACCGCATGAACACGGCCGAACCCCTCCATCGTTCTTGTTGAATTGCCTTGCGGGTGGAAACAAGGTGGCTTGGTGCCGTCGCACCACGCGGTTAATCGTGCGTTTATTTTACGCAACGCCGTCGCGCGCGCACCATGGAAGAAACATCTTGAAAGAGACGCCGTCGCGCCGCGTTTAAAGAAATCAAGGCACGGCGGAGGGGCGCGGTGTCGTCACACCGCGCCGGACGACGAACACCGCGGCCGGTTCCGGGCCTCGGCGAGACGAGGAGACCGGTGGCCGGGCCGCCGGTGTCGGAAGCCGAAGAGGGGACCGGATTTTCCGGTCCCGTTGTAGAAAACCGGCCGGCCAGCTGGCCGGCTGGATGGTATTAAACCGGGGGAATTAATCCCCCAGCCAGCACATAAAACCCCCCTCTTTATGAGGGGGGTGGTTCTTTTGAGGGGGGGCAGACGGCCCCCCGTTCTCCTGCCAATCAAGCCCCCCACGTGGGGGGGGGGGGGGGCGGTTTTTCAAGGGCGCGGCATTTAGCCTTGCCGCCTTTCCAAGAAAGCGGGGGCTTTTTCCCCCGCATGCCGCCACCGTGTGGCGACTGGCAGCCGCGCCGCCAGGCTGCCGCGCCGCGCCGCCGCGCCGCCGGCCGGCCGACCGGGCCGGGTTCAGCGGACCGGGTCGGTCCGACCCGGTTCGGTTCGGATCCGATTCGGGTCGACCCGGTTCGGGTCAGACCAGGGGGGGTCGGGCCGGGTCGACCCGGACCCGGACCCCCCCGTTTCGAATCAGATTCGGTCTTTTGGCCATATCTTGAGCCACAGACCTCCGATTGACGAACCGTTTGCGGCAACGCGATCCTTGGATCGAGACGGTCGTTTCGGTATATCGCACTCAAGGTTTCGGATTACTTTGAGTTCGGCCGAGTCGGTTCGTTCACGAAACCAATCGGGCCTTCGGAGCGGAAACGCTCATATCTTGAGCTACGGACGTCCGATTGACGTGCCGTCATCTGTGTTGTGTTCCTCTTAGTGAGACGGATCTTTTGGCATACTCCGACCGAGGTTTGGACGCAAGTGGAGTACGGTCGGGTTGGTTTTGCCTTAAAAACCAACCGGGCCCCGGAGACGAAAATGCCAATAACTCTCAGACCGGGCGTCCGATCGACGCGCCGTCTGTTGCGTTGAGTTCCTGTTGACAATACGGAACTTTTGGATACATCAACTCTGGACTTTGTGACAGTTGATGTATCAGCCTCTCGGCTCGTGGAGCGGACCCTCCGAACGAGCTTGCTGTGTGCGGGAACCCTAGTGCTGGCTGCGACTGCTACTACTGCTACTACTGCTACTGTGACTGCGACGACGACAGTACAGAGATCCTGTGTGGATTCGACGACGACGACTTCAGCACTCAGCGATCCTACGTGGATCAGTGCTAC
Organism: Viscum album; assembly: GCA_963277665.1. Classification (NCBI taxonomy): domain Eukaryota; kingdom Viridiplantae; phylum Streptophyta; class Magnoliopsida; order Santalales; family Viscaceae; genus Viscum; species Viscum album. The sequence continues at coordinate 713,095,867 of OY728143.1, read as the reverse complement.
AGGTCCTGTGTGGGCCCGATCCTGTGTGGGTCTGATCCTGTGTGGGTCCTTGCGCTCAGCAGTCCTGTGTGAACCAGCGCCTACAGGTCCTGTGTGGGCCCGATCCTGTGTGGGTCTTGCGGGGGTTAGTTACCTATCGATCCTTCGTGGGTCCGACGACTTAGATGGATCAGAGATCATCTTTATCATCCTTGAAGAAGTATACCTGTGTGAGCTGAATCCTGTTGCTTTCCTGTGTGGATTGTGTAGTGCAATCCTGTGTGGATTACGTTTTGCTTTCCTGTGTGGAATACGTTTACTTTCCTGTGTGGACTGAGTTGTACTTGGGCTCGGAGGTTGGAGCGTATTTGAATTTGATGACTTAGGTATATGTATGGGCATATACCTAAGCAGTGTCGGTTGTTACTTCGTGATTGTACCTTTCTTCGTGGTTTATCCTTTGTGGATTTGAGAGACCTTCAGGGGTCTCGGGGTCCCTACTGAGTAGCTTATACTCACCCCTGCACGGGCTTTGCCCGCACTACGTTGTGTTGGTTGCAGACGACGGACAGCGTTGACCTTGGCTGAGGCTTGCAGAGCGGGACGGTACCCGGAGGTGGACCACTGGGCGGGACGTGCTCGGAGCGGACGGCGGGACCCGTGGAGCAGTGGAGCTATCTATACCCATCCTTCAGGTGGGATTACCGGAGGACAGCTCGGCGTAGCGGCTTTTACTTTTCAGTTGTTGTTTTCCCTTTCGAGTTGTACTTTACTTTTAGTTTGGGTTTGTATACTGGCCCATTTACTTTTCCGCACTTTCAGTTGTACTCTGCTTTTGTTTAGTGTTTACTTTCCGCTTGCTTACTCTGTGGTGTTTGTTTACTTTACAAAGGCAATGCCTTCCCTTTTTACCGGGATTTACGCCTTGGTGCTAGTCGCCAGCCCCTGGCCTATGGAAGGCGGGCTTGGGGTAGTCACGGCACGGACCCCGAGGGCGGGTCGTGACAAATTGGTATCAGAGGAGTTCGGTTCTACTGCGAACTCTGATCTTTTCTATGTGAAGCAATAATGTTTAGCGTATTGAGTGTGGTTATCAGTCTAGGGAATCCAGTGTTGGTGCGGCAGCCAACGTATCCGTACACCAGGACCCTGACTTCTGATTTCCGACTTAATGCATGAAAACATTGATTGCGTGTGTGTTTCAAAGTTTTCTTTGTGATTAATTATATCAGATCACCAGGTATACTGTTTTGACCGTGGCGCACCTGTTTCCTTTTCAGGATGGCCCCACGACGGCAGCCAGCTAGGGTTCCGAGAGTCGTGCGTGACGACAGCCCACCGAGCGACGAGGCCTCGGTGCAGGGCCCTTTGTCAGCAGTGGCACCGGCGGTAGCTCTACCCGCCGAGCCCCCGATGCTTCCAGCAGCAGCCGCTGACGATGCACGTCGCCTCAGTGCACTGCATGAGTTTCAGCGCCAGCGACCGCCCAGGTTTCGCGGGGAGACGGATCCCCAGGCAGCAGAGGACTGGCTGGAGGCAGTGGTTCGAGTGTTTAGGCTAGTGAGGACACCAGCAGACCTCATGGTGATCCTCGCTGTGAGCCTACTACACGCAGCAGTAGGACGATGGTGGAGCCTGATGCTCCAGGTGCACGATGAGGCATCTCTACTTTGGACGGACTTTGAGAGCCTCTTTCGCTCAGAGTTCGTCCCAGCCACCCTTCGTGCGGTGCGTATTCAGGAGCTTCTACAGCTGCGGCAGGGCAGCATGACGGTCGCTCAGTACTCGGCAAGATTTACTGATCTCTCGCGCTACTCGACCGACATGGTACGGGACCCATTCTTCCGAGCCCGGACCTTCGAGTAGGGTTTGAGACACGAGATCAGGGCATCGCTGATCTCCCTCAGCATACCGACTCAGACAGGAGTACTGGAGCGGGCCCTTCTGATCGAGAGCTTCATTGCTGAGTCTACACCAGCACAGAGACCCACCGCAGGGCGGCACGTGGCAGAGTCATCTGCAGCAGGCAGTCGACGGATGACTCAGGGGTCCAGACAGACCAGACCTTCGGGCAGATGACCTCAGGACACTGGCTCAGCAGTGCGGGGCACACAGTGAGGAGCCAGTCTTTCGAGAGGCAGACAATGCTACTCGTGCGGCGGGCAGGGCCACATGGCTCGCGACTGCCCGACCCGCCGTGCCGACGAGCAGCAGACGGTTGAGGGACCACCGAGGCAGAGGCAGAGGGTCGACCGTGGCGGTCCGCAGAGAGGAGGCGGACGAGGCAGAGGAGCTGGACGAGCAGCCGGTGGTGGGCGACGCTTTGAGGCTCTGCCACTACCACCACCAGGAGGTCCACCCCGACCACAGGGAGCTGGCGGGCAGAGACAGGCACAGCTCCAGGCAGTAGAGGCCTACGACCACGGCTCACCTGAGATGATTCGAGGTACTATCTGTGTCTATTCCACCCTTGCTGCAGTTCTTATAGACACATGAGCGAGTCACTCTTTCATAGCCGCTGCCCTTGTTCGGAGCTCGGAGATTCCGACAGAGTCGTTGGCTCGATCCTTACGGCTAGAGACTCCTACGGGAGCAGACTCGACGATTACGCACTGGTGCCGGCAGTGTGAGATTACTCTAGGAGGTGAGAGCTTCTGATGGGATCTTCTTGTAGCAGCGTCGAGGCCTTACGACGTCATCTTGGGCATGGATTGGTTATCTACGGTCCATGTACAGATTGACTGTTTTAGGCGCAAGGTGCGATGTGTACGCACCGACGGGAGCAGGTTCACCTTCACTGGCGAGAAGGGAGCCTTAGCAGCACAGGATGGACTTCCGCAGAGGAGAGGACATCCCATCACGCATCAGTTGGCTAGCCTTATCCTTGGAGCAGTTGACATGCGGAGTCCTGGTTTTCCTGCAGTGGTGGATCAGTTTGCGGACGTTTTTCCCGATGACGTTCCAGGGCTACCTCCTCGCAGAGAGGTAGACTTTTATATTGACTTTTACCCCGGGACAGCCCCGATATCCACTCCAGCATATCGGATGGCCCCCGCCGAGCTTCGAGAGCTAAGGGTACAGTTGGAGGACTTGCAGGGAAAGGGGTTCATCCGACCCAGTGTTTCACCCTGGGCTTCCCCGATATTGTTCGCCAAGAAGGCGGACGGGATCTTGCGTCTTTGTGTTGACTATCGTCGCCTGAACCAGGTGACAGTGAGGAACAAGTATCCTCTACCGAGGATTGATGACCTCTTTGATCAGCTCAAGGGAGCATGGTGGTTCTCAAAGATAGACCTCAGGTCAGGCTATCATCAGCTCAGAGTCAGAGACGAGGATGTGCAGAAGACAGCCTTCAGATGTCGGTATGGCCACTATGAGTTCTTGGTTATGCCTTTCGGTGTAACCAATGCTCCAGCAGTGTTCATGGCTCTCATGAACAGGATCTTTCAGCCATACCTCGATCGGTTTGTCATGGTCTTCATCGACGACATTCTGATTTACTCTACGACAGAGGAGGAGCACGCCTATCACTTGCGAGTTGTACTAGACACACTCCGAGAGCACCAGCTTTATGGTAAGCTCTCGAAGTGCCAGTTCTGGATATGTGAGGTCCACTTCTTGGGAAACGTTATCTCTGAGGCGGGAGTTGCAGTGGATCCCGCGAAGATTGAGGCTGTGTTAGCTTGGGAGCCACCCAGGAGCGTGACTGAGGTTCGGAGTTTCTTGGGACTAGCTGGATACTATCGGAGATTCGTGCCAGACTTCTCTAGTGTTGCGGAATCACTCACAGCTTTGACGAAGAAGGGGAAACCCTTCGTATGGTCTGACAGATGTCAGCAGAGCTTCCAGGAGCTGAGACAGAGATTGACCTGCGCACCTATCTTGAGGTTGCCTGAGGAGGGAGTAGGGTACGTAGTCTACTGCGATGCATCAGGGACCGGACTCGGATGTGTTCTGATGTAGGAGCGGGCAGTGATCGCCTATGGATCACGTCAGTTGAGGCCGCATGAGCAGAACTACGCTACCCATGACCTGGAGTTAGCAGTAGTGGTCTTCGCTCTGAAGACATGGCGACACTATCTGATGGGCGAGCGCTTTACAGTCTTTTCTGATCATCAGAGTCTCAGGTATATATTTTCGCAGAAGGACCTGAACCTGAGACAGCGGCGATGGCTCGAGTTCCTCCAGGACTATGACTTTGAGATAGTCTATACTCCTGGAAAGGGGAACGTAGTAGCTGATGCCCTTAGCAGGAGGACGGGCATTCAGCTACTTGAGGAGGCGACGGAGCAGCTAGCCTCTTTGCAGATATCCTTCGTGGATAGAGATGGAGCAGCCTTCCTTCAGTCTCTCACAATCACTCCTCCACTACTGCAGCGAGTCAGGGAGGCACAGCGTGGGGACGCTGACTGTGAGACACGGCGTGCACAGATATCCTCGGTACAGGCACCTGATGGTTTCTCCCTTGGAGCAGAGCACGACATCCTTTTCAGAGGACGTACCATGGTACCAGTAGCTTTGCGAGAGGAAGTGCTGAGAGAGTTTCACACTTCTCCTTTGGCGGTACATCCTGGAGTGGCGAAGATGTACCAGGATCTCAGACGACAGCACTGGTGGCCGGGCATGAATAAGGCAGTAGCAGAGTTCGTTTCTCGATGCCTCACCTGCCAGCAGGTGAAGGCAGAGCATCAGGTACCAGCAGGCTTGGTACAACCCTTGGAGGTTCCGGAGTGGAAGTGGGACGGCATATCTATGGACTTCGTGACTGGACTTCCACGCACTTCCAGAGGTCACGACTCCATCTGGGTGATTGTTGACCGACTCACCAAGTCGGCACACTTCTTACCCATCAGAGAGCAGGGCTCAGTAGAGAGCTTGGGACGTCTCTACGTTCAGGAGATTGTGTGACTCCACGGTGTGCTATCATCTATCATCTCCGATCGAGATGCTCGCTTTACTTCCCGGCTTTGGAAGGGGTTACAGGAGGCGTTCGGGACGCAGCTACGTTTGAGCACAGCCTTTCACCCTCAGACGGATGGTCAGACGGAGAGGACCATTCAGACTCTCGAGGACATGCTCCGCGCATGTGTCCTCGACTTTGGTCGTAGCTGGGAGGACCACCTACCCTTAGTGGAGTTCGCGTAAAACAACAGCTACCACTCCACTATCGGGATGGCACCGTACGAGGCGTTGTACAGCCGACCTTGTAGATCTCCTTTGTGCTGGATAGACCCTGGGGAGTCAGCACTAGTGGGACCGGAGATGGTCCAGGCCACGACAGAGAAGGTCCAGGTCATCCAGGAGTGGATGAGGACAGCTCAGAGCCGGCAGAAGTCATACGCTGACAGTAGGCGGAGGCCACTGGAGTTCGAGGATGGCGACCACGTCTTCTTGCGAGTCTCACCTCGACGTGGTATTCGAAGATTTGGCAGAGGCGGCAAGTTATCTCCGCGCTTCATCGGACCCTTCCAGATTCTCAGCAGGATTGGTGAGGTGGCTTATCTCCTGGCTCTACCACCTCAGTTGCACCGGGTGCACGACGTCTTCCACGTGTCTCAGCTGAGGAGATACGTGCACGACCCGACGCACATCATTGACCATGGGGAGCTTGAAGTTGACGATGGGGCGACTGTTACGGAGGTCCCAGTGGAGATAGAGGATCGACAGGAGTGGGTCCTGCGTGGGCGATCGATTCCTCTTGTGCGCATCAGATGGCAGCACGGGAATCTCTAGGAGAGCACATGGGAGCGGGAGGCTCAGATGCGTGCTCAGTACCCTCATTTGTTTCCCTAGTTTTTGATGTATCTTTACGGGGACGTAAAGCCCTGAGGTGGGAGTAATGTAAAGACCCGTAAAATTCAAGGGAAATTTTTTCTTAATTTTCTTTAGAATTTTACAAGAGCGCGGTTTCAGACGGCACCTGATTCCGAGGCCCGGAGTGCCCGGAATCAATTTTCGAAGTTTGGCTCGGGTACGTTCAGTGAACGAACGAGCAGGAATTCCTAACTTTTGATCCAGTGCTCGGAATTGAAATCCGAGGGCACCGATGAACTCGCAGCGCCGATATTCGCTTAAAGAGACCTTTTCGGAAGTTGCGTTTGTTGCGGGTTGAAAGTTAGTTTTTGGGTTTTTAGTTTAAGTTAAATAAAATTTTGTGAAGAACAAATTTTATTTTAACTTGAAAAATCCTACCAAAGGGGGTTGGAAGTGGGACCCACATCCACTTAACCTCCCTTGGGAGGATTAAGTGTGGTGGGGCCCACACGAAGCTCCCAACCTTTCATCTTCTCCCAACTCCCTTAACCCCTCATTAAATGACATGAGTTATTTAATTTTGGAGTTAATCCTTTTGAATTTCAAACTTTTGAAATTCTAGTGTGATGATGTGTTAATAAAATAAGATAGTGTCTTATTTTATTTTGGTTAATAGTTTTGTCTTCTTGAGAGGTTGAGATATTTTTCTTCTTCTTCAAGTTCTGACGAAGAACACGAAGAACGCTCAAGCTCCGACGAAGAACGCTCAAGCTCCGACGAAGAACGCCGCTCCGCTCTTCTTCGTCTTCCGTGTCAACGAGAGGGAACACCGCTTCTTCCTCGGACAAACTTCATCGGCGTACAAGGTTTCTCCAATGACGTATCACATCGGACGCATCTCTTCGTCAACGGATTTGACGAACGACGACCGCGACGCCCGACCTCCGCGACGTTGTCTTCCGCGGACGTTGACAAATCTTCGAACCTTATACCAAGGTAGGGGTTGTTGATTTATTGTTTAATTATTTTATTCTTGATCGTGGATCTCTCATGTCTAACGTGAGGCTTTTGAATATTTTTAAGTTGTGTTATTGTTTAACGTGAGGGGGCCGGACCGCATGAACACGGTCGAACCCCTCCATCGTTCTTGTTGAATTTCCTTGCGGGTGGAAACAAGGTGGCGTGGTGCCGTCGCACCACGCGGTTAATCATGCGTTTATTTTACGCAACGCCGTCGCGCGCGCACCATGGAAGAAACATCTTGAATGCGACGCCGTCGCGCCGCGTTGAAAGAAATCAAGGCACGGCGGAGGGGCGCGGTGCCGTCGCACCGCGCCGGACGACGAACACCGCGGCCGGTTCCGGGCCGCGGCGAGACGAGGAGACCGGCGGCCGGGCCGCCGGCATCGGAAGCCGAAGAGGGGACCGGATTTTCCGGTCCCGTTGTAGAAAACCGGCCAGCCAGCTGGCCGGCCGGATGGTATTAAACCGGGGGAATTAATCCCCCGGCCAGCACATAAAACCCCCCTCTTTATGAGGGGGGCGGTTCTTTTGAGGGGGGGCAGGTGGCCCCCCGTTCTCCTGCCAATCAAGCCCCCCACGTGGGGGGGGGGGGGCGGTTTTTCAAGGGCGCGGCATTTAGCCGCGCCGCCTTTCCAAGAAAGAGGGGGCTTTTCCCCCCGCATGCCGCCACCGTGCGGCGACTGGCAGCCGCGCCGCCAGGCTGCCGCGCCGCGCCGCCGGCCGGCCGACCGGGCCTGGTTCAGCGGACCGGGTCGGTCCGACCCGGTTCGGTTCGGATCCGAGTCGGGTCGACCTGGTTCGGGTCAGACTAGGGGGGGGGGGGGTCGGGCCGGGTCGACCCAGACCCGGACCCCCCCGTTTCGAATCAGATTCGGTCTTTTGGACATATCTTGAGCCACGAACCTCTGATTGACGAACCGTTTGCGGCAACGCGATCCTTGGATCGAGACGGTCGTTTCGGTATATCGCACTCAAGGTTTCGGATTACTTTGAGTTCGGCCGGGTCGGTTCGTTCACGAAACCAACCGGGCCTTCGGAGCGGAAACGCTCATATCTTGAGCTACGGACGTCCGATTGACGTGCCGTCAGCTGTGTTGTGTTCCTCTTAGTGAGACGGATCTTTTTGCATACTCCGCCCGAGGTTTGGACGCAAGTGGAGTACGGTCGGGTTGGTTTTGCCTTAAAAACCAACCGGGCCCCGGAGACGAAAATGCCAATAACTCTCAGACCGGGCGTCCGATCGACGCGCCGTCTGTTGCGTTCAGTTCCTGTTGACGATACGGAACTTTTGGATACATCAACTCTGGACTTTGTGACAGTTGATGTATCAGCCTCTCGGCTCATGGAGCGGACCCTCTGAACGAGCTTGCTGTGTGCGGGAACCCTAGTGCTGGCTGCGACTGCTACTACTGCTACTACTGCTACTGTGACTGCGACGACGACAGTACAGAGATCCTGTGTGGATTCGACGACGACGACTTCAGCACTCAGCGATCCTACGTGGATCAGTGCTACAGGTCCTGTGTGGGCCCGATCCTGTGTGGGTCTGATCCTGTGTGGGTCCTTGCGCTCAGCGGTCCTGTGTGAACCAGCGCCTACAGGTCCTGTGTGGGCCCGATCCTGTGTGGGTCTTGCGGGGGTTAGTTACCTATCGATCCTTCGTGGGTCCGACGACTTAGATGGATCAGAGATCATCTTTATCGTCCTTGAAGAAGTATACCTGTGTGAGCTGAATCCTGTTGCTTTCCTGTGTGGATTGTGTAGTGCAATCCTGTGTGGATTACGTTTTGCTTTCCTGTGTGGAATACGTTTACTTTCCTATGTGGACTGAGTTGTACTTGGGCTCGGAAGTTGGAGCGTATTTGAATTTGATGACTTAGGTATATGTATGGGCATATACCTAAGCAGTGTCGGTTGTTACTTCGTGATTGTACCTTTCTTCGTGGTTTATCCTTTGTGGATTTGAGAGACCTTCAGGGGTCTCAGGGTCCCTACTGAGAAGCTTATACTCACCCCTGCACGGGCTTTGCCCGCACTACGTTGTGTTGGTTGCAGACGACGGACAGCGTTGACCTTGGCTGAGGCTTGCAGAGTGGGATGGTACCCGGAGGTGGACCACTGGGCGGGACGTGCTCGGAGCGGACGGCGGGACCCGTGGAGCAGTGGAGCTATCTGTACCCATCCTTCAGGTGGGATTACCGGAGGACAGCTCGGCGTAGCGGCTTTTACTTTTCAGTTGCTGTTTTCCCTTTCGAGTTGTACTTTACTTTCAGTTTGGGTATGTATACTGGCCCATTTACTTTTCCGCACTTTCAGTTGTACTCTGCTTTTGTTTAGTGTTTACTTTCCGCTTGCTTACTCTGTGGTGTTTGTTTACTTTACAAAGGCAATTCCTTCCCTTTTTACCGGGATTTACGCCTTGGTGCTAGTCGCCAGCCCCTGGCCTATGGAAGGCGGGCTTGGGGTAGTCACGGCACGGACCCCGAGGGCGGGTCATGACATGAAAGGTTGTAAATCTCCTAGAGTATAATGCATCATACATATAACCTACACAAGAAATAAATTATAACACAAAAATAAATGTAAAGGTAGAAGATAAAACAAACAAACATTCAAAAAATTTAAAACAATTATTAAAAACACGCACTAAAACCAAAGCACTCCCTGCAAACGGAACTGAAATTTGAATGTGCTACCATGAAACGTCAAATTGATTATGTTTTTAAGGTTGATTTATAGTCTATGGAAGACATTAGGTCATCTCTTAAGGAGCGTTAGTGGGTTTTGAGTGTTTATTTTTAATAAATATTGCTAAAAGAGGGGTGGTTTTGAAAACAGTTTTTTAAAAATAAAATGACTTAATTAAAGAGTTTAATAGTTGATAAATAAAGGTGGTAGATTAATAATTATGAGGGAATAATATCATTTCAAGTTCACTAAACATCTTTTATAGTTCATTGTTCTGAAAATTTAACATGGTTTTGTTTAATTCTTTGGTTTAAGGTTGTCAAGATCTTTACTCCCCTTTTACCTTTTCGAATGATACTTAAAGAACCACCCCTTAACACAACAATCGTGTTGCCAATATTTGGTTATCAAACATAGAATTAAAGTTCTACCAAATCATTCTTAAATATTATGTATGTGTGAGATAAATAGGATTATTGTGTTGTCTAATCGGAACAACCCAAGATTCCTGCTTGAAATCTCAACCCAATCGGTATTGAAATAAAAAGAATTCCAATTAATTATATCAAATGAAATTTAATCAGGGGAGAAGAATATAAAGATACAAAATAAGTGAAATATTCAACACACAAATTATACAAAACCAGTAGAATAACTTGTGCTGGAACTCCCTCACAAGTTTGTGTAGCTCCCCCGAAATGATCACCTACCGTTTAGCTCGACATTGGGAGGAGGAGGAAGCTCAGGTGGAACTCATTATTCATTCTTGATCCCCATGTGAGTATAGGTGCCTACAGAACTTCAAGGATGAGTAGGATACTCTTACAAGACTAAAAAATGGTATATCTTCACTTCTGGTTCGAACTTACAAATGGGGAGCCCAATGTGCCATTTTATAGGAAAATTGTAAGGTGGTTTTGAGCACACAAATTTCATAAAACCAATTGTCACATGGGTTTTGACCTTCAGAGAGCCTTATCTCACTTTTTATAAAATAAAAAAGTTGTATCTACACCTCTTGGATGTCTCCACCGAATTTTTGGCACAATTTGGAAACCTAAAGCCCAATATATGGACAGATCACAACACACCACTTTTGACTTCGTGCAGATTCAGTGTTCTGGGAAGATCTGGTCTTTTGGGCCAACAGATGGCTGAATGTGTCTTGGTCTCCTTCATATTAAATGTAGAAAAATAAATTTGGGACAATCCCACAAAATTTTATCCCATTTTGATTCATGTTTCATGATTTATGTGTGGATGTGTCCACTGGTGTGCATGAATCTTGCGCAGTTTGGCCCATTTTTCTAGGACATCATCATGGGTCCTCTAAATCACCTCATCCTATAATGGAATCATAAAAACGAGTAACATTTCCCTTTTTAATAGTTATAAACACAAAATAAATGATTCAAACATGGAATTAATTTTTTTATTATTTTTGGAATTTACTATACAAATTCATTTTAATACAATGGTGTAAGGGTGAAAATGACACAATGAATAGTGGTACAATCATGTATAAGGACTACAAAATCCTCAAGTATATTTTTAAACAGTGTGATATAAATTTTAGACAGTGAGGGTGGTTTTAGTACCTAAAATAATTTAACTTTGATCTTTCCTATATGTCTTGAAAGGAAATACATTTACTGGTTCATAGAGAAGGAGGACTTAGATATAAGAAGTTCAGGAGGCTAGTAGTCAGTGGCAGATTTTGGCTATGTTTTATGTGATTCACATGGAGGTGTAGGATAATTGTGGTAAAAAAATTATTTCTTATTTAGTTGTGACCTCTACCCTTCTAGATAAGGTGAGTATGAATCAACTATCAGATTACAAGGACCTAGTCCTATGGGAGAGTGTGGTGGGTGAGGACCCGCCTTCTTGTTATACTGTTGGTGAGGATGAGATTATTCATATACATGGTCTCATATGGGTTCCATTAGACATACATGAGGATATGATGTAGGAATTTCATGACTCGGTTTAATAGGTACATCCCAGAATCACCAAGATGTATTGTGACTTATGTCGTCAGCACTGGTGGGCAGGTATGAAACATGAGATAGTTGGTTTTTTCATAAGGTGTTCCGCATATCAGTAGGTGATGGTGGAACATCAATGTCCATCATGAATTTTATATCAGTTACCCATTATTGAGTGTAAATGGGATAATTTCATGATAGATATAATGACTATTTTTTTGAGGTTTCCTTGAGTTAGTGATGTTGTGTGGGTTCTTTTTTATAGACTTGTGAAGGTTTCTTATTTTCAGATGATCAGGGAGACCTTCTCAATGGATGGTCTTAAGAGGTTTTACATCCATGAGATTGTAATACTTCATGGGGTTCCTCAACCCATGGTATTAGATAGGGACTCCCAATTTACATTTCATTTTTACAAGATTTTGCAGAGGTTTTTGGGTATATAGGTGCTTCTGAACACCGCATACCACCCTCATATTGATGGCCAGTCAGAGAATATGATTCATGTGCTTGAGGACATTACAAGATAATGAATTATGGATTTTAGGTTATCTTGGGTGAGGCATATTCCTTTTTTTTTATTTCACCTATAATAATATTTATCAGGTGACTATAAAGATGGAGCCTTATGAGGATTTCTATAGTAAGACATGCTGATCTACCCTATGCTGGTTAGAGGTAGGTGAGGTAACTTTACTAAGATCACGTCTCATTAAAGAAACTTCTGAGAAAGTTCAATTTATGAAAAGGTGGATGGCTACTACACATTCTCAATAGAAATATTACATAGATCGTCATTGATGACCTATATAGTTTGAGGTTGGGGATTGTATCTTTTTATATAACTCACCGGGGTTGGGACACAGACATATTAGAAGATAGGCTAAGCTTTCACCATGATATATCAGTCCATTTGAGATTCTTAAGAGATTCAGGGTGATAAATTATCGTTTGTAGTTACCTCAGAGGTATTGTGACATGAATGACATATTCCATGCATCTGAGTTGTATCATTATCACTCAGACCCATATCACACACTAAAACTAGATGAGGGGGAGTTACAGGTTGATGTGTCCTTCAAGGAGCATCCTATAAATATCATTGATAGGAGCACAAGAGTTCTCTAAGGCTAGTAGGTTTCTCTAGTATGGGTGATATTGAAGAACAACTGTTTATAGGATAAGAATTGGGAGTGGGAGGTCAACGTACATGCTCAGTGGCCAGAGTTATTCTTAGGAAATTCTTGACCACCGTTGAGATGGAAATTCGGGGATGAATTGATTTAAGGGGGGAAGATTTTAAGATCCTAGGTTTTTGTATGTGGTACGTATCTTTTTTTTTTTGTTTAAATACTTATTTATGGACTAATGTGAGTATCTAATGTTATCATGGGTGATTTATGGGTGGTATGGGATTTTTCAGAGCCCATAGCCCCATTTTTTAGAAAAATAAGGTAGGTTAGATGGTTAGTAGTAACCGTGCGGGGAGGTTTTCACAATATGTATAACTGTAAAAGGCCAAGATAGAGGGATATAGGATCCCACACCATTTTAGAAAATTGTGTGGAAGTTGGTTCATGCTTGTATGGGTTCCTTTTCAATTTTTGACAGAGCCTGAGCCACTGTTTGTTCATTGTTTGGAAAACCATTCACACTAATCGTGTGATGTTCCCTCTTCACATAGTGAAAGACTCATAGTTTTTCTAACTATGAAGCAAAACCATACAACCCAATATTTTGATAAAAATGACTATTTAACCCTTAATTTTTTTTAAAACTTTATGTTATTATTTCTTCATCTGTGGGAGAGTAGTGATCCCTTGGGAGCTCTTTTGAATTCCAAATAATATTCCTTTCTCCCATTTCATCATCCTAACGTAGAATCAAACACTGTTAGTCACATTTAATTCATGCTGGTAAGTTATTTAATCATCCATGTTCCATTATTCATTTGACTTCATATCGAAAGAGTTATTTAGGTGAAATATATTATTCCCTATTTTTTAGGTTCTTCATACACTTTTCATTTTTCTTCTAATTTGGACCAAATCAGAAGCTGATACCAGATGATAACTCTAATAAGGACCTATGGTAGGTGTTCTACACCTTACCCTTAGGGTTTGTTGTTTTATATACCTAGTTAAAATTGTGGCACATACCAAAATTTACAATGGTTCCCCTAAAATGAACTGAATAATTGAATTGACTGAATTTGAACCAATTAGGGATCCCCACTAGTTTCATCAAGTTATTGGAGGTTCTTGTCCCAACCTAGGCCACCCATGGGGTGTTCCCTTGCCTTTTATTTTGTTATACCACCCATTTTCTATGAGAAATATTTCCTAGATATAGGAATCCTTATTTATAATTGAAATGAAATGAATTTAATTATTTAGGAGATGGTTTTCATCCCTTTTGAAGTGTTTACATGATGTTTTTTTTATTAAATTCTCCTACCTTAAAAAAGTTAATTCCCCTATGTGGACTTTTTGAACCCTCTACACAAGGAAACCCCATCCCCTAGGAAGAGTTCACTACCCTTAGGTAGCACCCCAGCTGAGGAAGGAGTCGTTGCCAGCCGAAATGGCATAGCATCCTAGAGGGTAACGGTCCGACAACTATGGTCTGTCACAGCGATCCGTCAGCACTTGGGTCGTAACTCATTTTCCTCACCCAGATGAAACTAGGTGACATGGAAAGTCATTTGGATCCTGGGGAAGATCCTCTCCCTGAAAGCGGACTCCCTAGATTCAAACCCTAAACCTCCCAAAGAACAGCATTGATGTGCCACTCACCTTTACCACTACACCACCACTGAAGTGGCATGTTTTTTGATTAAATTGATTTAATGGTTAATACATAATTATGATATGGGTTGGATTAACTCATGGAATGAAATGGAATATAGAAAAATGAATACATGATATGATGAGATAAAATGGTAGTTGATTTCTTGGTTGGTATACCATGAATCCCGATTCCATTAGATGCCACAAGCATTTCTCCCATAGATATTGATTGTTGTAGTGGATGACTTGAACTTGGTTACTCCCTAGGTCTTGATTCCATAGGATACCTTGGGCCTTCCTACCCCTTGGATCCATCTTTCCTGGACTCAAACTGGAAATGTGTTGTTGACATGATCCTAAGACTCTTCTCGTGTCTTTACCAAGTTTCTATTGAGATGTTCCTAGGACTTGATGAGGATACCTTGGTCTTCTAAACCTTGGTTCCATCCCTTCATGGTCTGACACTTGATTTATATATCAAATATGTGATTAATGGTATATTATTGATTATACGATTTGGTCATGGTGTATGTTATATGGTTGGTTGTATGGCATGGTCGCGGTGGATATTTTCTTTTATTTAAGATGTCCTTGATATGGGTATTTGACTCCAGTGGGTAGACTGGACTATATTACCCTTATTATTTCTATTATTAATTATTCTCTTGTTTATGTGAGCCTAACTGTTGTTTTCAGGAAGCCTTTTTTGGATAGAACGTTTCACTTACTTGCATTATATATGCCTTGGGAACTTGTTCATTTATTATATACTTGTGATATACATTGAACAATTCTTATATTGTATTGAACAACCTGGATATGTTATATACATCATTGGTGGTGGCCTATTGAGTGATATATCATACCATGTTTGGCCCATTGTTGGGTACCTGGACAGACTATATGGATGCGGGTAGGGACTGGGGAAAGCACCCACAGTTTATTGCTTGATTGTTCCTTTCTTAAGATCAGGGGATAACAGGACTGAGATGAGGATCGGGATGCTAGCTAGGATATCTCTTTTTGTATTTTTTGGTATTTGATACATGTATTGTACTATATAATTGTATACATCTTTCTATATTTGTATATGCATGGAATGACACATCATTGTATATGAGATTACTTTTGGCATTATTTATTTATTCCTATCTTGGACATTTATCTTTTGTTTGGTTATTTGAATGCTTCTTCAATTTGAATGATATTATTTTCTGATGTGTTGCACACTGAAAATAGGAAATAATATTCCCACAAACACACACTAGGCTCTCACTGCTATTCAGTAGACTCTAGAATTTTGGGAGATGTGATTGAGGCCATGTGACCCACCAGCTCAAGGCGTTGTTTAGTGGCATTAGAGTTAGGAAATTAAAAAACATACCAACTGGTGAAGACCTCTCTCATGGTGCATGAGTTATATGATAGTGTGATGTTAGTTCCAATACATATACTCTCCCTGTTCTAACAGACATATTTGTATTATGGGATATGTGTACTGTAAGAAACTATATTGTTCATGGCTATCCCAAGAATCAATTTACTATATAAGGTAGTGTGATCATTCAGTTGACTGCCCACCTAGGAGTAGAATACTATGAAATTCTGCAATATGACATGGTGTACTAGGAATGTGATGCATGTACCTGAACTGTCTCATTGCATGGTATGGTTGTTTCCACACAATAATGTAGAAATGAATGAGTGGAACCACTACTTTATGGTCTCTAACCTCATTTTTGTAGTATGGGGGAAGTGACATCAATAAAATCTCAATATATGGGATCAAAAAAACCTAAAATTGTAACTCTAAATGTATTCATAAATTGAGACAACAATATAACTAATTTATCTTTATAATTTCATAGAAATTTAAAAATAAAAATAAGTATTATGTAAATAAAATTAATGATTAAATAACATCATATGGATATAAAGTCAAAAATCATCCAAAAACTATGTACAATGTGCCTCGTGTAATGTATATAATGCTGATTAGAACTCCACCTTAAAATAAAAGTAATATTTTATTAATTAATAAAAAATATTAATAAAATTTTAAAATAAATTTTTTTAATGATGTAAACATACTAGTGTACCTGAGAATAGTCTAGTAAAATGTGATGGGGGAAGTGGGGTGATAACTATAGGAGTGATGTATACAAAATTCTCCCTTTCCCATATCTATAATATAATACATCATCCTCCAATTTTTCACTGCTCTACTCAACATGCTAAAAAGATTCATCTATAATGATATGCTAATACAGCTGATGCCCAACTATATGTAGTTGTTCTATGTAGATCCTCAAGTAGTGGTAAGTACATACTATGTTCTAAGATTGTAGATTAATCAACACATAATGTTCCTCCAATCAGCCACATAATATATTAATGTGTGTTCCAAATCAACATCCCCTCATAAACATCATCTTGTATCACTAAAACATGTTGATCCAACCATTCCATGCATAAGAGGGAACCCAGAAAGGCTCATGGATGGCTGAAAAAGTCGATACTAAGTAAATGATGTATGACTACAAGCCAATATCTTATAGTCTCACTCGTAATGGATTCCCCATGGATAGGTAGACCCAACATGTACTCCATATCCTCTAAGGTAATCATCATCTCCCCCTAAAAAATATGGAATGTGTGTGTCTTTGGTCTTCATATCTCAACCAGTGTATTAATCAGATGATGATCAATAACCATGAAGTCACAAATAGAAACTCCCTAAAATCCAACATGTTGAAGAAATTGAAAAATGGGTTAAGGATAGAGTTTCCTCAGAGTGGAAGTGATGATATCTCCTAGAAAAAATATATTGAATAGGTCATGCCAATAGTAGCTCATGCGAATGTTTTTCATTTAGAAGAGCCTCCCCCATAAATGTATATAATATTTTTATAATTATTTGATAAAAAAGGGATGATTCTTGAAAAATGGTCTAATAAGTTATTCTTTTCATTTAAAAATAAAAAAAGTAGACGTTATAAATATTGTTTATTATGATTTTGACTTGAATTAGTGTTGGTAAACCATGGATTCTTATTTAATTTTACTAGGATGTATATGTGTTAGGAAATCAAAGGGTTGATTCAATACTAAGAGGCAGGGATAATCAGTGTTGGTATACTTTTATTCCCTTATCACCTCTTCAAAAAATCATTGTGGGGTTTTCTTCCTTGGGGATGAATACATCCCCAGTGTATGATGTTTTTTGATTTTATCTAATCTTAGTACATTCGAAGGACAAAAAATGGAATAGAACCTTGCTAATCAACCAAATTTGATCAGTGATAAAGTAAAATTGAAAAAAGATAATAAAACCCCTTGTTTTTTAAATTCCTATGTTATTATTTTGTTTTTCGTACATTTTCTAAAACCAATTTTCATTTAATAATATATAATTTTCAATTCTACTTTTCAATGAGAATCTAGAAATTCTATTTTTAAAATTATACTCTGATAGTTAAATTTTATTATTGATATATATATTATTTTTGGTGTGAGTAAAATTATTTCATAAGTTCGAGTGATTTCGAATTATTTTAACTAGGATTTGATTGTTACCTTGAGAAAATATTAAAAATACCAAATTATAACATTCAAATCATTGGTTACAATATTCAAATATTTGGTTACAAACAGATTGGAATTAAAAAATATACTAAAAGACCAATCATATAGATTGTTTGATGATTTCACCATACGTATAGGGAAGTGTGTGAGGTTGTGTCCTTCCTGATCACATAAGCCACATCTCTATGAATTTGTACCATTTTCTGGCTAATCTATCTCATTTTAAATATTATTCAACATCATCCTTCCTTTTGGTCATAGTCTATTCATGTTTACTACCACGAAACAAGATTTTATTTGTGCTAAAAAATCCTTTATCAATGCTAAAAAAGCATTGTTAATCGAGCTGGTATTAAAGGGGGACCCTTTATCAGCACTAAAAAAGTGCTGATAAAGTGGGTGACTTTATAAGCACTATTCAAAGCACTAATAAAGTACCAATTTATCAGCACTTCAGCTAGCACTGATAAATGTGGGCCTTTATCAGCATTAATTGAAGCGCTGATAAAGGCTTCCCTATTTGGGCATGCTGTTTATATAACATCACACCTAGAAACTTTCAAAAAAATAAACATCTGACCAAAATAATCAAACTAGAAAAAATAACCTACACAATATAGAAATAAACTTCTCAAAAATAACCACTCATGGTATATATATATACAAAAGAACCACATACACGATGAAAATGATGAAAAAAAAACAGCACACACAAAAGTTTGGAAAAAAATTCTATATAAATTTAACTGAAATCATGCATTCAAAA
Organism: Viscum album; assembly: GCA_963277665.1. Lineage (NCBI taxonomy): Eukaryota > Viridiplantae > Streptophyta > Magnoliopsida > Santalales > Viscaceae > Viscum > Viscum album. Next base: position 713,077,295 of record OY728143.1, on the reverse strand, counting down.
ATATTCACTCATGGTATATACCAAAAAAACACTTCTATATACATTTGGAAGTACGTTTTTGTAAAATTACATTTACAAATATCCAAGAAATAGTTAAAAACATTAATGTTTTCTCTTTGGATGTATGTGGTCCCCTCTAAAAAAATTCCTCAAATGGTAATAGTCACATAAAAAGATCATCCCAACTCTATAAAAAGGTTTCACTTATATAATAAAACAAATAATACATTATTAATACAATAAAGAAATAAATTAAACATTAATATGAATAATACATTAAAAAATGTCAATTTTTAATAAAAATGATACATTTAGAGTTATACCGATCACACCGTGTGTCTTATTGAGGTGGGGTTGATTCCTACATGTCAAAAATTACTGAGGAATAGTTTTACTAAAGTGTAAAAACAATCATAATTCATTTCCTCAATTTTTAGTATGTTAGTTTTGTTTTTTACTAAAATGTCATTTCAAACCAAAAACATGAAATTTGAGTCATATCAGTTTAATCATGCATCAGTTTGATGTGAGACCACTTCATACACATCACAAAGGACTTAAAAATGGATGCCCATAATTTGTAAGACAATAAAAATATTTTTACATGGTTTTCATTGAGTGTCATGTTTTGAGTTAAAATGTCAATTTTAAACTGATAGCAGACACTTTTAGTCATACCAGTCACATTGTTTTTCAGATTGAGGTGGGGTTGATTCCTACACATCAAAACTGACTCATGGATCATTTTCCTAAAATATCAAAACAATCTGAATGTGTTTTTATCATTTTTTAGTATGTCAGTTGTGTTTTTTACATGAATTAATGACAATTTTAAATAATAAGACACATTTGGAGTCGTACTAGTTAAATCGTGTGTCGGATTGTGGTGCGATTTATTTATAAACATCAAAAAAGACTGATAGATCATTTTATTAAAGTATATAACAATATTGGAATGAATTTCCTTGATTTTAAGTATGTTAGTTGGGTTTTTTACTAAAATGTCATTTCAAACTTAAAACATGCAATTTGAGTAATATTGGTTGGATCGTGCGTCGGTTTGATGTGAGACTACTTCATACATATCACAAAGGAATTACGAATTACAATTCTTAATATGGAAGACAATTGGAGCATGTTTTCTTGGTTTTCAGTGAGTGACACATTCTGAACTAAAATGTCTATTTTAAACAGATAGCGGACACTTTTAGTCATACCAGTCACATTGTTCGTCAAATTGAGGTGGGGTAGATTCCTTCATGTCATAACTGACTCATGGATCATTTTCCAAAAATATAAAAACAATCTGAATGTTTTTTATCAGTTTTAAGTATGTCAGTTGTGTTTTTTTACTTGAATTAATGTCAATTTTAAATAACAAGACACATTTGGAGTCAAATTGGTGACACTGTGCATTGGATTAAAGTGACTTTGATTCCTACACATCTAAAATAGATGATATATCGTTTTCCTAAAGTATCAAAACAACTAGAATGCATTTCCTCAGTTTTCAGTATGTCAATTGTTTTTTTACTAAAATGTCATTTCAAACTGAAAACATGAAATTTGAGTCATAATGGTCTCATTGTGCGTTTTTTTACATGAGAATACTTCATACATGTCACAAAGAACATATGAATCACTTTCCTTACTTTGGAAGACAATCAGAGTGTGTTTTTTCAGTGAGTGACACATTTTAAACTAAAATGTCAATTTTAAACTGATAACGGACAATTTTAGTCATACCGATCACACCGTTCATCGGATTGATGTGGGGTTGATTCCTACACGTCACAACTGAATCATGGATCATTTTCCTAATGTATAAAAAAAATCTGAAAGCATTTTCTCATCTTCTAGTATGTCAATTGTGTTTTTTTACATGAATTAATGTCAATTTTAAATAACAAGACACATTTGGAGTCATACCAGTGACATCATGCATCAGATTGAGGTACGGTTGATTCCAAAACCTCAAAAATTTCTGATAGATCATTTTCCCAAAGTATCAAAAAAATCAGAATGCATTTTCTTGGTTTTCAGTATGTCAATTGTGTTTTCTTACTAGAATATCATTTCAAACTAAAAACATGTAATTTGATTTATACTGGTCGCATTGTGTGTCAGTATGACATGAGACAGCTTCATACACATCACAAAGGTCTTAAAAATCGTTGTCCCTAATTTGGAAGACATGTGGAGCATGTTTGATTTTTTTCTTTGAGTGACATGTTTTGAACTAAAATGCCAATTTTAAACTGATAGCAGACACTTTTAGTTATGCTGGTCAAACCATTTGTCGGATTAAGGTGCTGTTGATTTCTATACATCACAATTAACTCATGGATCCTTTTCCTCAACTGACAAAACAGTCTGAATGCATTTGATTAGTTTTTAGTATGTCAGTTGTGTTTTTTTACTTGAATTAATGTCAATTTTAAATAACAAGACAGATTTGGAGTCATACCAATGACATCGTGCATCGGATTGAGGTGTGGTTGATTCCTACACGTCAAAAATGACTAATAGATAGTTTTTATAAATTATCAAAACAATTCTAATGCATTTACTCATTTTTTAGTATGTCGGGTGTTTTTTTTACTAAAATTTCATTTCAAACTGAAAACCTGAAATTTGAGTCATATCGGTCATATCGTGCTTCAGTTTGATGTGAGACTACTTCATACACGTCGCAAAGGACTTACGAATCACTTTCCTTAATTTTTAAGACAATCAGTGTTTGTTTTCTTTGTTTTCAGTGAGTGAAATGTTTTGAACTAAAATGTCAATATTAAACTCGTAATGGAAACTTTTAGTCATACTGATCACACAGTATGTCAAATTTAGGTTAGGTTGATTCCTACACATCACAACTGACTCATGGATTTTTTTTCTAAAGAATCAAAACAATATTAATGCATTTTATTGGTTTTCAGTATGTCATTTGTGTTTTTTTTACTTGAATTAATGTCAATTTTAAATAACATGACACACATGGAGTCATAACGGTGACATCACGTGTCAAATTGAGGTGAGTTTAATAACTAAATGTCAAAAATGACTGATAGATCATTTTCCTAAAGTATCAAAATAATCAGAATTCATTTCTTTAGTTTTTAGTATGTCAGTTTTGTTTTTTAATAAAATGTCATTTCAAACCGAAAACCTGCAATTTGAGTCATACTGGTCGCATTGTGCATCGTTTTGATGTGATACTACTTCATACATGTCACAAAAGAATTACGAATTGTTATCCTTAATTTGGAAGCCAATCAGAGTGTGTTTTCTTGGTTTTCGGTGAGTGACACATTTTGAGTTAAAATGCCAATTTTAAACTAATAACAGACACTTTTAGTCATACTGGTCACATAGTTCATCGGATTGGGGTGGGGTTTATTCCTACACATCAAAAATGACTCATGAACCATTTTAATAAATTATCAAAATAATATGAATGTGTTTCCTCGATTTTCAATATGCCAGTTGTGTTATTTTACTTGAATTAATGTCAATTTTAAATAACAGGATGCATTTGGAGTCATATTGGTGACACTGTGCATCGGATTGAGGTGGGGTTGATTCCTACACGTAACAACTGACTCATGAATTATTTTATAAAGTATCAAAACAATACAAATATTTTTTCTTAGTTTTCATTATGTCAATTGTGTTTTTATGTGAATTAATGTCAATTTTAAATAAGAAGACACATTTGAAGTTATACTGGTCACATCATGAATCATATTGAGGTGTGGTTGATTCCTAAACATCACAAATGATTGATAGATCATTGTACTAAAGTATAAAAACAATTTTTAAGTGCATTTTTCTGCCTAAAAATCAATGCAACCTTGCCTATGAAACCTAAAAAAGAGGCCTGACCTGCTCAATATTCTCAATCTACCCAGTTTAGAAGGATTATAGAAAAAACATTGATCCCTATACGGTTCAAACAAAATAACATCTTTCTTATGCACCAAAGATTTAGTCGGACCTGTGAAGAACAAGTTTTCATATATTCAGTACCTCTGAATGAATATATAATGGTTGGTTCTTTACTGGGTTGACTAAATAGGGGAACTTCCAATGTTTCAGATTGAATCGATGTTTATTAGAGAAAAACACTTCTTATTGTTCAAAACGACAAGATTGGAGTAAGCTTGTGTGCCCGTTATGTTTCAAGACATCACAAAAAACTCAAGGAATGGGGAAACCCCTTCGGGATACTTGTAACCTTTTGTGTTCTATCAACAACACACATACCCTATAAATGAGGAGCACTAATTTCTTTTAAAAAAAATAATCAACATGCAATTAATTTAGTCTAAAATCAAGGACCACTGACGGCCATGTTTTTTAGTGGGGCATTTAGCCCATACAAATCACAACATTACCATCAAAAAAATAGAAATATAAGGTAGAAAATATTATTAGAGTCAAAATTATTTGAGAATTTTACCATATTCATTATATATTTGTACATTCTTCCATCAGGTATATTTCACATTCATTTTTAAGCATATTTAAATCATCTTGTGAATATGAATATTTTTGGAAGTCATGGTAGTACTGGAAAAATATAAATACAAAAAATATTAGTAAGTATTTTAAATAAAATAGAAATTATCTTTGAAAATACCTCTTCAGGGATGCTGTTTTTTTCATGGAATACGATCTCTTTCATAAATTTACAAACATAATAACCATAGTATTTACTATTTGTTTGTTTCGGACACTGCAGAAACATTGAGAAAAATAGTTAATTTTTTATATGTGATTGGATAGTGAAATATTATAATATATACACTTATTTTTATCCAGTATTAGTACTTTGAAAGTTTCTTGTCCTTCTCCCCTGGCCTCATTCCATGATGTAGACAATATTCACGCACCGCCCTATCATAATTGAATCCTCATTAAAAGATAATATAAATTATATAACTGGATGTTTAGTTCTAAAATTTTGGATGTAGTGTATTTAAAATTAACAAACACCATCATTTTTGGTTGGTTTGTTGGATATACATGCATTGAATCCATAAAATAAATCTTTGGAGTATCCAAATTGGCCAAAATAAGCATATAATTATGCCTAAGAACACAAAAAAAATAAGAAATGAAAGAAATTAAAATATATTTTATATTATCAAATTATAGAGTTTTACCCCTGCATTGTAGGTATTATGAAGAGTCTTTTATCTATAATTTTTTTGTTAAACGATTTGATCATTCCTACCACTATTTCACCATGTTTTGTGGAAGTTATGTCTTCTTTTTCTATAGAGGTAATGTGAGGACTAATGAGTCAAAAATTTTGTTCATGGGGAAATCCCGTAAATTTATTTTCACATATATGCCTCTGAAAAATATGAAATGTATTTATTAATAATTATCATATTATATCATCTTTTGGAAAATCAAATCATGAAAAGATACCTCATGTAAAATATTACAAATGAGCCACCTAACCAATCATGGTCGAGGATTTCAGTTTCACTCTCAACACCAATGAAGTTTGGATCTTCCCCTCCGTACATATTTACTTCAAAATCAATTAAGTGATTACCACCATCATTCAACTACATATTGACATGAGTCGTCAATGATAATGAATGTGGATATAGAGCAGGGGGTTAAGGTGATTTGGGTAGATCGTTTTGATAGTTTTGTTGATCCTTGAGATGGTTTTGAACCATTCTTTCATTTCACCCCTTCCCTTTATCCATATATAATAACATACATCGGTTCAAAACATTTTTCATTAAATGTTTAAGATTTAGCTTGAAAATTAAATTAGAAATGAATACCTCATTGTCGACATGTTTTTTTACAAGATGTGATGGCCATGTAATGAATGTTCCTAGAGCTTGTTCAACTATATGAATATATGCATTGTCAATTGGAATAGTTTGTTTGGTGCTCATATCTAGGGATATAGTAATTGAGACTCTGATATGATCTGTCAGAAGTGATATATTATGTATCATGTCGTTATGGATATGGAACATTGTAGCCCTCGCTACAAGGTGATGGGTGGGTGTTGATAGATATAAATCACAGTCATTTTCACCCTGTATAATATCAGTATAAGAAAGGTATAAGTTTCTAGGGTCTATCTGATTCACATTTCATAGAAACAATTATAAGAAAATTGACTAGCTCAGTTAATAATTGTTTTTAGGGGAATGGCTCACCTCAAATAGGTGGGGGTGAGGAGGGATCTTCACACACAGGTTGTTCTTGAGTTTTTTCCTCTCTTTGCCTCTCCCCCGTAAAACTTGCTATCATCTCTCTCTGGTATTTTAATTATTCTTGAAACATAGCTAATGTTTCTCTCATTTTTTTCATTTCCTCGGTTTGATCATCCGCTTGTTTTTTTTCTCAAAATCTGTTTGGGGTGTCACCCCAAAACCCACACCTCTGATACAGCCATACCTTTCTAGATGATTCAAGGCCACTAAAATTATGTCTGCATCTAGTGTGGGTTTTTTTTATTCTTGTGACTATGTCAAATATAAAATATAGGAAAACAATTAATCATTGTTATGTAATAGAGATTTAAAGAAAAATAAATTTTTATTATGTCATACTTAAACATATTTCCCACACTTTTTGTGTGTTTTTATCTATTAGTTTTCCATCTTTAGTTACACGTGCCTTTTTCCATATCACATGGCATGGGATGTAAGTGGGTGTGGATTTGGACTCTTCAAGCTACATATAAACAAAACATAGGTATTGTGTTGTTTTATGTCACATAAAACTATTATGGTAGATTTAAAATACATACCATTTTTTTCAAGTGATGTGTACCCTATCCTTACTTTACGGTAGGGGTATGCTGGTTTAGATGCACGTTGTTTATTTTCAACAATCATTTGTTGTTTCATAAATGAAACACTATCAATCAAAGTGATGATTACACATACCATCAAACAATGTATTAACAGACACAATATACCTGAAATTCCTGCTTCTCACGACGGCCAGTAAATGCATCCCATGATTCTTGGGTTATCTGGTGTGCATAAATAAGAGGTGGGTGTAGTTTTATTTTCCATTCAGCATATTTAAGATGATATTTCATTAAAATTGTAAGAAACTCCCTGTGAATCCTACCATAAACCTTTAAGACATATTATTTTTGCGAGTCTTATACTATAAATGCACTCTGTAAGAGATGATGAAGTGTAAGCCAGGGTTTCATTATTTAATTTTTAGTAAATTAAAAACACGATATCATAATGTTTCCATAATATCTCCCCACATCAGTGTATTAATCTCAACCACAACATGGTTCCATGAAGTTATATCAATCACCACGCATTACCGAGTGATGATTCCAATGTAACTACTGAACATGGCCTTATTGGGGTTAACATGTTGACCCTGCTTATTCCATCTAATATTGTATTTTATGCCTTTATCTTTAGCCTTTATGAATTTTTCTAATACTGCCAAACTATGGTGCTCCAATTTTTTCTGTTTCACTGGTGTTTCTTCACCTTTTATTTCCTTAGATCCACCATCATCAATATGTTCCTCTAGCTTCAGAGGGATAACATCGACATTTGCTGATGGTGGTTGTACCTATGCACTGGGAGCAGCAGCAGATTGTTCATCTGTACTGTGAGCAGCAGCAGGTTGAGAAACCTGTTGTGCCTGGGGATTGGGAGCATCATCACGTGTAGAAGTCATTAATTACAAAAGTTTTTTTTAACATTTAATTTAGATAACATAAAAGCAATAATGAATAGATATTAACATAAGGCAACAGGTTGAGAAACAGGTTATTCGTCTGCACTGCGAGCAGTAGAAGGTTGAGAAACCTGTTGTGTCTGGGGATTGGGAGCATCATCACGTACAGAAGTCATTATCTACAAAAAAAAATTTAAAATTAATTTTAGATTACATAAAAAAATAAATTAATAGATATTATCTTAAGATAATAGGTTGAGAAACATGTTGTTCATTTACACTGCTAGCAGCAGCAGGTGGAGAAACCTGTTGTGCCTGGGGATTGGAAGCATCATCATGTGCAGAAGTCATTATCTGGAAAAGTGATTTAACATTTAATTTAGATGACATAAAATCAGCAGTGAATAGATATTAACATAAAGTAACATGATTCATATGAGAAAAAATATATAACCTGATTATTGACCTCACTTTTTTTAAAGGTTAAAGGGATTTGACCTCTCTATCAACTATAAAAATCCCTTCATTGTGGTCTCATTTGACATAAAAAACTCCATCTACACTAGGACCGCTATGAAATGATCGTGACTTCCCAATGAAAGGGTCATCCTCCATTGAATTTTTATCTAACTCTTCAGTGCTTTTGGTCGATAACAGAACAATGGACCAGTTTTGGTTTGTGGGATTTGGAACATAAAATACTTGTACTACCTATGGTGCCATTATAAATGGTTCATCTTTTTACCCTTCCTTACTGAAATCAAATTTCACAAAACCCAAATCATATATTTTAACAACACTTCTATTATCAACCCAATTGCATTGAAAAATAGGCACTCAGAATGTCGTATAATCCAACTCCCATATTTTTTTGATGACACCAAAATATGATATATTCGCGTAAATTATATTTTTTTCCTTAGCACCAGAAACATGCATCGCTTCAACCACAAGTTTAACTCTACTATTATGTCTGTTAATTTATTCATCATGTTCATTATTATATAATGTATAACCATTAATTACATAATCATTTTAAGATAATACATACACACTTGGATCTCCGACTGGCCATCGAAGTTGTTCTGAAATTGAGTCTTGATTTTTATTTGACTCCATTAAAGTGGTCCTAAAACCATCCTATTAACTATTTATTATGTTTATTTGATATCTATTTTTTATCCCATGATGGATTTTAATGCCTAAGAATTTCTTTGTGTGTTTCAAAATAAGGGTCAACATCCAAAATGTTATAAAAGACATAATGGTGGGACTACTCCCTATCTACAATATTGATTGTGATGACCTCATTTCTAGAAATTCATTCACCCACAAGTCATCCACTGTGATGAGATTTCATTAGACCAATGCATTTCACACTGGACAGTTATTCAGTATAGAATTCAATGGCTTTCTCAACAATATATCACTCTGCAATACAACCCTCTAGCTGACTTTGATTTTTCATATACCCTTTCAAAATCAGCATATACCATTCAATAGGGTATATCCATCTATACTAAATAGGACCACATAGAAGAATCTCTCTCACCAAGTGAAACCTCAAATGAACCATCATATCAAATAATGTTAGTGGGAAAAACATTTCCAATTCCCATAATATGACGACAATTTATCTTTCCCTATTCGGAAATTTCTCCAGGTTTATAACTTTTCTACATATAGCTTTAAAGAAGAAACAGAGATTAGTTAATGTATACCTAAAATTCTTGGAAAAAATGCAATGTTGACCTATAGAAATCAGATACTACATAAAAACATGGCAGTCATGTGATTTCATACATTTTAATATTAAATCGTGCATTGACACAATGTTCTTGATATTTGATGAATACCCATCTAGAACATTTACGGAATTCAAGAAGTTGAAAAATTGATATCTCTCATACCTGGAAATAATGTAAATTGTAGGAGGAATAAATTTTTATTTTTCACCATTCATTGGTGCTAAATCTTCTCATATTCCCATGTCAACCATTTCCAACTTGTCCTTAATTCCATCTTTTTTTTGTCGGGTGCATTTAGCAATGTGCCAATGACACTATCACATACATTTTTTCAATATGCATAACATCAATAAAATGTATAACGTATAGAAAATTCCACCATGGTAATTAAAAAAACATATTTCTTTTTACAACCGGTTTTTGTAAGTTTTTTCAAAAATGGTTTACCAAAAGCAGTGTCCACATATGTAACTTTCTTGGAAATTTTATCACCTGTAAGTAGAGACTGTGGTGTACATTCTTCTTAACTTCCATCAAATGATGTCTTCAAAGATTGGTACTTATGTCATCAGGGTAGAAATATATGATTTCCTGGAAACATAGTTTTCAATGAATGTATCAACCTAATTGATTGTGTAACTTTTTCGCAAACAAGACACCCAAGAGTTCCTTTAATTCTATATCCTGACAAATTTCCATAAGCTGTAATTTCATTTATTATTCCATACAACATGAATCTCAATGTGAAATATTAATTGATGTAAGAATCATATGTTGTAACACCTGAATCCCACAATAATATCAAATCCTCTATCAATGGATCCAAATAAACATTAATATCATTACCCAGTTGTTTTGGTCCTGATATAAGCATAAATAACATGATGTGTTTTTGTTTCATGCATAACCATAGTGAAAAGTTATAATTTACCAAGATAACCAGCCATGTACTATGAGTGAAACTTTGAAAACAAAAAGGATTCACTCTATCTGTAGATAATTCAAGAAGAAGGTTTCTCAGCTTGTTTCCAAAGTCAGGATACTCATTATCAATTCTCTTCCACTGAGGAGATTCTACCAGAAGTTATAGTTTTCCATATTTATTTGTTATGTCTGTGTGCCATGTCAGTTTCCCTATAGTCTCCTCACTTCCATATAGGCACCTAAACATTGTAATGATTGGAAAGTACCATGAAAATTTCATAGGGTTGGATTAATCTTTCTTGTATCAAGAAGAACCACACTTTGGGCATTCTCTAAGTGATTTTTGGTCCTTAAGAAATAGTATACGGTCATTTGGGTAAGCATTTATTCTTTTAGAGATCATACCCATCAAGCATTGCATTCATTTGGCATCGTATGTCTGGCTCGGGAGCTCATTATCTTTTAGGATCATGTCATTCAAGAGTGAAAGTAATTCCATAAAATTTTTGTCACTCCATATGTTTCCTACTTTTAAATTATACAGCTTCCATATGGCTGACAATGCTGTATATTTAGAGAAACCATCATACAATGGCATCTTTTCACAACTCTTTAATTGCTCAAACAATTTTGGTCAATCAAGAAGTTCATATTCAATTGTTCTTTTTATTTCCTTAGTACGATATTTATCATCATGCACATCTGTAATCATGTCCTTGATATGGTATTCTTCACTGTCCATGCTTTTAATCATATCAAATGATCTATAAAATGTAGTGTTATCCCAGTCACTAGCTACATTCGTTTTTTCCCCATGTTTAGTTAAATCATTTATAAATTTTATCTATTACATGACAGATCAAGTGTTCTTCCAACTCCTCTGGACTAAATTTTCTCTAATAAATATAGTTTAAACATAGACAAAGGATTTTAGACGGATCATATTCATGATATTTTTCAAACTTTATGAACTCTTTAACTCCATATTCATACTCTTTTTTCAAATGATTGGAATCCATCCATTCTTTATTCATATCCATCCTATTTGATTCGGTGATATTAATAATTAAAAAAATAAATACAAAAAATTTTGATATAAAAATTAACCAATGCTAAAAGATTTATAGACTTTAAATATCCTTTGAAAACTATTTATAAAATCACATTTGAAATCCCATTAAAAAACCAATAATTTACACAAATTCCTCTTTAAAATAAGAAACCCTTTTTAAAATAAACCAACTAGTTCCAAAAATCCTTTCTCAAAACCCCAATTATTTTTTAAAACCATTTTAAAGAAAAATAAAACCAAAAAAGGGTATGTTGAACAGATATAATTTTTTAAGAAACATTTCAAAACACTTGAATAATTTTAAAATTAAACCCCTAAAAAATCACTAGATTTCATTATCACAACCCTCTGTCTAGCCAATTCAAATCATTGATGTCTGCATGCCTTATATGTCTCATGAAACCCCCTATCTAGCTCTGATCACTATTTTTTAGTGTTCCTCCCATCAAACTTATGAACTGTCCAACCACCGATCAAGGATAAGGGGTTTGTAATCAATATAATAATTTAGTCCTCTATATAGAACCATCGATCAAGGAACAAAATGTCATGGGTTATACCCTAGGTACTAGTGTATGACGATCCAAAACAGCACTATAACTGCATGGACCAACATCTAATATATGTTTATTCTAACAATAACATGATCCACCCAATTAAACCATACTTAACTCATCATAATGTAACCTTCCCACTAGCCATATCTTAAAAACAACTAGGGGACCATAAAAGTGTGTGTATCGGGTAGCATGAATCAAGACCTCCCACATAGACACCCAAGTTTCCTTAAACAAACAACCATGTTGGTGAGAAATAAATAAAGATAATTACCAAAAAAATGTCTTTCACCTCACCTCCAACACCATCACATATAACATCCCCTTTTCACATCATACATTCATCATATAAATAATCAATAACCCATAACTAGTGAAACATGTATAAGGGAAGTAATTAAGGGCCACATGAGAGATAAACAATTTACTTTTTAAAGTGAAAAATAGGTCTTCACATGAAAACCAACTTAGTTTGCAGAGTCTCACTTCCCTTATTTAAAGTCTCATAATTTCAATGATTTTGGAAGAGCTTGAAAAAAATCCCTCTTTCTTTCCAAAACAATTTCCAAGAACATGGAAAATTTCTTTAAAATCCTAAAAAGTCATAAGATCAAAACTTACTATAAAAACATTTAAATGACCCAATGAACCTTTTAAAATATGATTTTCATGAGAATTAATATAATTTAAAAATAGTACATGAAATTTTTATGAAACATCCCTTATGCCATGCTTAAAATTTAAGAAAGAAATTTATAATTTCACCCAAGAACCCATACACTACTATACTTTAACAGAAAATAAATTTGTAAAGTATACACATTCCATGAATTATAAAATAAAGGAATAGAGAAAAACACCTACTTTAAATTGAATGGTAACTAATACACAACATGTCACCTTCCATGGAAAATACTCAAAAAACCTAAATCCCTAAATCCTCATGAAAAATGAATTTCAGTTCTTGGGAGAAATAGAAACCTATGGGAAATAGAGAAGAGAAGATGGATGGGGGCGATAAAGGAGAAAGAGTGGGAAGAATGCTTGAAATGTAAAAATAATTGTTTTCTTAAATAATTCAAAAAAAACTCATAACAAAAACATAATAAATTATAGAATATTATAATTCTCATTTTCCAAAATAAATCATATAATAATGATATATAAATTGTGAATAAAATATCAATAAATGGAAAACAATACTAATATGATAAATATAAGTGAAAATAAAAACCTTTTCACAATAATTTTTCAAAACATTGAAGTGAAAATTATATTTAAATTTTTTTTGAAGGGAAATAGATTACTATTGAAAAAATTATTATAAATAGTTCCTAATAAAAAGTTATTAAATAGAAACAAGACGTAAAAATACTTTAAACTTTTTACTTTTAATAGAATCCTTATAAATTCAAACTTGAAAACGACATAATTTATTCATGGGGAAAGGCCTCTGTAATGTGGAAAGTAAGAGACCCCTAAGTCATGGAATTGTAGGTGCGTGAGACAATCAGTTCATTTGGGGAATGATCTATGACCTATCAAGGGATGAATAGTGTGTTTATTAAATCCAAGATTGGAAAGTAGTTGTGGGTGTAAACACATCATGATAGATTGTAATTAGAGTAATTATTAGTTTTGGTTCAAGAAAATACTATAATTTGTTTGGTCACTAACAAGACCATGTGAGGATATGGAATGCCAAACTGTAAGAGTCATGATTTGGGTAAGTGGATGGGTCCTTGAGTTATTCCATTGGTTTTAGTGATGTGAGCATGTATGGTAGTTGTTTTCAATGATTTTGAGTGTCAATATTCAGCTAACAATAAAATATGTTCATGCTTATGTTTTGGTAGTGATGGAATGTCTTAGTGCACATTAGGAGTGGTGTGTAGGTGAACCTAACCTGCAGGTAGAGGTGGTTAGTTTTGTGTGTGTGAATAAGTGGTTGAGTTTCACTGGTAGATTATAGATACTCATGTAAGGGTATCGATTAGAGGAGATCAAGAATAAATCAATGATGTCAACCAATAGAGTGGGGCTTGGGTTGTTACGAGAACTAGGTGATGGGAGACAGTATGGTTTTTCACTTAGTTCATGGGTTGAATCATGTGACAAATCATAATAAAGTTTTATTTAGACATCTACACTTGGGAAAGTAAGAATAGTTGGTATTATTTAGACATCGTTTTAGAAACATATACTATGAATTATTGATTAGATTGAAAAGGTATTGAGAAAGAAGACAGTGCCTAAAATTTGAGTTTTCTGAATCTAATTCTCTTCTGAAACCATAGGCTCAAGCTTAATCTACTACATGGTGTGATACTCTTTATTATATATTGTAATTTTTAACCTCAAAATGTCATTTCTCATATAGAAAAAACATGTTATGTATAATATCTAATAATTATCCTTTTACTAGAACATGACAACATGACTTTCTCCATCATAGTGTGTTCACATGGACTCCAAGTATACTTAATCATTCATACTGAGATGTCCTATACGACATGGAAATCACAAAGTAGGTACAACCACCAAGGTCTTCCTAAACCACTTCACGAAATGTAAAAACTCCCCATGACATGAATTACTCTTACACATTCCCCTCATAGTGTGGACATTATTACCATTACATGAAAACTATTATATATAAATGGAATTATCTATATTCCCATTATAAATGTCACAAATATTTATATTCCATCTCCCATAGTGGATAGGATTCCTCTTTTACAATACATTTCACGAATATTGTAACTTCCATCTCACTCTCCACTTATTTAACAAAATTCTAAATTTTAGTTTCAAGCTTAATAAAATTATTCAAATATTAATGAATCCTAAAATGTTTTTATAGTGTAATCTTACTTCATAGAATTATACCATAAAACAATATATTCAACTCTGTCATAATATAATATAGGAAACAAAATATTAGGCTAATAACACCACTACAATACATTGCACCCACTTAAATTCATAAGTTTCAAGAAATAACAATATTTATATTCTACCATGATGAAAACCCACATTACATTGAATATTTTTAAATAAACCAATTCAAAATATGGTATAGGAAAATTTAATTTTACCATATATAACTAATGCACAAACAAGGACCACCAACGACCATGACTTTCAGCGGGGCGTTTAGCCCGTAAAATTCACAAATCAATATCAATATCTAACTGTAATAAGTGAACCCAATGGGAAAGATGAAGAAAATTAACCACAAAGGTGTGGTTAAGTATGAAATAGAGGTACGTTCGTGGTGTAGGAGAGACATGGTGGAGGAGAGGTGCGGCAGAGAAGAGTACTAGTGGAGCAGAGAAGCGGTGGAGGAGAACCGCACGACGATGCTCAGTTTGCGGTGGCGGAGGAGTCGGCAGCTGAAGAGGAGGATGAGATAGGAGAGGAGGGCGGAGAGGCGGCGACGGCGGCAGCAGAAGTAGTGGCGGAGATCCTCTTCTTCAAGAGCTTAAGGGGTGTGAGGAAGTAGGAGAAAGTTAGGGTTTACTTATAAAACTCGGCGAACCTTTTATCAGCTCTAGATAAAAAGAACCGATAAACGTATGTTTTATCAGTGCTAAAATTGAAATCATTGATAAAAAAATTCCTTTATCAGTGCTAAAAACACTGATAAAAGTTTGTTTTATTATCACTATAATTGAAACTGCTGATAAAACATAAATTTATCAGCACTTTTTTAGCACTGATAAAGGTCGATCTTTATCAGTGCTAAAAAAGCACTGATAAATTGATGTTTTATCATCGCTTTTTAATTAGTGCTGATAAAACATACCATTTATTCATAATTATAAAATTATAACCAATATATTTTTTACATTTATAATTTTATAAATATATATAATTAATATATTTATTATAATTTAATAATTTAAATTAAAATTAGATATATATATATATATATATATATATATTTATTTATATTTATATTTGTGTTTGTGTATAAATTATAATTAAATATATATATATATATATATAATTTTATAATTTAAATTATAATTAAATATATATAACTATAAATTGATATATTATTTTTATTTTTATTTTCCTAAGTATCTATATATATATATATATTTATATATATATATATGTCTGTGTATGTGTATATATTCATTAAAGACATATATTTATAAATAAATATATTTAAAAGGTATTCATAAATATATATTTATCATTTAAAAAAATATTTTTTAATTTTATAATTATTTAAACATATTTATATTTAATTAGTTATATATAATTATAATTATATATAATATATTTAAAAAGTAAATAATTATATATAACTAAATATTTATATTTTTAAATAGAATAAATACATTTATAATTTATTTAAATATATTTATAATGATTTTAAGTATTTTTTGGAAGATAAATCTTCAGATATCCAAGAAATGAATGAATACACCAAGTATATCTAGTACTATAGTATATACGGCCAACATTAGGGTAAACAATGAACATATATTCATGAGAAGAACGTACGCATCAATTAACACTTTCATTTGGAAGCATAAATTTATTTAAATATATATATATATATATAATAAGTGTTTATATATATATATATATTAAAAAGTTTTTATATATAATATTATAAACATATAGTATAATAAATATATAATAAAGATATAACTAAAACTAATAAACATAGTAAACATAATAAATATAATAAACATGCATTTTTTATTTAATGTATACATATAAACAATATTTTTGAATATAAATAAAACATTTTTATATAAATTAATAATATTTTTTATTAAAAACTTTTATCAGTACTATTATTAGCACTGATAAAGTCACATTTTTATCAGTGCTTTTTGTTAGCGCTGATAAAGGGGAAACTTTATCCGCACTAATATTAGCACTGATAAAGGGTAGATTTATCAGCGCTTGATGGTTAGTGCTGATAAAACTCGAGTGCTTCCCTTTCCCACATTTATTGTAGTGATTTATTAGAAGAATGGAGACATTAATGGGTAGACTGAAGTTTTGATATTGACCTATAGGCATCCATGGAGAACTGTACTAGTCCCTAATAATCTATAATGGATACATTGGATCAATAAACTTCTCCCAAGATAATCTTACAAAAGCACATGTTGTGATCACTTGTGCACTAGGATATTGTAATTCTTGGAAGTTACCATAATCATAGTAATGCTACTCTAGTTAAACCAGAAGCACACGACCGGTACTTTCAGTCAAAGGTTCATGAAACTTAGTGACCTCAAATCTTTTCCCACCATGGTCAAAGGAACAAACATATAATTTTTTATCATCTTTAATATTCCTATCAAGATTATTCTAAAAATGGTTCCCATATCGCATCCCATTGTTTGGACCCTCTTTGGTATATTTACTTATTTCCAAAAAATATTTCACTATGCAATAGAATGTTTTCTAAACTAGACTTGTAATTTAATTTTAAGTCTTAATATTAAAGTTAAATAAATAATTAATTAAAAGAAAATTATTTGTACTTAATTAACATATAATTTAATATTCCTAATTAACCATGATATGTAGCTTCCAACCCCCTTAAAGAATCCAATAATACGTTACATAATATTGGTCATCATGTATCTATATCTTCTATAAAGACCCAAAAAAATCCAGGTAATTTTTTTTAAATTATTTGGCATTATTATGAGTCTACAAAAATTTACGGTGCGTGATTCTGAGGCCCGGTGTTCCCGAAATAAATTTTTGAACTTTTTAAAGGTACGTTCAATAAATGCATGAGCGGCATTTTCTATCTTCTGAACTGCTGCTCGGATTAAAAATATGAGGGCACCGTTGAATCCGCAACACTAGGATTCTCTTAGGGGAAGCCTCACTTCAACTGTAGTAGGTCAGGAGAAAAAGTTAAATTTTTGACTTTATAGAAAAATAATAAAATAACTTAACAAGTTAGTTTACTTCTTTTTCTCTAGAAGATGAGTAGCGGTGGTGGGGACTGGTGACTTTTCAAGCCAATTAATGGTTTGACTCTCCTTTATTTGTAACTGCATTGTTAGGGAATTAAGTGGTTCATTCATTAAATTAATCTCATTAATTCCTCAGTGTTTTACTCACCTTTTCCAATATATTTAAGTGAGGTTTGGGGTGGAGTTTGGACACGGCTTCACCAACTAAGAAACCTCTGGTGAAGTGACGTGACACCTTCCACCGACAGAGACGGGGGCTCGAGCGACATCGAACCAGGAGTGATGAATGATGGTGGCTTCATCAAAGCGTGGATTCTCCTTCCACCACCGCGATGACTCCAACAATTCTCGAGGTAGGATTTGTCTTCTAATTCAATAAATTCCCATGATTCTTCTCCTCATTCTTGATTTTGTGGTTGGTCGTTGTGGGGAATTTTGAGTGGGGTTTATCATTATTTTAATATGATTAATAAATTACTCAATTGTTGTAACGCTAACATGGAGGGAACGAGCCAAAAGAACAAGGCACGGACCCTCCGCTTCTTGATTTTTCATTGCGTTATTTGGAGGTGGGTTGTTCCAAATTGACAGAACCTTTAAACCGAGAGGCGCGCAAGGACGACGACATCTCGAGAGGACCGTAGGCGCGTCCGAAAGGATAAAGGGACCACCAGAGCTCACCTAGTGGCCCGCAGAAGAAGTGTCGGTGGGGAACCGCCTCGGAAACATCGTAAGATGAGGGTGGTGGCCGAAAATCGCTAGCTGTGGTGGAAGAGAGGTGCTTCTCAGTGCCGTAGTGGTCAAACAAGCGGCCGACAGTGGCCGATGGCGGAGGTGGAGTCGGAGCACCTTCGCGCAGCTCAAAGTCGTGGAAATGCAAGGGACCCGCTCTATGAGGGTCTCATGGGTGATGAGGAGGCACTGCCTGGCACCACCAATAAAAGATCCAAATGGCTCCTTTGAGCCGTTTAGGAGCAGCGAGGCACGTGACCCCGCGCGGGTCGCGTCAGCCAGCAGGCTGGACCGCCCGGCGGGCCGGGCCGGTCCACTGCCTAGCGGGCCATGCCCACCATGGCCCATCCAAACTGGTCCAGCCCAGGCTGGTTTGGGCCGAGATGGGTCGGATTGGGTCGGGTCGGCCCAGGCCAGGTCGGGCTGGGTTAGTCCGACCGGGTCGGACCGGACTCGGACCCATTCGGGCCCAGTTATGCTTAAGTGATCGTAACTTGTGAACCATACATTCATTTAAAGAATCTTCTACAGCTCTGGGATCCTTGGAGTGAAACAGCCCTTTTTAAATACTCCACGATTGTTTTGGTGAAAGTTGGAGTACGACCGGGTTGGATCAACCGCAAAACCAACCAGGTCCTCGACACTAAAATCCCTATAACATACAGACTGGGCATCTGGTTGATGCTCCGTCTATTGCGATGGAACCCTTATGAAATGACGTATCATCGGGTTAATTTTTCATGGGACTTCATTCCAGTTGAATTACGACCGATGGATTGAGGAGTGGTTCTCCCAGAATCAATCGTACTATGATCAAGAATCCAGTGGCTGGCAATGAGGTGGAGGTTAGCGACAGATCATACGGAGGTTAGTACCGAGCGATCCTATGTGGTCAGCACCTATTGATCCTGTGTGAATTAGATCCTGTCTGGGTCAGCGCTCAGTGATCCTATGTGGGTCAGCGCATACCGATCCTGTGTGGGTCAGCGCTTAGTGATCCTATGTGGGTCAGCTCATACCGATCTTATGTGGTTCAGATCCTTTGTGGGTTAGTGAGGGTTATTAACTATCAATCCTGGGTGGTTCAGATCATGTGTCGTTTAGCAGGGGTTAGTACCTATCGATCTTGTGTGGTTCAAACTCTGTATGGTCAGTAGAAGTGCCTCTTTACAGAATAAGATGATCTAGCTTCTCGACTAATCATATGTACTTATGTGCTTTACATATACTTGGTTTGAGCTATGTCTTTTCCTTCATTCTTTGTGATTGAGATCGTGCTTTGTGGTTTTCCTTTGTGGAATTCTGAGAGACATTCAGGGGTCTTGAGGTCCCTACTGGGTATTTTTATACTCACCCCTACACAGGATTCTCCCACACCCGGTTGTGTCTTATGCAGACGACGACCAGCCAGCACATGGAAGAGATTGGCTAATGTGGAGAGCAGTGAAGACGAGCTATACCTACCCTTCAGGTAGGATCCTCGGTGGATGATTCTAGGAGCTATTTTTTGTTTTTTATTTGATGTTTTACCTTCAGTTGGGCTTGTATTCTGGTCACTTTACTTTCAGTACACACCTTTACAACTACAGTTTTACTTCATGATTGCATCTTTTTGTGTACTTGGATTGTGTGTTTGTATAGGTTTAAAGGAAATGCCTTCCTATTTTAGGGATACACCTTTCCGGTTCTAGTTGCGAACCCCTGGCCTATGGAGGGCGGTCTTGGGGTAGTCACGACATAGGACCTAGGGGACGGGTCGTGACAAAGTGGTATTAGTGGATTCGGTTCTGCTGAAGAAATAGGACTCTGATATTTCTAATGGAGCAATAGTGTTATGTTTTTTTATTATGGATTTCAATTCAAGGAGTCCAATGTTGGTGCAATGTTCGACTTATCCATATACTAGGACCCTGAATTCTGATTTCTGACATGGTACATGAAAACACTACTTGCGTGTATTTTGAAATGTTTTTACTTTGATATCTTTTGATTCATCTCACCAGGTATAACTTATTGACCGTAGCACACCTTTTTATTTTCAGGATGTCGCTGCATAGACAGTCATCCAGGATTCTTGAGAGAGTACACGAAGACCGCCCACTGAGCAATGAGGCTTTGGTGTAGGGACCTCTTACTATGTTGGCACCTTCGGGTGGTATACCAGTAGCACCACCACCTTTTGGGAAGAATATGCCACCATACCCACCAGTAGCCCATGCATGCCAACTGAGCGTGTTGCACAAGTTCCAGATACATAGGCTTATAAGGTTTCGAGGCGAGACAGATCCCCAAGTAGTTGAGGACTGGCTGGAGGCTGTGGCTAGATTTTTTCACTTGGTTGAGACACCAACAGAGCATATGGTTATCCAATTTTCTATCCTTTTCTATATAATAGAAAAAAGATTGTGGATATTGACGCTCCCGACACATGATGAGGTGGCCCTCACCTGGATGGACTTTGAGAGTCTCTTTAGGGCAGAGTTCGTTCCAGCGACACTATGCTCTGTGCGTATTCAGTAGCTCGTGCACTTACAGCAGGGCAGTCCGATATTAGCCCAGTACTCAGTGAGATTCACTAAACTCTTGGGATACTCTACTGACATGGTACAGGATCCATTCTTCAGGGTCTGGAGCTTTGAGTAGGGTCTCTGTAAGGATATCATAGTGTCAATGATATCACTGAATATCCTGATGCATGTTGGAGTACTCAAGCGAGCATTGTTAGTGGAGAGCTTCATAGCTGAGCAGGAACCGCAGGTGAGAGCTACCACTAGACAACAGGTAGTCGAGTCATCTGTAGGAGGCATTAGACAGAAGACGCATAGGTCCAAGTGGGCCACACCCACCTGTGGATGACCCCAGAACACAGGGTCAGAGGTGCGGATCTCGCGAGGTAGAGTGAGTTAGCTAGGAGGCAGACTATGCTTCACGTGTGGGGGGCAGGGCCACATGGCTCATGACTTCCCGACCCATCATACCAATTATTTGTAGAAAGTCGAGGGACCAATGAGGAATAGGTATAGATTCAAGAAACGAGGTTCTCAGGGCGATGGAAGAGGCAGAGGAGCAAGTCATGCTGCAGGCGTTGGGCAGCGATTTGAGGTTCTACCGCCACCACCCCCAGGAGGTCCAACCCAACCATAGGGATCAGGTGGAAAAGGGCAAGCATAGCTTTAGGTAGCTAATGGATATGACCAAGTAACTCCATATATGATTAAAGGTAAGATCTGTGTATATTCCACCCTAGCTGCAGTACTTATAGACATAGGTGCCAGTCACTTTTTCATTTCTACAGCACTCGTTTAGAGCTCAGATATTCCAATGGATCTGTTGGCTTGATCCTTAAAATTAGAGACTCTTAAGGGAGATTATTATATTATTACACAGTGGTGTTGACGGTGTGATCTTACTATAGGAGGTTAGTGTTTTGGATGGGATCTCCTAGTAGCAGCGTTAATGCCTTACGACGTCATCTTGGGTATGGATTGGTTATCCATGGTCTATGCTCAAATCAACTATTTTAGGCGTAAAGTGTGGTGTGTCCGTGAGGATGGGATCAGGTTTACCTTCACTGGTGAGGAGGAAACCTTTATAGCACAATATGGACTATCTCGGAGGAGGGTGAAGCTGATTACTCATTAGTTGGATAGCCTCACCCTTGGAGCAGTTGACATGAGGAGTCCAAGTTATCATGTAGTGATGTAACAGTTTGTTGATGTCTTTCCTGATGATGTTCCAAGACTACCTCTATATAGAGGGGTAGACTTTAACATCGACAAATACCCCGGGATGGCACCTATATCTACACCAACATATTGGATGGCTCCCGTGGAGCTTCATGAGTTGAGGTTATAGCTGGAGGACTTACAAGGAAATGGGTTCATAAGGCCCAGTGTTTCTCCATGGGCATCCCCGATCTTGTTCTCTAATAAGGAAAATGAGAGCTTGAGTCTTTGTGTGGACTATTGGTGCCTGAATCAGGTGACCATGAAGAACAACAATCTACTTCCGAGGATTGATGATCTCTTCGACCAGCTGAAGGGAGCTAGATGATTTTTGAAGATAGACCTCAGATCAGGCTATCACCAACTCAGGGTATGGGACGAGGACGTACCAAATACAGCCTTTAGATGTCTTTATGCCCATTATGAGTTCTTGGTGATGCCTTTTTGATTGACCAATTCTCCAGCAGTGTTCATGGGGCTCATGAACAGGATATTCCAAGTTACCTCGATGGCTTCGTGGTGGTCTTAATTGATGAAATCTTGATATACTCTATATCAAAGGAGGATCACTCCACACACCTAAAAATAGTTCTAGATACACTCTGAGAGCACCAGATTTATGGAAATCCCTCAAATTTCCAGTTCTGGATATGGGAAGTCCACTTCTTGGGGCATGTTATCTTGGAAGCTAGAGTTTATGTGGATCCGGTGAAGATAGAGGCAGTGCTTTTTTGGGATCCACCCAGGAGTGTGACCAAGGTGTGGAGTTTTCTGGGATTGGCTGGGTACTACCAAATATTTTCACCTAACTTATCTAGGGTAGTGGCACCTTTTTTAGCCTTAACGAAGAAGGGTGAGCCTTTCTTGTGGACAGAGAAGTGACAGTAGAGTTTTCAGGAGCTGAGGCAGAGACTACCGAGTTCCCCCATCTTGAGACTACCAGAAGAGGGCATTGGGTATGTAGTCTACTATGATTCATTATGTACTGGACTAGGTTGTGTCCTGATACAGGATAGAGCAGTGATCACCTACGGCTCACGGTAGTTGAGACAACATGAGCAGAACTATGCTACCCATGACCTGGAGTTAGCAGTAGTGGTCTTTGAACTGAAGATGTGGTAACACTACTTGATGGGTGAATGGTTTACTGTTTACTTTGATAACAAGAGTCTCATGTATATATTCACACATAAGGACCTGAACCTAAGACAGTGACGATGGATAGAGTTTCTCCAGGACTATAACTTTGATATAGTCTATACTTTTGGGAAGGGGAACGTAGTAGCAGATGCACTCAGCAGGAGGTCTGGTCTACAACTGCTGAGTGAGGTGAAAAATTATCTAGACACATTTTAGATATCCTTTGTGGATAGAGATGGAGTAGCTTACCTCAAGTATATGACTGTCACTCCCCCACTTCTCCAGTGAGTTTAGGAAGAACAACTTGGGGACATTAATTGCGAGGCCCAACATGCTCAGATATCTGCAGGACAGGCTCCTGAGGGATTTTTTGAAGGTGGGGAGCATGTAATCCTATTTAGAGGACTCCCTATGGTACTAGTGACACTTTGAGTGTAGGTTTAGAGGTAGTTTCACACATACCCTTTAGCGGTACATCCTGGAGTGGCGAAGATGTACCAAGACCTCCAACATCAGTACTGGTGTACAAGGATGAAGAAAGCAGTGGCAGATTTTGTATCATGATGTCTCACTTGTCAGCAAGTGAAGGTTGGGCATTAGGTACCAATAGGATTAGCGCATCCACTTGAGGTACTAGAGTGGAAGTGGGATGTTATATCCATGGACTTTATGACTGGGCTACCACGTATGTCCAGGGGCCATGATTCCATTTGGGTGATCATTGATTGACTCACCACGTCGGCCCACTTCCTACCCACCTGAGAGCAGATATGAATAGAAAGTTTGGGATGTCTCTACGTACAGGAGATTGTGAGACTACACAGGGTTCCATTGAAGATCGTCTCAGATAAAGATGCACCTTTTACATCTCATTTTTGTAAGGGATTACAAGAGGAATTCCGGACTCAGCTACGCTTGCGCACGACCTTTGATCCTAAAATAGATGGTCAGATGGAGAGGACCATAAAGACACTTGAGGACATGCTTCATGCTTTTGTACTTGATTTTGGCCAAAGTTGGGAGGACCACCTGCACCTAGTGGAGTTTTCTTACAACAATAGATACCACTCCACTATCAGCATGGCTCCGTTTGAGGCTTTGTACGGGTGACCATGAAGATCACCTCTTTGCTGGACAGACCCAGGGGAGTCAGCACTTATGGGTCCAGAGTTGGTACAAGCTTCCACAGAGAAGGTGCAGATCATCCAGGAGTAGATGAAGACTACACAGAGACGACAGAGGTCTTATGCCGATAGGAGACGGAGACCCTTGAAGATTTAGGATGGATATCATGTCTTCTTGTGGGTCTCACCCCGACGAGGATTTGGGAGGTTTGGTCGTGGCAGCAAGATTTCCCCAAGGTTTTTTTATCCTTTCTAGATCCTCAGCAGAGTAGGCGAGGCGGCATACCATCAAGCTATTCCCCTGCAGATGCACCGGATGCATAATGTTTTCCACGTGTCACAGCTGAGGATATACATGCATGATCCATTGCACGTTATTGACTCGAGTGAGCTGGACATCGAAGATGGGGAGATGTTTTCAGAGTTCCCAGTAGAGATAGAGGATTGATAGGATTAGGTCCTTCTTGGGATATTGATTCTTCTGGTGTGAGTTTGTTGGCAGCACAGGGATCTCCAGGAGAGCACATGGGAGCGGGAGGCTCAGATGCATGCTCAGTACCCCCCATTTGTTCCTCTAGTTCTGTTGTAGCTTTCGGGGATAAAAATTCCTAAGGTAGAGAGAATTTAAAGACTTAAAAAATTCCATGTAATTTTTTTTAAATTATTTGGGATTATTATGAGTCTGCAAAAATTGACGGCATGTGATTTTGAGGCCCGGTTTTCCTGGAATGAGTTTTTAAACTTTTTAAAGGTATGTTCAGTAAACGTGTAGGTGGCATTTTCTATCTTTTGAACCAGTGATCGGATTAAAAATTTGAGGGTACCATTTAAGCTTCAGTGCCGGGATTTGCTTAGGGGAATCTTTACTTCAACCGTAGTAGGTCTGGAAAAAAAGTTAAATTTTAGACTTTACAAAAAAATAATAAAATAACTTAACAAGTTATTTTATTTCTTTTTCTATAGAAGATGGGTAGAGGTGGTGGGGACTGGTGACTTTTCAGGCCAATTAATGGCTTGAATCTCCTTTATTTGTAACTGCGCTATTAGATAATTAAGAGGTTCATTCATTAAATGAACCTCATTAATTACTCAGTGTGTTACTTGCCCTTTCCCCCTCTATTTAAGTGAGGCTTGGGGTGGAGTTTTGACATATCTTCACCAAGAAAGAAACCTCTGGTGAAGTGACACGACACCTTCCACCGACAGAGATGGAAGCTCAAGTGGCATCGAACCAAGAGTGACGAACGTCAGCGGCTTCATCAAAGCATGGATTCTCCTTCCACCGCCGCGATGACTCCAGAAATTCTCGAGGTATGGGTTGTATATTAATTCAATAAATTCCCATGATTCTTCTTTTTGTTAGTTATTTTTTGGGTGGTCATTGTGGGTTGTTTTTAATGGGTTTTATCGTTATTTTAATATGATGTATAAATTACTACCTTGTTATAATGCTAATGCGGAGGTCACGGGCCAAACGAATAAGGCCCCAACCCTCTACTGCTTGATTTTTCATTGCATTCTTCGAAGGCAGGTTGTTCCAACTTGACATAACCTTGAAACCGAGAGGCACACAATGACGACAACATCCCGAGAGGACCGTAGGTGTGTTTGAAAGGAAGAACGGGCCATCGGAGCTCACCTGGTGGACTGCAGAAGAAGCACAGGTGTGGTGCCAGCACAGCGGTGCTAAAAACTAGCGCCGATGGACGAGGGCGGTGGCTGACAACCTCCATCCGCAGTGGAAGATCGGTGCCGCTCAGCACCACAGTGGTCAGACCGGCAGCCGGTTGCGACCGGCCGAAGAGGTGGAGGCGGCGTGCCATAACGCGCCTCACTGAAGGGAGTCATGGAGATTCAAGGGACCTACTCCCTTTGAGTCCTGTGGGTGACGAGGTAGCGCCACATAGTTCCTCCAATAAAGGAACCAAATGGATCCTTTGAGCTATTTGGGAGCTGCAGACCATGATACCCCGCGCAGGTATCACCCGCCAGCGGGCCGGACCGCCGGACGAGCCGCGCCCAGCCAACGGGCTAGGCCGGTCCATAGCCCCGTGGGATGAGCCCGCCATGGACCAGCCCAACCGGGCTGGCCCAGGCCAGTTTGGGTCAAGTTGGGTCAGACCCGGACCGGGTCGGGTCGGGCTGGGTCAGACTAGACTCGGACCCATTTGTGCTTAAGTGGCCATATTTTGCGAATCAGATGTCCGTTAGATGAACCTTCTATGGCACTAGGATACTTAGAGTGAGACGGTCCTTTTGAGATATGCCACAATAGTTTTGGATAAATTTGGATCATGGTTGGATTGGATCGACCCCGAAACCAATCTGGCCCTCAGCACTAAAATGCCTATAACATACATACCGGGTGTTCGGTCGATGCACCATCTATTCCGTTGGAACCCTTATGATGCGACGGATCATGATGTTACTTCTTAGTGAGATTTAATGCCTATTTAATTATGACTAATGGCTTAAGAAGCGATTATCCCAGAATCAAGCGTACTATGAGCGGGAATCTAGTGGCTAACAGTGAGGCGAAGGTTGGAGACAAATCATATGAAGGTTAGTACTGAGTGATCCTTTGTGGGTTAGCACCTATCAATACTCTATGGGTTAGATCCTGTGTGGGGAAGCACTCAAGGATCCTATGTGGGTAAGCACATACCGATCCTGTGTGGGTCAGATCCTCTGTGGGTCAGTGCTCATCGATCCAGCATGGGTCATCTCATACCGATACTGTGTGGGTCAGATCCTATGTGGGTTAGTGGGGGTTATTACCTATCGATCCTAGGTTGGTCGGATCCTATTTGGGTCAGAGGGGGTTAGTAATTATCGATCCTATGAGGTTTAGACTCTTTATGGTCAACAACAGTGCCTCTCAATAGAATAAGATGATCTAGCTTCTCGACTAATAATTTGTACTTCTTTGCTTTACCTTTACCTGGTTTGAGCTGTGTCTTTTGATTCGTGCTTTTTAATTGATATCATTATTTGTGGGTTTACTTTGTAGAATTCTGGGATACCTTTTGGGGTCTCGGGGTCTCTTCTGGGTATTGTTATACTCACCCCTGCACGGGCTTCGTCCGCACCTTGTTGTGTCTTGTGATGATGACAAGCAGCTTAGCTGAGACTTGAGGGAGCAATGACCAAGTGGTATACAGAGGAAATTGGCTGATGTGGAGAGTAGTGGAGACAATTTATACCTACCCTTTAGGTATAATCCTCGGTGGATGATTCCAGGAGTTGTTTTTTGTTTTTTAGTTATAGTTATACCTTTTAGTTGGGCTTGTATTTCAGCCCTTTACTTTCAATACACACCTTTACTACTACGGTTTTACATATTTATTGCATCTTTTTGTGTTCTTGGATTGTGTTTTTGTACAGGTTTAAAGGCAATTCCTTCCCATTTTAGGGATACGCCTTTCCAGTTCTAGTTTCTAACCCCTGGCCTATGGAAGGTGGGCTTGGGGTATTCATGGAATAGGCCCTAAGGGATGGGTCATGACATCTTCTCCAATTTTCATATTTCAATGACCATTTATCCTTTAAAATTTTAATCATGTATTTGTATATTTCTTTATTATCTTATAGAATGTGTTCAAAATATTCCTCTATATTTTTTTGAGTTTTTTATTTTAAAGAAAATGATAATAAATGAGAACACATAAAATATTCATCTTTCTATTAGAAGGATTATTTCAATAAAAAACCATATACTTACCAATCTTTACAATTTATTTCAACATGGAATCATCCTTCAATATATTATGCATGTTTCTTGCAATGTATCTAAAATAGTAATGATAGTAATCATGAGGAGATCTTCATGAAAGTAAGTGAGACTATATAGTTTCCTTGACTGCTCGATATCGATCAAAAATTAGACATATCATTACAAATTCTTAAAGGAAAGTGATAAACCAACTATATAATGAGAATTTATCATTATCAATAATATCAATATCTAATGGAATAGGAGCACAATTTACATCTTGTGTGGTGGAAATCAATAATTTTCCAGTACACTTTATATACAAAAATTTCCCATCAATATGGATAAATTTTTTACAATGTCTGAAATCATCCACACATTGCAATAATGTCCAAAATAATATATCAAAGACCACCTTTGATAAAACAAATTCATTCATTTTTCTAAGATATTCAACTATGTGTAAAAAGTATAAAACCTTATTTTTATGACACAATAGCTCCATAAGTTTTGGAAATCTTGATAATGGTCATCCTAGTCCCCATATACTTTCATGGTGGCCTTTTTTTGTGAATCTCATGCCTTTCAGTAAGAAATATGATAATCATAAAGTTTTTTTATCTTAACCACCATTAAAATAACTAGAAAATATTGAAATGATCTTATCATTTCAACAGTAATAGTTGAAATGAATTCAATATCTATGGTCATGTGTCCCTATCATAGGGTTGGGTTCACACATTTGTATGGAGTATATCTAGATATTATCCAATGGTTTAAATTATTATCAAGTATAGCTCAAATACACATCTTACAATCTGAATTGAACATATCACATCTTATTATATAAGGATATATCTTTAATTATTCCATGTTATAACCCTTATTTCACTCAATGTGATACTATTTTCCTATATCCCTTCCTATAAAAATATATCCCAACACTACTGGAAAATGGACTTATCCCCACGGTTTTCCCCAAACCCTTGGGGATAGGTACCCCTATACCCACAGTTTTTGAAAACTATGGGTATAGGTCAATTTTCATGACCTATACCCATGGTTCTCCAAACCCGTGGGTATATGGGGGTCTATACCCACGGTTTTCCAAAACCATGGGGATAGGTCCTGAAAAGTCACCTATACCCACGGTTTTGGAAAACTATGGGTATAGGGGTACCTATCCCCACAAATTCCCCCAAAACCATGGGGATAGTTATGGGATAAAATACATATACCCACGGTTATGAAAAACCGTGGGTATAGGTCTCCCGTGTGTGCGCGGGAAAAAAAATTCCGCAGGAAGGAAATTTCTTTTAGAGGGAGTCTTATACCCACAGTACTTCCCTCTATACCCATGGTTTATATAACTATATTTAACTAAATATAAATATATATACACATAGGTAATGTTATGGTAGTGGTTATATGCGGTGTTTGCAGTAAATAGGTTGCAGTATCGAAACCCACAGCGTGCATTATTTTAGGATCTATACCCACGGTTTTGAAACCGTGGGTAAAAGCCTTTGACACCGTGGCAATTGGGTATGTTTCGTTGACACGGTGGCAGAACACTTATACCCACGGTTTTGGAAAACCATGGGTATAGGCTGGGGACATATACCGACGCCGTTCTAGCCCACAGTTCCCAAAACTATGGGTATAGCCTATACCCACGGTTTTGGGGGCTATACCCACGGTTTTGAATCGTGGTTATAGGCTATTTTTTCAGTAGTGCAATGTATAGAAAATTTTCATCCAACCCTTGATTGGTGCCACAAATAATTTCGGTAAATTTTTGGTTGGGAGTGATGATTGTCCAATCTAATTCTAGAAGATGTGTCATACCTTATTTCAACCATGATATCAATAGTGGTAAATTATTAAATGGTTGTTATCATGAATCATTGATCGAATTTCAATGTTCTTCAATATTTTCTTCATTTTCTGCATCCCCTATATCTCCCTATTGTTCTGAATGTTCATCACCCCCAAAATATTCCACTATTAAATCAAATTCATGTGGAGGAATTTCCCTAAAAACTTCAGTCTATTGATGAGATGTCGAAGTATGAGGATATAACAATGTATCCTTGGGTTGTAATGGACCAACATCCATTTTTTAAGGAACATATTTAATGGTAGATATAGTTATATACAACTCCTTATTTTGATATTTGGATTGGTCTTAACCCAAGACAAATCATATTCTCAATCCTTGTCACTAATTATTGGGTATTCTATATGACACATCCTACATTTAAATTGAAGATTTATTTATATGAGGGATTATATCACTTCGTTATCCATGATTTTTAACCACTGATGTATCTTTCTCCAAAGGTCTTTCACCATTGTACAACCCCCAAGAATTATCACTAATTCTGGTTATCTATTGTAATTGAATCCTTATTCAGTATCAATTATATGACTATTATAATAATGATATATATCCATTTTTATATCGAAACTAAAAAACATATTAAGATTTTAAATTATTCGAAATTTTTCTCTTAAGTGTGAGTCTTCAAACTAAAGCATCTTAGGATATTATTTAGTGTTTTTGGTGGAGTAAACAAAACTTCAATCACCAAATCATATTTCCCGAGAGTGTCAAGAGAGGTGTAAAATTAGGTTTCTTTTTCGTTCACCAGGTCATGATTGAGTCTATACTCAACACAACCTATTTGGGGTTATTACCCCCAGGTACATCTATGTCAGAGCCTACATCCAATTGAAGTATAAAGACAAGGTTGTAATTTATAAGAGAACACATGTTATATAATTTACCAATATATTTAGAAGTTTTCTTATTTTGAGACTTATCCTTAAGGTTTGTGCTAATATTTTTAGTCCTAATTTAAATATTTCCAATAATATTTTACAATATACATTGGAGTAGACAGAAATTGAATCAAAAAAGTATATCTCTTGGGAGTGTCTATCTAGGAGTGCAGTTGGGCCTTTTTGTTGTGCACCAGGTCACGGTTGAGTTAATACCCCAACATACCCTTTTCAAGGTTATTACCCCTAGACACATTTATGCTAGATCCTACATCCACTAGCAGTATCCTGATAGGGATGTAATTTATAGGAGAGCACATGTCATTTACTTTACCAAAATATTAAAAAAATTATGTCTGGAATTATCCCTAAGGACCCATTTTTTTCATTAAAAAATTATTTAGATGTTTTCTTATGGTTATAATTATCCCTAAGGTTCAAAAATGTTTTCTAACCCTAAATTAAAAATGAAATTAAATAATATAAATTATAAATCATAATTTATACTAATAATTACAATTTAATAATGAAGCATTAAATAATAAAATTCATATTTATAAACATAAAACTTATTAATATTCCTAATGATTAACATGTTATACTATTAATTTTTACATTAAACTAACAATTAAAACTTTATAGTAACAATTTTTTACTCTATAATAATTAAATATTTAATAATTAAACATATAAATACATTCTTAATAAATATAATATAATTAAAAATGAAATCTATCAATTTTTAATGATTCCACATTAACATGGAATTTAACATCATTTATTATTCTTAACTAATATTAAAAATGCACATAAAATTCTAATAATTAACTAATATTAAATAAAATATTATACTACAAAATAAATAATAACTAATGAAATATTAACTTATAATACTACTTAACTAATAAAATAACTAACTAAATATTAACTAATAATTAACTAATAT
Source organism: Viscum album (assembly GCA_963277665.1). Taxonomy (NCBI): domain Eukaryota; kingdom Viridiplantae; phylum Streptophyta; class Magnoliopsida; order Santalales; family Viscaceae; genus Viscum; species Viscum album. The sequence goes on along the minus strand of OY728143.1, from coordinate 713,045,167 downwards.
TAAATTAACTTTTAAAATATAAAAAAATAACAAATAAAATAAAAAAAATAATTCAAAAAATCAAACACCAAAGAAACTGAAGAACTAAAGTGACAGGAAAAATTCTTTGACTAGAACCAAGTTGGGAATGAGGGTTTTGAGATGTGAAAATCAGAGGGGGGACTGCCCTTTTATAGGGAATGCATGTCACCAAGCATCAATTGAATTGACACCCTTTTGTTAGTCAACGAAGATCATCAATTAAATTGATGATATTTGCTGATAGTTCTGAGCATCATTTGAATTGATGTTCGGCCATCCTAGTTTCCAAACCAAAATAACCCTATCCCATAAAATAAAAAAACATTCTAAAAAAATACAAGAATAATAATAACAAAAATTAAGTCTCTCATCAAACATGAAAGACATAGTTTTTTCCTCATAATTCTAGCATGGATACATAGAGATCATGAAAAAATGAAATAAAAAATAACTACATCAATATAAGATAATTATCTAGAGTAGAAGAAACATGTTTTATTTTCACTGATGAATTTGGTGATCTTTTGTGCATTCATAATTTATCCTTCAATTCCCTATTTCTCATTAGAAAACAACTTTACCAAAGGTCTACCATGAGGATTTACTCTCATCTATTGGGTTGTAAAACTAACCATTGATATTAGATAAAGGGATAATTTGTAGATGAATAATTTTTTGGAGTTGGTGGCCTAGAACCAACTACTTTGTACTTTATTCATTAATAAATATCTTATCACATCTTGATTATCCTTCTACATGACAATTCATGTGAGAATGTCCTAAGGATAACTGTTGCATTAAAGGGTCATAGTGGATCCCTGCTATAATGAGAACCTAGAAGTTCCATAACGTTGTTCTTGAATATATGTTTTATGGACGAATGATGTTATTTTAGGGACACAAATAATACTGGCCATTAGGGGTGAGGACTCATAAAACTTTGAGGCATCTTCTCATGGTGTGTGCTCTTGGTAATATCTAGGAGGATATTTTGAGAACTAGACCAGCCAGTAGGAAATCCAAATTTCCCAGTGTTATTGGATGTTCCTATCTACGAATGTGTGTATTGGTCCTTAGAATTTAAGATTATTATTAATGGGTATTAAAACTCGCTCACTTATATGTATTGAAGAAAATTGTGAGTACACACTATTCACAATGAGGTAGTACATGTTGGGTGTGTCACGAGTAATACCACCATATTAGATAATGCAAGAAAGGATTTTCCCCTTCTGTTCCATAAGATAAGTAGATATCTCAGAACCTTTGATGAAATTGATATAGCCTAAATAAATCCATGGCCATGGTAAGGAATTGGAAAGTTCAATTCAAAAAATACAATGAAAGAATAATCAATCACATAGGTTGATGACACTAGCATGAAACCCGCTTGATTCGAGATATTGAGACAAAAGGACTACATTACATAGTAAGTATTCATAGGAGATGACATGTCATTGCGGAATTAACTTTTTTTCCCTATGGGTTCCATGTCATGTTTCTAGACACTAACCTTAACTTTAGGTAGGCTCTGCCTAATTCCACTAAGAAAGATGCCTAGAGGGTCACACACTAAGTGTGTCCATGTATCTCAGTTAAATATTAATTTAACAAGTTGAATACAAATTATTCCTGATTTTGGTATAATAATTATTCAAGGATGCATGATCGTGTTTATTTCGACACTAGTTATTTGAGAGAATATATTATGGGAGAAATAATATATTTATTAGAAAGTAATGCAGTGATATTTATTTGATAAATAAATAGCCATTATTCAAGGTCTAATAAATTTGGTGGATGAAATAAATAAAAATGGGAAAACAAAAGTACACATCATGTATATTAATATACACGCCATGTAGTTTTTAGAGAGATTTGTGAGAAATAATATTATTTATTTAATTAAATAATATTATGTGTAATTCGTTGGGCGCATGTCAAGTAATAATAATAGTTAACTGTTATTATTAGACATGGGGTCTTATTAAGAATTAAATGAAATGAATAAATGTTTTTGGGTAATTAATTCATTTTATTATTCTAAGTAATTAAAATCCCAATTATATATAATTCTCATTAGCCTATCCATTTTGTAATTTTGTGCACAATGGATCTAGAGAAAGCTCTCAAGCTAAGAGAGAATTCTTTTCTTCCAAGAATTCTCTCAAGCTACGAGAGATCCTCCTCCACTGGATCAAGGCGATCGATGGTGGACATCGCAAGCGAAGGCTCTTCTATGCTATCACCTGAAGATCCCTTTGGGGATGTCTAGAGATATGTAGAGCACGTGTGGATCACCACTAGAGGAATATTACACTTGGATTCTATGACGCAATGACGGATCACATCGGATTGTGACTGGAAACATCAATGGAGAGAATTACATCAAGTTAATTCTTGTCTTTTAATAAAATTAATTATAACCTACATATGATGATCCTCTCTATGGTTCTGGGACTACCCTATTTTATTTTGTTCTTTGTTCTATTCTAAATATCTGGTGTTTTATTATCATGACAGATATCAGATTAAATATCATTAACGGAAAAAATTAAAGTTGGGTATACCCACCAAACATGCTTCCGCAGCACCCGGAACCTACAAGTGGTATCACAGGGATCATATAATTGATTATAATTATTTATTTTTTTCGTTGGTGATTTAAAAATTTAATAATTTAGTTGTTTCAATTCAATTTAATCGTTCTTCAAATTTAAATCTCAAGATTTATTCCTCCACTTTCATTTCTCGTTCAGCTTACAGAAATTATCTTTTCTTTTAATTTTGATTAAAATAAAACAGAGGATCTTATCTGGAGGTGCCCAAGATTCCTATACATACAACACAAGAATACACGATGTGTATTTGGCAGTACATGATGTGTAGTATAGATTCCATGCACCGGGACGGTCTGTTGAACCAGTCCATGTCATTGGATCATATCGAAGTTTTTAAGACTCCTTATGTTGACCTGGAATAGGTGTCACACAGTTTTCGGATTACATTCCATGTGTCCCACTGAACATGGTGTGTAGTCTCTTCGGGTTAGGGTTGGATAGTGTACCCCATACACGGCTTGCCCGGATGGAAAATGTGTAACGCAGATACTACATGGCATGTGTCCCGCTGAACACATTGTGTACTCCAAATATTTATGAAGTACATCTACACACCATGTCCCCATGCGTGTACTTTGTATGGACAGTGAAAAAAAGTACATACCGTGTATTCATAACTACACACCGTGTACTCCTCCAAATTATGCATATTTATTAAAATTTATTATTATATTATACAAAATTTTGAGACATGTACCATAGTTCATGCATAAAGTTGAGGCACAACACGTGATAGTTGTTTTATATATATGTGTTTAATTTAACATCTTTGTAATGTTCATCTCTACTCTTTGGGTAGTTATGAACGAGAATTCACCGGGTTGCCTCCAAGGTACTAGTTACGTACAAAGATAATTTCAAATTAATTTTTTTGTTTAAAATTATGATGGATGAGAATCTCAAAGAAATTTAGAAAAGGGTTTAAGATAAAAGGATTGATTAATTAAAGATAATTAATTGTTTCAAGCTTGATTAATCTTAAACAATAACAATTAAAGAATTGAATTCTATTTTTATTTATGCGTAAATATCATTGCATGTATGGATGATCATGATCAAGACTAAGACCTTTGTATGTGAATGGTTTATTTTAATTTATTTATTTAAATTAAATTTGTTGTCATGTGATCCTTCTCCTCATTAATATGTAGGGCCTGCATGCCCAAGTTTTCTATTATGTAAAATCTCATTTTACCCCTCACCTACGTGTGAGATAAAAGCATATTTAATGGATGGAGCTCCCAAGTAAGTGGAGGCAGCTCAAGTTAGGAGCTAAGGTGAAACCAATCCAAGGAGATACAAAGGTGGACAGGTGGAAAGATGTAAACACGAACCCAAAAGGTTCAAGGTGTTTCTTTCCTAGGTCTTGGGTTAGTTTATCAACCACTATATAAAGTAACCAATTGAAAAATATCATGATCATACCATTTATTTTATTTCTGTTGGTTTCATGGTTTATTTATTGTGGGTGTGTTGTCATGATTACACAATTAATGAATTAAACAATCATGTAAGATGGAACTAAAATAAGATCAGATTATGTGTAAATATTATCTTAGACATGGTTAATCACTTAAGTATATCCCACTTAATATTAAAAATCATGTAATCAAAGACAATAAAATGGAAATTTACGTATAAGGATAAAATCCCTCAAAAGAAATATTAAGTCGATATAGCCTTCCATAATCTTGGTTAGAATTGAACTTTAGTTCAAAGTGCTTGACCAACCCTAGTTAGGGTGCTTTATATTATTGGGGAATTAAAATTAAAGGTTTTGGGTTGACTTAACTTAGTTCAAATCAAGGGTTGAATGCCACAGTAGGAATTGGTGTGACCAAGAGGTAAAGGTTGAGGAAATCCAAAATAAAAGGGTTTCAGGATTGGGGAGTCCACTCAGTGGATCAAGGAGCTACAAGTTAATGTAGTTGGCATTTGGAATGCCAACCTAAAACCCTTAAAGTTTCTTGACCAACCCTATTTGGGGTAATGCGAAGGGAAATATGGATCCTTTCCACTAGAATATTCAGGTAATAAAATATTCCAAGTCAATGGTGAGGGCTATTGGATTTTGATAAAATAGTAGGAGACTATTAAGTATTAATTTATTTATTTATCTTAGTTTTATCATGATAAAGTAATAAATATTTGCTTATCTAAATTTGTAGAAATTTAAATAAAAATTACATCAAACATATCATTGCGAACCATACTCGAGAAGGAAAACCTTCTAACTGGCACCAACTTCTATGAATGGCAAAGGCGTTTATGTGTCATCCTTCACCGCGAGAGGAAATTGTATGTGCTGGAAGAGCCTATTCTAGTTGAGCCTGGAAAAGAGGCCATTGATGAGGATCTATCTCTCTATATGAAACATATGGATGATTGCGTATGTGTCCAATGTTTCATGCTCTCATCCATGTATAATGATCTCTTTAAGAAATATGAAAACATGGATGCATATATCATGATGTCTCACCTTAAGGATCTCTACCAAGAGAAGGCGGGACAAGAGATATATGAGATCTCCAATGCTTTGTTTACAACTAAGCTTGGAGAGTCTACACCATCTGGGCCTCATGTAGTCAAACTTATTGGCTACATTAAATTCCTGGACATCATAGGGATTAAGTTCACGGATGAGTTGCATACAGATCTCATCCTATCACCACTTCCCAAAACCTTCTCTAGGTTTATTGTCAACTATAACATGAGAAACAATGAGAAGATTCTATCAAAACTTATGAACTTAATTATACAGGTAGTTAAGTACATGGGGCATGAAAAACCCACAGTCCTTATGGTGAATAAGAAAAGGAAGGAAAAGGAAAAGGGGCCAAGGACTTATAAACGGTCTGAAGCCCCAGAGCACCATCCCTCCAAGAAGGGGAAGATCCATAGGTAAGGTAAGAAATGGGAGGAGGTATGTTTTTCAGGTGGAAAGAAAGTCCACTAGAATATGAACTACACATAGAAGCGTGGGGATGCTAAAGGTGTGTTCGTTATCGAGTCTAATCTTTCCATTTGTACAAATTGGGTATTAGATACAGCTTGTGGGGATCACATTTGTATTAAAATGCAGGAACCAAGTAGATTTAGAAAGATTTTCCAGAGGAGAGGTGGATCTTAGAGCTGTCAATGGTGTGAGTATGGTTTCATTAGACATTGGTGATTACCACATCTCATTTCCAACTGGGATGATTTTGGTTTTACATAACTGTTATTATGTTCCTAGTGTTACCAAAAACATAATTTATGTATCATGTTTTGATATGGATGGATTTATTTTCATGTTTAGAAATAAGAGTTTCTTCTTTTATAAGAACAACATAAGTTGTGATATGGCACATTTATATAATGGTTTGTATGTATTAAATTATTAAAACCAAGTGTTGGAAATCGATAACGAAACAAACTCACATTACTCATACATCACCCAGTTGTGGCATCACTGTCTTGGTCATGTAAATGAGAAGCACTTGAAAAAGATCTTACAAGATGTTTATTTAGACTCTACTGAGCTAAAACCACTTTATAGATGTCATGATTGTTTACAAGGTAAAAGACCAAGATGCATTTCAGTGGACAGGGTGAAAGGTCCATAGAGCTTCTAGGATTGGTGCACATGGATGTGTGTGGACCATTCCCAGTAGAAGCTATAGGTGGATATTATTACTTCATTACTTTTACTAATGACTTGAGTAGATATGGATATGTATACTTAATTAGGTATAATTCAAAAGCCTTAGAGAAATTTAAGGAATTCAAGAATGAAGTAAAGAATCATCTTGGTAAGAAATTAAAGAAGCTTCAATCGGATCGAGGTGGAGAATATCTGAACCAAGAGTTCATCGATCTTCTATGGGAGTCTGGGATTCTATCTCAGCTCAATCTTCCTTATACTCTACAATGGAATGGTGTTAGTGAAAGGAAGAACTGCACCTTGTTGGAAATTGTGAGGTCAATGATGAGTCATGCAGATCATTCATTATCTATTTGGGTATATGCATTACAAACTATAGCATACAAATTAAACTGAGTACCAACTAAGGTGGAAAATGGAATTCTCTCCAATTTATGGAATGGAAAGAAACTCATTTTGTTGAACACATGTGTATGGGGATACGAGGTGTTTGTTAAGGCCTTCTCATGCAACAAACTAGCACCCCGGGGAATGAGATGTATCTTTATAGGATATACCAAGTAAATGAAAGGATATTACCTATATAACCCTTCAGACAAGAAAGTGATTGTCGCCAGACAATCCGTATTTATTGAGATGGATCAAATCCTCAAAAATGATAGTGGGTGAAAAATTGAATTCGACAAAGTTGATGCTCAAGATACATAGGAGTTAGTATAGGAACAAGTTCTACAAGTCTCCATGTAAGAGGTTCCAGAAACACAAGTACTGCATAGGAACTCAAGAGAGGTAAGGGAACTAAAGAGTTGGTTTCCTAATCACCGAGGATGGTGAATCAATATTTTTGGAAAATGATGAACCTCTATCCTATAAGGAAGTAGTAGAAAGCTAAGAATCTTCAAGATGGCTAGAATCTATGAATTATGATATGGATTCCATGTATCAGAACCAAGTTTGGGTTCTGGTTGATGATCCAATTGATTTAAATATTGTTGGATGAAAATGGGTATTCAAGAGAAAACTGGACATGGAAGGTCAAGTTAGAACCTATAAATCAAGGCTAGTGGATAAAGGATTCAGATAGCATCAAGGAATTTACTATGATGAAACCTTCTTTCCAGTTTCCATGTATAAATCCATAAGAATCATACTTGACATAACATCTTACCATGAATATGATATTTGGAAGATGGATATCAAAACAACATTCCTTAATGGGAACCTTCAGGAAGATGTCTATATGACACAGCTAGAAGGGTTTGTGACACCAGGTGAAGCCGAACGGGTTTTCAAGTTGCAGAAATCCATTTATGGATTAAAGCAAGCATCCAGGTCATGGGACAGTCGATTTGATGAATCCATAAAGAAATTTGGTTTCATTAAGAATGAATGTGAGACATATGTTTATAAGTGGTTTAATGGTAATGCATTCATTGTTCTAGTAGTATATGTTGATGACATATTACTTATTAGAAATGATGTACCAGTCTTATAGTCAGTTAAGGACTGGTTGAACAAGTGTTTCTCTATAAAGGACTTGGGTGAAGCAGCCTACATTCTAGGGATCAAGATCATTCGTGATAGATCCAAGAGGATTCTTGGACTAAGTTAGGGTATATACATTGACCAGATACTATAGAGATTTAGTATGGAACAATCCAAGAAGTGATAGGTTCTAGTGTCACATAACCTACATATTTATAAGAAAATGTGTCCTCAGACACAAAAAGAGAAAGATGGAATGAGTAAGATCCCATACACCTCGACTATAGGATCTATCATGTATGCCATGTTATGTACCAGGCTTGATGTTTCCTATGCACTGAGCATGGTAGAAAAATATCAAGAATATCCAGGAGAACAACATTGTACTACTGTTAAGACTATCCTTAAGTATCTGAGAACTAAGGATATGTTATAGGTGTATGGAGGGGACGAGGAGCTTTTCATCAAAGGGTATTTTGATTCTGGTTTTCAGACAGATTAAAATGATCTAAAGTCACAATCTGGATATGTTTTCGGTCTCAATGGAGGAGTTGTGAGCTGGAAGAGTTCAAAGAAACCGGTTTTCACCGATTCTATAGTAGAGTCTGAATATATAGTGGCTTCTGATACAGCAAAGGAAGTCATCTGGATTCAGAACTTTGTCTAGGATCTTGATGTGGTTCCTAGCAGTAAAGATCATATCACATTACATTGTGATAATACTACAGTGGTAGCTCTTTCAAAAGAACCAAGGTCACATAAAAGGACAAATCAAATACTCTAGAAGTATCACATCTTGAGAGATTTCTATCAAAGGGGTGAAGTTTAAGCGATCAGAGTGTCCGTGGAAGAGAATGTGGTAGACCCCATGACTAAAGGCCTATATTAGCAGAAGTATGAATATCATGTGAAAGCTAGTAGGTTAAAGTTTGTTAGCAGTTGGCTCTATTCCAAGTGGGAGTCTGTTGGAGTTGGTGTCCTAGAACCAACTACGTTGTACTTTATTTATTAATAAGTACCTTTTCACATCTTGATTGTTCTTCTACATGAAAATTCATCACTACAACATTAATAGCCTTTTACGGCGAGTTTTTAGTGGTGGTTTACTAAACCGCCGCTAAAATGTTTATTAATGATTTAGCGATGGTTTTTTATAAACTGCCGCTAAAACTTTTTTTTTCAACCTCGACACTTCCTCCCACCCCCCCCGCGACCCCCCTTCTCTCCTCGACCCCTGCAATACCCCACCCCCACCCCCCTCCCCCCCACCCCCGGCGACCCCTAAAACCCTCGCTGCCTCACCGCCATGCTGCCTTCCGCCTCACCGCCTCGCCCCTTTCTGCCTCACCACCTCACCCATTTCAGAGGTAGTTTATCAAATTGTTTATGAAAAATACCATATTGGATCTTAGGTAGTATTTTACTAGTGCACACCTGTTACTTTTCATAATAAAGATAGATCCTTTTTTGGATATATTTTAGTGAACCATGAATTACTCCTCATCCAATAATTTATAACTAGTATAATTTTCATTTAAAGTAGCATGAAGAGAATGTATCCTTATAACATTATTTATGTTTGGATTGATATGTTTATACCTGTTTTGATTCCATAATATAATATTCATTATTTATTCTTTTTTTATGTTTTGATCATGTGTGACATGGAATTATGTTTTATTGATATTATAGTTAATGTATCATATTCAAGCATATTTACCTTTTGTTTTTTTGAGCATTAGATTCATTATAATGAAATTATTTCTTAAGAATAACTATTAATTTGATATGTTGATCTTGTTTTTACTTTTTTATACCAATCATGTTGATTAGTATAAATAATAATGCTACCTTGACCATGGATATTATTTTGATAAATAATGAGTATGTTAGAAGGGGTATTTTTCTATTGTATAACTTTTGTGTCGGTATGTATTATATGGAGATTGATGAATTGGATGGGATCACAATGAATTGAATTTTGTATACCCCTTTCACCTATCCCTAAATTCAAGTGATGATAGTTCCTTGATTCTTGTATACACCTTCCTCTTTCAAAAATACTAGGATATTTCCATAACTCAACCATGGGAAGTATTGTTGTGATCTTAGTTTGATGGGAATGGAATATTGGATTCCTTGACCTTATGTATCATATCCAAGTCTAGGATTAAAGAAATTATGTTAGGTATAGACCCTCACATTATAGGGATTTATTGTTTACAATTTTTTCTATTTTATGAAGTTTTCCATTATCAAATTCTTCCATGTTTTTATTGATAACCATTTGTAAATTCATTTTTATATAAAAATTTATAAATTTTTATATTGATATAAGGAATATATGTAAGTATATTCCATATAAGTTAGAAACTAGGTGGTTTATTACTGGGTATTATGTTCTCACACCAAAAATATACACTTATGGGGGGACATGAAATTCCATGGTCTTTTTTTAGGTACCTATAGGTACAAGTATATGTTTGGATGAATTGTTTTTTCTAAGCATGGTTGATTTTTGTATGACTCATGTTCCATTTATTGTTGTAAATGGCGACGGGAGATTGATTTTTTTCATTTAACCTTAGGTTTTAGATATCATTTTATACTATTGGCCTTTATATGATTTGTAAATATTTTTCATATGGAATTCACTCTATTTGGATCATGTTAGTTTTCTTGAATTTTATTTTATTAAAAAAATTGGGTAAACTAAATCCCACCGGACTTCTTAGAACCCTGGTGTTATTCTCCAGCCTTTGGTGATCGAGAGGAGAAAATGAGGTCATGTTGTGCTCTGTCCTAGTACTATTTAGGTATCTTAGTCACCATCACTACACCACATGTACTTTTTTTCTTACATAAGATATTGAGTCATGGAGGTGGTTTTTTCTACTTGTACCTTTATCTCTTATATCCCTTGGTTTAAGATCATCACCTCTTACTCCATATCAACCATTTATAGTAATTAATTATGGTTTTTTTAATTTAAATTGTTGATATAAAAGATTTAAATATCAATAGTCCTATTTGTGGTTATTTTCCCATCCAGAATAGTTTATCAAATTGCTCTATCCAAATTAGTTTTTATGTAAGATTATGCTGAATAGTGTAAGTTTCAAGATTAATTTTTTGATACTTTATAATAGATTGGATGTGAGTGGTGATTTTTGTATTTTCTTGTATATTTTAGAATGAAAATGTTTTTAGTATTCTCCCGTAGATGTATGGAATTATTCAAACCACATAAATATTTATTTTTTATTTGGTTTTATTTTTTGTGAAGTGTCCTAATAGAGTTTTTTGTAGTAATTTGGCAATATCACTTCCAAGTTCTACTGCATAGACTCAGTAGAGGCAATTATCAGAAAAACCTCTATTCAATAGGATTCTGGAGCTTTCCACTATACAGGATGAGTTTCATCATAAAAATTTATATTTATTGTATATAATAGATTTTATAGAGATTTCCACTCATTTCTTATAATGTGTTGTTTGGATCTTTCAATTTTATTAGATGTTCTATTCCTCTATCCGATTATTTCTACCTAATAACCACCATATAATCATCTTTGTCTAATGATCCCAATTTAAAAAACTCTATCTAGTGAAACTCCATCCGATGATTTTTTTATCTTCTCATTTTGGTGAAAATAAAAAAACCCAAAAATATTATACATGGAAATTAATTTTTGATTTTACTTTTTTTCAACCACCCACTTGAGCTCATCCTCTATTAGATGCTTGTAGCGTTCTTTGAAATTTCTATATGGTTTGGGAAGTATTTGTAGACATGAGATAGTATTTTTGAGACTTAATAGGTATATTATGAGAAATTTCTTGGCCAGATATCATCTTAAAGTGCCATAAGTTACCATGGGCTATTGGGAAAAGGTGTCTTTGAGGATTTTTTTGATCTAATCCTATACTTTTTCCAAATATTTAATATATTTATATATTTTTTCAACTAGTATATATGAATCTATTTCCCTATTTATTAATAGTTATGTGTTTTAATTTTTCTAAATATTTTGTAGGGATATTGTGATATACATGGATAAAATCTGGATCACATTACCGAGGAACACACCTCAGTATGTTAAGGGTTTGGAAGAGTTTTTTGATTTTTCAATTTCCAATCAATCCGTTGAAGGGAGAATAAGATTTAAATGTCCTAAATGTAAATTTAGAATATGGTTGAATAGATATTAAGTTTATGAACATTTAATATTGAATCAATTCCCAATTCAATATTTTTGTTGGATTTGGCACGGAGAATCGAACGTTACAGAAAGTTTGAGCACTGATGTCAATCAATAGAATGAGCTCCCAACTTCTTAGACAATGGGAAATGAAATGAAAAACCTTATAAATGATACATTTGGCACTGCAAGACACCACCATCAACATCAAAACATATCAGAACAACTATATGAGGGTGTTACAAATAGAAACGTGACAAGTGATGTTTTTGAAACTTTAGGACAACCAGATAAAGATTGTAACATATCAGTGGATACTCCTCTTGATTATGTCTATAATAATGTAAGAAAAAATTAACTAAGGAAAATATGTTTCATTATTTAGTTGATGATGGAAATCAAGAGTTGTATAGTGGGTGTTTGGAATATTCAAAACTTTATTTTTTGCTGAAGTTGTACCTTATCAAATGTCTATGTGGAATTACTAATAAGGAAATGTCCATGATATTGGAATTGTTGTGTGATGAATTTCTTGAAGAAAACATCCCTGAGTATTTTTATGATATGAAAAAAGTCATTAATAGGCTTGGTTTTGAATTATACAAGAATACATGCATGTCCCAATGATTGTATGCTTTATTGGAAAGAGGATTCAAGTAGACGGGATTGAAAAAAATGTTCTTCTTCTGGATGGAAGTCAATGGGTGATGATGGAAGTATGAATCAAAATACTACCATGAAGAAGAATAAAAGGAACACACCTGTAAAGGTTTTGCGTTACTTTCCTTTAAATCCTCGATTGCAAAGATTATTCATGTCATCGAAAACCGCCGAACACATGAAGTGGCATTCTGTAGATAATAACAATGATGGGTTAATTCAACATCCATGAGATTCAAAATCATGGAATAAATTTGATTCATTACATCCATGTTTCTAAGATGATCCTATGAATGTTCGATTGGGATTGGCTGTCGATGGATTCAACCCATTTGAGACTTTGAGTACCAATTATAGCATTTGGCCAGTTGTTTTGATCCCTTACAATCTGCCTCTGTGGATGTTTATGCAACAAATGTCTTTTATCATTTTGATGATTGTTCCTGGAAAACAAATGCATGGAAATGATATTGATGTATACTTTCACCCTTTAACTGGATAATTACAAGAGTTATGGAGAAATAGTGTTGAGACATTTGATGCTTCTTCTAAAAAAAATCAAAATGCATGCTGCTTTAATGTGGACCATTAGTGACTTCCTTGGGCTTGGGAATTTATCTAGTTGGAACACTTACACGAGTTTGGATTTTCCTGTTTGTAAATTTGATTTTGAGCCCAAATGGATACCTCACAGAAGAAAATGGTGCTTCTTGTTCCATTGAATATTTCTCGATATATCTCATAGATTTCGGCTGAACAGATAAAAATTTAACAGTTTCATTGATCGTAGACCACCTCCAAATTTTTTAACAGGTTTTGAAATATTAAAACAACTTGAAAAAGTTGAAATAGAATTTGGGAAGTTTTATCATTTGAATGATAGTGGGAAACGAGTTTTAAGTACATCATCAAGTGAAATCGGAACGCAAAAATGGCAGAAAAAAAGTATAATCTTCAAACTTCCATATTAGGAATTTAATTTTTTGAGGAATAATCTTGATGTGATGCATATTGAGAATAATGTCTATAAAAATTTGATCTTCACATTTCTTAATGATCATGGAAAGTCGAAGGATCATCTCAATGCTCAGAAAAACTTACAAGTAATGAAAATTAAACATGATCTATGGCCAGATGAGAAGGAAAAGTATGCTTCGACAATTAGTGCAATGAAAATAGGGATAAAGATACATTTCTTCAAATTTTAAAGCATGTGAAAGTATCTTATGGGTATTAAAGTAACATCTTGAGGTGTGTTGATGTAAATAATTGTAAGTTACATGGATTGAAAAGGCATTATTCACATATTTTTATACATCAATTACTACCATTGACATTGCGTACATTATTACTTGAAAAAGTTACTACTGCTGTACTCAAATTCTGAACATTTTTCAAGAAACTACAGGAGAAATATCTACATCTATTTGATCTTGAAAACATTCAGGAGAGGTGTGTATTAACACTTTGTGTAATGGAGATGATCTTTCCTCCATCATTTTTTACTATCATGATGCATTTAACTGTGCACTTGGTTGAGGAAGCTAAATTAGGAGGCCCCTTTCATTATCGATAGATGTATCCAATTGAGAGGTACTTTATTTATATGTTTTTTAGTTATGTAAACAATTTTCAGCACCTAATTAAATTCATAATTATGTTTGTTTTTTTATTTCATTGATATCTTGGGAATTTGAAATCATACGTGAGAAATAAAGCTCAACCAGAAGGCTCTATTGATGAAGGTTGTTTTGAAGAAGAGTGTCTTACCTTTTGTTCTAGACACTTTGATTATATTGAGACAAGATTTAATCAATTTGGATGTGTTTAAAACAAATCGAATCAATCTAAAATACATGGGAAATCAAAAATATTTCGTGTTATTGGTTGATCAGTTGGGAGGGCCTCAAATGTTACACTGAAAGAAATGGAATTATTATAGCCACACAGATATGTGCTACTGAAAAGTGAAATTTCATATCTATTTATTAAAGAGTTGAGGATAAAAACAGAGATACTAATGAGAGGATGAGTATGAAATTAGAAAGATATAATGAAAGCTATTAATAGAAAGATTGTATAATGGTTTGCATGATGTGTAAGTTAATAAATATTGTAATAAATAAGAATACTATGTTGACATGTATATTTTTTTAATTATAATAAAGTATATTTCTTTTTTCAGATCATGAATACTGATACTTGAGCAGGGTTGTCAGAAGATTTGAAATTTCTTGCTCGAGGCCCTCTAAAACAATTTAGAAAGTTCGACTCTTACAACGTGAATGGATTTAGATTTTGTATAGTCGATCGAGAAGAGGGTTTGAAAACATAGAATAGTAGTATATTTACATTTTATGAAGTGGGATACTATATAAAGATGATCGATATTATTGAATTAAACTACCATGGGCATTTTTCAGTTATTTTATTCAAATGAAATTGGGTCAATATTATCATAGGTGTTAAAAGATATTCCTTGCAATTTACTTCTGTGAACTTCTCTCACTTGATGGATGTTGGTGATCATGAACTACATGATCCATATATATTATCATCACAATAAAAAATGGAATATTATGTGAATGATTTTGTGGATGAATGGTGGAGTGTAGTTTCTCATGTAAAACAAATATATTTGTATGATATGGGTAAAGAAGAGGATGATTTGACCTCTGACATTGAATCTCAGCAACAACAAAAATCGGAATTATTTTTCCACCATGACATTGAAAATATTAGTCTAGAAAGGATGAATGAAGTGGATGAATTAATGGAGTAGGAAACTGACATGATTTAAGGAGAAAATGATTGTATGTACAGTTATGCATTCATTTAGTAGCCACTTATTTCATTTGTGCAATCATTCATTATAATTGTTATGTATATTTTGTTTATTAGTATTGTGCACCTGTTATCTTTTTTAATTTTTTTCTAAATAAATTTTTTCAAATATATGTTCTGAACATAATTTTATTTTATTAAATGATAGTAATTCGAAGAAGGAAGTGATATACTATTTCATTGACCATTGCGACAGATGACGATCCATCTTTCTCCCACCCTATGACATCTGAGCCACCATCTGCATGCCCCATTGCACCATATCCCCCTACACCATCTCTCACACCCTCTATGAGTGGTCCTTCAGCATCTCAGTCGTCGCCTCCTACTTTAGGAGCCTCAGTAGTGGGGGATCAGTGCGCCACTTCTAGTTCTTCGCGGGGATACAGAAGGGTGACTGTTATAGGTACAAATTTTAATATGAATAAATTTATTGAACTTTTCTATACTAATTGTTTATTTATTAATGATTTAAACAATGCAAATGTGGAGAAAAATATAAAAAGTTCAGATGTATGGATTTTACTAGAGAGAAGATAGTTGTCCCATTTGATTCATATGGGGTCCCTACGGATGAAGCCGTATGATTACTTGGCCAGATTTTAGGCCTACTGGCTGCGAAGCTCGTTTCAATTCCTATTTTATATGATTATTGGAGACATATGCCTGCAAGTTGAAAAAATAAAGTTTTTTATTCCCAAATAAAGGTAATTTTAATACATTATGGTGTAATTGAATGTCATGTTATTAATATTTTCAAAATTAATTTATGTTTACAGATGTTTTTCCACTTTACGATTGCTGATGTGATAGCATGAAAATGGACATTAAAAAATCTTTGAAAAAATGGAAAGACTTTAAATGGATATTGTGGTGTGATTTCAACGATACTTCTTTGACCTCCCAATAGATGTATGACAAGCTACCCGATGGGGTACCCAAAGAGCAATTAAAAGTTTTTGTTGATAGAAATCGTGATAAGAAGCAGATGGTATTTAAATATATATTACTATAATAATATCATTTTAAATTTATAAATTTATATAAAGAGGAGATGAAATTTAATACATTACTATTAAATTTTATTTTATTTATTTCAAGATCTTTCAAGAAATAATGCATCAAGCTGGGCTAAGCAGGTCATCCCTCACACTGCCGGGTCAAAGAGTTTTTCTAGAAGCCAATATGCTCTGGTAATCTTTTCATTAGTTTGAATATTTATAATAAAATTTTATTTGTTTAATATATTAAATTTTTTATATATGTTTTTTAATGTAGTCACAAATTTTAGGGCACGAAGCATCCCAAATAGAAGTGTGGTTGAATGTTCACCAAAAATCTGATGAAAGTTTTGTTAATGATTTTACCAAATAAGTTGGGGTATGAACTCATTTTTCATTATAATAACTTATTATCAGTTGTTGTTATTATGTTAATATATATTGCATCAAATATTACTGCAATTTGATTTATAGGTAAAAATTAAATAACTGTGGGATAATAATCCTGCGCAGTCATACTCCGTCTCCCAGGATGATCCGGTTACTAAAGTCCTTAGGAAGGAGCATCCTGGTAGAGTGCACAGGATGGGTTTGGGACCTGTACCATATGAGGTATTTGGTAGGCCATTGGGGATAACGGCTACATCTACTCCTAGTTAAAGTCAATTTATACCCCGAGAGATTCATAGAGAGATTTTTTCTCTACGGAACACAGTTCACGACCAGGGGGCTCAGATATCCGCTTTATAGAAAGAATTAATTGATTTATATTAGAAGATGACCGGATCTTCCCCTGGTGGAATTTCATCGACTGGTGGTGAGCAGGTAAATCACAAAAATTAAAAATCATTTAGTTTGTAAACTTTTATTGGTTTTAAGTTTAAATATAAATATACAACAGTATTTAATTTTCAATATAATGTTCTTTCAGGTGATAGCAGGAAGTAGAGATAGAGTTGGAGAGGGTGACGTGCTTTGTTCATCATCGAACCGTGATTAGTTGTTTTGTTGGTATGTTGGACAAATATGGTAATATTCGGTTAGTATATGTATCATGTGCGGCACATAGTTTCCTCCAAACATTTTCATGACCTAACATTTTCTTGATTTCTCATGTTTCCTTTTATGTATTTTATTGATTTCTGATGTTTCCTTTTATGTCTTTATTTCTCGAGTGTGGTATGCACCATATATGTGGATTATTTTTTGTCATGAATCCTGTTTTATGATTCATTTTTCGAAATTTATTAGGTTTTTTACCCAAGGATGAACGATCAAAAACATATCCTATAGTAACAGGAATCAATCCATTCATAGTTCTTGGAAAAGGTCCTCTATAAAAATTTGTATCATGTTTATGAGGAGAAGTATGAGATGTATAGGAACCATTATGTGAGAAAGAAATAAAAAAAATTGATTTGAATAGTTAAGGGTCTCTCCCTTAGGGTATAACCAGTGTGATTATAATTTTCACCAAGGCCTGTTATAGGAGATCCCGACATCATTACATATATTGAAACATCATGAATCAATCCACATATAGTTTTTATATAATACTCATAAGAATATTAGGGTCTTTCCTAGGGTAAGAGTAATTTTTTCATAAAATAGGTTTATGGATAAAGAACCACATGCTAAGGATCCTTATGTATATTTGGATAATATATAGAGGAAGACATGTCTTACCAGGTAGTCTTCTCTAAGAAGTTTCAATTATTACAAGACAGACCATGCATCACACAGTTTAACATCATGTTAAAATGACTAAAATAATCTATAGTTTAAGATAATATGAAAAATACCTTATTATATGAGGTTTAATGTAGTTTAAACTAATGTTTAAAATGAAAAGAACTTGTCTTGATGCCAACCCTATGGATAGAAAACCAATGTGAATGAAGAAACCCAATCACTAAGATAAAGTGGGGGATTTGATATTATATTTTTTTGGGGTTTGAGATAGGATATCTAGGAATCACTATGTATCCAATGAAAATAGGAATAAATCCACACATAGTTCTTATAATTTTGGGGAAAATATGATCCCTTGACTTAGAATTGAGAAATAATAGGGAAACCAAAAAAATAGAATGAGTTTAATGGTATATACCCTTTATGAACTTCCCTTTGTGCATTATCAAGTCTTAGGGATTTTTAGGGAGAGTTTTGTAGTGATTTTGAGGTTTGAGGTGGTTTTTAAGCCTTTTGAAGGCCACCATAGCTTGTGTAATGACTTGTCTATATATGAATGGGGAAGTTTCATATTGTGCATGATCTTATTTAAAATGGGATATATAACCATGACTTGGGGATGACATGGTGTTATGCGTGTTGTCATAATGGTTTTCCTATGCACCATGAAAATCTTGAAATGCCCTTGGGAGGGCATGGAATATCAGAGGAGCACCTATCAAAAATAGGAAACCCAAGATCACCACATTGTAGCCTTGGGAATGGTGAGGGTAAAATGGTTGGGAAATGGGAACTAGGTCATGTATTATATACATGGAAGAATATAGAAGAACCATTATGTCTTAGACCACTCCATGTTCTAAGATTTGTGGGAGGTCAAATTCCATTTTAAAATGGGAAAAAATATAAAATTACAATGAGGGTTCTAGATCACACTTTTACCAAACCCACCACATGAGTTTTAGATATTAACCATGTTTTAGTAGAGTACAGTGTGATTCAATTATAAATAAAAGTTTTATTTCCTCCTTGTTTTGAATTTTAGAATTTCCCTCAATTCTTGATTGACCCTTACTCATCCTCCCCTTCCCCAGTCACCTCCATTGGTGTTCAAAACCAATTGGATCATATTGGATCATTTATATTGAAGTTATTTGATTCATGGTAGCCCTCTCTTTCCCCATTAGTCCTTTATTATCTTTCTATTATATTCCAGAGTTCATTATAGTGATAATTCTCCTCTTTTTTGGGTGGTTTTGGATGGAGTCTTATTATTCATTGGATTCAATAGTGATTCACTTGAGATCAGTGGTGGTTTATCCTTGGTTCTTGTTCATTTATCCTTGAATATTCAGTCAAGGTTGGGGATCCTTCATCTCTTCTTATTTATATGTACATTTGGGTGGTTTGTACTTATTCTTGTTATTTATTCTTATATGGCCACACTAACTTGGTTTTCCAATTATGAATTATTTTGAGATAGTGTGTTGTTTTGGTTTGTATAAAACTTTAAATGTATGTTTGTATAACCTCACCACATATGAAAACAACTAAGAATATATATCAAACTATTAAATTGGTGTCCCATGAAATATTGTAATTCTGTGTGAATACCCTTTGTAATAATTTAGTAATTATTATAAAAATCCTTATTGAAAATAAATTATGTGTGGTGGTGGTGATGTGGGGTGGTTGTGATTCAGGGTGGTTGTGATGTGTTGTGGTTATGATGTGTTATAGGTTATATCTATTGGAATAGTTTCTTTTCAGGGAATTGGTAATGGGCATGTTGTATCAACTGCATTTTTTTTGTAAATCTGTGTTTAGTAGCGGTTTTAACCACCAAAAAATAAATATAATATATTTAGTGGAGGTTTTAACTGCTGCTACAATTATGGTATTTTTTTATCTGTATTGGTTAAAACTGCTGCTATGGAGAAAAATTTAGTGGTGGTTTTAACCACTGATAAATAGTTTTCATATTCTATTATTATATCGCAACGGTTTTAATGGTTTTAGTGGTGGGTTTCCCTGGTGAAACTGATATTTTTTTAGCGGTAGTTTTAACCGCTAATAAACAGTTTTCATATTCCTTTATTATATCGTAGTGATTTTAATGGTTTAAGTGGAGGTTTCCCCAGGTGAAAGTGGTTTTCTTTTCGTGAAGGTTATAACCGCCGTGAAAAAAAAACCAGTTTTGTTGGGGGTAAACCGCTGCTAAAACCACTAAAAACGCTGTGAAATGCACCCACTAAAATGGTTAACATAAACTTCTTATAAATCTAGGAAACCTCCACCTATTTTATAATGACACAAACTTTATAGGCAGTTTCAAAAAACCACCACAGAACCATATGGCGGCAGTTTAAACTACCGCCATTTCCAAAGAAAACACAGAGAAATGGTCTTTTCGGGTAGTGCATGTGATAATGTCTTAAGTAAAGTTGTTGAATTAAAGGGTCATAGTATATCCCTACTATGATGAGAACCTAAATGTTCCATAACACAGTTCTTTAATATATGTTCTATGGGCGGATGATTTTATTTGAGGGACACAAATAATATAGGCCATTAAGGTTGAGGACTTAAAAAACTTTGAGGCAGCTTCTCATGGTGTGTACCCTTAGTAATATCCAGGAGGATATTATGAGAACAAGACACGCCAGTAGAAAATCCACATTTTATAGTGTCAATGGATGTTCCTATCTGTGGACATGTGTGTAGAGACCCCGACCCCAGAAACCTCAGGAGTCGGTGCCTTCTAAACATGATGTGTTATCTTAAAATAAAACACACTTTGTTAACAAAACATCATGTCCCATACAGAGGATTGTGTGCGGTTCGGGTTCTGGGAAACTGGAAACTTCTGAATCAATTCATCTTTTAAAAGCTGATACCTGAAAATTTTAAATCAAAACGTAGGGTGAGAATTGAAATACTCAGTAAGGGGTTTAAAAAGAAATTAAAACATTGTAACATTTGAAAACATTATTTTAAAAGAGATTGAACACTCATTAAAGGAAAATTATAACATGAAAATGCTCAATCAAGGTTTTCAGGAAGAACATGAAACAATTATGTTAATTATTGAAGGAATAACAATGGTTATCATAAACAAGTATGACATGTGTCTTACTTAAGCATAAATTAAACAGTTAAAAGTAATACATAATCAGAGTTGCGCATAAAGGAAACAACTAAATTTTCATATGCTGGTTACTATACTATTAAGTGATAACACCCATCATGCTTCAAGCTTATACTAGTGAAATAAGAACTTTATGAAAACTTAAATGCATTAGTTATGAAATAACTTTATCTTGGAAATAACCTGTTACATAACTTGAATTATGGGGCATCAACATTCAATATTGACAATCATTTCATTTCACCAAGGTCCATCCCCAAGGTGTTATAAAAAAATTACCAAGGTTATTCACCAAGGTATCAGTCTAAAAGGTCATCTCTAGAGATTAAGTCTTTACCCAATGCATTGGATCGCTATCTGGGTGCACCCTTGACATGTCTTTTATTATCATGTGAGCCACATCATTCATGCTTTACTTAAACCGTTTATATATTAAAGATATCCCATACCACCTTGAATATCTCATTCATCTTCATTTTTACCCAAGGTGTCCCATACCACTTTGGGTAATGAAATTTCTTAGTTCATTTAGTGATATGTCATAAGCATGAATTACGTACAATAATAAATAATGAACCACCACAAATTTTTCTAATACAAGGTATGATAGGTAACTTTGCAACATGGGTCAATAACCAGTCAAAGGCATACATAGCTTAGTAAAACATCCTTTTCACTAAAGTATATAAAATAATTATATACTAAATGACAAATCTTTTCCATTATAAATCCATGGAAAAAGGAATTCTGAAGGAAAACTCTTGAAATCGGTTACGGTGATAAACAGGCCCTTGAACCAAAATACATATTTTATCATAAACTCTTCAGGGCAATGTTAGATAAACCTTTTTAATGAAACATTTCCATTTGTGTGTATTAATAATATGTTGGTTTATCAATTACACAAATCATATCTTAATAAAATCTTACTGGCATCAAAGATTAAATTAAGTCCTGTTATTTATAAAAGAATATAATGGGGTTTGGAAATTATTCATATAAATACACATACACGTACCCATATATACCCGAAGTGTATATATGGGTTTTAAACAATTAAAAAACAAGGTCTATTAAATCCCTTAGGTAACTGAAGGGTTCCAACCATAAATTGCTTACATGGTTGAAAACTAAATCCATATAAGGTTTGTCATAAACGTAACCATAGGTATAAAATTTCGGTTCTGCAAACATAACTCCACTTAAACCAAAAGAACATAGTTTCTAAATAAAAATTTTATTTAAAGATTGATACCCAAAATAGGTCGGGTTAGGTTATAAAAAAACATTCATGAAACTATATATATACACAATAAACAATAAATATAAATTTTTTGGATTTGGAAAACTGTAAAAAAAACTATATATATACTGTATGTAAAAACAATACACAACCCTAGGGGTTTGTATTTGTTTAAATGCACATATATACACTGTGTATACCTTCCATATGAAACTGTATATATACAATGTACAAACCGATGGATTTGTATTATGTAAATATTCATATATAAATAGTATATACCGTGCTTAGGTTTCTCAAAATGAAAGAAAACAAAGTATATAAGCATCCTTACATGTGCACCCTACGAAGGCCAAAACTTCTTGGAGGCAATACAAACTGATGGGTATACATCAAGTATATATATATACATATAAAACTATATTTACCGAGAGTATATAAAAAGAAGATTTCCTCCAAAAAATAAGGCAAGCAATGCAAGTACCCTTACTCATGCATCATGCGGGAGCAAAACCATTGAAGTCCATACAACTCGATGGGGTATACACTTGGTTTTATAAAGTACATAAACTGTATATCTACACACCGGGTTAAAATGAACGATGGTTTTTCTTCGAAAGAATGCATGCAAGAACCCTTACTTTGCTTGAGGAGAAGCTCGGACCAGGTGCACCACGCTGATCTTTCTGGAATTTCATGGGAGGGAAGGAGGAGGAACCACCACGGTTTCATGAGGCCAGAGGCGTTTATATAGGCCTCAGTATCCAAAGATGACTCGACCCAAGAGGCTAGACCGACGTGGGGAAGACGAAGGAACAGAGCCCTAGGAGGGGGTGTTCGGAAGTCAAGGGGAGCATTGTGGGGGAGGAGGCCGAGGCGTCCCTGCACAGGCCTACTGGTTGGGTGCTGCTGCGAGGAAGAAGATGGCGGGGGTCGACGCGGTAAAGGAATGGACGGCCGGGATTAGATCTCGGGGAATATCGAACGGCCGTGGTGATACGCGGGGCGATCGCGCGGCAAAAAGGGACGGACGGTCAAGATCTACACGGGAGTCGATCAGATGGTCCCGGTTGCACGGAGTGCATCCCACATCGAAACGGAACATGGTTGAGGTGCGGATTATAATACAAAGCGCGCCGGCTTCGGTTCAATAACACGAACACACACATCGGGGCCTTATACACGGGCCCCATGCGGGCTTCGTCCCAACCCCACGCAGCGCGCGCCGCGGCCTTACACACGGGCCTGCGCGCGACCTGGAACACCTATGCACGGCTCGGGACACGGTTTGGACATCCAATGGATGGTTGGGGACCCCGATGGTCGGCACCTCGGGTCCCTTGGGGCTTGGTCTCGGCCTAGAGGGCATGTCCCTTAAGGGATGCCCTCGGCTTGGCCGGGCCCCAACCTATTTTTTTAAAAACTCATTTTAAATTTATAAAATAACCAGTATAAGTATACTTATTTCAAAATAAAGTGTAGTTTATATATTTATACAAAAGAGAGCTAATTCAATAAAACAAATAGTTTTAATTTAAAATCTAAATCCTTTTACTAGATTTTGTAATATAGTTCATATCAACATAATTTTTTAATAAAAGGAAAATTTATTTAGACTTTCGAAATAACTAGTTTAAGTATGCTTAGTTCAAAATATAAATATTTGCAAAAAATGAGTCAATATACTATAACAACCAAAATAGTTTTAACTTAAAATTTAAATCCCATTACCAATTTATATATAAATATATTAAAAGATATACCTTTCTTATTTTACATAAAAAACCATTATAATTATTCGGATCTTTAAAGAAATTCTAAAAGACCACTAGTTAATTCAAAAATTAATAATTTAGAGCTCAAAAGATATTATTATTGATACCCTTTAAACATATCTTTTATAAAAACAATACTAAGTTTTCAATATATAAGTATCCATCGGAATTTTGTGAAAACAAGAGGATTTATTTCCGAGAACACTCTTTAAATTTTAAAACTATGATTCTTTTGTGAAACATACTTTAGACATATTATAATATTATAAAATTATAAGAGCATTAAAAACAAGTTTTAATATAAATATAAACTTTATCAACGGAAACCCAAAGTTTGTTTTGAAAATCCGACAACTATATATCTAATGGTCATATCTCCAAGAGCCATTATAAAAGAAGGGTCATTTTACAAGAATAAAACACTTGAACAAGAAAGGATGGCTCTCCTCATACCATTGTTGTTGAGTATGTGTGTTGTGGTTCTAGCTGTTATATTCTTCACACTGATGGACCCTGAAGACGACTACTACCCGATTACCCGATTTGTTATTCTTAGTAGTCTGGTTGTGGCTGTGTTAGGTCTTGTGCATGGTATTTTCAATTAGTTGGGTCTAGTTCCAATGTAACTTTTAAATATATACCAGTTTACTGTATTCTCCATGTTTTATTTTGTTTCAAGTTCTTTAATAGTACTCAAAGCATAAAAAAAGATACATCATTAAAAGCACAACAAATAAAACAAGATACATTACTAAAAGCATAACGTTGTTCACTTGGACCCGTTCATAAAACCTGGGGCGTCACATTATCCCCCCTTTAGAAAATTGTGTCCTCGAAATTTATTTCACAACACTACAAGGTTCTGCAACTTTCTCATCATCTCCACCAACGTATAGGGTCAACAGGTGCATTTAGAGGAATCCTCGTAGCGAAGATCACCTCTTCCAGTTCCCTAATCCACATACACCTAAGACAAGAGGGGTTGCACTTATGTTTCGGGCCTTCAGGCCTCCAGAGGGAAGCTCTAACAATACAAAGTTCTGAAATTTCATTACAGACCATCGTACGAAGGACTCGCCGAATTATGTCTCGGTTGAGGACATTGAAGCCATAGATGCGGTCAAACAAGCTAAAGCTGAGAAGTTGAAGCATATAAGCCACACAAAGACTTCCCTCTAACGCAGCCTCCTGAAATTTCACTCTGGCCATATAGTTTCGGCCTAGGGTGAAACATAGAAAGAGCCCTTCGTGGTGACTTCCTCGTCATTCACGTCTGGCTAGCTGTGCAGAGCCAATGCGGTAATAGATGGAGGCATTCCCTTGGCAGGTGCTGAGAACCTCCAGACCATTTGTCACCTCAAACCACTGCTTGCACGTTCTTCGAAAATTTGCGAAGGGGTCATACTCGTCCTCACACGTTTTTATTGCAATGATTTCCTGAGTCTCAGTGGGAAGGGATAACAGGTGGGTTTGTCCTTCCATCTGAATGTTTTAAGACGGAAATTTAAACACTTGAAAATCATTCAAGGACAAAAACAAATTAAATACAAGGAAGGGGAAAGACAAAATTTCAATAAACATATGTTTATTATTATTAGTGCTTGACTTTCCCTTATCCACTGACTAAACGAACTCCACACAGAGAAGTAAAGCTCCCTAACTCCTCAAACCAAACACAGGCCAAGAATTCAGGGGAAAACTCATGGGGGCACCTATGACGTCTTATGAGTCTAGCATGAGGGGTATGAAGTTGAGAGACATACTCATACACTTTTCGTCTGCAAGATAGTTGGGTGGACTCGTCTTCTAACCTTCCGAAGTCTAACAACTGACCCCAGAATCCATAGTTTAAAATCTGACAAAGGTAGCCCACTCAGAGGTCTCCTTCAGAAGTAGCTTCTTGAAAAGGGTTATCAATCATGGTGCCAAAGCTCTCACCCACCGTGAAAATCCATAAAACTCCCTCATGGTACCTTCCCCGACACACATATGAGGGAAACTAAGTTATCATCATAAGGAGGTAATCTATTCCTACCCCTTAGTGTAACTGAAGCACCCGTGGTGAATTGGATACGTCATAAAGGTGTTTGCATGTCATGCGGATATGGGAATAGTTTAGAAAGTCCTCACAGCTAGCTAAAGACACAATGGTCTCTAGGGCCTCTTTGGGAAGATATAAGAGATTTGTGCCTTCGTTTTCCATCTGAAATTTAAGAAAACCCAATTTTTAATAAAATTGAAATACATATACATATATATATATTTGTTTTAGTTTCTGTCTTTCTAGAGTCATCCAAACCGAACCTCTGATACCAACTGTAGAGACCCCAACCCCAGAAACCTCAGGAGTCGATGCCTTCTGAACATGATGTGTTATCTTAAAATAAAACACACTTTGTTAACAACACATCATGTCCCATATAGAGGATCGTGTGCAGTTCAGGTTCAGGGAAACTGAAAACTTCTGAAACAATTCATATTTTAAAAGCAGATACCTGAAAATTTTAAATCAAAACGTAGGGTGAGCGTTGAAATACTCAGTAAGGGGTTTAAAAAGAAATTAAAACATTATAACATTTGAAAAAATTCTTTTAAAAGAGATTGAACACTCATTCAAGGAAAATTATAACATAAAAATGCTCAATAAAGGTTTTCAGGAAGAACATGAAACAATTATGTTAATTCTAGAAGGAATAACAATGGTTATCATAAACAAGTACGACATGTGTCTTAATTAAGCATAAATTAAACAGTTAAAAGTAATACATAATCAGAGTTGAGCATAAAGGAAACAACTAAATTTTCAAATGCTGGTTACTATACTATTAAGTGATAACACCCATCATGCTTCAAGCTTATACCAGTGAAATAAAAACTTTATGAAAACTTAAAGGCATTAGTCATGAAATAACTTTATCTTAGAAATAACCTGTTACATAACTTGAATTATGTGGCATCAACATTCAATATTGACAATCATTTCATTTCACCAAGGTCCATCCCCAAGGTGTCATAAAAAAATTACCAAGGTTATTCACCAAGGTATCAGTATAAAAGGTCATCTCTAGAGATTAAGTCTTTACCCAATGCATTGGAGCGCTATCTGGACGCACCCTTGACATGTCTTTTATTATCATGTGAGCCACATTGTTCATGCTTTACTTAAACCGTTTGTATATTCAAGATTTCCCATACCACCTTGAATATCTCATTCGTATTCATTTTCACCCAAGGTGTCCCATACCACTTTGGGTAATCAAATTTCTTAGTTAATTTAGTGATATTTCATAAGAATGCATTACGTACAATAATAAATAATGAACCACCACAAATTTTACTAATACACGGTATGATAGGTAACTTTGCAACATGGGTCAATAACCGGTCAAAGGCATACATAGCTTAGTAAAACATCTTTTTCACTAAACATATAAAATAATGATATACTAAATGACGAATCTTTGCCATTATAAATCCATGGAAAAAGGAATGCTGAAGGAAAACTCTTGAAATCAGTTACGGTGATAAACAGGCCCTTGAACCAAAATACATATTTTATCATAAACTCTTCAGGGAAATGTTAGATAAACCTTTTTAATGAAACATGTCCATTTGTGTGTATTAATAATATGTTGGTTTAGCAATTACACAAATAATATCTTAATAAAATCATACATGCATCAAAGAATAAATTAAGTCCTGTTATTTATAAAAGAATATAATGGGGTTTGGAAATTATTCATATAAATACATATACACGTACCCATATATACCCGAAGTGTATATAGGGGTTTTACACAATTCAAAAACAAGGTCTATTAAATCCCTTAGGTAAATGAAAGGTTCCAACCATAAATTTCTTACATGGTTGAAAACTGAATCCATATAAGGTTTGTCATAAACGTAACCATAGGTATAAAATTTCGGTTCTGCAAACATAACTCCACTTAAACCAAAAGAACATAGTTTGCAAATAAAAATTTTATTTAAAGATTGATACCCAAAATAGGCCGGGTTAGGTTATCAAAAAAACATTCATGAAACTGTATATATACACAATAAACAATAAATATAAATTTTTTGGTTTTGGAAAACTGTAAAAAAAAATTATATATACTGTATGTGAAAACAATACACAACCCTAGGGGTTTGTATTTGTTTAAATGCACATATATGCACTGTGTATACCGTCCATATGAAACTGTATATATACAATGTACAAACTGATGGATTCTTATTATGTAAATATTCATATATAAACATTATATACCGTTATTAGGTTTCTCAAAATGAAAGAAAACAAAGTATATAAGCATCCTTACATGTGCACCCTAGGAAGGCCAAAACATCTTAGAGGAAATACAAACCGATGGGCTTACATCAAGTATTTATATATATATATATACGTATAAAAATGTGTTTACCGAGAGTATATAAAAGGAATATTTCCTCCAAAAAAGAAGGCAAGCAATGCAAGGACCCTTACTCATGCATCATGTGGCATCTAAACCATTGAAGTCCATACAACCCGATGGGGTATACACTTGGTTTTATAAAGTATATAAACTGTATATCTACACACCGGGGTAAAATGAATAAAGGTTTTTCTTTGAAAGAATGCATGCAAGAACCCTTACTTTGCTTGAGGAGAAGCTTGGACCAGGTGCACCTCGCTGATCTTGCTGGAAGTTCGTGGGAGGGAAGGAGGAGGAACCCCCGCGGTTTCATGAGGCCAAAGACATTTATATAGGCCTCGGTATCCAAAGATTACTCGACCCAAGAGGCTAGACCGGAATGGGGAAGACTAAGGAAAAAAGCCCTAGGAGGGGGTGTTCGGAAGTCAAGGGGAGCAGTGCGGGGGAGGAGGCCGAGGCGTCCTTGCGCAGGCCTACTGGTCGGGTGTTGCTGCAAGGAAGAAGACGACGGGGGTTGATGCGGTAAAGGAATGGACGGCCGGGATTAGATCTCGGGGAATATTGAACGGTCGCGGTGATACGTGGGGTGATCGTGCGGCTAAAAGGGACGGACGGTTGAGATCTACATGGGAGTTGATCGGACGGTCCTGGTTGCATAGAGCGCGTCCTACATAGAAACAGAACGCGGTTGAGGTGCGGCTTATAATACAAAGCATTCCGGCTTCAGTTCAATAACATGAACACACACACCGGGGCCTTATACACGGGCCCCATGCGGGCTTCGGTCCAACCCCACGCAGCGCGCGCCGCGGCCTTACACACGGGCCTGCGCGCGACCTAGAACACCTATGCACGGCTCGGGACACGGTTTGGAAATCCACTGGACGCTTGGGGACCCCAATGGTCGGCACCTTGGGTCCCTTGGGCCTTGGTCTCGGCCTAGAGGGCTTGTCCCTTCAGGGATTCCCTCGGCTTGGCCGGGCCCCAACCTATTTTTTTAAAAACTCATTTTAAATTTATAAAATAACCAGTATAAGTATACTTATTTCGAAATAAAGTGTAGTGTAAATATTTATACAAAAGAGAGCTAATTCAATAAAACAAATAGTTTTAATTTAAAATCTAAATCCTTTTACTAGCTTATGTAATATAGTTCATATCAACATAATTTTTTAATAAAAAGAAAATTTATTTAGACTTTCGAAATAACTATTTTAAGTATGATTAGTTCAAAATATAAATATTTGCACAAAATGAGTCAATATACTATAACAACCAAAATAGTTTTAACTTAAAATTTAAATCCCTTTACCAATTTATATATAAATCTTTTAAAAGATATACCTTTCTTATTTTACATAAAAACCCATTATAATTATTCGGATCTTTAAAGAAATTCTAAAAGACCACTAGTTAATTCAAAAATTCATAATTTAGAGCTCAAAATATATTATTATTGATACCCTTTAAACATATTTTTTATAAAAAGAATACTAAGTTTTCAATATATAAGTATCCATCGGAATTTTGTGAAAACAAGAGGATTTATTTCTGATAACACTCTTTAAATTTTAAAACTATGATTCTTTTGTGAAACGTACTTTAGACATATTATAATATTATAAAATTATAAGAGCATTAAAAACAAGTTTTAATATAAAGATAAACTTTATCAATGGAAACCCAATGTTTGTTTAGAAAATACAACGACTATATATCTAACAGTCATATCTCCAAGAGCCATTATAAAAGAAGGGGCATTTTACAAGAATAAAACACTTGAACCAGAAAGGATGGCTCTCCTCATACAATTGGTGTTGAGTATGTGTGTCGTGGTTCTGGATGTTTTATTATTCACACTGATGGACCCTGAAGACGACGACTACCCGATTACCCGAGTTGTTATTCTTAGTAGTCTGGTTGTGGCTGTGTTAGGTCTTGTGCATGGTATTTTCAATTAGTTGGGTCTCATTGTAATGTAACTTTTAGATATATACCAGTTTACTGTATTCTCCATGTTTTATTTTGTTTCAAGTTCTTTAATAGTACTCAAAGCATAAAACAAGATACATCATTAAAATGACAACAAATAAAACAAGATACATTACTAAAAGCATAACGTTGTTCACTTGGACCCGTTCATAAAACTGGGGGCATCACAATGTGTATTGGGCCTTAGACTTTAATATTATTATTAATGGGTATTACAATTCACACAATTAAATGTATTGCCAAAAACTGTGATGACACACTGTTCGTAGTGAGGTAGAATATTTTGGTTGTGTCACAAGTAATACTGCATTAATAGATAATGAGAGAAATGATTTTTACCTTTTGTTACATAATGGAATTAGATATCTGAGGCCCTTTGATGGAATTGATATTGCCTAAATAAATCCATGGACATTGTAAATAATGGGTAAGTTCAATTATAGAAAGTCAAAGAAAGAATAATCGAGAACATGAGTTGATTACACTAGCATGCAACCCGCTTGATTCGAGATATCGAGACAAAGGGATTATATTAAACGGTAAGCATTCGTATGAGGTGACACCTCATTACAGCATTAACTTATTTCTATATGGGTTCCTTGGCATGTTTCTAGATGCCAACCTTGAACTTTAGGTAGGCTCTGCCTAATTCCACAGAGAAAGTGTCCTAGAGCGCTAAGTGTGTCCAAGTATCTCAGTTAAATATTAATTTAACAAGTTGAATAAAGATTATTCCCGACTGGGGTTTAATAATTATTCAAGGATGCATGATTTCATTTATTTCGACACTAGTTATTCGAGAGAATATATTGTGGGTGAAAAAAATATATTTATTAGCGAGTAATGTAGTGATATTTATTTGAGAAGTAAATAGTCATTATTCAATGTCTAATAAATGTGGTGGAGGAAATAAAGAAAAATGGAAAAACAAAAGTGCATTCCATTTATATTAATATACATTCCATGTCGTTTTTTTGGGATTTGTGAGAAATAATATTATTTATTTAATTAAATAATATTATGTGTAATTCATTGGGTGAATGTCAAGTAATAATAATAATCAACTGTTATTATTAAACATGGGTTATTAGTAAGAATTAAATGAAATGAATAAATTCTTTTGGGTAATTAATTCATTTTATTATTCTTAGTAATTAAAATCCCAATTATATATAATTCTCATTATCCTAGACATTTTGTGGAATTGTGCACAACAGATCTAGAGAAAGCTCTCAAGCTAAGAGATAATTATTTTCTTCCAAGAACACTCTCAAGCTAAGAGAGGGAGATCCTCCTCCACCGGATCAATGCAATAGAAGTTGGAAATAGCAAACGAAGGCTCTTTCGCGCTAACACTCGGAGATCCCTTCAGTGACATCAATAAATACATAGAGCATGTGTGGATCACCACTAGAGGAATCCTACACTTGGGATCTATGACACAGTGACAGATCACATCAGATCATGACCGGAAACATCAATGGAGAGAAAATTCCATCAAGGTAATTCTTGTATTTAAATTAAATTAATTATAACCAACATATGATGATCCTCTCTATGGTTCCGGGAATCCCCTATTTTCTTTCATTCTTCATTCTATTATGAAGATCTGGAATTTTATTATCATGACAGGTCACAGATTAAATATCTTTAACGGAAAAAATTAAAGTTGGGTACACCCACAAAATTCGCTTCCACTGTGCTCGAAAACTACATAATTAAGACAATATAATTTAATAATTTAATTTAAATTATTTAATATATTTATTTGTTAATATTCCCTTGATTTTGAACCATCTTGGGGTCCAATGAGAATGTTTATTATGTTATACCAAAGGTAAAATTTATGATTCTTTCTCGACTAAAATCTTGGTTTTCCCATTTGAGACATTGTTTAGAATATAGAAACATTAAATCAAAAACATGCACACAAAAACTGTAAATTATATAATATTTTTAATAAAAAAAATTCAGAGGTTCCTCAACACTCTTTTTCCCAAACTAGGTCAACATATGGGTAAAACCCATAATTCAAAACTGAATAAAACTTTAGATAATTTTTTTGAGGATGTCTGTAAGGGTAAATTTACCATTTTACCCCTGAGAGATCTCAAGAATCCAAAACTCAAAACTGATCTTAGTCTCAATCCAAAAAACATAGGTTCTTATATCCTTTCAACCATAAAACATTTCTTCATAGAAAAGGAAGTCAATCGAAGCTCCACTAGAAATGTGTTAACATAGAAAACCCATGCAGAGGCACCACACCCACACATTCACTACCTTATTCTATGAAGGTTTGAACTCTAAGAGACCATGACACACAACTTCTAAAGAAAGAAATATCACCCTTCACTTATGATGATACCAATTCAAACCATCTCAAAGTAAGCTCTAAAATGAGGCATGCCTCCGATTAGAGAAAATATTTCCATGACTCATCACCTAAAATCTCTTTATATTCAAAATTCATTCACTATATGGAATGAAAAAAGGAAAAACTCTATCAACACATATCTCATAATGTTCTATAGACAAGGTTACTACTATTGGATACACTCCACTCCCCACCATTAAGAGAAATGTTGATGGTTTTCAAATGAGAGAAACTTATACACACTGCACTCTAATAATGAGTTCTTCATGAAGATCCCACACTAACACATAATTTTTGAACTCATGGAAGTTTCTTCATCATATTCTTCCTATGATCAAACTAACATAATTTTCACTACCTTATGGAATAATAGAAACCTTCTACTTCTTATCAAACCTTTACATAAACTATTATGAGAAAACATTTTCCACACTATGACCTCCAAATGTATTTCACTCACTGTCAAAAATATATTGGTTTCATTATTATTAGTTTTGCACAAAATATACCGACAATCATATTAGGAACAAAACAAACCTCTCTCAACTGCTTGACATCACATCATTTTAGATCACTTGGCCCAATATACCATGATCTAAAGTAGAAGGTCTTGATCGTTCAAATGACCATACTCTGTCAATCCCAAATCCAAACATAACACCTACCAAAGTGACTAAAAACCACATTCTCTTGAGAAAAAGCTCCTCTATCTCCACATAGAGAGATTTTCCATGAGATAGGAACCCCCAAAAAGATCCATTGGATGCTTAATATTGAGGTTCATTCCCCATATATACAGTCTCTATTTAGGATTTAACTCATAATACATAGAACAAACATCAAGGGTAGTAACACCTTCCACCAAGGGAAGTAGTTGTCTTGATCATCACCTTTGGGAAAACCCTTCAGGTTCACCACATTAGAATTTCTTGGTCCCGCTATACCACTAAGTTTATATCACTACTATAGTCCTATCACACACAAGATAAGATTACAGGGCCACAATCAACAACTAAAGTTTAGATTCATCTTTCTATCAATGCTAACAAAATAACCCTTTTAATAACCCAAGCTTGATGTACATGGACAATACATTTCTTTTACAGAATACTTAATACATTATACAAATATATTCCCAAATACCATATTAGTTTAGTACCTTTGGAAACTTAGAACATAATCTTCTAACTTGGTGAAATATCTTCAACAT
This sequence comes from Viscum album, assembly GCA_963277665.1. Taxonomy (NCBI): domain Eukaryota; kingdom Viridiplantae; phylum Streptophyta; class Magnoliopsida; order Santalales; family Viscaceae; genus Viscum; species Viscum album. The sequence continues at coordinate 713,010,838 of OY728143.1, read as the reverse complement.
CTCCCATAAAGATCTTCTCCTTATGTTTTCCTACCTAAAACCTTTCTTTATTTCCTAGGGAAAATAAAACATAAAAAGGGTGATCTCAAATGATTAGTAAGGGTAAACATAGAGAACATAAAACAAATCATAAATATAAGAATCTAAAAACATGAACATAATGTTTAAATATCAAAATATTGAGTCATGAAATAAATCTTGGCAGTACGTAAGGCACAGATCATAAAGGAACATTAACCATGATAAAATAACATTGGAATAAAATATGGAATTATGGAAAACAAATAAGTACATAATATGATTTCCACAGTATCTAAGGAATTACTTCCAAGACCATCATAGTGGGAAAATTCCATTACTAAACTGGGTTTACTTTTCGTTCCAACCATGTATTACTAAACTAGATTTACTTTTCATTCCAGCCCTATATTACTAAACCAGATTTAATTTTTTTATATTCATTTTTATCTCATGAGATATAAATCTTTACCCAATGAATTGTAGGGATATATAGGTCCCACACATATCATAATGAAATCGTTCTTACATATTCCACAAAAACATAAACCATTCATCATAGCATAACCCAAGGAACAAAAAATGGGTTTCTTAAACATAATTCCATCATAACCCATATAAAATAAATGGATTTCATAAAAATAATTCCATCATAAACATAATAAAATCAAATTAATAATATGGGTGGAAACATAACCCTTTGTCACTTTATATGGAATGTAACTTTGATAAAATACTTGAAATTAATTCTTAAAGAAAATATCCTCTCTTCTTCAAAAACATTTTCTTTTCTCAAAATGCCACGAAATTTTAGAAGAAAATAATTTTATTGAAAATACAATTGAAATCTTGTAGAGGAAGATTCATTAAAATAAGGCATTATAAAGACGTAAAAATTTGTTCATGACGTATATGTTAAAAAATATTCATCTCATACTCTTGTCACAAAATCCAAAAAGTACCTTTTATAGAAAAATAAAGAAATATTCCTTTCATACCGTTTAATAAAACTTCACCAATGGGTAAAATTGAATTTAAAAAAAGTATAAAAATATAAATAAAATTAAATATTTATGAAACATGTATGTGGATGATAAATATACCCCAGTAAATACTTATGGATAAACAATCTTGGATAATAATGAGATTGCAAAATTATTCCTTACCTTAGATTTGATTTATTTTCTATGTGTCTGAAACTCATATATAGTGTGTTTAAATTTATTATTTACTTATAAAATAACCATAATATTATTTATGATATCATATATGATTCACTTATGACTTTATATTATCTGTTTATTTATAAATTCCATGTTAAAGCAACATTTTGGGTAATAATTGTTTTATTTGTTGTATGTGTTTTGACATGTTATTCTTGATCTTATTAATTATATAATGATTTAATTTTTTCATGAATGTAAAAAATTATTTATATATCATAAATATTTAGTATAATATATAGATAAATGAAATGTAATACACCGTTCATGGAGACGGTAGGTCACACGTACGCATGAATGCTGTTTCTATTTCCTTATTGAATTGAATGGAATAAATTAAATGACATATATATATACATAAATCTAGTAGAATTATTATGTCATGTATTTCATGATTATTTTTTATATATACTTTATAATTATTATTTAATGGTTAATGTGTATAATGAATCTCATCGCGTCGTGGAGACGGTAGGTCGTACGTACGCACGAGCGACAATATCATTAGCTTAATAGTTAAATGATATGGAATTGGATGTTATATTAATTATATAGAATAATTATCATGTTATATTAATTATTTAAATCTATTATACCCATCATTATACCCATCCAAATTAATTATTGTTTAATAACAATTTACACTATGGTGTGGAGACGGTAAGTTGTACGTACACACGCATGGTGATATTCTTATTCGTATGATAGAATAAAATGATGTATAAGGTTGTCCCATAATTATAATAACATATCAACATGTATAATATACTGTATTTATTACTTTATTATTTGAAAAACATAAGAAGAGTAAGTATAAGAAGAAATGAATTTTGAAAGAGGTGATAAAACAATTACCTCTTTTTTAGTATCTTCTTTTGATTTGCACAAAATGCATCCCTAGGATGGATTTCTGACCAAAGTGTAGCCTCTAGGATGAAGTTATGGAAGTTAGAAGGATATTTGGATAGGTTTTGGATAATCCTAATGGATTTTGTGGTCTGAATAAAAGGGAAGGAGAATTTCCCTTTTATAGGAGAGGTGATGGTCACTTTAGGAAAGTCTTGAAATATTTATTTATTATAAATTTATTTTCAGTTTCTAATGGACCCAAAGTGTTTTATTTTGAGAATAAGATGAGGATAGGTCGAAATACTCTCAAACAATAGGTTTTATAAAAGTTTAGTTTAAAAATTTAACCTTATATTTTAGCTTTAACCCTTATTTAAAAACATTAACTCTTACGATGTCTTCTTATATTTTCATAATATATGGTTATTATAGTTACTACAAAATTCCAAATGAATCACAAGTGGATAATTAATGATAGTTTTAACATTATAATAGTCATTTGGATGAATATTAGATTTTTAGGACTATTATATCATTTAATAAAATAGTATTTGTTTTAAAAACTCATTTATGTCAATTTTGACACTATTTAGTAATTGATTTTTGTTAGTCATAATAACTTGATTCCTTCAAAACAAATGAATTAAATCATCACTCATGTGTCAATGTCCTCCAAAAATTTCTTGGATGGCATCAAATTTTTCAAATTAAATTTATTTTCATATTTCTAATGACTATTTATAGTCGAATAGATCATTTATATAAACCAAATTAAAATTGTTTTAGTTGGGAGATACAGGTTTATGTTATATTTCCCTTTTCTTTAAATTAAATATTATTAAAGGTCATTATCACACCCAAGTGGCTCAATGTGGTCCTAAATTTGACCCAAGGATACTCATGTTCATAAATATCTCATTCAATAGGATTAGGACATGTGTTTGGGTAGTTTTATATTATTATAATTTTATTTTTACCCTTATTTACCTTATTTGTCCTTTAACTATGGTAAATAAAAATAATTACTGAAGTTACTATTCATAAAGTCCACAAATAAAAGGGAACTATTTACATAATTTTTTCCTTCTAATTCCAAATATGGAATCCATTTTTCTAAATTCAAAACATGGAATTTGCAGAAATTAATTTAAAATTAATTCTCATTGTCAAAACGAGAAAGTGGGTTTTTAAGAAGTAAAAATTATCAAAAGATTAAAATTTGTTTATGTACAATTTAAATGTGAAATTACTTACAATGAACAAAATTGAATTAAATGATAAAAACATAATCCAATTAAAATTTAAAACCAATTTAAAATATATTTTATCTATATAAATAAATTAGACAAAGAGGCGGTTTTGAATTAAAATGCAGTATTTTCTACTATTCATTAAAATATGAATTTCATCAGAAAAATAAAAAAAAATCAACCAAGGTAAATTTTTATGTCCCTGTTCACAATAATAATTTTATTATGTAAAATAGAACTTATAAAATTTTCAAAAACTCGATTTAAAAAGGGTTAACTGTTAAATGTCGGTAAAACTGTATTTTTTTGAAAAATACTTCCTTTATCCAAAAAATTGAATTTTTTCTTATATCATATCTAAAAAACATATAAGATGAATTTAAAACATTACATTGAATATATTACATATATATTTCACTAATAAAATTCATAAATAGTGATTTTATTATTTTATAGACTCACTTATTTTCATTTAAATAGTTTTTAAGGAAGTTAATACTATTCATATCCATCATTATAATGACTAGGTTATAATATTTAGTTATCACTTATACTTGGTATTTGATAAATTATATCAAAAGAACATGAAATTGTGTGTAACACAATCCAAGAATAGTGTTGTGTATATTGCAAGCTAATACGGTGTTGTGTATAGCACAAGCTAATATTGGTGTAGCATACAATACAAGATATCAAAGAAATTAAAAAAGAATATATCTCATAAAATCTAGGGTTGTTACATATTTAAAAATAACTAATCATGTACCTAATAAGATATATGGACATAAAGACCTCTACTAGAAGCGTTAACCACCACACCCTTACTAAACCACTCTAATCTCACTAACTACCATGGTTCTAACATCATGGAGACAACAATTACCCCATAATTACATATCCCAGTCTATGAGAGTTTTCTTCACAACTGATATTATCATGGTAAGGATAGAGAAACTCCCTCGAATTTCATACTAGAACCACCTCAAATCGATGAAATAAAAGATTCAATCCGCCGACTATAACACTACAACATGAGGGAAAACATCCCACTTTGTAACATTTGAAAAAATATATCATAAAGAAATTCAATACATACATCATCATTTTAATAAGGGTATACCAAATGTAACACTTCAAAAGAATCCATGCCTTATTTGACATCCACGGGAAGAGAATATTTCTCCCCACACACATAGTGCATAGATCAATGCACACTATAAATGAGTAATAAATTCAGGCATGTGGTGGGTATCACTTCACCTATTTATTTAATATAGATAAATTCACTTCTCTAGATGTAGTGAGTGAATGAATTTCACTATCATAGAAAAATATCTAGCTAAGTTATGTCAAGATAGGAGTTTCACAAGAATCTATAGCTCTCGATCATATGGTACATGATGATTTTCTTATTCTGGAACCAACTAGTATGAGGGTACATAAAGAAATGTAATTAATTACATGTTGAAATACACCAACTAAAATAAATTTATATCCATCTAGTGTATATATCATACTAAAACTCAGACTGTTAGCACTCCACGCCTAAAAAATGGCTTAAGTTAGTGTTTGTGAAAACAAAACTACAGATTCTTAACATCTCCACGAGGATTATCTTCCCAAACCATTGTTCTCAAATAATTTCCAATTTTTAATAGGTATAGGGGATACCTCATAAATTTTTTGGTCCACAGTACACACCATGTTATGGTCACACCACTCTGTGGAGGATTTAACACCCTATGAAAAATCTCTATTCCATACCAAAATTGAAACTTATTCTATGGTAGAGAATACCCATCGTGATTTTTAGAAAATATCATCCAAAAATGGTTAACCTTGTCATATAAGGATCTAAATAAAGGATTCAACATCTGGTCCACAAAATCATAAACCAAATGGAATCACGAGTCCCAGACTCTATCCAAACATCTATCATCCAAGGATCAAGATTGACTCACAAACTCATGATCCCTTTACCATTGAATGAAATTAATATATCTATTCTATAGGTGGTATCATCCAAATTATAGGTAACCACCATCTACTATATAAGAAATATCTTCCACCATTACAATATTAAGAGAAAACCACCTCATAACACCTGGAAAGGGCATCCCATAATCGAATCTCAGAAAACAATGCCTCATCACTCACTAATTAGTGGTATGTAACCCAAGTACATGTATGGGATCATCATGAACCTACCTTCATATATAAGTTAGATATCTATGGGTATAACCCTTCATTCTATAGGGTGAAACTATAAGTATTTGAAAATATTTGGATAAGATGACTCGGATTAAACATGAGAGATCACAACTGAACATTTTACAATGCATGTAATGATTTTATTTTTACCTCATAATGATATCATAGAGATCTGAGTAAGATAATAGGTTATTAGAGTCCTGGTGAGAGGATACATCATATGACTCACCTATATTAGTCTCTTTGGTCTGATAGCCGAACTCAAGACCCCATTAACATCATATCTATAATTCTTACCAGTGCTCACATTATTACTAACTCCAAACACCTTCATTAGGATATATCTTCTTTAATACCACTCTAACATGAATAAATCCATCAGGGCCTCTCCTAGGCTGGTGGTAATCCAAGTGTTCCACCCCATTCCCGCCTATAATAAGTTATGGGCTAGTGACTTGCACTGATAAGGTATATCTTACAATATGGTAGGCCTTAGAATATGTCAATAAGCTATAAACACATATCTATAATATATGAGTTAAACAAAAACACAAATATATATATATATAATCAACTGAATTGTACATATAACATGAATGAGACAACATGAACAATTGCAACCCATAAAGTAATACAAGGGAAACAATACATTTGGAAATCCATTAAAAAAAAGCACTAAGAAACTGCTCCATGATGAAAGTACTCCTGGACCACTTCAGTCCTAGTATTCACTTCTACCATCATGAAAAAACGTTCTCTAAAAGCATCACCAAGCATCCCAATGCATCATCCTTGAACAAGCCATGCTAACTCTATGCAAACTAGACTACGAGTTCCATTTGTACAGATACAACATGTGTGGGAATGAGGCTCGTGAATGGGTGGGTATAAACATACTCATTGTGATTCCTTGAAAACTATAAACAAAGAACAAGGAAATATGTCAGTTAAACTTCAGTAATCAGAGCAACTTGGGAGGATGACAATGAGTAAAAATATAACTAAAAGTTATCTCAAATATCTAAATACCAAAGATAACCCAAATGAATTCCATGAGGGAATAATCCTAGTATTCTCAATCTATTAAAGACTCAATGAGAAAAATAAGTCTCGATCATCTCATCTCCAATCCATGAATTACACATTTCATGAGCAATTAAAGGTTCTCAAAATATAGAATAGTTCATGAAGCCTAAATTCGATACCTTACTGTGAACCACATATCAAAAGAAACCCCCCCTAGGGTGATGAGGAACCAATAGTATATAATTTATATACTTTCAACAACTACACCACCACTATAAAACACAAAGAGAGTCTAATTTTATTTGATGAATACTCACAAGTCAAGTAAATAATGTATCCTCTAGAACATCAATAATGTATCATCAATGAAACACCTAAACTAAAAAAATCTAGAAATCCCCTATAGTTTCTATATGGAGCTGTTATAGAGGATATATGACCTATGATAATGGGAGAAATGCAAACTCTAGTGGAGGATCCTAATCCTGTCAGATCTTTTTAGATGTGGGAAATACCAACTCCAAAAATAGAGGTTTCATGTCCTATGTATTTTTGTAAAATACCAACTCTATCTTATCTTGTTGTATAGAATCTTATCCCTAAACCTCTATGGGAATAATACTGACTCTAGTGGGGTATGCATGTCTGAACATATAAAATATCTACCCTACCTGAGGGTAGTGAGATAGAGACCCATGTCATTACAAAATTATGTTTCCGGGGGATTTGATCACTACTAGGAATGCCATTAATATAGATATGGGATTTATCATCACTATAAATAACCTTCATCAATACTAAAAAATATCGTCTTTTGTATGCACCTTTAAAATTCGGTGGCCTTACTAGCACTAAAAATATTGATAATAAAGTGGTCCCTTTATTGGTGGTATTTTAGTACTAATAAAGGAGGACCTTTATCTATACTTTTTTTGTAGTGCTAATAAAGGGGGCCCTTTATCATCACGTTTTTAGAACTGAAAAGGTAAATTTTATCAGTGCTATTTCTAACACTAAAAAAGGAAAAGTTGTAGCAGTGTTATACCAAAATTACGGCACACTACAACAACAAAATATAGAATTTAATTTCATTTAAATTTACTTAAAAATACAATAAAAAAATTATATAATTATTAAAATAATTTCAAGAATTGTTTTTTACAATTAAATTGGTATGTATAATTTTTCAAAAACATCAAAAAATTAAAAAACATTAATGTTTTATTATATTTGGACCCTAACCCCCACTCAAAAGAGTCTGATCTTGCTACCGGTTATTGAAAAATTCACCCCAACTCAAAAAATAGTGTACCTATATATAGAAATAGGTTAGTAATACTATAAATAAATAAACTAAACAAAAATATAATATATTTAATTAATAAAATATAATCTTTAAACTAAAAACATAGACTTCGAGTCATACCGAGCACACCATGTGTTAGGTTAACGTGTGGTTGATTCATACACATCCCAAATGACTTGTGGATAATTATAATAAAGTATCAAGAAAATATAAGTTAATTTAATAAAGTTTGAGTATATGATGCGGGTTTTGAAGTAAAATATAAAATTTAAATAAAAACGTGTACTTTGAGTCATATCGGGCACACTATGTGTCAAATTAATGTGCAGCTGAATAATAGAAATCCCAAATTATTTATGAATAATTTTCCAAAAATATAAATACAATTCGAGTTTTTTTTCTTAGTTTTCAATTATTGAAAAGCATTTTTAACTAAAATATCATTTTAAACTAAAAACATGCACTTTAAGTCATACCAGTCACATCATGAATCAAATTGATGTGTGACTAATTCCTACATGTCAAAAATGACTTATTGGTCATTTTATTAAGTTGTAAATACCATAATAGTGTTTTCTATATTCTTTTAGTGAGTCAAATTCTTTTTTATCAAAATTTTGAATTTTAAACTAAAAACATTCATTTTGAGTCATATCGGTGACACCGTGTATCAAATTGACGTTCATTTGATTCAAACATGTCACAAATGACTTGTAGATCATTCTCCTAAAGTATCAAAACAATATGAATGTGTTTACTTGATTTTTAAGTATGTCACATGTCGTTTGAACCAAAATGTCAATTTTAAATTAAAACATGCACTTTGATTCATACTAGCCACAATGTATGTCATATTGACATTCGGTTGATTAATACTTGTCAAAAATGAATTATAGATTATTTTTTAAAAGTATCAGGTGAATATAAATATAATATCTTAGTTTTTAGTGATTTAAATGTGTTTTTAACTAAAATTTTATTTTTAAACTGAAAATATACACTTTAAGTCATACAGGTTACATCATGTATCAAAATGACTTGAGGAAAATTCCTACCAATAAAAATGATTTAAGGATCATTTTAAAAAAAATATCAATTCAATATAATTGTCCTTTCTTAGCTTTCAATCAGTGAAACATTTTGACTTAAATGTCTTTTCAAACAAAAAACGGGCACTTAGATCCACACTGGTCATATTATGTATCAAATTGAACTCTAACTAATTCCTATATGTTACAAATTAATTATGGATTTTTCTCCTAAAGTATCAAGACCATATGAGTTTTTTTTTATTTTTCAATTAGTTTCACATTATTTTAACTAAAATGTCACTTTTAAATTTAAAACACACATTTTGAGTCAAACTGGTCACATCATGTATCAGAATGAGGTGTGTTTGATTCCTATATGTCACAAATGATTTATGAATAATATTTATAAAGTATCAAAAAAATATAAATGTGTTTACTTAATTTTGAGTATGTAACATGTATTCTAAACTAAAATGTTAATTTTAAATAAAAATTCACACTTTTAGTCACACTAGCCACACCGTGTGTTGGATTAATGTGAGGTTGATTCCTATACATCCAAAATGAATTATGGATTGTTTTACTAAAGTTTCATGGAAATATGAGTGTGTTTTATTAGTTTTCATTGAGTGTCATGTATTTTTAACTAAAATGTAATTTTTAAACTATAAGCACACCGTTTAAGTAATATCAGTCACATCATGTATTATATTTATGTGTGGATAATTCTCACCCATAAAGAATGATTTATGGATCATTTTTCAAAAATATTAAGATAATCTAAGTGTTTTTTCTCAATTTTCAGTGAGTGACACATTTTCAACTAAAATTTCATTTTAAATAGAAATCACACACTTTGATTCATACCAGTCACACCATGTATCAGATTTATGTGTGATTAATTTCTATACATCAAAAATGACTTATGGATCATTTTTCTCATCTATAAATATTATATGAGTAAATTTTCATAGTTTTTGGTGAGTGACAAGTTTTTTTAACAAAAATGAAACTGTTAAACTAAAAACACACATTTTATGTCATATCAATTATACTGTGTATCAGATTGAGATGTGGATGATTATTACATATCACAAATGAATTATGGATCATTTTAATAAATTATCAAAATAATCTGAAAATGTTTTATCAGTTTTGGGTATGTTACTCATATTTTCAACTAACATATAAACATTAAATACAAACACATACTTTGAGTCATACCGGCTACACAACATGTCATATTGGTGCGCGGTTGATTTCTAAAAATAAAAAATGAATTATGGATAATTTTCTTAAAGTATCAGAATAATCCCAGTATTTTTTATTGGTTTTGGGTGAGTGAAATATGTTTTTAAAACAAATGTAATTTTTAAACTAAAAACACACACTTTGAGTCATACCAGTCACATCATGTATTAGATTGACATATGTTGGATTCATACCCATCAAAAATATATTATGGGTGGTTTTCCTAAAATATGAAGATAATATGAGTGTTTTTCCCAATTTTCATTGAGTGGTAGTTTTTTTAATAAAATTTCATTTTAAATTCAAAACACACTCATTGAATCATGCTTTTCACATTGTCTATAAGATTAACATGTGAATGATTCCTAAAAATAAAAAATAACTTATGGATTTCTTTCCAAAAGTATCAAGGCCATAAGAGTTTATTTTCTTATATTTCACTAAATGGCAGGTGTTTTTAACTAAAATATAAATTTTTAACTGAAAACAAACATCTCCAGTCATACTGGTCACATCGTGTATCTGATTGAGATGTGGATGATTCTTACATTGTACAAATGACTTATGAATAAAATTTCTAAAGTATCAAAAAAATATGAATGTTTTTCTCAGTTTTGATTATGTAACATGTCTTTCAAACTGAAATGTCAATTTTAAATAAAAATAGACACTTTAAGTCATATCGGCCACTCCGTGTGTCGAGTTGAGGTATGGATGATTCATACAAATCAAAAATGACTTATGAATCATATTCCTAGAGTATAAAGAAAATATGAGTTTGTTTTATTAGTTTTCAGTGAGTGACACGTGTTTTTAACGAAAATGTCATTTTTAAACTAAAAACATGCACTTTGAGTCATATTGGTCACACTATATATCAGATTTATATGAGGATGATATATGATCATCAGAAAAGAATAATGTATTGTTTTATAAAAAATATAAATACAATCTATGTGTTTTTTTATATTATAGTGTGTGGCATGTTTTAAACTAAAATTTCATTTTAAACTAAAAACAGGTACATTGATTTATACAGGTACATCGTGTATTGGATTGATGTATGGCTAATTGATAAACATCAAAAATCACTTATATATCATTTTAATAAATAATAGAAACAATATGAATACTTTTTATTTATATTTAGTGATTTATGCTTATTTTTAACTAAAATGTAACTTTTAAACTAAAAACAAACACTTTGAGTCATATCGGTCACACCACGTATCAGATTGAGATGTGTTTGATTCATGAAGGTCATAAATTAATTATAGTTCACTTTATTTAAATATAATGATAGTCTAAGTGGGTATTATTTTTTTTATTTCATGAATCTTTTGAACTAAAATGTCATTTTTAACTGAAAACTTGCACTTAGAGTCATATTAGACACACCGGGTGTCGAATTGATGTGTGCCTAATTCCAATATGTTACAAATGAATTATGAATAATTTTCCAAAGGTATCAAGAAAATATGATTTTTATTATTATTTTCGATTATGTCAAGAGTGTTTTGTACTAAAATGTTTATTTTAAAGAAAAATAAAAACTTTCTGTCACACTAGAACCATTGTGTGTTAGATTTATGTTTACATAATTCCTATTGATAAAAATGACTTATGTATCATTATTATAAATTATCAAGACAATTTGAGTGTGTTTTCATGATTTTCAATCAGTGACATGTGTTTTGAACTAAAATTTTACTTTTAAAATTAAAACTCACACATTGAGTCATATCGAGCACATCGTGTATCTAATTGATGTGCAGATGATTCCTACTTATCATAAATGACTTATGGATTTTTTTCCCTAAAGTATAAAGACAATATTAGGATTTTTTCTTGGTTTTAAGTATGTCAAGTGTGTTTTTTACTAAAATATATATATTAAATAAAAACATGTGCTTTCAGTCATATCGGCTACACCATGTGTGAAAACTAACTAAATAAGTAGCAGATAAAAATGATAAAAAAATATCTACAAAATAAGTAGAGAAAATGATGATAAAATTCACTAAATTAGTAGTGGGGAGTCACCTATTCATGATGAATGTATACATTTTTACACCATGTATTCCTCCTGCTCATTTATAAACAATTTTATTTCCTCTTTTGAATATTTGGATTGTGGGTAGTCCTAGTTGTACTGGAAAAATATAAATAAAAAATAATAATAAATATTTAAAATTAAATTGAAATTATCATTGAAAATTACTCTTTGGGGATGTTAGTTTGTTTATGGAATATGGTTTATTTCATAAATTTGAAAATATAATAACTATAATTTTTTCCTTTAGTTCATTTCATACACTCTAGAAATGTTGAGAAAAATAAGTAATTTGTTTTGATATATATTTTGATAGTGAAATATAATTCTATATACCCTAATAGAATTATTTATTCTTCTTGTGATAATATAACATCCTCATACCATGATTTTGATGATTTTTAAACACCATTATATTATAAAAACATCATTAAAACATATAATGTGATATCCTGATTTTTCAAATGAGGTATGAACCCTTTAAATTTTAGAAAATCCTTTGTTTCACCTAATGGAAGTGATTAAGATTCCAAGGGGAGGTTTGGGAGCATATTGGTCTCATTTGGAACCTAGATCTATGGATTTTGGAAAGGAAAACTAATTTTTATGGTTAGTTCATGGTTAGTCCTCACTATGCGACTCAACCATGTGGGTGTTATAGTGTAATATAAAGGGGAATGAGTTTTCTTTAAACTATACACCTTAGACCGCATGGCCATGTGGGGTGTTACATTGGACTTAAGGTTTTCACAGGGTTTTCCCAAATTTTGTGCCCAGGGTCTCATGCTTAGTTCCACTTAACCAGTGGTTCCACATAGTTAGGTGCAAGGTTTGGAAAACTGTGTATCCAAAACATGTACCCCTTTAAAATTTGGGAAAAATGAATATTTTTCACCTTTTACTTAAAAAATTAAATTACTCTTTCCCCTTTATTTTCCTCTAATAGATTCCCACATGAGGATCTCATCATTCCCTCTTCCTTAGGATTTGAATCCAATCCACCATCATAGATTTTATTTCTTCATCATTGGTCTCTTTAGGAGTGTACCGATAAGAGATTTGATTCACTTCCTTCCTTTATTCATTTATCTCACTATCTTTGGCACTACTTTGGTGTGAACTAATATACCCTATTTTTCTATAATTTTACTATTTAAATTATTTCTACCATTTTAGCTCAAAATAAAGGATAAAAATAGATGAGGATGGTTCTACCAAGATAAGGTAGGTGGTATAGTTGTTTTTCCTTAAACTCTCGAATCCCATATCATGCATCATTGTGTCGCATTCTATATTTTCCATGAGATACCTTCATAATGTATAATTAAATAAATAATATGATATTTACATGATTATATTATTCTTATAAACCCTCAAAACAACATTAGAGGATGAAATCCATGATGCATGTCACCCCTTAGAGTGTGATTATTTTAATGTTTGAGACCCTAATGCCTTGAAATTGAATTGAATCACCACTTAAGATGTGTTGAGTTGGCCCTTGTAAATAAAATATAGATTGAATTGAACCAAAGAAAAATTATAGGCCATTTTTATAGTCTCATGTTCTTCTTATTATATATTGAAATACCTGTATCAAATGAATCATAAAAATCAAGTTAAAATAATTTTTTAAATGGTATGAGTTCAATACTCGACATGACCATCCTTTACATCATTTTGAGGGTGATATGATGGTTCTGATGTTTAACACCTCAGATGGTCTCATCAATAATTATCAATTAAAATTTATAAATGAATTATAACATATTAGGAGTGATACTCAAGTTCTTCATAAAACACCTTGGATGTTCTCATCGAGAGGATGCATTTATGCAACTCGGGAGTGATACCTAGTTCCCTAGTGGATTACCTTCGAAGGAATTCGTGTTCATTGATACTATACCATGGAGCAAGTGATCCTAGTTCCCTATGTGGTATACCTTGGATGGGAAAAAATTTTATACCTTATCACCATGTAGTGAGAGATACCTAGGTTCCTCATACGAAATTCCTTGGATGAACTTCTATGGAGATGGGGTTTTATGGTGCACCTAGAGAGATAATAGGGTTCCTTATTTAGAATATTCCTTGGGGTGAGATTAAGATGCCAATTAATTAAATTAACCGATATGTATTCCAAGTCAAATAATATTCCTAGAGTCAGTATACGCTTTACTTTATTGACAAAAAAAATTATACCTATTTACTATGCATATACGCCATAATAAATTATGAAACCCCCTAATAATTATATAGGGATTACTTGGGTTTACACCGTGGATCCTATATAATATTAAGTATATATATATATACACATATATAATCTTACATATATAATATAAATATATATATACACACATATTATATAAATATATATATATACATACATACAAGGTGACAACTATTCAGAGACATTTAGGCTTAGGTCGAAGTAGGTAGTGTTAATCAGGTATCCCATGAGAAACCTAGATAGATGTTTTTTATTTTATTTAATACTATACATTGACTATTACCCACATAATTCCCATTTTATATGAATAGACTGGTTAATTCTAAACATTTTTGGTGGTGGCCTACTGAGTATATCTCATACCATATTTGAGCCACCGATTAGTACCTGAACAGACTTTCTAGATGAAGGTATGGACAAATGGAATAATCTGGATATAGAATCTTGATTGTCTACATATGATGGAGTATGGGAGTATAGGACCAAGCATATGATTGTTATTTTGGAGAAATATTTTGTTATTTTTTATTTTCGTATGACATGTTGTATATCCCTACTTTTATGCTTCCATGTATTCCCTTCTTGTATAGAATAAAAACATAACATCATTTTTTAAATGATATTTATTCAAAAAAATTAAATTTATTTCATCTGGATGTTTATGATTTTTTTCATTATTGGGTTATACTATTTCTACTACTTACTATTATTGTATACGGTTGTGTTATAATCTGATCAGGAGGTTATAGTCTCCACACCATACCATCATAGACATTCACTGCTAGTCAGTACCCTCTGACAGATGGGGAGGTGCACTTGAGGCCATGTGACCTATCAGTTCAGTTACAATTAAAGGTTTAGATTGGTTAGGATGTTTCAAAGTTGTATCAGAGCCCTTTTTTTCCTTTTTTCTAACTATTTGGGTGATTATACATGAGATTAGGAATGTGTCATAATTTTGTAATGAGCATGTACTAGGGAGTTTCTAACCCATGCATAGGGAAAATCCAAATTTTCTGGGATGGGAAATTGATGTTTTAGTTTGTTCTTGTTATAGTTATATTGATTTAACCATTGTTTTATTCACATTATTTTTGTCATTTTTAATGTTATTATAATTTTGATTCACTTTTTCCTTGGCCTAGTATTATAAGAAGGTATCACTTCATGCATTATAATAGGAAACTAGGGATTTAAATTTCATGAATTATGTAATTCCATGTAGGTGTATCATGTTTCTTTCATTTACTGTATTTATTGTGATTGATTTAAGTGGATTGATAGTTATATTTGTAAATGTTATAATGTTTCTTACCGGGATAGAATAATTGGATTAATTAAAGTGTCTGTAACAACCTAAAAGGAATTTTACCATATAGCTTGATGGTGGAACCTTAATTTTCCAATTATACAACATTTGATCCATGAACCACAAGGTTGAATGGATTGAAATTAAATTTGATTTGATTACATGAATTATAATTTTAATTTATGAATCATGTACATCTATAAATTGGGAAGGATGGTTCATCTAATCAAATAATTTTATATGACCTGTTATATCCTTATACTGTATGTAAGGTTCAATTCACTGTTACATAATGTTCCAATTGAAACTTATAAAACTCATGAATTTATAACATAAGAATGGTGACTCACTTAACTAGACTATGACATATATACACACACATATAGAAATCAATACAGACTTAAATAAATTTACTCTTGAATAAAATGGCTATCGTTAAATGTGATGCCAATTGTAATGTAATGGTTGTTTTCCTCTATACCTTGAAATTAACACTATATACCAGGACCTATGTTGTGATATGTGGGATGTCTACCCTGATCCAACCTTAGTAGTGGGAATTAGACAGTGTATCTTGTAACCTTTATGATCTTCCTTATCACCTAGACCTAGATTTAGGAGCATGAAGAGGGGTGTGACTCTCATATAAGAAGGCTATTTACCTATCCTATTCTATTATCCTTGATTCTATATGATGTTTAACTTTATCTGAGGTTTCTACATGGAAATTATAGAGCTATGCTACCATGATTTCCTTGAGTAATTTTCCTGAATCATGGTGATGATCATGATCTAGAGGTGGTGGGCTCTGATCCACTTGTATTTCATCCTATGGTTCTACCTGAGGCACCTACATCTATTCTTGGGAACTGATGCTCACTTAAGAGAGATATTTATATAATTTATACAATTTGTAAATGGAGATTCATGACCTTCCCCTACTATGGTAGAGTTTATGTGAGAATTATAGCTATATAATCCTCCCATTTACTCAGGGGATGGAGTTCCCCAGGCTGCTGAGTCATGTCTAGAGGCCATGTTATTCCTATTCAAGAATTTGGAGATTATTCCAAAGTGTAGGTTCAAGATCACAGCTTATATGGTCTATAATTTGGCCAATTTTTGGTGGGATGTGATCACCCAGGCATATATTCATCAGGGTATAGTCTAGGAGGACTTTTAAACAGCCTTCTATGATTACTTACTCCCTCGGATGCTAAGAGAGGACTGTGTTATGGAATTTATGAACCTATAGCACGGTGTTTTGTATGTGATGGAGTATTCATCATGTTTAACTGAGTTTAAACACTTTGCACCAACAATTGTTTGTGAGGAGTTGATAATGGAGAGACGGTTTGAGGATGGGATTATAGATTCCATCTAATCGTAGGTGAATGTCTTTTGGTTGACCATTATATCTGAGACGGTGAATCAAACACTCATTACCAAGAGGAACCTAAGGGAAGCTGGTGGTGTGGGTCAAGGTGTTTTATCATCGAGATAGAGATCCAGTTAATCTAGTAGCAGAAAAATTTTCTTTGAGTCTTCCATAGGGGAAGCGCCAGTCAGATGACATGCACTAATAGTTATGTGGTGTATCACCAGTGTAGTAGGGTGGTCTATAAAAAGACCAAGTGTAAAAAGGACCCAATTGAGTTTTGAGATGGATGCAAGATAGATAACCTTCATCAATGCTTACAAACTTTCCCTCCAGTTCCTAGTGAGAAGGGATCTACACTGACTCCACTTTAGAGTACAAGATTAGCAGGTCCACATCAGGTAAGGAGATGGAATACTACCAACCAAACAGGCCGATGAGGTGGATACAGATGAGGTACCCGAGCTTCAAATATATAGAACTATCAGAGTAGTCCTTCCCAGAGTAGTCTGGATATATCTCAAGAATGAAGATCTATCCATATCTATGTAGTGCAACCTACTCCTGAGGAGCAGATTCCTAGGTCTTCCATGGTTTGAGGTACTATTCTATTAGTATCTACTCTAGTTTCTTCCTTGTTTAATATTGGAGTTTTATGCTCTTTTATATCTGCAACAATTATGAAAATTATGGACCAATAAATAGAATAATATTATGGTGAAATAACTCTCAACACACCATTGGGAATCTGATATGATAGAATATTCCAATGAAAGTAATTCCACATTGAGATACATGGTTATCCATTCATATGGATCCTTTTTTCTCTTGAGATGATGCATTTCGACATCATACTTGACATGGACTGGTAAATATCATTTCATACCCATGTTGATTGTTATCACTGAAGGGTGACCTTTACCTTAATAGAGGGTGGTACTAATATTCACAAGGTTGAATGGTATTTCCAATTGAGTCAAAATGGACCCTAACACCATGGGTTGGGTTGAGTGATGGCCCATATCACAATCCTTTTTATGAGTTATTAGGGAATACAATGTATGGATTTACCTATAGTAGTGGATTGATTCAGGTATTTATTCCCTGATAACTTTTTGGGGATACCTCCTCAGATGGAGGAAGAGTTCACTATTGAGATAGTTTCTGAAGTAGCACCAGTGTACATTCCTCCTTATAGGATGGAACCTACTAAGATTCAAGAACTTAAGAAGATGCTAGAGGATTTCAATGTTAATGTTTTTATATGACCCAGTACTTCACCATGAGGTTCACCTATCCTTTTTTCCAAGAAGGAAGATGGTACCCACAGATTTTTCATGGATTACCAAATCTTGAATTAGCTTACGGTAAAGAACTGGTTTCCCTTACCTTGCACAAATGACCTCTTTGATCAACTCTGAGGAGTTTGGGTTTTATTAAAGATTGATTTGATGTTGTAATATAATCATTTAAGAGTTAGACCTTCAAACATACCTCAAAAAACGTTTGGTTATAGGTATTTCCTTTATGAGTATCTGGTTATGCCATTCAGTTTGAGGAATAAACCCCCAGTTTCCATGGATATAATGAATGAGGTCTTCCACCCATATCTAAATTAATTTATGGTAGTCTTCATGGATGAAATATTGGTATATTATCATACTCAAAAACCACCATTATAAACATATTGGGATCATACTAAATACACTAATAGATCACTCATTGTATGTTAATCTCACCAAATTCCTCTTATGAATCTACAAATTTCACATCCTGGGTCACATCATCTTAGAGGTGGGAGTATCTATTAACCTAAAGAATTTTATAACTACAGTTTCATGTAATAATCCTGATAATATATTAAAAACATAGTTTCTTAGGGAAATATGAATATTACAAGCATTTCATTCAAGACTATTCACACCTAGAAGTGCTGCTTATATGCTTTACCAATAAATGGGTCAATTTTACATAGTTTGAATCATTTGAGAGAGCCTTTCATGAGCTAAAAGGATTGTTGAATTTAGAATCGATCCTAATTCTACAAGATCCTAGAAGAATCTATATAGTTTATTGTGATATGTTGGGTATTGGGTTATTAAGAGCTCTAATGCATAGAGATCAAGTCATGGCATATGGGTCTCAGCAGTTGAGGTCCAATGGGAATAATTACCCAACGCATGATCTCGAGTTGGTAGTCATGTACATTGCATGAGGTGTTGGAGGCACTATCTTATAAGAGAGTGGTTTTGGTGTATAAAGACCAAAAAATCCTCAAATACATATTTAGCTAGTGTGAATTGAATCTCATGTATTGAATGTGGGTTGAATATTTATAGTCCTTCAACTTTGATATTTCTTAAAAACCTTGTAAAATAAATGTTTTTGCTAATGGTATAATCCAAAATATTGAGACACATGCAGTTCAGAAGTCCAATAGTGAATTTCATTTGATGGAAATATTTTTTAAGATGCATCTGGAGGTTCAATAGTATCACGTGTATCCTGTTTTAGAAACTTTAGTAGTGAGGTCTTCACTTATGGATAGATTTAAGATGATTGAGATATTTTATCCTAAGGGCTTAGTCCTACGGGAGAGTGTTTTCAGTGAGGAACCACCACCTAGATGGGTTTTTTATAGGGATGAGGTATTACACATCCATGGACATATCTGGGTTCCTTTAGACATTCGTGATGAATTGATGCTAGAATCTCATGCCTCTACTTGGGAAGTTCACTCTACACCCACCAAGATGTACCATGATATACACTGCCATTATTGGTGGTTGGTGATGAAGAGGGAGATACAAAGTTTTATCACCCAGTGTTCCACCTATTAGTAGGAGAAAGAAGAGCACTAGTAGCCTATTGTAAATTTACATCCATTTCATATTATGAAGTGTAAATGGGATGACATCACTATGGATTTCATGATGGGATTTCTAAGATCCCCTCTAGAAAGTGACTTTGTATGGGTTATCATTGAACAGATGACCAAAATAACCCACTTTCTAACTATTAGAGAGACCTATTTAGTGTATGATCTTAGGAGGCTTTAAATTAATGAGATTATACACCTCCATGGTGTTCCACTCTCTATCATATCATACTAAGATTTTCATTTCACATTTTTATTCTTGAAGAGGTTTCAAAAATACCATGGTACATAGGTAAATATAAGAATATCCTTTTACCCACAGATTAATGGAAAATTCAATCATATGATTCAGATATTAGAGGACATGCTCTGGGAATGTCTCCTCGATTTTGGTGGTTCTTGGGAGAAACACAAACCACTCACCAAATTTTCCTACAATAACAATTGTAATGAAACTATAGAGATGGATCCTTATAATGACCTATGTAGTAGGTCATGTCATTCAACTTTATGCTGGTTAGTTTCAGGCTAGGTATTTCTATCAAGACCTCATATTGTTCAAGAGACATAAGAGTAGGTGCAGCTTATCAAGAATAATATAGCTATGTCTCGGTCTAGAAAGAAATATTATGGTGATGTTCAATGTTTACCTCTGTAATTTGAGGTGGGGAATTGGTTCTTCTTGCATTTTTATCATAGGCCAGGTCATAGATGAATTTACAGATAGGGGAAGTTATCACCTCATTATGTCATGCCTTTTGAGATATTATAAATTGTAAAGAAGGTATCTTATTTGTTGTAGTTTTGTCATAGGTATTGATCCATGCATTAAATATTCCATGTATCTTATCTTCACCATTACTTTTTAGACTCATCTCCTACCTTTGATCATGTGGATATTGAATTGGAAGATGATGCTTCCTTTGAGAAGTATCCCATAATGACTGTTAATCGAAGCATGAAGTCTCTCGGAGGTAGGTCGTTTCCCCTAATATGGGTGTTATAGAATTGTTTCCATGTACAAGATGAGACCTAGGAGTGAGACGTTGATGTGAATTCTCAGTGTCCGAAACTATTCTCAGATAATCCCTTACCACCCTCAAAAGGAAAAATCGAGGACAAGTTTCTTTAAGGAGGGTATATTGTAAGATCTTAGTTTTTTAAATGAGGTATGAACCCTTTAAATTTAATTAAATCCTTTTCCCCCCTAATGGAAGTGATTTAGAGTTAAATGGGTGTTCAGGAGCATCAGGGGATCATTCGATCTTGAAGCTCCAAATTTTGGAAAGGCAAACTTAGCCAAACTATTATCACCTGGTTAGTGCTTATCATGTGCCTCAACTGTGTGGGGTGATATAGTGTAATGCAGAGGGGTGTATAGTTTGTTTCAACCAGGCACCTCATATCACAAGATTGTGTAGGGTGTTGCAGTGGACTAAAGTGGGCGCATGGTTTTCCCACACTATGTGCCCAAGGTCGAATGCTTGGTGCCACTTAACCAGTGGTACTGTATGGTCAAGCATACGGTTTGGAAAACCATGCGACCAAATTCTTTTCCCCTTTAAATTTTGGTTAAAAGAACCATTTTTTCATTTTTTTTCCTTAAAAACGTAAAATACATTTTTTCCCTTAATATTTTCCTTCAGAAGCTGTCTGCATGAGGAGATCCTCTTTCCCTCTCCCTTTGGCTTTGAAGATAATCCACCATCTAAGCTCTAATTTGTTCACCGCCAGTCTCATTGGAATCATTTTTCTAAGATATTTTATCCTCTTCCTTCCTTTCTTCATTTATATTACCATATTTAGTGCTATTTTAATGCGAGCTAATATTCCCTATTTTCATGTCATTTGTCTCTTTTTCCAATTTCTCCAGTTTTAGATCAAATTAAAGGATGACAATTGATGAGGAGAGTTTTACCAAGTAAATTTAGTTGGTCTAGTTCCTTTTTCCTAAAGTGTTAATTCCCATATCATTCATTTTTGTTCTTTGTGCTATAACATCCATGAAATGCCTAAAAAATGTCTAAATAACTAAATAAAATGATATTTTCATGTTTATAGTAGCCCTAGAAACCCTCAAACCAAAGTTATATGATAACTTCCTCGATGAAAGTCACCCTTAATGGTTAAATTCCTTTAACAAAATAGATCCTTATTCCTTGAAATTGAATTGAACCACCACTTAAGGCGTGTTAAGTTAGCCGTTATAAATTAATTTTAGTTTAAATTAAACCAAATGAAAATGGTAGGCCATGATTATAGGATTATACTCCTATTATTAAATCTTTAATTTCTTTTATAAAATTAATCATCCAAACAAAGTTAAATGAATTTTTTATTGGTATGCATTCAATACTATCCATGATCATTCTTTACATCATTTCAAGGGTGATAAAAGGATTCCAATATAGAACACCTTAGATAGGATCATTGAGTGTAATCAATTTAAATTTATAAATGAATTATAACACATTGGGAGTGATACTTTGGTTATTCATAAAACAACTTGTATGGGATCACATGGTGGATTCCTTTATGCTACTTGTGAGCGATACCTAATTTCCTAGTGGATTACCTAGGATGGGCTCAGTGGGCATTTCTATTGTACCATTCCAAGAGAGATACTTGGTTCCCTATATGGTATAACTTGGATAGGATCAAAGGTTTATTCTTTATCACCATTCCATTAGTGAAACTTGGGTTCCTCATGTAGAACACCTTGGAGAAAATCTTATGGAAATGGGTTTTTATGGTGCACCTAAAGGGATATTGGTGTTCCTTATTTACTAAACTCCTCAGGATAGTATCAGGATGCCAATTAATTAAATTAATTGAAACTTCTTCCTAGTCAATGAACATGATTGTATTTGGTCTATGATTTAATTTCTTGACATCCTAATTATACCTCTTTACTTTTCACATATTCCCTGAGAAATTATAAAACCCCCTTATAATTATGCAAGGATGGCTTGGGTTTACACCGTGGGTCCTAGCTAATATTACGTATCTATATATACTCACATATATGATCTTACGTATATGATTATATATATATATACATATTATATATAAATATATGTATATACATACAAGTAGACATATGTTCAAAGACATTTCGTCTTAGGACAAAGTAGGTAGTGTCAGTCAGGTATCTTGTGAGGAACCTAAAATGAGGTGTTTTATTTTATTTAATATTATGTATTGGTCATTACTTGCACTTTTCTCATTTTATATACACATACTGGATATTTCTAGACATCATTGGTGGTGCTCTACTGAGTATATCTCACACCCTATTTAGTCCGCCGGTTGGTACCCAAACAAACTTTATGGATACTGGTAGGGGAAAATGGAAGTGTATGGCTTTGGATGCTTATTTTCTACCTAGGATAGAGTATAATAGAAAAGAGAAAATATTTTTCTAATGATTATAGATATAGATTTGGGTATTTATTTTTATATAGCATGTTGAATATGTCTACTACTCTGATTCTATGTATTCCCTTTTTGTATAGCATACAGACATGATATCATTTTATATATCTTATTGATTCTACTTCTACCTATTTATTTCTTTTAGATGTTTATGATTTCACCATTATTTGATTATATCGTTTCCTCTACTTACTATTATTATATACCAATATGCTACACTCTGATCAAGAGGTTATAGTCTCCACACCATACCATCATAGACCCTCACTGTTAGTTGGAATCCAGTGGCATACGAGGAGGCACAATTGAGGCCATGTGACCCACCGGTGTAGCTATTGTTAAAGAGTGGTCTAGGTCAGGACGTTTCATATAAAATGAAGTTTATTTGTAAAATATTGAATGTAGTGTATTTTAAATTGATAAATTTCATCATATATGGTTGATTTTTTGGTAATCCATTCATTGAATCCAAAAAGTAAATCTTTTGAGTATCCAAATTGATTTCAATGAGAAACCAATTCTCCTTAGAAAAATTAACAAGAAATTAAAGAAATGAAAATATATTTTATATGATTAGATTGTAGAGTTTTACCCCTTCATCATGGGTATTAAGGAGTGTTTTCATCTACATGTTTCATTTCAAACATTGTGGTTATTTGGTCCACAATTATTAAATATTTCTTTTCTTACAATAACTTTTATTGTGTTGAAGTGATGTGAGGACTAATGAGACCAAATTTTTTTCATGGTTTTCCCTTAAAATATTACAGATATATACACATGAAAATTATATGAATAGTATTTAACTATAATTAATAGAGTTGATAGTATAATTTTTCATGCATAACTTTTAAAGTTTTCATCATTAAATTTCATTTATTCTTATGTTTTTTTACCCATGTTTTAATTGTTCTCATTCATTTGTAGGAAATCCTTATTTTAGAATGATATTTTTTGAAAAGGAAATAAAAATAAGTAAAATGAATGTTTTATCAGTGTTAATTATCCTAATTGATTTCTATGTTTGTAGGTAAAAAAAATATTTCATGGGACAACCCTCAACCTGGGGAGAAATCCATATAGCCACCCTAATAAGGGAAACTTGACAAGAATCCTAGAGGTATAGTTGGATCGCATGTGGTTGGAGTCATAGTTCATGCATGGAGCATGTGAGAGAAGAGTTGCATTAGAACATAGGGGTTAGGTCCGTATGGAAATGGGAGGAAGTATTTAGTGGTAAGAAGTGACGTACAGTGGTGGTTGGAGTCCATTGACCCCCATCTAACTTCCATGATCCAATAGTGACACAAGATCTATTATTAAGTGGTGTATGCTACATGAAATTTCGGGTGTGGGGTAGAATCATTTCAAGGTATTATGCCACTTAAAAAAATTGTGTCATTCATCCTGTGTTCATGTGATTACCCATGGCACCGTAGACGTCACTCTTATGTTGTAGAAACACCATGGTCATCGATGGGAAGCTAGGGATGCGCTATAATTCTGAATATATCCATGCCATAGGCCATAATTTTTTATTGTATTTGACTTTAGAGGTTGAAATGATGTTCAAGTATACATCAAGGTCTATTGATTTTCACCATAGAGAAATTAAAGAAAGAATAAGCTACGGTGAAAGGGTTTTGACTGTACCATCATAAAAAAGTGAAAAATGATAATCTATATGGGGGATCTACATCATGGGATAAATCCTGTATTGTGGAAAGGTTCGAATTGGTAGAGACATATCATATGAAATATAGAGAAAACTGTGGTTTCATTCTCATCATTGCACCATGAATAAGGTTACTATAGTGATCATGTAGTGTAGGAGAAAGAAGTTATTCCATAGAAGAATATTTGATATAATATCATAATAAATCTACAGTGTATGGTTTTTTGGCTATGTTATGGAGCACCCAAATATACAAGGTTTGATGAATGATCTAGGAAAGAGGATACACAATGGATAAAATACTATAACATATCCATTCATGGTCGTGCAAACAAAGGATTGTTTGAACCATAGTATAATATACATGACATAGAGTAGGTTGATAGTGAAGTTATACACCATAGAGGTATTATTCATGCCATAGAGATTAATATCCTACATAAATTAAAAATCCCAAAGTTATATCCTGATGAACATGTTACATACTGGATCTAGGAGAGTTTAAAGGAGATATATGTGTGTATATCCTCACCTAAAAATGAGAAGAAAAAATACCCTAAAATGTAGGGGATTATATGGGTTCAAATTGAAGACAATATCTAGCCAATATATGTAGTTCAATAGGGGATATAGTTGAAATATAAAATATATTAAAAGATATTTGAGCCTATACTCTCCATCTCTCCTATATATTCAAATACATATTATAATAGGGTACTTACACATAGATAAGGAAATATTAAAATGGAATATATTTGGATGATGAATATGGAAAGAATATATACAAGTTAGAAGAGAAAAGATTGGGAATATAATGGAGAATATGGAGGATATTTGAAATTAGATTCAAGAATTGAATTCTCTCTATAAATAGATGGGGAAGCTATTGTGAAAATGGAGAATTTCTAATCCTATGGGGTTGAGGTTTCATGAACTAGTAGGAGATCATTATCCAACACTGAAAAGGGATTGGAAAGATGAGGGTCCTCATAAACAATCATGTTGATGTTTTTTAGTATTTTTTTCTTTACATTATGTAATAGTGGATTTCCTACATGGGTTATGCCCATAAATTATAGTAAGTTTACATTATTGTGTGATACATTTTCTTTTATTTTCCCTCTTCCATGATTTCTAATTACTTAATATTTGTGGGATCAATTATTATTGGGTAAGTTTCATAGGAGAGGGTAGAGTTAATGGATAAGGATGGGTACTAAATAGTTTTAATTATTTATAAGCTTGTGAATTCTTATAATTAGTTTTCATTGCATCAAGAATAATTTGAATCACATCCCTAATTATTTAGATAGATTTATCATAATTATCGAAGGAAACACAGTGTGATTAAGGAAAGTGGAGAGTGAGATATGACTTAACTTCACCTTCCCCTTAAAGATAAAACAAAATTCGCTTAGGTTGGCTATAGATTACCTCGAACAAAGGGATCAGCTTGCTTAGTTTATTATAGTTTATTCTAAGGGATAGAACTAGATACATTAAGAAGTCTCGTAACAATTTATTTTATGTAATATTACAAGTAATGATTTATTTTAATTTAATAATGAAAAATAATCCTTTTATATCCACTCTACTCTCTTCATCCATATTTTAATTTTTGATTCAGTCCTTTTACCCCAAGCCTCTAGATAGTTTAGTTAGTTTTAGTTTTAGTAAATTTTTAAAAATTAAAAACTATTAAATATTTTAAGCCTTTTCATTGTGGCATTGACCCTATACTTTCCACTATTCTAAATTTTTATAGTAAGTGGGGTTTGGGTAAAAATAAATTCTAAACTTTGAAAGTCCATCTGAATACCAACACCATATGATCCTATCAAGTTTTTTGGATTTTTATTACTCCCAAATGTTTCCAAATAATATGAATAAAGAGTTATTATTGAAAAGTTAATTATAGAATTTATATATACACAACCATAAGAGGAGGAAAAAGAGGAATGGTACAAGGTATGGACAACCTATGGTCTTATATTCCTAACCATGGGGCTTTCCACTCCTTGGTAATTTCCTTAAAAAGGGAATGGGATTTCATTGAAGAGTAAATGTAGAAAAGATACCCAATACACATATCAAAGGAATAATTGGTACAACATAATATGGTTGGCTCTATACTATACTCCTATTACATGATAAAAGAGGTAAGGTTGATCTTAACAACTGTAATAAAAGCACTTCATGAGAGGAAACACAGGTTTTTATTTATTCTTTCTCCTTATGAATTAGATTATGACTTTTATTTTAGGATGTACTCCATCTTCTCCCACTTATATTTTTGAACTTTAATTATAAGGACTTTTTTATTTTACAATTTTCTAGGTCCATAAAGCACAAATTCTGTTGGAAAAGATGAATAATATCTTAATTTCAAATGGTAGTATGCTTTTAAAATTTAGTATGAATATTGATCCCCTATTTTTCAATATTTTTTTTGGTTTTTAATGAAAATATGAATACCCATACTTATATTAGTGTTATTATTTTGATCAATGATACTTAAAATTTCTTAAGAACTACATGATTCAATGTTTTAAATTTTCGGTTGGTTAAATTAAATAAGTAAGATGGAAAAACTGAATGATTAGAGTAAACATATGAATATGGACTTGATTAAACATTATTTGAGGAGGCTAGTTGATAATATTGATGAAATTTCCCTACCATTTTTCATGATTTGAATTTTTTAAATCTATGTTTATTATTTTTATTATTATTAAATATGCTATGAGTGGTTGAATTTTATTACGTTTATCATTCTTGATATGATTATAATACAATCTTTCTAAAATTTGAATGTAATCTAATTTACAGACACCGGAGGCTGGGAATCAGTGGATGAAGGTGACCCACTTTGATTTCAGGTGATAAAATGGTAGGATTTTTATTGGAATCTATGTATCAGGAAACCTTGTGAAGAATATAAGGATTCTACAAAAAACATGACTACATAATATGTAGTGAAAAAGAACACAAAGTGTGTACTTCATTTTTCATGGTTTCTAGGGTTTTCAATCAAGTTAATGATCACACACTATGTGGATAGCCCCAAAAGCTATGTGACCTTACCAGGGTAGCTAGTTGTGTGCCATCTATACACGCTTGGGGCCCTAGGTGGTTATAAATAATGTGCACTATGAGAACACATTGTGTGGATGTACTTGGCCAGCTGAGCCATGCGCCAAGTATACATGCCCAGTACCTTGAGTTAACATACACATCATATACCCCCTATACATTCCATGTGGTATGAAATGGATTTCAAATCCATGTACATGGATGAACATGGCTAGCCAGTGAGGTGAGTTCACATGCCATGTGGTCCTCCATACACACCAAGTATCCCCTCCATAACTTCTTCCTCTCACATATCCTTCTAGAATCATATTTTGGACCATGGGTAGCCTATCTTAAGTGTTTTTTCACATATAACGTGATGGTGGACTTCATTATCACATATAAGATATGATGTGAGGTTTTCCAAACATAATTATTCTTTGTACAATGCTTGATGATGGAAATGATCATGGTAGGATCATCTGAGATATGTCAGGGTGGGAAACCCCCATCACAGTAGGGCATGGGTTCCCTATATTCATCTATCTATAGAGTGGTATCCTATTAATGAACTAGGGTGAGGGTCCTCTATTTATTGAGCGGTACCTCCTTTATGGATAAAGGTGTAGGTCATTTACCTATCAAGTGGCACCAACTATTGTATTAGGGTGTAGGTCCTCCATTCACTGAGTGTCTCCCCCTATCACACCAGGGCATGGGTCCTCTATCTATTGAGTGGAACACCCTATTTCACCATGTATCATGTCCTATACCTATTGAGTTTAATCATCTTATCATTCTAAGTCATGGGTTCCCTATTGGAGATTTTTCCCCCTCAGGCTGTGGAGCAGTGGTGAGGTGCAGGTCCTCCGTGTGACTTTCTCAAAAAGAAACGCAAGATATTGGGTATCGATGATAGACCTTTGGAGATATAGGAAGACTCATCATCCTAGGCTAATATGTAGAGATATACATCCCCTTTCTCTCTCATCCGAGTTTCTTTTTTATCATATATCTATGATAGGTTTTTCTTCTATCTTGTTATGAGTTCAGGTAACATTTTTATATCTCTCTATTTCTACCTTTTTGGTTTTTAGGGAATCCTAATGGGTATGTATATACTCACTCATGCATGTGATTTTCCCACACATGTCATTTCTTATGCATATGATGGATATTTTGACAGTGAAAACAATGGAACATGGTGGTACTTGGGTGTATTAACCATGTGCGGTGGTTGAACTTAGAGATTGGGAGTTATTATCTCTTAGTTTTCCTTTATTCCAATTATTGTCGATTTAGGAATTCATTTCCGATTGGGCATGTATTTTTCCACTTTTTACTTTGGTTTGTACTATCGTACACTGTTTTCATTCCTTATAGTTTATTTCATCCATGGTTTTACTCTAGATTTCACATTATTTATAGTATACCCCTATAGGTTTTCATATATATATAGTTGGGTTCATGAATACAGGTACATTAGGAAAAGGCCTTCCATTTCATTTTTACCTCCTTAGAACTTGATGTCAACCCCTAGCCTATTGGATGCAAGATTGGGGTTATGGAGGCTTAGCTTGTCGTTAGTTGGGAAGACCCCAATGGGTTGGGTTATTAAAAAGTAGTATCAAAGCAGTTCATTCCTTAGGACAGTGTTCAGAGTTATCCCCTAATGGTTAATTGGTTGGGACTTAGTTAAATGGTGTTAAAATGTATCAAGTGTATCTTTCAAGCTAGGGAATCTCGTGTTGGTGTGGTGGAAAACATATCCATACACTAGGACTCTGATTACCTTCTTATCACCTCGACATACTTATTAAATGTTTACAAAGATCAATGGTACATGCATTATATAGGATTGAGTCCTTTGACTTTCCTTCTTGATCCAGATCCCCATGTATATATGCTCGTCTAATCATGGTACATATTGATCACTTTCATGATTCCTTCGTATAGACATCCAACCAGATTATGGATACTGGATCATAATGATGATCTAATGAGTGATGAGGCCTCAGTTCAAGGGACATCTCATGAGGTTTTCCCTCTAGGTGTGTAGGGAGAATCACCCCCACCTTTCGAGTAGTATATACTATCATTTGGTTAGGTTGAGGATGCATAAAGGTTTAGCGCACAGATACCGCTGAGGTTTTATAGAGAGTTATACCCCGAGGTAGTGGGGGATTGGATTGAGTTAGTGATCTAATTCTTTAGGCACATGTAAACCTCAACTGATCAAATGCTTACACTGGTATCTAGTCTTTTAAATGGATTAGTATGGACCTAGTGGAGTCCAGT
The DNA here is from genome assembly GCA_963277665.1 of Viscum album. NCBI lineage: Eukaryota > Viridiplantae > Streptophyta > Magnoliopsida > Santalales > Viscaceae > Viscum > Viscum album. Next base: position 712,980,342 of record OY728143.1, on the reverse strand, counting down.
CATGCATACTCATGGTGATATGATGATCTAGTGGTCTAACTTTCAGAAATTGTTTTCTAAAGAGTGTTACCCATTGTTCTTACACTCATTTTGGATCTTGGAGATTTTTGAGTAGCATAAGGGTACTGTGATAGTTTTTGAGTATATCATGAGGATCACTGACCTTATGTGATACTCCCTCAACATGGTTTAGTATGGTTACTTCTGGGAATAGAAGTTTGAGTGGGGTATCTACTGAGAAATCCACACTAGTGTGGTTCCCTTATGTATTCCCACCTATGTTGGAGTGGTAGAGTGGGCTCTGGTGATAGATATCTTCCTATCATAGAGATTATATGTAGTTGGTGATGTAAATGGTTTTCATGGGGCTGAGTCATCTCCAATAACTAGAAGAAGCAAGTCGGTAGGGTCTCGAAATATCTGACCTTTTCATGGTCAAACTCAGTCATGTTGACATGTGGCATAGGGATCGCATAGGGAATCTAGTAATCCCAAAGAGGGTAGATTCTATTCTTGTGCTGGGTGAGGTCACATGGATTGTGATTTCCCAACCCATAGATCTGAGGAGGGAAGATAGACAGAAGATGGACCACCATGATAGAGGCAACATCATGATCAGGGTTCTCCCAAGCACGGAAAGTGTGGCCCCCTAGGGGTGCTAGATGAGGAGTAGGTGTTTATTTATAGGTTGGATATCTTGGTGGTGGAATATGGTAAAAGATACTCCCACCTCCACCACTAGGTATCCCACACCAAGATTATGGATATGGAAGTCGGGGTCATGGGCAGTTTCTAACTATGGAAGGTTATAACCAGGTTTCACATGAAATGATCTAAGGTTATACCTTTATTTATTCTACTCTTGATACAATATTGATATAAATAGGTTTAATTCATTCCTTTATCTCCATATAACTAGTTTGAGAGTTAGAGTTTTCAATTGATTTTGTGTCCCAACAACTTTAGCAAGAAGTTTATACAGGGAATGTTTATTCGATAGGGCTTATCTATTGGAAGTGGAAGCTAGCGCTCAATGGAGAGAGTTTAACAAGGTACCTCTTATTCATCATGATGGTAACTTATTATGTAATCTTGGTTATGGACTAGTTTTCTAGGGTTCTTGACCACATTGAAAATCATCACAGTTAAGTTGGAATCCCTCAAGTTGATGAGACAAGTTTCACTTTTATGGGAGAGAGAGATATCATGGGTGAGAGAGTGATTCTTTCAATTAGGGAGTTTCAACACATCACCCATCAATTTTTGAGATTATCCCCTAGTGTGGTGGGATATTTAGGCATCTATATTCCTTCATTGGTGGATTACTTTATGGATGTCTTCCCTAAGGACATTTTGGGACTACCTTTGATATGGGATATGGAATTGTGCATTGACTTGAACCCTAGGACCACAAATATATATTATGTGGCATATCATATAGACCATACTAATATCTAAGATCTTAGGGTGCTATTAGAGGACCTTCTAGGTAAGGGTTTCATCAAACCCAGTGTATCCCCCTAGGTATCTCTAGTTTTGTTTGTGAAAAGGTTTGACGGGAGTTTGAGGATTTTTGTTGATTATCGTCACCAAAACCAGGTGATGATAAAGAATAATTACCCATCACTGAGGATTGAATACCTATTTGACCAATTATGATATGTTAGTTGGTTCTCAAAGATTGATCTCAAGTCTGGTTACCACTGGTTGAGGGTTCTTAAGGTTGGTATTCCAAAGATAACATTTTGATGTCACTACATACACTATGATTTCTTGTTGATTCCTTTTGGTGTGAATAATTCCCCTTCAGTGTTTATATATTTAATGAACTAGATATTTTATCCATACTTGGGACAATTTTTGGTTTTCTTCATTGATGACATACTCGTTTACTCTACGTAAAATGAGGAGCTTGTTGATCACTTTAGATTGGTCCTAAACTTAGTCTAGGATAACTAGATTTATGGTAAGCTATCGAAGTGTCAGTTTTGGATTCTTGAGGTCCAGTTTCTTATAAATGTCATTTATAATCATATTTTACCTATAAACCTAGAAAATACTGGTGAATTTCTTTCTTGGGATCCACCCAAGAGCGTGTTGGAGGTGTGTAGTTTCCTTGGATTGGAAGGGTACTACAGGAGGTTCATGTGGTAATTCTCTAGGATTTTATCCTCTTTTACTTCCCTAAAACTGAAAGTGAATTTTTTTACCTAGAACAAGAAGTTTCAGAGAACCTTCAAGGATTTTATTTTGAGGCTCACTAATGATTCTATATTTAGACTTTCAGAGGAGTGTGTGGAGTATGTGGTGTTTTGTGATGCATATGGCGTTGGGTTCTACTATGTAATGATGTAGAGGATAAAAATGTATTAGGTATGGTTCAATCCAGTTGAGACCTTACAAGAATATCTATGCTACCCATGACCTAGAGTTGGTAGCAGTAGTCTTCGCTCTGATGATGTGGAAGTATTATCTTCTGAGAGAGCACTGTGTTGTATACACAGACCACCAGAGCCTCAAGTATATCTTCACTCAAAGAGATCTGAACCTGGGATATAGGCATTGGTTGGAGTTCCTATAGGAATATGAATTCAATATTTTCTATACTTCTAGGAAGGTAAATGTGGTGGTATATTCCCTTAGAATAAATTTACATTCTCGCTTGGTGTAGGAAGAAAATAAGCAGTTAGATTCATTGTAGCTGACCATGGTGGAGGATCGGGGTATATTTTTTCTTTAGTTGATTTAGTTGACTCCTCTACTTCTTTAGTATGTGAGAGAGTTTTTATTGGGATACATTGACTGTGAGGTTCTATGTGACTAGATATCCTAAGGAGATTCCCCAGATGGATTTTCTGGAGGGGAGAATGTCATCCTTTTCTAGGTACATGCGGTGGTTCCATTCATGTTGCATGAGGATGTGGTAAGGGAGTTTTTCACTTCCCCCTTGGCTATACATCCTAATGTGTAAAATATGTGAAAGGGAATTTGGCAGTGGTTTTGGTGGGCTGAAATGAGGTGGAGTGTTTCCTAGTCCATCTCTCGATGTATCGCATGTTAGTATATGAAGGTTGGGCACCATGTTTTGGAAGGTTTGGAAAAGCCTCTTAAGATTTCTAAATGGAAATTGGATGGAATAATAATTGAATTCATGGTGTGGATATCATGGATGGCGAGAGGACACAATGCCATCTGGGTGATTTTTTACTAACTTACCAAGTCGGTACACTTCCTTTCCATTAAATAGTAGAGTTCAATTGAGAGTTTGGGGAAACTTTATGTGTGGGAGATCATCCAGATTCATGGGTTACCCTCAAAGACTTTCTTTGACCATGATTCTAGATTCACATCACTGTTGTAGAGAGGCTTACAAGAATCATTTGGGACCCTGTTGAGGATAAGTACGACGTTTCACCCCCATAAGGATGGATATATCAAGTAGACTATTCAAGTGTTGGAGAATATATTGAGGGCTTGTGTGTTGGACTTTGGTTAGAATTTGGAGGATCACTTACCATTGGTATAATTTTCCTATAATAACAGTTATCACTCTACTATTTCCATTTAACCTTTAGAGGCCCTATATAGAAGACCTCAAAGGTCACCCATATGTTGAACTAATATTTGTGAGACATCTCTAATTGGGCTAGAGATCGTGCAAGGGACGAAGGGGAATGTTCAAGTGATCCATGAGTGGATGAGTATGGTCCAAAGAATATATGAATTTTACACACATCAACATCAAAGGACCTTGGTGTCTAAAAAGGAATACTATGTTTTCATGAGAGTCTCCCCATGATGAGGATTGTGAAGGTTTGTCCGATGAGTAAATCTATCCTCAAGTTTCATCAGGTCATTCAAGAACCAATGGAGGGTTAGTGGGGTTGCTTACCGATTAGTCCTACCCCATAGTTGGACCGAGTACATTATTTCATCTATGTTTCACAGCTGATGAGATACGTGCATGACACTATTCTCTTTATTGACTAGGGTGAGCTAGACATTGAAGATGGAGCCACCTAAATAGAGTACTCAATGGTGATCGAGGATCAGTAGGATAGGATCCTATGAGGATGGATAATTCCATTGATTTGTGGGATTTGGTAGTACGAGAGTGTGTAGTACAGCACCCCGAACCATGAGAGCTATATGTGGGCTCAGTACCCCCACCATTTCTTTTAGATTAAACTTTTGGAGGTAAAAATCCATGAAGAATTGGATAATGTAATGACTCTAGTTTTATTGTATTTTTCCTTTTAATATTTCTATGAATATGTCTAGATCTATCCTTGGAGTTGGCATTTTGTTTCAGTGTCTTGGGACCCAGGAATTAATATATTAAAAATATTAATATATTTTAATTCACACACACATCATTTCAGTGTTTTTGGTTTTCTTGTTGTTCTGGACCTTTGATGGGAAATCGGGGACCACGGTTGAATCTAAAACATGGGGTTGACCCAAGGTGAAACCTAAAGTTGGTTAGAATTGGATGTCTGGTTGAGACAGTCATTGGTGGGTGTGCTTAATTAAAATAAATAATTAAATTTATTTATTTATTTTAAATAAAAAAAATTAAAACCTTTATAAATATTTCATTATGATATTTCTCAATGGTTAGTCATATAACCATGAGATATTTTGAGTGGATCATTGCGCGTTCTTTGTTGGTGGATCAATATCAGAAGATGATGGGCGATCGATTCAAGGTGGATTGAGAAGAACCAAATAAAGTGGGTCATATCCTTCACTGGTGAATGTGTTATTCCCCCAACAATCGATCCCAAAATTGTGGTTGGGCTCATCAATTTTGGTTTTCACCATTTTGATTAAAATATTGAGCATGGATTATTATCTACTTTAGTTGATTTGTGACTTCACACCCTTCACATGAGCCCATTTAGATAAATTAAATCGTTAAATAAATTTTTAATTGTTATTCCTTGATAACACCCATGGTTTCCTCTTTTATGTGATCATTGACCAAGAATACTTGGCCAATGATGGTTTTACCCTTTTTCTTGTTCTTTTCCCCCACCCATTATTTAGGTTCTTCATTATTAGACCATGAGGTCATGATTCAACATTATAGGAGTGGGTTTGAGCATGATCAACCCCCTAATTTCATGGTGGTTTCATACATGATGAAAGTGTTGGTGATTTTTGGATGGATCAGAATGATTTGTGGGTGATTCTTCATGGATTTGGGATCCGTAGTGGCAATCGTGATGGGAGGTGCTTCGGGATGTGTTGCGGGCTTCAAGAGGTCGATCAGAATCTAATTTATATCACTGAATGTTGGGAATAAGTAGTGAGAGGTGACCCAATTTGATTTTAGGAGGTAAAACAGTGGAATTTTTGGCATAATCAATAGATTGGGAAAACACGTGAAGAATCTGAGGATTCAACAAAAGCGCGATTACACGCCATGTAGTGCATAAGAACACATGGCATGTAATTAATTTTCCATAGTGACTAGATTTTTTAGTTGAGTTAAGGATCACACACCATATGGTCGAGACCACACATCATGTGACCCTACCTGAGTAGCTAGTTGTGTGTCGTCTATACACACATGGCACCTAGGATGGTCATACACACCGTGTACCAAGATCACACGATGTGTGGTTGTACTTGGCCAGCCGAGCCATGTGCCAAGTATGCACATCCGGGACCCTAGGTTGACATACATGTCATGTACCCCCTATAAATGTTGTGTGGTATTACATGGATTTACAAGTCATGTCCAGATAAGAATAATTCCATGTAGTGTGGTCAGGTCACACGTCATTTGGACCCCTAAACGCGCCATGTATTCCCTCTAGAACCTATTTCTCTCATATCTCCTTCTTCAAGACTCAGATTCTATCCTATGAGTTTTCTATCCTAGGGTTTTTTCTACATAGAATTTGATGGTGTATTTCATTTTCACATAAAAGATACAATTTTAGGTGTTCTGAGATTGATGCTTCTTTAAAATATGCTTGATGATGGAAGTTATCAGGACATGATCATATGAAAGATGTAGAGGTTGAAACTCCCCTGTTAAAGTAGGGTGTGGGTCCCCCATATTTCTCTCTCTCTACCGAGTGGTTCCCCCTAATGAACTATAGTGTGGGACTTATGTTTATTGAGTGTTACCCCCTAACGGACTAGGGTGTAGGTCCTTAACCTATCTAGTGGCACCCAACTATCGTGTGTGGGTCCTCTGTTCACTGAGTGCCCCCCCCCCCCCGTCACACTGGGTGTGTGTCCTCTTTATATTGAGTGGATCCCCATTGTCACGCCAGGGTGTGGGTCCTCTACATTTTGGGTGGTACCCCATTATCATACTAATGTGTGAGTCCCCTATTTGAGATTGTTTCTCCTCAGGCTGTGGAGCAGTGGTGAGGTGCGGGTCCTCCATGTGACTTTCTCAAATAGACACGCGAGATTCTAAGCATCGATGATGGGCCTTTGGAATTGTAGGCATGCTCATCATCCTAGGATAGGCTATGGAGATGCAGATCCCCTTTCTTTATCGTATGGGTTTCTTATTGAGAATATTTATATGTTGGGTTTTGATTTCCCTCTTATTATGGGTTGAGATGACCTTTGTTTTATCTATATATTACTCCCTTTGTGGTTTTGTGTGTGTCCTACTAGACATGTATATGCTCACCCCTGCATGGGATTTTCCTGCACATTTCATGTCTTATGCAGACAGCAGATAGTTTAGTGATGACATTGGTGGAGCATAGTGATACTTGGATGCATTGACCACATACGGTGGTCAGACTTGGAGATCAGGAGTCAGACTCTCTCAATTTTCCTTTATTCAAGTAGTTGTATGGTGGGGACTTCATTTTTGGTTGAGTTTGTATTTTTTTCCTTTACGCTATTATTCATACTATCATACTCTATTGTATTCCCTAGAGTTTATTACATGTATGTTTTTACTCAAGATGTTACATTCTTTATATTATTCCTCTACATTTTTGCATTAAGATGGTTGGGTGCATGCGTACAGGTACATTAGACAAAGACCTATCATTTCATTTATGCCTTCTTAGTGCTTGTCATGAGCCCCTAGCCTATTGGAGGCAGGCTCGGAGTTTTGATGGCTCAGCTTGCCGTCGGCCAGGCAGGCCCAGGTGGTTAGGTTGTTACAAATATATTGAAAATATTAAAACTTAAAAAATAAATATATATGAACATATATTAAAAATAAATAAAATATTATTGAATGAATATATATTAAAAATGAATAAATTAATTTGAAGAAATTAAAAAACATTAAAAAAATGAATTTATAACATTAATTACATAAATTATAAACACATAAAATGAATAAAATGAATAAATAAATAATATTAGTTATATAAATAACAAACTAGTAAAAATGAATTATATTAACTATTTAAATTACAAAAATATTAAGAAATTCATTTAAATAAATTTATTATATAATTTTCAAACATATTAAAAATACAAAAACTTAATTAAAAGTGAGCATATATTAATCATATAAATTAAAAACAAGTTAAAAATATTAAAACATGGTAAATAAATAGGTATAAATAAATATTAAAAATGAATAGATTCTAAAAAAATCTAAATTAATAAATATTAAAAAATAGTAAATAATATTAAATAAAAGAATATAAAAAATAAAAAAAATAAAATTTAATAAATTATAGAAATACTTAAAAAAGTGATTTCTTAAGTTTAATTATATGAATTACATAAATACATAGGAAAATAAAAAAATGAATAAATATATAATATAAATAATATAAATAAAAAAATTATCAAAAATGAATTATATTAAATATTTAAATTACAAAAAAAATTAAAAATGAATTTTAATAAAAACATTATATAAATTTGAAACATTTTAAAATATTAAAAATTAACATATACAAACAAATAAATAATAATCATATAAATTAAAAAAATATTGAAAATATTTATACTCTGTAAATAAATATGTATAAGTAAATATTAAAAAATGAATAAATTTCATAAAATATTAAAAATTAATAAATTTTAATAATAAATAATATTAAAAAAATAAATAATATTAAAAAAGACTAAATAAAATTAAATAAATTACAAAAAAATTAAAAAAGTGAATTAGTAACATTAATTACAAATATTGCAAACACATAAAATGATTAAAAAAAATAAATAATTGTAATCATATAAAAAAATATTAAAATTAATTATATTAAATATTTAATTTATAAAAATATTAAAACTAAAATTCATTTAAAAAAATTAATTATATAAATTTTAAACATATTAAAAATATTAAAAAATAAAAAATAAAAAATATTAATCACATAGATTACAAAAATATTTAAATTATGAAAACATAATAAATAAATATGTATAAATTTAAAAAAAATGAATAAATTCCAAAAATATTAAAAATTAATAAATATCAAAAATGAAAAAAATGAAATAATATTAAGAATGAATAAATAAAATTGAATAAATTTAAAAAATATTTTAAAAAATTGAATTCATAATATTAATTACTTAAATTATATTAACATAAAAATGAATAAAAATGAATAAATAATAATAATAATAATAATATCATTAGTTATTGATGTATGTACTGTATTTATTGCATATGAAATGTATAATTAATCATTAACCTTTAGAATTTTTATTAATAATTAAAAATATTGTTATTTAATTAAATATATAAATATTTAAATATGAATAAAAAGCTATTGAAATTGAATATGTTGCAAAAAATATTAAATCAATAAATATTAAAAATAAAGAAATATTAAAAATTAATAAATATGCATACACGTTATATATATACACATACACACATACATACACATAGACATACACGTACACATACATATACATACACATACACCGCTACTATAGGTTCAACCATATTCAATGCCCACATTTATTAGCACTGAAAAATGATGAATTTATTAGTGCTAACTAAAATCCCTCATAAAGGCATTCTTTATCGGCTCTAAGAAAATCGCTGATAAAATTCATCCTTTATCAGCATGAGATTTTACTACTGAAAAATAATATCTTTATCATCACTTTTACTTAGCACTGATAAAGGTCTTCTTTAATAATTTAATTTATATATACATATTTATGTACTTTTAAATATTATTTTTATAACAAAACATGTGTGTATTTATATATAAATACAATATGAATATTATATTAGGTGTTTGGGGGTACAAATATAATCAAACACACACACACCACATACACATAAGCCGGAAAGGAAGGTCATAGCCTCCCCAAGGGATAACACACCCAACCATCTGCATTATTACATTGATGATTTATGGCTTGAATGCTCAATGGGCATGAATCCCATTATAGGGCTTGTAAGCCCATCATTTTAATGGACCGAAGACCCCACTCGCATCACTCCTACATCACTGTCAGCCTATCGTGCCTACGTCACCACCCTCTTTGATGGCTCAAAGTCCCTTTTGGCCTGTAGACCCAAACCAGTGGCCCGAAGGCCCAAATAGATGAATAGTTATTGCTGCTACATTACCGCTACAATACATGCTACAATACTCCAACAGTACTGCCACATATTTAAAAAGATAATTCATATTAAGAATAAAAATTTATCATTAATAGAATTTTCCAATTTATATAAAAAATTATTATATTAATGGAGTGAAACATTAATAATAATGTATATTTATATATGTGTGTGCATGTGTGGATTATTATATATATATTCATATTATTATATAAGATGTCATTTTTTCAATTTACATATATCAAAATTGTTATACGTGATTAATGTAATTTATATAGAAATTCACATACACGCACTCATTATATTTAATAATTTTTAATATTTTTACATTTTATTCATTTTTAATATATATTCAATTTTAATATTTATTCAATTTTAATATTTATTCATTTTTAATATATTTAGTCATTTTACATTTGTGTAATTTATTCATTTTCGATATTTTTTATACCTTTTTATTTTTTTAATGTTTAACATTTCAAATATGTTTATATTAATATTTATTCCGTTTAATTTTAATTTTTTTTATATTTATATATTTATTAAATTATTATATATTCATTTTTAATTCGCAATTTATTATATATATTTTATATTCAATTTTAATTTTAAATGTGTATTCATTTTAATTCAAATATATATTTACTTGAATTTTTTTAATAATTTATATAATCAATAATATACCTTTTTAACTTTTTTAATATTTTTTAAAATTATTTTATTTTTATTTATTAAATTTCACTTATTTTTATATATATTCATCTAATATTATCTATTGATTAATAATATTTGTTAATTTTTATGTTTTTGTAATTTATTCATTTTTAATATTTAATCATTTGATAATTTTTTAATTTAATAATTTTTTGTATTTATATATACGTATTTGTTCATTAATATGCTTAATATGGTTGTAATAATTAATAATTAATGTGTAATCATTTTAATGTTAATATATATTCATTTTAAATTTTTTATTAATTTATATAGTTAATAATAGTTATTAATTTTATAAAGTTTTTTATAATCTATCCATTTTTTAATAATTAATTTTAAATCATTTTTAACATGTCATTCATTTTATATTATATATTCATTAATAATATTAAATATGTTTTTCATTTTTTTTAATTTGTTCATTTTTAATAAATTTTCAATTATTTTTTTTAAATTTATTCTTTTTTATTATTTATAAAAATAAATTTATTTATTCACATTTTAATTTTAAATATTGTTTTAATTAACACTATAAATATGTGTTCCTTTTCATTTTAATATTTTTTTAGTTTTGAATTTTATAATAATTTATATAATTAATATTACATATTCATTTTTTTAATATTTTTACAATCTATTCATTTTTTCATTAATAAATTTCACTCATTTTTAAGATTTCATTCATTTAATTTTATCATTTCATTAATAATATTGATTATTTTTTAATTTATTTATTTTTAATATTTTCTTTTAATATTTAATACTTTTTTCATTTTTTATATTTAATTATAGATATTTATTCATTAATATTCAATATTTTTAATATGGTCATAATTTACATAATTAAAATGTTTTCTTTTTATTTTTAATATTTTTATTATTAATTTTTTAATAATTTATATAACTAATAATACTTATTTATTCTTTTAATGTTTTTAAAATTTATTCAACTTTTAATTATTCATTTTCACTCATTTTTAACATTGATTCAATTAATATTATTTATTCATCAATAATATAAATTATTTTTTTCATTTTTGTAATTTATTCATTTTTTATATCTATTCATTTAATATTTTTTAATTTATTCATTTTTAATATTAATCCACACATATTTATTCATCAACATTTAATGTTTTTAATATGTTTTTATTAATATTTATTTATTATTATTTTAATATATTTTTATTTGTATCTTTATAAAATTAATATTTATTCAATTTTATATATATTAATATACATAATTTATATTATTTTATATTTAGTATGCATTTTAAATATTTTTTGACCAGTTTTTATGCGCGTTAAATTAGAAAGTATTGATAAACATATCTTTATTAGCACTTAAATGTTAACACTGATAAAGATATATTTAATCATTCCTTTCAAATTTAGCATTGATAAAGATGTGTTTTTCAGCACTTTTTTGGAAGTGCTGACGAAACCCTTTGCCCTCTTTAAAATGAACCTGAATAAAAACCTCCTCGCACACGTCGTAAAAGTTATCACAAAACTGGAACTCTACTGTTGTTCCCCTCAAATATCTTAGATGAATCGACTCTCCCAAAACCAAAGGTATGTAATTTTTTTGTACTCCTTTTAAATCGATCTTGCATTATTTGGGGACTTATAGTTCTTCTTACCGTGTATTTGATATATGGAACCCTATATTTGAATCCCTTGTTTTAATAATATTTTTCAATTTTTATTGAGAAAATGTTGTCCAATATCCGAGAGGTTTTCAATTGTTTTCAACCTCATCCACTCCAAGTACTTGGATCTCTAGGGTTCCCTCTCTCTCAGTCTAGGTGGTTTGGAATGCAAGGTTGTTCTTGACAATACTCAATTTTCAAATATATAATTGGTTTAATTATATGTGTTTTTGTGTGTGTGTGTGTGTGTTTATAAATGTGTGTGTGTGTGTTAACAACATTATAATAAATAAAATAAAAATGAATCTATATATATTTAAATATATACGTATTATATATAACTTAAATATATACATATTATATATATATTTAAATGAATCTATATATATTTAAATATATGTGTATTATATATATAACTTAAAATAAAATAAAAATGTAAATATATTATGAACCATGTGTGTGATCCAATATATGTTTATGTTTTTAGTATTTAAATTTTTCTTGCCTTTAGTGATATGTTTTCACTACTTTGCATATTGTTACTAAAAATCATGTTTAAAAATGAAATAAATTTATTAAGGGTTGAGTAATTAAGCTATGTGTAATAAAAATACATCAAAAAATATAATTTATTATAATGATAGGAAACTATTTTTCATATATGTTTATGATATTATTTTCAGCACATGAATTTTTTGTACCAAGGGGTGTATCTCAATAAAACTATGAATTTCTATAATTTTTTCCATGACAACTTTTTCTTTCATTTCTTATTTTACTATAAAAATTAGTTATGACATTTTTCTTAGGAAAATAATAAAAAGTATTAAAAGTATTAGTAACTTTATCTTTTGATTTTGATGATTCTATAACTTCTTTAACAAAATTATTTAACTCAGACTAAAATCAGACAATAATATCATGCAATGTATTATAAAATATGGGATTTTTATATTCATATACAAATATGTTTAGACACACACATATACATGATTATATACTTACACTCAAGTTATGAAACTTTATTTACATATCAATGTATATATACATTACATACATACCTTGTGTGTATTTATTTATTTTTTTCAAAAAATGAAAAGAAATTAACCTAATAGGATGGATATGAATAAAAAATGTATGGATTCTAATCATATGACAAAGGAGTATGAAGATGGAGTTAAAAAGTTCATCAAGTTTTTAATAGTGCGTGCATACTACCCTTCCCAAATCATTTGTATATGTTTATGTTGTTGTAATTAAAGATGAATTCATCCAGAATAGTTTGAATAACATTTGATTTTTCATGGAATATATCAAAGTTATAAATGTTTCAATAAACATGGGAAAAACTGAATGTATATACTATCTGGGATGATACTGCAATTTATGGAACATTTGATATGAATACAAGTGTAAATGATGGTGGATATTATATGGAAGAAATGAAAATATAAATTGAAGATGACCTTAGTGACTGCCCAGAGTTGTTATAGAAGTTAAAGAGCTTTGAAAAAAGACCATTTTATACCACTTGTACTAAATATACAACATTTTAAGTTATATTAAAGATATATAATTTTAAATATATAAATGGATGGAATGACGCCATATTTATAGAACTACTCAATATATTGAATGGCATGCTATCTGAAGAAAATGAGCTTCCTCATTGAACATATGACACTAAACAAATGCTACTTTCAATGGGTATAATCTCTGAAAAAATAAATTCCTATCCAAATGATTATATATTGTTTCACAAGGAACATAAATCACTTAGAAAATGAACTAAGGGTGGTACGACTCAATACAAGAAAGATTAATTAAGTACTTTGAAATTTTTATGGCACTTTCCTATCATTGCAAGGTTTAGACAATTGTATGGATGTTAGGAAATTGCTAGATAGTTGAAATGGCAAGCAGATACAAGAATTGAATATGGGAAATTGTATCATCAAGAATACTATCCTTGGTGGAATAAAATTGTTTATGAGTATCCTGAATTTGGAAATTATCTAAGAAACCTCTATCTTCTGTTATTTATAAGTGGAATTAATCCTTTTATTATAAAAAGTATCACTCACAATACATGGCCTGTTATATTGGTAAATTGTAACTTTCCACCATGGTTATGCATGAATCACAAATACATTATGTTGTCTCTACTTATATATGGACCAAAACAACCCAATAATGATATTGATGTCAATTTGGATCCATTAATCTAAGATCTAAAATTCATGTGGGATATAGGTGTCAGATTTTTATGATGCTCATATAAGTGAAGAGTTCACATTGAGATCCATATTGTATGGGATGGTAAATAAATTTCTTGTTTATGTAAATTTGTCAGGATATAGCATTAAAGGAATGTTGGGGTGTCCCTTTTGTAAATATGTTATGCACTCAGCTTGAAACATTCCTCGAGGTCTATGTTTTTAGAAAATCAAAAAAATTTACACTCAAGACATAAATTTTGATCATGTAAAACATCATTCGATGGAAATACAGAACATGATACAACAATATCTCTACTATTTGGTGATCAACCATTCAATAAATTAAAATATATTATCACTTTCTTAGATATACCATTTTAAAAAAACATTATAAAATCAAGTTGGAAAAAGGGATCAGTTCTCTTTGAATTAACATACTGGAATTATTTGTTGGTCAAACATTTTTTTAATGACATGTACATAGAAAAAATGTATGTGATAGTGTTATAGACATGTTACTAAATGTACCATAAAAAATAAAATATGTCATTAAGACTATATTAGACATGATTGGCATGGGGATAAGGGATGATTTGGAACCGATGAAGGGTGAAAGTCAAACTTTTCTTCCTCCGATAGAGTACTCTCTATCCATACAAGAAAATTTTCATTTTTACAACTTCTTTATTGATATAATAGTTCCATAGGGGTATTCATCAAATATCAAGAATATCATTTAAATGACTAATTTGAATTTAAAGGGTCAAAAATCACATAACTCTCATGTTTTGATTCATGATTTAATTCTTATATCTTTACATTTCATTTTCCTTAAAAATTCACAACATAAATTAACCAAAATTTTCTTATTTTTCAAATCCATATATAGTAAATTTATATACCCAATGATCCAATTGTAGTCATATTATGTGAATTGAAGATGTTCTTCCCATTATAATTTTTTGATATAATGTTCCACCAAATGATTCACTTGGTTAAAGGGATAAAACTATGTGGTCTTACACATTATATATGGATGTACCCAATTGAATGGTATATGAAGATTTCAAAATGGTACGTCAATAATCAAAAATGAAAAGAATTTTGTATTACAAATAGATATATTATTAAAGAATTTATTTAATCTTATACCAATTACCTATTAGATGTTGAAATCATTGGTCTCCCAAATTCTCATTACAAAAAATTCCTTGGGGGAGAAGGTATTTTCAGAAAAGATGTTATTAAAATTACCATTACAAAGAAGGAGCAAGCTCGCCTTTACATTTTACATAATAGGGAAGAGTTTTCTCTATTTATTGAAGCCCTTAAAGTAATTCTTAGACATTAGAATCCATCAAGGGTTGAAAGATGGATATCAAAAATGCATAATCAATAGTTTATAGGATGGTATTGAGATCATATTTATAAGGAGTTGTCTAAAAATATGATTCCAATTATAGAACAACTTCAATGGATATCCATAAGACCAAGTGTAAATGTATTATCTTATAATGGTTATGTAATAAATGGTTATACGATCAATACAGAGGAATAAAATGAACGTAGTATGATGAAAAAAATGGAGTTATGCTTATGGTAAAAGATATGCATGTATTTGGTTCCATGGATAGAAATCCAATTTATGTGAATATGTCATACTTTAGTATGATCAAAAAAAAATATGATTTGGATAATATAACATTTCAAGTGCTGATTTTCCATTTCAAATGGGTTAAAAAGATGAGTGTAGTTAAAGTTGATTAATTGGTCTTTATGGAGGGGAATTTTAGTGTGGAGTGGTATAATGATGAAACATTCAGAATGGAATCAAAATAAGTGTAATTATTTATTTTTTTAGATCTAGAAAATAGAAATTTATCAATTATTCTATTGGATATTAATATAACTAAATATTTAGATGAAAATTTAATTGAGGGAAACCCATTCATTTAGAGATCACAATCATTTCATGATGGACCCAATATAGATAGTGTCTTATATGTTAGAAGGGGCCTTAAGGAGGGGATTTGGATACTTGATATAGGAGACAAATCTCTTCAACCTTTAAAGAAAAAAAACATATTTCTATGAACATGTTAAATATTTTTAGTATACTATTCTTTTCCTCGTAATATAATGTGTTCTATAATCCATTTATTTAATATAAATTAAATTTTTAACTAATCATGTAGATAATGACTTCCCAACACGTTGATGTTACCAATCCTAAGGAAGAACACAATATTGATGCTAAAATTGAGGGATTGTTAGGGTATAAATAACATATGGATGAAAAAACAAGAGCGTCATAGCATCACCAAGTTAACTAAAGTTATTAAGGAAATAAGAAAAGGTATAAAATTTTTGGTTGGATGCAATCAACACAGTCAACCTATTGGTCACAAAACTTCAATGTTCATTAGTTACATTAGGGTCACAATTCAAATGCATGTGCTGATTCATATAGATACATGGAATAATGACATGCATGTATTGAGGATAATAATTTGGGAAGATATTAGGGTAATGATATGATATACTTTCTCAATTTTACTAGAAAATTATATAATGAAACTTTGATTTACTTCGCATTATACCTTATAGAGTTTATTTATTTTAAATTATTTTCATAATTAATTTGTATTAATGGTCGTTGGAAAAGCTCATAGATCCTTTCAGACACTTCTAACAAAGAAAAATCTCAGGGATGCTTAGGGGAAAGTAAACCCCCACCCACCATCTATGTATGCACACATTATAAACCAAGAAACATGGAAATATTTCATTAGTCATCATGATGAGGAATCATTTCGGGTGCATTATAATTGATAATATTTTATTTCACAATATTTATTTTATCCACTTTGATTCAAAATAATTAATTTATAAAATAGAAAAGGAGTGCTAAAAATAAGTAGTGTGCATCAAAACCAATGTACCCCTACCATAATGTAATGCTGGGATATGCTTCTCTTGAAAATAAAATGGTATGTATTCTAAATATATATTAAAAGTCTTATATGATAAAAAACAACACATTTTCCTTTTTTATATGAAATTTGATGAATAAGAATCTATAACCAATGCCATCCTATGTCATCTGATATGGAAGGAGGATCGTGTAAATAAAAAAGGAAAAATAGTAGATGAAAACACTCAAAAAGTATAGGAATCATGTGTAATTATGACATAATATATATTTATTATTATTTATAATAGTATTATATAAAAATATCTATTTATTTTAATATCTTTTATATGGTTTATACAAAAGAATCGTCATCAGCTGTACCTGAAAAATAACTACTTTCAGTAGCATTAAAGTAGCCAGAATAGTATAGTTGCGTTAGAGGTGCATGTTTTGGAGTGTCACCTTGAGAATTTTTTTAGAAGAAAAAGTCACATGAAGATATATATGAGATAATGAAAGATATTCAGAAAAAAATAGTTTCATTAAAATATATTATTGTTTGGTCTAGTTTGGTGGACCATTATATGTGAAATGGTCAAAGATAACTAAGAATGGAACAATGATCAATACATGAAGATCCATGCCGACATTAGCTTGGAGGCTATCCATTACTATTATCCACTTTTATTACTCAAGGTAATAAGTTTTTTCATAGAATTTTCTTCTAAATTTGAATCAAACAACTATTGATAACTTTAAATTACTAAAATTCTATATAATAAAATTTTATGCGATTTATATTGTCACAACCCGACCCTAGTCGGGCTCGAACCACAACTACCCCAAGCCCGCCTCTAGAGGCCAAGGGTTAGAGACTAGTGATGAAGGCATAACAACTCAAGGAGGCCATTTCCTAAACACCTATACACACACACACAACCAACTCGATGCAAAAGTGCATAAGGAAAAGAAATAAAAGATGCAACTGCTATAAAAAAATGAAAATGCATGATCCTATAGATAGTGTAAAGGGGTACGGTAGTGTATACTGAAAAGTAAAATGGGTAAATCACATGCCCAAACCAAAAACATGTCCCAACCTGAATAAAACTGAAAAAGAGTAACAGACGAGAGAGCCATACTCCTGTATCCCAACTCTGACCACCGTACTTAATCCACACAGTCTGTATCCCTAAGCTCCTCTGAAATCATAATCAACCTATCTATCATCTGCAAAAAAACACAACATGTGTTGGGCGAAGCCCATGCAGGGGTGAGTATATACATACCTAGTAGGACACCCCGAAAAGGTTAAGGGGGAAACAGTAAGAGATCCGACTGGAAAGAAACCATGTGGGAACAAGGTACAGTAAATGGAGTGAAACTCCACCCAAAAATAGATATACTCATTCAAAGAAACCCAAATGAGGGAGTAAGGGGATCTCCATCTCACAGCTTGGCCCAAGAAAGTGAGTAGCCATCAGTCCTAGGGTAAAAACCATCTACGATGTCCCGCATCTCGTAGCAATTACCTAGGAGGCACAAGTCAAAGAGGATCAAGTTACCACACCTCGATACTATTTACATTGGGTAGCATTGACTCGCCCGTGCGGTTTTGGGTCGTGTCACAAGGATGCGTCTCGGTGGGGAAAGTACCCCTCTTTCTCACGAGTCATTTGGTAAGCCAACCCGCTCATCATCACTGTTCTGCACAAACGAGGGTCCTCCTATAGTATTCATCGAGGAACACCACTTCCAAGACCTGTTGGAGGGTAAACTCGGTACGATCGTCGAGGAATGCCACTACCTAGTCCAGTTGGAGGGTAAGCCCGGTACTGTCGTCGAGGAACACCACTACCCAGCCCAGCTAGAGGGTAAGCCCGGTACTATTGTTGGGGAACACCACTGCCCAGCCAAGCTGGAGGGTAATCCTGGTACTGTCTTCAGGGAACGCCACTACCCTGTCCTGGTGGAGGGTAAGCCTGGTACTATCGTCGGGGAAAGCCGCTGCCCAGTCCAGCGAAGGGTAAGCCCGACACTGTTGTAGGGGAACGCCACTGCCCAGCCCAGCTAGAGGCTAAGCCTGGATCTCCTCTAGCCATCCCAACAGGAATGTGCCTCTCAGAAAAGCTTAGAGGAACTCTGATAATCCCTTGTGAATAGTACCTCTAAAAAAAACACTGTTGCAGTCATTAGGTGCGCCCCAGATAGGCATCACACCTAGAACATTTGAACGTATCTCTTCATACATCTTGTTCACTCACACAGGAGTCTAAACTGACCCAAGATGTGAGTTCTCTTCAAACACATCAAAAGGATCTTCTACTGATATTCCTTTTATGTTTCCATATTCAATTAGATCACGGACAAGGCTATGCACATCCAAACGGATCACACTGTTGTGATCCTTGCGAAAAAACATACAAGATCAACTACATATTCACCCCAAGCAGACATCTGATGGAAAAGTCGTATGTCACTATAATATGCTCGAGAGGCATCCTGTGGGGCCCATGCCTTGATCATGAAACAAATTATACGGATTACTCCATTGCGATTCTCATGGAAAAATGCACGAGATGGACTGCTCAATCATCCAAAACAGATACCCAGTGAAAAAGTTGTGTTTCACCGCAACACGAGTGAACCGAGCCTCATGGGGCCCACGACTCAACCGCGACTTAAATATCTGAAATTAGTGTCAAAGGATCCGCCTCGCTATCAAAATCACAACATCACTGACGACACATTGATTGGACGCAACATGCGGAAATTATGGCGGATCAAAGCTTTAATAATAATAAAATATTATTATTATTTGGACATTTCGGGGACCCAATCTGCAACTCAAAGAAGGCACCCGGATTTAGTCTCTAAAATACCATCTTGAAAATTTGATCACGCTGCCGCAGATGGCTCGTCCATCGAATGTCATACGCAATAATTATGGCGGGTCAAAGATTTAATAATAACATTGAATCTTTGATTTCACGGCGTTTCGTGGGCCCATGTCATAGGTCGGGGGGAAAATTTATATAAATAATCTTAAAAATTATGGTATCGCAACCGGGGTCACACTAGTGCTGAGGGCGCCTGAATCCAGCTCCCCAAATGAGAGTTGTGGGTGTTTAAAAATAATAATAGTTATATTATTTTTCTTTTTCTTTTTCTTTTTTTTTTCTTTTTAATTTATTTATCCTTGTTTTTTAGGGTTTACCCCTCCTCCCCCGATCTCCCGTCATGCGTCCGCCACCTTGGGAACGCACCCCGCCTCCACAGCACCGCATCCGGCGCACCCCGGCGCCACCACCTTCAGCCTCGCCCCAATGCCACAGCCCGCCGTCGTCCTGCTGCCTGGAGCCGCCGCCTCAAACCGCTGGAGCACCCTGCTCGCGCCGACCCACTCTGTCGCGCCACCTCGAACCCCCAGTGCCGTCTCGGCCTTCACCCTCTATCACGCCGCCTGCTCGCGTCGCAGCCCTGCTTCCGCGGATTGACAGCCGCCGCCGCCTCCGGCCGTATGCCCCGCCCGACCGCCGCCTGCCCTCGTCGGAAACGCCTCGCCGCACCGTCCCTTCCGCTGGCCGCCGCACCTTCAGCGAGCCACCGCAATTTCGATCGAACCGGAAACTATGAATTGATCTCAGATCTGCTATCCTCGGGTGACGATCTACAACAGTCTTTTCTCACGAATTAGTCCCAGTTTCGTCGATCCGGCTCGAATCCGGGCACCCGATCGAGCTCGGGTTGCCCGACAATTGTCGAACCGGGATCTGCATGGATTCCTCAGTGATGGACGCAAAGAATCCAGGGAGAAATGCACCATAAACAAAAAGGCTTGGATCTTGGCCAATCGTTCCAAAATGTGCAATTTGGGTTAGAAACAACTGATAAAACAATTAATTTCAACATTCCAGCATGTGAAAGGGGCCCAGATCGATGGAAGAATTGTCAATATGCTCAATAATTTAATTAAAGGTGTAAAACACAAATGAAGAGTCCCACCTCAAGCTCCAATCTTTTTATGATGAAGGGTGTGATTTCTAATGGAGGAGGAGACTCGTTGATTCGTCACGTCTCGATCCGCTTGGATTCAAAGTTTCGTCGTTATTCTTTAGCGTTCGTTGGCCAACAGAAGGAGAGGATGAGAGAGGAGAAGTCGTCATTGAAGGAGAGGATGAGAGAGGAGGTCATTGAAAAAAAGGGTTATGAGGCCAAAATCTCATAACCATGAATTTATAAACTCTCATTGGGTTAAAATAAATTAATCAAATAATTAAATTAACAATTATTTAATTATTTAATTAATCGTTCACGATGGCACATAAGACAACCTCCCGACACCGACCAAGGTTATACCCCGCCTAGGATAAAACTTACGTTTTGAACTCAACAGTGGTCTCATATTTCTAATTTGAGTCCCCGTATGTGAGTTATTTATGTTTGAGCTATTAAATGAATAAATTAATAATTTAATTCATCCATTTAACATACTGTCAATGAGCGAGAGGTCCTAACATCCCACGCCAACTCATTTTATGTCCCGCCTAGGGTAAACATCGTGTTCTGGACCCAACCGCAGTCTCAAATCTCTGATCTGAGCTACCGTTTAAGAGATATCCCATTTCAACGCGCGTGTAGTATAAAAACACACAATATTTTTATAAAATTAATTTCGGGCACATCGGGGCTCAGAATTGCACGTCGTCTTAGCGTCTGGCTCTGAAATAATACCTAAAAATATTTCAAAGTCTTACTAGGAAAAAACTGGTCTCTACATATATCTATCAGAACCCACCCATTACTTTATTTTGAGGGGTAAAATGTACAATATCCAAGGAGACATGTTACACAATAAAAACTCCCAAAAGATCATGTGAGAGTGGGATTGAAGTAAATCTGATCCAAGCATCGATTTTCATATTCCTCTTGATGATCTAGACTTAAACATGGTCAATAATTCTATTATAACTTTAATATCATGGTTGTTTAATCTTATAAAGATACATGGAGATAATGAGGAGTGTCCTTTACAATTTTTTTTCAAATGAAAAAAACCTTTAATAGTTGGTAAAAAAAGGTCGAAGATGAGGTATGGTATTACAAATAGAAAAAATAAAGGTGAGATTAATGGTTGGATCAAAAAAATTTAGTGGATCAACTAAGAAATCCAAAGGACCTTCCCAGAGTACCTTTATCCCACTAGTTCCACTACCGTATATATTAAAATTATAAGTTCATTAGGATACAACATTCAAATATAGAAATGTCTCCTAGATTGAATATAAGGAATAAATATTTAGAGAGTCCATTACAAACATGATTGGACTCGAGAGTATAAATGAAATTATCCTGTTTGAATGGTTGGGAGTCTGAGTTATAAATGCATACATGAGGTATATTTCAAAAATATGTTTGTTTAAAAAATGATCTACTATGTTCATCATAGTTAATAACTATTTATATTTTCTACATGCATATATATTACAACTATATAAAGGGAAAACCCTCTGAATCAAAATTTGGACTCATTAATCCTTCTATCTTTTTTATGCCATAAGTTAATTTGGAAATAAAATAAATTGAAAAAAATATGAACTAGGCATGAAATTTAAAAAAAAAATAACAGATGATATAATATTTTTGATACCTACAATGCATGGGTAAAACTCTACAATCTGATGATATAAAATATATTTTTCTCCTTTTCATTACTTATTTTTTTTATGAATCACTGGATGCTCATCACACTCAATTTAGATACCCTAGATGTTTATTTTTTGGATCCAAAGTAAGGATTTCCAACAAATCAACCACCAATGACATATATTATGAATTTGTAATGCACTAAAATCAAAATTTTATAAATAAACTTTAAATTATACATTTTATTTTATGTTTTAATGTGATTTTGTTTATGATAGGGTGATCTATAAATATCATTTAAATCATGGTATGTCGTTAGTGACTGGACACAACAAGACCATGGATTTCTAAAATTGGAGACATATTAAGGTATATATAGTAATATTTAATAATCCAAACATATTTCAAAAATAATTTAATTATTTTTCTCAATGTTTTTATAATTTATAAAAGAAACATTGAAAAATATTGTGAATAATGCATTTGTAAATTTATGAAAGATATCATATACCCTCAACAAAGTATCATTCTTGAGTAGTTATTTATGATAGTGATTAAATTTTAATTTAATATTTTTTTAATTGTTTTTTTGTCTATATTTTCTTAGTACTACTAGTAATTTCAACAGTCTATGTACTTAAAATTAGAAGAAGATTTATTTAGAGATGAGTGGGAAAAGTATGTGGTGTCAGAATGTTTGTCTACATCAATTTGAGGTGATTACCTATTATGTTTTCATTTTTTATTTCATATATCACGATGATTTAATCACATATAAATCTGAAACATGATGTGACCAATAGAACTCAAAGTGCGTGTTCACAATAAAAAAAATCATTTTAGACTAAAATGAAATTCACGTAGTCAAAACCAAGTTAACAAGATCAGATTCTCTCGATACTTTAGGATAATGATCTATAATTCATTTTTAACATGTATGAATTGACTGTAGGTCAATACAATACATGACATGGACGGTATGACTCAAATTACTTATTTTCAATAAAAGGCGTCATTCTAGTCAAAAATGTGATTCACTGTAAGAACTCAGTTCTTATTCTTGAGGTACGAGTTTCTTATTTTCCTTTTCCTTTAATGTTTTTGAGTAAATAAGAAAAATTGGGGGGGGGTCCCAAATTTATGGGTACACACCGTGTACTCTTCCACACGCCATGTACTTTGGCCGTGAGGGATGAGAATACAGGGTGTGTAGGCTTGTCGGTGATTCACGGTGTAAAAACTAACTACACGCCGTGTACTTAGTAATACATGTCGTGTAATCAGTCGGTAAGTGAACAGTTAGGTGGTGGAGAGTAGTTGCCAGTGGAATGATAGTACACGTCGTGTATTTTGTAATACACATCATGTAACCAAGTCGACAGATGAATAGTAAGGCGGTGGAAAGTGTCCGCCAGAGGAACAGTAAAAAAATGGAAAGTACGCATCGTGTACTTGAGAGTATACACTTTGTAATTATGTTTTTTCATTAAAAATAGGAAGTATCCTCCTCATTATGTAGAGGAGGAATAGAACTTGACGGGAGTCATGGGAGAGGAGGCTAGAACTTGGAGGAGCTCCTGATCACACACTGGGACTTTGATTCCTTCGTCGTCAATCTCGTTTGAACCGCGCGGGTGAGATCTTCCCTCTCCTTGAGTATTTCCTTCCAATTCTTTCTTGAAGGGAAGTTATTTGAGTTTGAACGGGAAAATGTTTATCCCAGATCTACAACATTCTCAGTTGATTCGGGAGACGTCGTTCATGTATATCGATCAGAGGAGATTGAGGTAGGTGGTCTGGTGTTTATTTCCAACTGTCGAGTTGATTTTGTGTATCGTTGTGCTATGCGCCCATGTTTGGGGTATCGTATGGATGAGGCCTTGACTGTTAAGATATATAGAATTTCATAGGTAATTTAATGAACAAGTATAAACTGTTTCTTGGGATCATTGCCTTGATCCAGGGCCACCTCGTGGGTGTGTTTCCCTTGTTTATCCGTTTGGCTAGGATACCCGTGGGTATGCCGTGTTTATAATTTTTTTTTGAGTTTTCTTAATAGAAAATATATATAAATTTCTTACTTATGTGTTGGGATCATCCCGATTACTTACTTAGCCTGAGGGAAGTGTTTCATTTAGCCTGATGGCAACTTTTCTTATGCGTGTGGGCAGTAGCTTCTGTGCCTGATGGCGATATCCCGTACGCCTGAGGGAAATATTCGTTATGACTGAGGGTAGTCACTAGAGGGTTTTGTTTCAGCTTGCCCGAGGGTAAGGACTTGTATGTATGAGGACAATGTTGCTTGAATAATCACTGTTGTGATTTCTTATGTTATACCTGTCAATCTAAAGCACAGGCTTGGTATTGTTATTACCTTCTACTTGTTAGATAGTCTGTTATGGTTTTTGTTGTGACACTGTATAGGAGATTTTCGGTCGAGGTCGGGTCTCAGAAACATATAATTCAGTTATATTGAATTGTTAAATAGTAATTAAATGGTAATGGAACTGGTAGGAGTAGCTGATTTTGAGCACTTCCTAGTCTACTGTATTTCCTTATTGCACACTGTTGTTGCACATTTTCCCTGACAGTTGGGCAAGGGCCTTTGGTGGTTGGCTACTGGGATTTATTTTTCACACCCTGTTTGGGTCATGTCTTGGGCCCAAATAGATTATATTTCTACAGGTGTTGATAAGGGAAAGAGTCCCTATACAGGTACTTGATTGTTGCAGAGGAGTAGGAGAGCATGAGACCAAGCTTAGTCTTGCGATGCTGCTGAGTTCCTGCTACACTATTTTGTTTTTCTTTGTTGTACTTGTACCTTGAGCTGTATTGTTTTAGATTGTAGTGTATCCTGTTTTGGATGCTTTCTTAGAATTTGGGACATATTGCATCATCATATATATGACTGTTATTCATCTTTTACTTCAGTAATGTTTACCTTTCATCTTGGTATTGTTTACTGCTTCCACTTTTGGTATGTTTGTATTTTCTCTGCTGCGCTACACTTTAAAAAATGAGGGCATAATTTCCCCACTATCAGTCCTAGGCCCTCGCTGCTAGTCAGTAGCCTCTGACATTTGGGGAAATGCGCTTGAGGTCATGTGACCAACTGGGTTCGGGGCACTCGTGGTGTGGCACCCAGATTTAGGACGTTACAAAGTGGTATCATAGGGTTTTATTTTCTCTGAGTTATTTTATTTTTTGGAGACGACGGAAAGCGATAGACTGTTAAGGGATTCAGAAATAAACTATGCCTGGGAGTAGCTACCCCGTGTACAGGTAAAGGCTGGATTGCCTCAAACTAAATTGTGATTTTCAGTTTATGATTATTACAGTTGATTTGATTTTCACCGTTGGGTGACACACTTATGGTGTGTTTTTTATATTTTTATACTTGGGTTCTATTTAGTTGTAACCCAATGAGATGAGGGTATGCCATCTCATGCATCATTTAGTCATATGGTGAAATCACATGCCATGCATAGTTTTCATGCCATGTAGGTGCATTAGAAATTTCATGTTGTAGTGATAGATGTTGTGCTAGAAAATGCATGTTGTTGTGATAAGTACCTTGATAGATACGCCTACTGTTGATAGGGTATTGGTACATGTTACGGTTGGGTTTATGGATACTAAACTTTGGTTCCTGAGAAGTATGGGCTCTCTTGGACCAGAATTTAGCAGATAATGATCCAACCTTTTGTTGCGTTTTGTGCTATAATGTGAAAGTTAGGGTGCTAACCTTTGGTTCGCGGGGAGTATGGGACCCTATGGACCGGAATTTGGCATACCGACGCTTGAATTAAAGAAATAAGGGACTCCAGAGTAGTTTTTGTGGCTTAATGTCTAGAAAAACCCAGAATACATGCCGTGTAATTTTGATTACACGCCGTATACTCTTCTGTTCGGGAAGAAATGAAAATTTTTTAAGTACACACCATGTACCTTATGTACACACTATGTAGTTTCTAATCGTGTCATAGTCGTGCAGGCAGAAACACGGGATTGGGAAAATTCACGAAATTGGGGAAATTCTAGAGGGAACACGCCGTGTACTATTTGTACACGTTGTGTCGTGTTGACCCTGTGTTCACCGTGTGACTAACAACACAGACATATGAATCTTAGCTTAAACACACCGTGTCGCTTACGAACACGCCGTGTAGTGAAATCTGGGAATCCTGCCATGTAACTAACAACATGGGTCAGTGTTAACCTTTCTAGTACACATCGTTTCCATATGGAACACACCATGTAGTGTGAGCCATGTATCAGGCCATGTATTGAACAACACGGGCCGACGAAGCTCGTCTAGTACATGCCGTGTACCTGTGGGACACGCCGTGTAGTCTTGACCGGTAATAGACCGTGTAGATTTGGCCGTG
This sequence comes from Viscum album, assembly GCA_963277665.1. Classification (NCBI taxonomy): domain Eukaryota; kingdom Viridiplantae; phylum Streptophyta; class Magnoliopsida; order Santalales; family Viscaceae; genus Viscum; species Viscum album. Next base: position 712,953,271 of record OY728143.1, on the reverse strand, counting down.
TGGCTGGGGAGACGGAGTGGTGTACACGTCGTGTGTGGGTGTAACACACCATGTACCTAGGGTTGAGACACACCAAGGCCAACATCAGAACACGACCATGTAAGGGCCTAAGGGAACACATCGTGTAGATCTTTTACATGTCGTGTAGTCTTGTTCAAAAGAGAGCTATGTGTCTTAGTCGTGTAGAAATACTCGGGCAGGGGAAGAAAATTCAAGTACACGTCGTGTGTAAGGACAACACACTATGTGTTTGGGGTGTTACACGACCAGTTCTGGCAAGAAGTACACGCCCATGTGAAAGACTTAAGGGAACACGTTGTGTACTTATTATACACGTTGTGTAGTCTTGTTTTGTCAAACTTGAATGTTTTCTTTTCCTTGTTCTTGTAAGAAACCGGTTTTTTCTATAAAAACTTTGGAATATTCTTGATGTTATTCCAGAGCAGCGCCTTCAGACGGCATGCGATTATGAGACCCGGTGTAGCCAGAATTAAATTTTTAGTGCGTTCACACTCGACATGCCAAATAAATAGGATAACATCTAAATGGGGATCCGGATCAGAGATCTGAGTGCACGGATGGGTCCAAAATTGGGTTTTTACCCTATGAACGACATAAAGCATGTCGGCGCGGGACGTTGGGACCCCTCACCCGTTAACGGAACATTAATCAGATAAATAAAATAATTAATTTATTCATTTAATGGTTAAACTCAAGTATCTCTTAAATGATAGCTTAGATTGGAAAACTGAGGGTACCATTGAGTCCGGAGCGTGTCGTTTACCCTAGGAGGGGTGTAACTTTTGCGGGCGAGGGCCTTCTGTGAAAAATGACACCAGGGGAATTTTCGTAATTTAGCAGCCTTGGGCATTAAGTTTTATATCATTCGTACGAAGTCTCGGAATTTAAATCCGAGAATTATATTGAGTTTGAAATGGGGTGCTTTTCCTAGGCATGATATAAAATAGGCAGGCACGGAGGTTTCGGAATCCGCGCCCATTGGGAGAGTTTTAATGAATTTCTATAAATTCACTAAGTGTTGAGGGAAGACCCATTTTCTTCCCCCCTCTCCCTCTCTCTTTCTCCCCCCCCCCCTCTCTCTAACGTTATTTTCCATTCTTCAGCGTTCTTCGCTGTTCTTCACCGGATTCAGGAGCGGACTCCGGCAGATCGGAGTGGGATCGAGCTGGCGCGTCGACAACGTCGAACGACCGGATCAAGGTAGGCGTTTTGTTGGTTTTTCTGCCCCTTTTTCAATTCCGTCATTTTGAATTCTTTAATTTTAGAATTTGGGTTCGTTGGACGAACGAACACGGCCAACGCCAGAGCCTCGTTTTGTTTATCGTTCTTGGGCGTTCTTCGTCCAAATTTTCGGATGCGCCAAATCGTGTCAGATCAATGGTCAGCGGAAGGCGCTGCGAAGGCCTCATCCCGAGGAACCCAAACCCTCATTCGATTTTGGAAACGGGCCACCGGAGCTGTGGCAGCGACCGTCGGAAGACCTGGCTCCGGCAAGGGCGGTGGCCAGAGCCCGGGGTGGCACAGCGGGGGTTCGGACGAGGTGGCCGGCGCGGATGGGGTTCGGTCGAAGCGGCTGGCCGGTGCGCTGGGAATAGGAGGCCAGGTGCTGGAGTGGAGCCGCAAAGCGGCTGGCGTACCGAGGCGGTGAGGCGGCGGTTGGCTATGCGGCCCAACGGAAAGGCGAGGCCGGAGGCAGACGAGGAGATCGGGCGGCCGGGGCGCGAGCGGAGGCGTCAGCGCGGTGCGTCGGGCGTCAGACGGAGCGCGGAGGACCAGTGGTGCTAGCTTTTGGTGGCGCGGGCGGCGGTGTCGCAGCAGAGCGCTGCAAGCAAGGGGCGACGCTGGCCAGTCGCAGTCGAAGGAGGAGGCCCCCGAGGCGCTGACCTCGGGGGGAGGAAACCGCGGACAAGGACTCGTGGTATGCGGGTCCTGCGGTGCAGCGTGGAACAAAGACCGGCCAGCTGGCCAGTCAGTTTGAAGAAGCTGGACCCAAGGGGTCCGGTGGTTTCTGGGTGGGTCGCGGCCAGTGGGCTGCGGCGATCTGGGCCGGCGGTCTAGACCGGGCCGGCCGGTCTGGACCGGCCCATTATGGACCCCTTGTGTTCAAGGGGCTGTATTTTCTAAACAGCGCGTCCGATTGACGCGCTGTCTACGGCTACGGATTTGTGTTAACAAGACGAATGTTTTGAGGTATGCTTTGGGTTTTTGAGTTCTGCACCTGAAGACGAGTGCCTCGAAAGGTTTTACTTTAATAATATTAACTGTTATTAAAGTTGCGTCGGACGTGGTTCACGAGCCGGACGTCCGATTGACGCGCCGTCAGAGGCGCTGTGGCCCTGGAGCTGAGACGGTCCTTCCAAGTTGGTTTGGAACCTTTGCAGGTTGGTTTCTTTGCTCTGCGGCACGAAACACAATGTGGGTAATTAATTAATTATTGTGGCGTCGGACCTAACTCCTGCTTGGGATGTCCGATTGACCCGCCGTCAGCGGCAGCATGACCCCAGTCCTCGTGTGGACTTTTTGAGATGCTTTCTGAAATGTTCGGGTTGGCGATGAAGTGTGGGACCCACAAGGCCCCGTTTGCGTATAACGTGGGGAGTTGCAGCTTATGCTTCCGGGGTCCGTTTTAGGCGTCGTGAATGGTGTTGACCCCAGAATCGAGGCGAAATTGACCGGGGTGGTTTTAGGCATTGAAGCTGGAGTTGAGGTGTAGGCCCCATGGGTCGTCTCTTAAGCTGTGTGCAATGTTTTTTGCGCCCTTTTCACCAGACGTCCGTTCAAGGCGTTTGAGTAGTCGTTTACGCATGTTTTTCCGAGAGTATCGTGATGGCACAGTTCTCCCGACGAGTATAGGAGTCGGGGTGTGGGCCCCACATGGGCTGGCTACGGTGAATAGTATCATATTCACCGGTTGTCTGTTTCGGGCGAGTAAGTAGTCTATCTCGTGTGTTTTTCTGTGAGGACTGCAACGGTGTGATCCGTTTGGACGTGCAGAGTCTCATTCGAGATCTCATTTAAATGAGGAAGCATGAAAGGTGCTCTAGTGGCAGTTATTCTTGATGTGTTCGGAAGCGAACCTTTGGCGTGAGATCGCGTTCACTCTCGTGTGAGTGAAGTGGATGTCTAAAGAGATGTGGTTGGACATACTAGGGCCATGGAGAAAGCAGGTGGGCGAAACTGTATTTTCTCCCATCGCATTGACGTTGGGTGTCGTGAGAACGATAGCCTTTGGGCTAGAGATGTGGTATAATCTGGGAGTATACGGGAATACATGGAGGTACATTTTGTAGTTCATACCTGGGAATGTTTGTGATCTTGGTTTGGAGATGAGCTAAGGCCACAAATCGTGTGGGCCCCATGTGTGTGCCGTGTACTACTTTACGTACCTTTGACCTATCGCGACGTAGAGGGTCCTCCTGTTCTCGTTGGTTTAGACCAGTAGGGTTGAGTGGTTTCCCCGGGTTTTGTTCTGGAGTTGGGTGGTTGCGCGATACCCACTCTGTGTTCTATTGGCCAGTGTTGTACCATCTAGTAGGGATGGCCAGAGCAGTTTCGGGTTTACCTTCCAGTAGAGACTGGGCAGTGGGTTTCTTATCGACTTCTTCGGGTTTACCCTCCGGCAGAGACTGGGAAGTGGGTCACCTGTCAACTTCTTCTGGGTCTACCCTCTAGTAGGGCTGGGCAGTGGATCTCTTGTCGACGTATTCTGGGTCTAGCCTCCAGCAGGGTTGGGTAGTGGGTCACCTGTCAACTTATTCTGAGTCTACCCTCCAGTAGGGCTGGGCAGTGGGTCACCTGTTGACTTCTTCCGGGTCTACCCTCCAGCAGGGCTGGGCAGTGGGTCACCTGTTGACTTCTTCAGGGTCTACCCTCCAGCAGAGACTAGGTAGTGGGTTTCCTGTCGATGTATTCCAGGTCTACCCTCCAGCAGGGCTGGGGAGTGGGTCGCCTATCGACCTCTTAGGATTTACCCTCCAACAGAGACTGGGCGGTGGGTCAGCCGACTAACTTTAGGGTTTACCCTCCAGCGGAGCTGGGCAGTGGGTTACCTGACAAATTCTTTTAGACTTAGTCCTTTCTACTAGGCTAGTCTGTGAATTTTCTCCTTGACTACTAGAGCATGACCATTGGTTGTACGGGTTAGTGTTGTGACGAATTTGAATTTGAGAAGACCTCTCGACTGCGGGGCAGGGACGAGGTGTGGTTTGACTTTCCCCAGAACTCTCAAGTATGAGGGGCGCTTTCCTCACCAAGACGCATCCTTGTGATGTGACCTAAAATCATGAGGGCGATTTAGTGCCTCCCAAAGAGTATAGTATCAAGGTGCGGTGATTTGATCCCCTTGACTTGCAGTTCAGGGCAGGCGTGTGGGATGCTGGGCATCGATGGTGTTTACTTCTAGGACTGTTGGCTACTCACTTTCTTGGGCTGAGCTATGGGATGGATATCCCCTTAGGATCTTGTTTGGGTTTCTTGATAGAGTATATATATATGTGTATACCTTGTTCCAGTACCCACTCTTTGGGTTTTGGCTACTCTCCTTCCAGGAGAGGCGAAGACGCGCAAGGTTTTCCACGTGCTTTCCGTGTCTAGCTTCTCGTGGTTGGATGAGTATACTCTCCTGCTATAGGTAGTGAAGACTCTACGGGAAGTTCATATTCTCACCGTTTCTAGCTTCTTATGATAGGACGAGTCTTCTTCCTGCCTCTTGTTGGGTTGAGCTGTACTCTTTTCTGCACTCTCAGTTATACTCCTTTACTTTTCCCTGTTCGATCTATTGCTCACCTCTTAAGTACCTCCTTTATTGCTCTATCGAGCCTTTGGGGAATCCTACTGAGTATTTTTATACTCACCCCTGCTTGGGCTTTACCTGTACATGGTGTGACCTTACAAACAACGGACAGGTTGGTCATGACTTGAGCGGATCTTAGGAGTTCGGGAGCTTGGACTGTGTGTGGTAGTCGTAGTTGGGTTCCAGGTGTGGGACTCTCCCAGCTGTTTACTTTTGTTCACATGTTGCCAGGTTGTGGTACTTTTCTAGTTGGGCGTGTGTTTTTCTTTTTTCTTTCCAGTTTACCTTCAGCACTTTCTTTGTACTGTTTAGAGGTCGATGCACTTTTTGTGGTTATTTATAGCATTTGGTACTTTGCTTTAATTTTCTTTTCATTTTAATCTTCACTTATGCATTGAGTGGGATACATGTGTGTGTACAGTTACTTAGGCAAAGGCCTCCCCGAGTTGTTTAGACTTTGGTGCTTGTCACCAGCCCTTGGCCTATGGAGGCGGGCTTGGGGTAGTTTCAGCTCGAGCCCGGGTAGGTTCGGGTCGTTACAAAGTGGTATCAAAGGTGGTTCATTCTTTGGGACATTGTTCGGACGTTCCTAAAAAGGAATTGGTTGGGATTTAGGGCAACTGTGTTAACGTGTCTTGAGAGTGACTCTTAGGCCAGGTAGTCCAGTGATGGTGCGATGACTGACGTATCCATTCACCAGGACCTTGATAACCCGCTTGTCGACTCGGCATGCTGAGACACTCATTGCAGGGAAATTGGTTTGTGCATCACATAGGATTGTGTCTTGACTATCCTTATTGAGTCAGCTCATCATTGTTGTTACTGTTATATACATATATGATCATCTGACCGTGGCACTCATTGATAATATTCAGGATGTCTCCGTGAATATATCCAGCCAGGATACAAGCTTTGGTTCATGACGACGACCCTGTGAGTGATGAGGCCTCAGTCCAGGACCCATCATGCGATCCCCTTTCTCCAGGTGGTCCGGTAGTATAACCCCCACCTGGTGAGCAGTAGAAAGATCTAGCAGAGCAGACAGAGATTGAGCGCATGTTGAGCATGCCTTCGTGAGTTCTAGCGATAGAGACCACTGAGGTTTAGTGGTGAGCCAGACCCTCAGGCAGTAGAGGTTTGGTTCGAGACAGTGATTTGCCTCTCCAGGCTTGCGTAGACACCAACAAATCAGAGGGTGGATTTGGCAGCCAGCCTTTTTCCACGGAGAAGTTGGGGATTGGTGGAGTCTGGTGACTCAATTACTTGATGAGTCACCACTTTCATGGGGCGACTTTTAGCTGCTGTTTTGTGAGGAGTTTTACCCCTCCTTCTTACGCTCCGTTCAGATCCAAGAGCTCCTACAGTTTCAGCAGGGAGGGATGACGGTGACTGAGTACAAGACTAGTTTCGTAGACCGTGCACGCTTTTACCCAAACTTCATCCATGACGATAGCTTCCGAGCATGGAAGTTCGAGCAGGGTCTCCGTAGAGAGATTCATGCTATTATAGTGACCTTGTGAATTTCCACTTATGATGGGGGTGCTAGAGCAGGAACTGGTGACAAAGATATTCCTGTCGCGCTTTATAGTTGGTGGTGGCAGTATGCATGACAGAGCCGAGACGTCTGCCGCAACTAGCAGGAATCAACAGACAGACCCTCAATGCAGGTGGCCTTCCCACCACCGGTTTCGAATATGTGGTCGTGCACCACTGTGGTAGCAAATCACATGGGCTCAGTCGAGGAGACCCTTCTGTGAGTGGGCTTCGGGCCGTAGTCGTACACTCCAGTGGTGTCGGAGGGCACTAGGGAATCTCAGAGAGCACCGGTGCTATGCTTGCGATGGGCGAAGCCACTTGGCACGAGACTGCCTGACCATCCATGCAGAGAATATTGGGCAGGTAGCAGGTGCACCACCACAGTAGAGGCAGCACCATGATCGGAGTAGTGCCCAGAGAGGCGGTTCTTGCAGAGGAGCGGGAGGAGCTGGAAGTAGATGATGACCTTACGAGGTCTTCCCATCACCACCAGATGGTCCACATCAGGCTCTGGGAGCTAACAGTTGGGACCACAGATAGCCGCGAGCTTTGGATGTCTACGATCCCGCGGAGCATGAGGTGGCAAGAGGTACGCTCTACAGATCTTATACTTTTTTCATTAGAATTGTTAGGATCTGTGTGTGAAATACTTTTCTCCCTGCTCCTTGTTTGATTTGTTACCAGGGTGGCGCGGGGCGTCGGTGTAACCCTGTGTTGGTGAGGTAAAAGGCGTGGGACCTTTTTCTTTAGTCGATGGTGTCGACTCCTTCGCTCTTCGAGTGTGTAAGAGAGTCTAGGTCGTGGGACATCGACTATGAAACCTTTCATGATCAGATATACTTGGGTGTTTCACCATAGGGATATTATAAAGGAGGGAATCACCGGGCTTTTTCCCAGGCCCAAACAGTGATTCCAGTCGCAGCGTGTGATGTATGGGTTCGGTCAGAGAGGTGAGCTACCCCTGAGGACCTTCGGGCCATTTGAGGTCGTGCGAAGGGATGGCGAGGTTCCCTACCGCCTTTCCCTAACCCCAAAGGCTGGTTTGGGTGCATAGCGTCTCCCGCGTGACTCACCCAAGAAGAAGTGTTCATGCTCCTATGCATGTCATAATCAAGGGAAGACCTCACGTGAACAGATCAAATCCTTTGGTTTGTGTACGGTGACGCGAGACTGTGCAAGAGTTCTTCTGGGTATGGGAGAGACAGGTGTGGGCTTAGTACCCTGAGTTATTCCTTGGTTTTTCTTTTTGGGGACGAAAGGCTTAAAGGAGGGAATGATTTAAGAACCCAGTTTTTTCTATAAAAGGCTTTGGAATATTCTTGATGTTATTATAGAGCAGTGCCTTCAAACGACATGCGATTCCGAGCCCCGGTGTGGCCGGAATTAAATTTTTAGTGCGTTCACACTGGACATGCCAAATAAATAGGATAACTCCTAAACGGGGATCCAGATCAGAGATCTGAGTGCATGGATGGGTTCGAAATTGGGTTTTACCCTAGGAACAACATAAAGCATGTCGGCGCGGGACGTTGGGACCCCTCACCCATTAATAGAATATTAATCGGATAAATAAAATAATTAATTAATTCGTTTAATGGTTAAACTCAAGTATCTATTAAACGGTAGCTCAGATTGGAAAACTGAGGGCACCGTTGAGTCTGGAGCATGCCGTTTACCCTAGTAAGGGTGTAACTTTTCTGGGCGCGAGCCTTCTATGAAAAATGACACCATGGGTGTTTTCGTAATTTAGCATCCTCGGTCATTAAGTTTTATATCTTTCAAACGAAGTCTCAGAATTGTAATCCGAGACTTCTGTTGAGTTTGAAATGGGGTGTTTTTCCTAGGCGTGATATAAAATAGGTGGGCACAGAGGTTTCAGAATTCGCGCCCGTTGGGAGAGTTTTAGTTTTTTTTAAATGATTGGGCCGAAGCCTCATTTTAATTATTAAATCAAAGCAAAGACCTCTTTTAACTGAGTAGAGGGAAACCCATTACATAACCTGAAGGCCCAGTGGGCTTGTAGCCCAATACATAGCCCGTAGGCCCAAATTTTTGGCCCAATTCACATTCTGTGAATAGTAACCCTGCCTGCTATAGTACTGCACAGTACCGCCGCCGCTACAGTGCCCTGCCGCCGCTACAGTACCCGCTGATGAACAGTACCGCCGCTGCTACAGTGCTGCTACAGTACCTGCGTCCAATGGGTTTTGAACCCCCATTTTTCATGTAGGATTATGGGGTGCTTACCACTAAGCCAAACCCCAACTACTAAACGTGTTGTATGGGTAACGAGGTATAGGGATGGCCTACCCACCTGCGCGCCGCACGCCCCCAGCTAGGCCCAAGGTGGCCAACCCTTGGGCTTGGGCCAGTTCCCACGGAGTCGAGGGGACGAGTGGTTCGCTGACAAATGGTGCGCATTGCCTTTGTGAGGACTCGAACCCGGAACCTCAGCGATGGGTCGCCACCGTCTTGAACCAACTCACCCAGCCCCCGCGGGAAAACATGTTGTATGGGTAACGAGGTATAGGGCTGGCCTGCCCACCTGCGCGCCGCACGCCCCCAGCTAGGCCCAAGGTGGCCAACCCTTGGGCTTGGGCCAGTTCCCACGGAGTCGAGGGGAGAACCATTTTCTTCCTCCCTATATATATATCTCTCTTTCTCCCTCCCTCCCTCTCTCTAGCGTTCTTTTCCATTCTTTGGCATTCTTTGCTGTTCTTCACCGGATTGAGGAGCGGACTCTGGCGAATCGGAGCGGGATCGAGCGGGCGTGTCGACAACGTCGAACGACCGGATCGAGGTGGACCTTTTTTTGGTTTTCCACCCCTTTTTCAATTCCATCATATTAAATTATTTAATTTTATAATTTGGGTTCATTGGCCGAACAAACATGGCCAACGCCCGAGCCCCGTTTTGTTTAACGTTTTTGGGCGTTCTTCGTCCAAATTTTTGGATGTGCCAAATCGTGTCGGATCAATGGTCAGCAGCAAGTGCTGTGAATCCCTCATCCTGAGGAACCTAAACCCATGTTTGGTTTTGGAAATGGGCCACCGAAGCATTGCTGGAGACCGTCGGAAGACCCGACTCCGGCAAGGGTGGTGGCCGGAGCTTGGGGTGGCGCAGCGGGGATTCGAACGAGGTGGCCGATGCGGATGGTGTTCGGTCAAAGTGGCTGGCCGGTGTGCTGGGTAGAGGAGGTCGGGTGCCAGAGTGGAGCCGCAAAGTGGATGGCATACCGAGGCGGATAGGCAGCAGTTGGCTGCACGACTCAGCGGAAAGGCGAGGCCGAAGGCGGACGAGGAGATTGGGTGGCCGGGGCGCGAGCGGTGGCGTCAACGTGGTGCGTCGGGCGTCAGGTGGAGCGCGAAGGACCAGCAGCGCTGGCGTCGGTGTTGCAGCAGAGCATTGTAGGCGAGGGGTGACGCCGGCCCGTTGCGGTCGAAGGAGGAGGCGCTGACCTTGGGGGGGAGGAAACCGCGGACAAGGACCCGCAGTATGTGGGTCCTGCGGTGTAGCGTGGAACGAAGACCGACTAGCTGGCTGGTCAGTTTGAAGAAGCCAGACCCGAGGGGTCCAATAGTTTCTGGGTGGGGCGCGGCCAGTGGGCCGTGGTGAGCTGGGCCGGCGGTCTGGACTGGGCCGGCCGGTTTGGACCGGCCCATTCTGGGCCCCTTGTGTTCAAGGGGCTGTATTTTCTAAACGGCGCGTCCGATTGAAGCACCGTTTGTGATTATAGATCCGTGTTAAAAATACGGACTTTTTGAGGTATGTTTCGGGGTTTTTGGATTCTGCACCTGAATACAGGTTCCCCGAAACTTTTTACATTAATAATATTAATTATTATTAAAGTTGCGTCAGACGTGGTTCACGAGCCGAACGTCCGATTGACGCGCTGTCAGAGGTGCTGTGGCCCTTGAGTTGAGACGGTCCTTCCAAGATGGTTCGGAACCTTTGCAGGTTGGTTTCATTGCTCAGTGGCACGAAACACAATGTGAGTAATTAATTAATTAATTAATTAATTATTGTGGCGTCGGACCTAACTCCTGCTTGGGATGTCCGATTGGCCCACCGTCAGCGGCAGTGTGACCCTAGTCCTCGTGCGGACTTTTTGAGATGCTTTCTGAAGCATTTGGGTTGGCGACGAAGTGTGGACCCCCACAAGGCCCCATTTGCTTATAACGCGGGGAGTTGTAGTTTATGCATCTGGGGTCCGTTTTAGGCACCATCAACGGCGTTGTGACCCCAGCATCGAGATGAAATTGACCAGTGTGGTTTCAGGCGTTGAAGCTGGAGTTAAGGCGTGGGCCCCATGGGCCGTCTCTTAAGCTGTGTGCAACGTTTTTTGTGCCCTTTTCACTAGAAGTCCGTTCGAGGCGTTTGAGTAGTCGTTTCCGCGTGTTTTTCTGAGAACATCGCGATGACGCAGTTCGCCTGACGAGTATTAGATTCAGGGTGTGGGCCCCACACGGGCTGGCTATGGTGAATAGTACCATATTCACCGGTTGTCCATTTCGGATGAGTAAGTTGTCTATCTCTTGTGTTTTTCTGCGAGGACTGCAACGATTTGATCCATTTGGATGTGTAGAGTCTCATTCGATATCTCATTTAAATGAGGAAGCATTAAAGGTCCTCCAGTGGCAGTTATTCTTGCTTTGTTCAGAAGCGAACCTTTGGCGTGAGATCATGTTCACTCCCGTGTGAGTGAAGTGGATGTATAAAGAGATGTGGTTGGCCATTCTAGGGCCGTGGAGGAAGCAGGTGGGCGAAACTACGTTTTCTCCCTTCGAATTAACGTTGGGTTCCGTGATCACGATAGCCTTTGGGCTAGATATGTGGTATACTCTGGGAGTATACGGGAATACTTGGAGGTACATGTGGTAGTTTATACCTGGGAAAGTTTGTGCGCTTGGTTTGGAGATGAGTTAGGGCCACACGTCGTGTGGGCCCCATGTGTGTGTTGTGTAATACTTTACGTACCTTTGACCTCTCGTGATGTAGAGGGTCCTCCAGTTCTCAATGGTTTAGACCAGCAGGGTTGAGTGGTTTCCCTCGATTTTGTTCTGGAGTTGGGTGGTTGCACGATACCCACTCTGTGTTCTGTTGGCCAGTGTTGTACCATCCAGCAGGGATAGCCAGAGCAGTTCCGGGTTTACCCTCCAACAGAGACTGGGCAGTGGGTTTCTCATCGACTTCTTTGGGTTTACCCTCCAGTAGAGACTGGGCAATGGGTTTCTCATCGACTTTTTCAGGTTTACCCTCCAGTAGAGACTGGGCAGTGGGTCGCCTGTCGACTTCTTCCGGGTCTACCCTACAGCAGGGCTGGGTAGTGGGTCACCTATCGACTTATTATGGGTCTATCCTCTAGTAGTGCTGGGCAGTGGGTCACATGTCGACTTATTCCAGGTCTACCCTCTAGTAGGGCTGGGAAGTGGGTCGCCTGTCGACTTCTTCTAGGTCTACCCTCCAGCAGGGCTGGGCAGTGGGTCGCCTGTTGACTTCTTCAGGGTCTACCCTCTAGCAGATACTGGGCATTGGGTCTCTTGTCAACGTATTCCTAGTCTACCCTCTAGCAGGGCTGGGCAGTGGGTTGCATGTCAACCTCTTAGGGTTAAACCTCCAGTAGAGACTGGGCAGTGGGTCACCCGACGACCTTTAGGGTTTACCCTCCAGCGGAGCTGTGCAGTGGGTTACACGGAGACTTCTTTCAGACTCAGTCCTTTCTACTAGGCTAGTTTGTGGCTTTTCTCCGTGACTACTAGAGCGGGACCCTTGGTTGTACGGGTTAGTGTTGTGACAACTTTGAATTTGAGAAGACCTCTCGATTGTGGGGCAGAGACGAGGTGTGGTTTGACTTTCCCCAAAACACTCAAGTACGAGGGGCACTTTCCCCACCAAGACGCGTTCTTGTGACATGACCTAAAACCGTGAGGGCGAGTCAGTGCCGCCCAAAGTGAATAGTATCATGGTGCGGTGATTTGAGCCCCTTAACTTGTAGTTCAGGGAAGGCGTGTGGGATGCTGGGCATCGATGGTGTTTACTTCTGGGACTGTTGGCTACTCACTTTCTTAGGCTGAGCTACGGGATGAAGATCCCCTTAAGATCTTGTTCAGGTTTCTTGAAAGAGTATATATATACGTTTATACCTTGTTCCATTACCCATTCCTTGGGTTTTGGCTACTCTCCTTCCAGGAGAGGCGAAGACACGCGGGGTATGCCACGTGCTTTCCGTGTCTAGCTTCTCGTGGTTGGACAATTCTACTCTCTTGATATAGGTAGTGAATACTCGACGGGAAGTTCATCTTCTCACCATTTCTAGCTTCTTGTGATAGGATGAGTCTTATTCCTTCCTCTTGTTGGGTTGAGCTGTACTCTTTACTGCACTCTCAGTTATAATCCTTTACTTTTCCTTGTTCGATCTGTTTCTCACCTCTTCAGTACCTATTTTATTGCTCCCTCGAGCCTTCGGGGCATCCTACTGAGTATTTTTATACTCAACCCTGCTTGGAATTTTCCCGCAATTGGTGTGCCCTTGCAAACGACAGACAGTTTGGTCGTGACTTCAGTGAAACTTAGGAGTTTGGGAGCTTGGACCACATGCGGTGGTCGTAGTCGGGTTCTAGGTGTGGGACTCTCCCAGATGTTTAATTTTGTTCACCTATTACCGGGTTGTGGCACTTTTCTGGTTGGGCTCGTGTTTTTCCCTTTTCATTCCAGTTTACCTTCATCACTTTCTTTGTACTATTTAGAGGTCAATGCACCTTTTGTGGTTATTTATAGCAGTTGGTACTTTTATTTACTTTTCTTTTCTTTTTTACTCTACACTTCTGCATTGAGTGGGCTGCATGTGTCTATACAGGTACTTAGCCAAAGGCCTCCTCAAGTTTTTTATCCTTTGGAGCTTGTTGCCAACCCCTGGCCTATGGAGGCGGTCTTGGGGTAGTTGCGGCTCGAGCCTGGGTAGGGTCGGGTCATGACAGTTCCCTTCTTACATTTCCAGTTCTTAGTCCTTAATGAACTTAATCTAAGGCGTGTGTTTGAACTTGTAGAGTCATGCCGCCGAGACAACCTCGAGTTGTTCACCAAGATAGTGGCAATGATTATACTCCAAAGACGGTAGGAAACGGGCTACCGATGGATCCTCCAGCAGTGCCAGATGCGGCGCCAACCGTTACACCAAACACAGGTGTAGATGTGCAGTTCCGTGAAGGCTTCATGTGGTTTATGCAGACCTTCCAGGGAGCACCGCCAGTTGCCACATCTAGGGAAGATCTGAGACATATATTCCAGCAGAAGCATCCGCCTACATTTTTAGGGGATGATGGACCACAGGCTGTAGAGTCATGGCTGGATTCATTGCAGAATATCTTTAAATATCTAGAGATGCCTCCAGGGAGGAGGGTCAAGCTCGCTACTTACATGCTGTGTGATTCCACCAAGAGATGGTGTGATGTTACCACCCAGAATGAGAATCACTGAGACATGGTGTGGGAATATTTTTAGGTAGTCTTCTATGAATTTTTCTTTCCGGAGATGCTAATGGAAGATCAAGCTCGAGAGTTCATGAATCTGAAGCAGAACTCCATGTCAATGATGGATTATTCTGCCTGCTTCACTGAGCTACAACATTTTGCACCTTTTCTAGTGGGTGATGAGACGTTGAGGGCTAGATGCTTTGAGGATGTCCTTCTATATGACATACGAGCACTGGTAAATGTTTTCAGGTTGCCTACAGTGAATGCTATTGTGAACCAGGCATTGATTACTGAGCGAAACCTACGGGAAGCTAGTGGTGTAGGCCAGGACAGTTCGACACCAATTTCTGGTACTATTTCTACTGGTAAGAGGAAGAGGTAGATGGATTTCTCTCACGGTGGTAGTACTAGCCAGAAGAATTCTTCAGCTGGCCAGGTAATGTTCTACTATTGTGGTAAAGAGGGGCACAAGAGACCTCAGTGTCCACGTGACCTAGTGGAGTGCCGAACTTGCGGCAGGATGGGCCATCTCCAGCGTTTTTGCAGGGCGTTTACACCAGTGAATAGTGAGAGGGGTTCTGTACAGACTCCGTGTGCAGGATCAGGGCCAACATCTTCTTACCTGTCGGGGAATTGGAATACATCGGGATGTTCAGGCTGAGGTGGTGGTCATGGTCATGGTATCCAAACACCAGGATCTCAGATACAGCAGGGCGGGTTAGCTTAGGGTAGCTAGACTGTGTCGCAGGGCCACGACACTGGGTAGACAAATGCAGTGCAATAAACCCAACAGGAGCATGATCCCAGACCTTCCACTGTCAGAGGTACTATTCTAGTTACTTCTGTTTTATCTTTGGTACTTTTCAACACTGGTATTACACATAGCTTTATATCCGTACCTATTGTGGGGAGACTTGGGGTCTGTGTTTCTTCTTCTTCTGATATCATGACGCTAGACACTCCGTTGGGAACTAGAACATCAGGTGTGTGTCAGTGCAGGGAGTGCCCCTAGAGGTTGGTGGGTGTCACTTTCTATGCGACCTCCATGTCTTAGAGATGATATCCTATGATGTCATTCTTGGGATGGACTAGTTGGTAAAATTTTAAGACTTTTTATATTTCTATCTTCACAGGGTGAGTTTCACATCACCAGAGGGAGGAGCGTTTCTATACAAGGGAGAATGGGATGTCCAGGCAAACCGAGCTGGACCCGAGCATCGTGGGTGAGGTGGAGTGACAACCCAGATTGTGAGTTTATATCTGGATGACCAGGGAACTTTTCATAAGGATTTCCCTCCAGTGGTTAATCATTTCAAGGATGTCTTCCCGAATGAATTTTCAGGTCTACCACCGGAGTGAGAGGTGGATTTCTCTATTGAGCTTGTGCCAGGAGCGGCACCAATATCCATTCATCTCTATAGGATGGCTACACCAGAGTTGTAGGAGCTCAATAAACAGTTAGAGGAGTTACAAGCAAAGAGTTTCATCCGACCCAGTATTTCTCCTTGGGGTTCGCCTGTCCTATTTGTGAAGAAGGCGGACGGTACCCTCAGACTCTGTGTGGATTATCAGAAACTGAACCAGTTGATGGTCAAGAACCGATATCCGTTGCCGAGGATTGATGATCTTTTTGATCAACTTTTAGGAGCATGAGTGTTCTAAAAGATTGAATTGAGATTCGGATATCATCAGTTGTGCATTAGACCATCATACATACCGCTTACAGCCTTTCGGAGCAGATATGGTCTATACGAGTATTCGGTCATGCTGTTTGGACTCACGAACGCACCAGCAGTTTTCATGGATATGATGAATCATGTGTTCCACCCATATCTGGATTCTTTTTTGGTAGTCTCTGTAAACGATATTTTGGTGTACTCTCACGCTCGACACGACCATGCTACCCTTCTTAAGATCATACCGAGTACACTGAGAGAGAATCAGTTATATGCTAAGCTCTCAAAGTGACACTTTTGGATGGACCAAATTCACTTCCTGGGTCATATTATCTCAAAGGCAGGAGTTGTAGTGGACCCAGAGAAAGTGAGAGCAGTAGTTTCCTGGGAGCAGCCTAAGAACGTGTTTGAAATATGGAGTTTATTGGGGATGGATGGTTATTACAAGTGCTTTATACAGGACTTCTCCCCCTTAGCATCACTGTTGACGGGTTTGACTAAGAAGGGTGTGAAGTTTGTTTGGTCAGAATCTTGTGAGATAGCCTTTCAGGAGCTGAAGGGAAGGTTGACATCAACACCAGTCCTACTACTTCTAGAGAAAGGGAAGAGATATAAAGTTTACTATGATGCATCAGGTATTAGGTTGGGAGCAGTATTGGTGTAGGGTGATCGAGTAGTTGTGTACGGGTCTCGACATTTGAGGCCACATGAGAGGAATTACCCGACACATGATCTTGAGTTGGCTGCAGTTGTTCATGCATTACGTTGTTGGAGGCATTATCTCTTGGGAGAACATTTTGTGGTATTTACGGACCGGAAAAGTCTTAAATACATCTTTACCCAGCGTGACATGAATTTGAGACAGTGAAGGTGGGTTGAATACCTCCAATCCTTTGACTTTGAGCTTGCCTATACACCTGGTAAAGGTAATGTAGTGGCTGATGCACTGAGCAGGAGGAATCAGATACAGGCAGTGTAGGAGGCCAGTGGTGAGTGGCGGCTTATGGCTTTATTCTCTGAGATGCATTTGGAGGTGCATGATAGTCAGGGGTAAACCTATATTTGTTCTCTGAGATGCATTTGAGTATATTCGAGATCTAATATTAAATAGAGATATTATATTTAATGAATTCTAGATGTTTACAAAAATAATATATAGTACGAAAGGTAGAGGATGTATGACTCAATCAAGGATATCGTATGTTATGGTAATACAATAATGGTTTTCCATACCATATCATGCCATGTATCTTCCGAATCAACTAAAGATATCATATGTTATGATAATTCTGAGAATTCACATGGCTTCCAATTATTCATTTCATTATTGAATTGTTACTTAAACTGAATTTAAATAAAATAATATATCATTTTAATTGTATTTCATTTATTATTCATTGAAAATTATCATTACTAATGTGTGGTTAAATACTTTAAATAAAGGCACTAGAGACATTAATTGGGGAATGAGATGATGGGTAGTAGCATAACTTGGTAATAGAGGGAAAGGGGCATGCATATCAGTAGAGTATCTATGACTCGTGTTTGTGTAGAGATTTTGTGAAACATGACATTTTGTAAACTATGATGTAATTTAATTTTGTTGTATTATATGAAATATAATGTTTATTGATGTATGAAATTTTATATTTTTGTTATACTGTATAGATTTCTTGTTTTTTGTATAATTTTTTGTGTACTATTTTTTGGTGGATTGGACAGTAATTTATTTTTTTGTTTCTGAAATTGTATAACAAGTGATTTTTTTAACTACTACTATTTATTTAGTGGTGGTTTAACCACTATGAATCAAATAGAGGTAGTTAAAACCACTGAAAAATAAGGTAAATTTACATATATAGAGGCAGTTTCAACCGCCTCTAATTTTTTTCTCCAGGGAAAACCACTGCAAATCAAAAAAGCTTCCACTAAATGTTTTTTCTAAAAAAACTACGGCTAATTAAAAAAACAACCTCTAAAATTTTCACTAAAAAACCGAGCACTACTTAAATAAAACTACTAAAAATTAATTTTATCCATGAAAAATGAAATTTTTGTTAAAAAATAAAATTGTCGTTAAATATTTTATGACTTAATATTTCATTGTGGTTTTAAAAACTCACTAAAAAACCAATTAGAGGTGGTTAAAACTACTGCAAAACCCAAAAAAACATCGTTATCTTCTATTTTTCCTATAGTGATTCATGGATTTGTTGGTAAATAGTTTAGAACCTGCCTCAGGGGATGTTTTTAACTTAAGACTCTTCCCATAGAATCAATAATAGAATTACCAATAATATCAAGATTAACCAAATATTTAGTTCCCCGAGCCTCCCCTATATTAGAAATCAAGAAAACAGTTAAATATTACCCAAATGTCACATTAGGATTAGATTTCTTAGCCACATCAAAGGGGCCAACGACTTGAACAGGGATGGGGATAGTTGAGACCTTTCCTTTGTCCATGTCCCTAGCCTTTAGTTTCCTATAATATATCTCTACATGCCCCTTGAGAATGAAAAAACTAAAATTGACATTGATCCTCCTACATTCTCTAACTACATGGCCAATAAATTGAAAGTCCACACATAAAGGTGGCAAACTTTCATAGAGAATCTTCAAATTCATGTTTTCCTAATGATTTTTGAGAGTAACCTCATTAATCAACATGATTAAGAAATAAACTTCTATAATCATATGAGTGTAATGAATATATGTATCCCTACTAGTCTAACTGACGAGCTTAATAGGAGTGCCCACTGAAGAAGAAATATCCCAAAGGATTTCTGGGTTCCAATGAAACCAATTATGTCCATGGACCTGAATCTAAACCTGGGCATGGGTATTATTCACATTAGTAAGATCAAAAATGAATACCCCACTCCTAAAACTTAATAATTATTGATTTTAAAGAAAAGGATCCAAAACCACATGCCTTACTTTTTAGCTCATATCCAAGGGAAGATAACATGATAATAAGCAGGACCAAGAGAAATCATGCGCCAATCAGAGAAACCCCAAATTTCAGTAATGCATTTGATCAAATCCATAAGATTCCATGGAACTTCTAATTTAAGTAAAATAAGATGTGGAATAATAGGAAACATAGAGAAATCCATCATTTCTTTGATAACATCTAATTAGTATCAATGTGCATAATTGATCCCATATGAATGATCTTACCCAAGGAAGGGACTAGATTTGCAAAGGAATCCTTAAAATTAGGTATAAGTGAAGCATGATTCACCACCCCTTATTGTTCATAAATATGACCCTTCAAAGGTTTCTTGAGGCTTGGAAATCCTTGCAATCCTTCATGAGAATTAAGGTTAAAATTTTAAGTATATACATATCCTAAAAGTATGGGAGCGATTCACAATGCACTGCCCCCAGGACCATTCCATTAATATGGAAAGCCAAGATCACCCTTTAATATATTATTATTATTATTATTATTATTATTATTATTATTATTATCATTATATATTTAATTATAAATATGATGAAATAGAGAGGAATTAGGGTTTTCTATTAGTTTTTCAAGAAGAAAAAATAAAATAATCCTAGGTTTAAAATATTTGTAAAAATAAGTCTTAAAGGTGTCAGGGGTGTTAACCCCTTTGCTCAAAAACTTTGGGTAAAGGAATTGGGGCCCTTAAAACCTTTATCCAAGCCAAAAAATAAATGAAAATTAATTCATTTAAATAAAAAATAAAAAAATTAAATTCATTTTTCATAAATATATTATTTAGAAATAATCGTTATTAATTAATGATTTTGATTTAGAAATAATTATAAGTAAGTAAATAAATATTTTTAAATGATTATTGATTTTTTAGTTTTAAAGATATATACATGTACCATGATAAATTATTATTTAGAAATAAATAATAATAATGTTTTTAAAATAACTAATGTTAATAATAGTTTATATTTTCATAGTAATAAATATTGAAGTTTAAAAGGTACTGCATATTAATAGTAATTTTTAATTATAATAATCATTAATAACTAATTATTTGTAACTTATTTCCATGAATTATAAATAATTAATAATTAATTATTTAGAATTAATAATAATAATTATCATTTAATAAATAAATAATAAATCTTGTGTTAATTATAACTGAAATAATATCGATTTATTAATAAATATTATTAGGTAATCAATTTTTATTATTATTAAATAGATATAATTCATTAATAATTATTATAAATATATAATAAATATAATTATTGATGTTATTATTAATTATTTTTTTTATATACTAATAATTAATGACTGACTTATTACAATTAATTATATTTATTTAATTACAAATTATTAGTAATTGTTATTAATTAATAACTATTACTTATGAAATATTAAAAAAAACTAATTTCAAAATAATTATAGTAATTATAAAACAAAGGGATTTTATTGACATGTATTCAAAATGTTTTTTACAAATAAATGGTTTGATTAAAAATTTATAGTAAAAATGAATTTATATATTGTTAAATTAATACTATAAATTATAATTTCAATATTATATGGAAGTGTATTTATTTATAAATATATTTATGACATTAAATTAGTTAAATAATGTTTGTATAATAATTTGAACATTATCAATAAGATAAAGCACTCATTGTAATATGATAGAATTTAAATCAATAGAAAACTTATGAATTAATTATTACAATAATTATTCATCCCTTTCTATGATGAGGTATTTTCCCATGGTCTAGAGTGTGATTGTGATACCCACATCAAGATCATTGCCTCTATTCTAGGGTAGAGTCTGATGAGCTGGAGGGGGATCTTCCTCAAGTGCAGGAACCTCGACTATCTGCTACTCTAGTAGTGTGGTATGCAGGAAGTAAGTCTAATATAGCATAGTATGGAAACCTTGAATTATGAAATGACAGGTTACATTTGTTAAATTATTATTTTTTACTAATTTCAAAAAATGATAATATTATGAAATTGATTACTCAATATAAGAATGTATATAATCACATCAATGAGTAGTAGGTTGTCCAACATGTGATGGTATGGACCAAAATCATTTCTCAATGTCCTGAAAAACTGGTGTGCCTGAATCCACCTATAACATACAACATATAAAGTGATAAATAATAAGAAATTAAGTTCAATAACTCATACTTGCATCATAAAACAATAAAGTTGAGTGATCATACCAGCATCCACATGGAGGGTCATGCAACACATCTATATCAAGATCTAAACTAGAAACAATATGGGCTAGGGGTGGGATGTGCTCCGATTCCCACATCTAAATGAGGATTACACATCCACCAAGATCACTATGATCTAATCGACATGCAATGAATAATGATTTGTACGTGTATTACAAGAATGCAGATGTCCGACTATATCTCTCAGCCTAATCAAAGTCCTCCAGTAGCCCAAAATACATCATGTGGATACGCATACTAGAGTTATAAACACAAATTATCCCACTAATGATCAACAAGATATATGCATAGGCATGATGCGTGATGATCCACTTATTAGTGTCAGTGGGTAAATGTATGAAGTGCATGTACAACCCACTCATAGATATAGAACTATCATCTATAGCATTATTATCTTCCATAATGTCAAGGCCTTGAAATCACTGTATAAGATCATTCCAATCTCTATGGGTGGGTCATATAACTATAAAACACTTGATATGAATACTGATCATAATTAATGCATCCTCTAGGATGATGGTCACCTCTCCCTTTGGAAAGTGGAATATGTGAGTGTCAAGTATCCATCTCTTTATGAGGGAAACAAGGAAGATATGATCAATAAATGTATAATATGATATAATGAAACAATAAAATATAGAATTTCATAGGTATGGTATAACAACAACTACATGCTAAATGTGATGATAGTGGCGTGCCCTATACACCCTAACCCATCGAACCTCACAAAACACTATCACCTCATGTGAAACATGTCTATACTACTTAGTGAGTAGAGTAACATCCTCCATCTCTATGAAAAAAAATTAAATAAAAATTGAGTAAGTGTAAAATTTAAATATAATGTTATGGTTAGTTGAATTTTATGATCAGTAGAATATAGGATATAATAGTTATATTAACACCCTTTTCTCTTTCTAATGTTGATAACATGGATTGATATTTTTTTATCATATAGTGCATTATACATAATTACATCTATACTATTCTTGAAAAAACAGTTTCATCATTTTCCATTGATCTTATTCTTGAGTCCTTTAAAAACTTTACATGTTTACTTAGATCGTCACTTTTACTAAAAAATAGAATATTCTAAACAATCACTATAAGAGTTAAAAGAAACGTGTTTAGTAGAATTAAAAAATCACTATAGTTTATTGGGTATTTTTAGAAGGTTGGTTTTAAAATTCAAATGTAATATATTTTCAAAAGTTTTATTTTCAATAATTGAAACTTTTATAAAACCACCCAAAAGGTCGACCTGAGGTCCAACCCTAATCTAATTTTTAAAGACTCATGAAATTACAATATTTGTAGGAAATAAATCATAATGGATAAGAATGAGAACTGTTTTCAACAAAGTTATGGCATCACTTCATGTTATGACCTTTCTTATGACATATGTTTCACCTTAGATGTTAGCCTTGTTCCTAAGGTTATCCCATATCATTCTGAATCTTGCTGGACTTTAGTCTCCCTCATGGTCACAACTTGTTGATGTCAGGTATTAATGTGGCCTGATCTTCAAGCATTGAGAAATATTGAAACTCCTCCATAGGCATCCACGGTACACTATATCAATTAGTAGTGGTGTTGATCCAGTACAATAGATAAATATATGCTTCCCATGAAATGTTCATAGAGGAACATGTTGTAATGGCGTGCGCACATAGAAACCCTAGTGCCTATATGTTTCCACATTCACAACACCTCATGTCTAGTAATACCATCGACACTCGACCACTACTACCTATGATGGGGTCCTAACACTCCATCACTTAGAATCAACTTATTTCTCAGTAGAACAATCACAATAAAAAAGAAGAAGATTCATTAATATTCTTTTAAATCTCTCATTGAATGTGTAATTTTTACCACAACCCCTGATGAATCCCATCTATATCCTGTCTTCATTTTTCTATGAATTAATTTACACAGTGATAAAATGTATCCTAAACTAGGCCAGTTATAGGTAACTTTCAAAGCCCCGTGAAGACACCATTAATGTTATCCAAAATATTTATGGTCATGTTTATGTACCACATCCCCTCATCATGTTCCAATGTCCATTTCTCTATTGGAATCTGCATCTTGTAGTCATACACTCCCTCATTATCCCTATGAATTCCTTCCAATCGATGCTCAAAACTTCACTGATCCGACTCATATACTACATGAAAGTGATCATATAACATTTAAATTAATTTTATGATTATGTTTAAAAATTAAAAAATATGAAACAAATTATATACAAGCTTCATGATATCCTTCTTCATAGATTCATCATGAAAAGTCATTTGCACATTTTTGAAAATGTGTTTGATACAGTATTGATGATGTGCATTTGGGGATCTCCACGTAACAAGATCTACATTGGTTGTCGTATTGATCACTCGATGATGATAATATATCAAAAATACACCCTGAATGTGTGTGAAATAATTTCTAATATGTTCCAAAAATTAACTCCAAGATTCATAGTTTTCCTTCTACACTATTGAAAATTCAAGTGACAAAGGCGTGCTTCTATTATATTGGGTTTCCATAATCAGCAATACATTAGTGTATTTCCTTTATAGAAAAATTCCTTCAATCTTTATAAAATATTTGCAGAAATGATATATATAAATTCATGGAATGAAATTTGACATGTGAAGGATTAATTCAGTTATCTTGAGAGACATATTTATTTGTATCAAGGTAAAAGAAAAGTTGGTTGTTTTGTCTTAGTATTGATATTAAATGAGGCAACACCCAATACAAGTCATCCCAATCATTTTACACCATGATAATTTCCTTCTATTTCACCATCCATTCATTTCCATCAGAAATTTTGTATCCAAAAGTTTTTTGTATCCTCTCCTACACATGGGCTACAAGAACATCTTGGTAGGTTTGGTTCATCTCGACAATAATAGATGACACAAATTTAGCATCCAGTGATGTATGATCTTGTGTCAGGTTAAGCTATATGCATGTATGAGATGCCTCAATCTTAGAAATGTTCCACCCTCCAAGAAAAATATCAAGAATCTTCCGCAAGATAAATATACAATCATCATCATATTTTTCACATCGTATAATTTATTTTGTCCAGTTTGATTCTGAAACTAAATATCTACAATGTCTCTCAATATGAATTTGTTTCAGTATTCTTTTCAAGGAATAATTTCTTGGAAAATCTCTTCCAACATATAATGTTTTTCCAATTTGACCAAATCTATCCTATACTACTTCAGGAAACTTAGATATAGGTGTAATAATGTTTAAATCAAATTTATTCAAACGTGACACAACTTCCGACCAAGATGTAAAGAGTGGTGTATGCTTTATCATGAATCGAGGTTGATGTTCAACTATTGAATTTTTAGAAACTTATTCCTTAACTTCTATAACTTCCTCATAATCATTACTATTTTCTCCTTATGTTCTATCATTAAACAATTCCTCAACATAAAAATGCATTTTCATCATATTTGGGTGATTAGTTTGGCTGTCTTCTTCTGTATGATATGGAAGAGTCCTGTATTCTTGGGATGGAATTTCTTCAACAACTCTTGCATGCCTCTGTCATCGTACAATAGCATGTTGCTATTGGAAAATAGAAACCTCCACGCATAACTCCATAAAATTATTATAAGACCATTGGTTAAATAATGTTGTTTCTTCTAACCAGTCCACATCATTATCCAATGGAAAAGATCGATGCCATAGTCTATACTAGAATTGAAATTGTCTATAACTAATAGAATGGATCTCTATATTAGGTCTTAGATTTAACTAACAATGAATTATTTCCTAGAGTTCTCTTAGGGTAACATAATTAGTTATGCTAACCATTTGTGTTGTTTATCGACTATATAAAGCTCCATGGTCGGTTTGAATAACTTCCCCGAAATAGTAGACACATGAAAACATGATTGTCTATGTGAAAAATTGTTTTTGATCATGATTCTAATATGTTAAATAATATTTTCAATGAGGAATAATCATGTAGATTTGATTGTTAAATAATTGTGTAAAGTTATTTCACGGTACAAGGATATAATTAGAAGTTCAATAGTTTATAAAGAGAATGTGAATCATTTAAATCAGATCCCATGAGAGTGTCAAACTAGTTTTGTAGTTAGGCTTCTTCTTCATGCTTCAGGTGATGATTGAGTTAATACCCAATCCTCCCTTTTCAGGTTTATCACCCCTAGTACATCTATGTCAGAGATTACATCCACTTGTTTATATTCATACGGAGATTTCATTACTCGAATAACCATACAATCTTTGACTGAAAAGTAAATTTTTTATTTCAAAATCACTTTTGAGGAAGAAGTGGGAAACCCAAAATAACATCATATAAGAAATAACCCAGAACAAGACTACTAGGTACTACTCTACCCCAGCAAATACAACGTGATGTCAAGCCTCCACCACATATGACCGCTCAGAAAGTTGTCTCGCGCAGGGTTGCACGAGCCTAGTAACGATGGAAAAACTATACCCTATCATTCTTCCAAATCCAAATTTCCATGAATAGATGAAAGATTCCTAATTTTTATCCTCATATAGATCTGATACTTGTAAAGAGCTGGTTGATTTTACCATCAAAATTCAAAATAAAACCAAATTCCAAAAATTTCCTCATATCTCGCCCAATCCAGATTTTAAAAACCGCCACTGAGAAATTTCAAATTTCAAATCCAAAAAATCACTAAAATCCATCAAAATTTCCATCAATCTCCCTAAACTGGCCGCTGAAACTCACATCCCAAAGGACCATGAAAACCACCACACTGATCCGCCTTGGAGAGACTGGAGGAATCCTAGAACCATAGCAGAGAACCAAGAAAACAAAGGCAGGACAAATCACCGGAAATAACTCAACTCGGCACCATCATGTCACCTTCACCATCATCACATCAACTCAAGCATCACCATCATGAGTTATCATCATCAAAACCAGCACATGAAAAAACCATCAGAGCAACTAAAAGTGCACCACAAACTAAACTAGAGCAACCGAAATGCGCATCACAGAGGTGACTGGAGTAGCTGAAAAGCGCATCATAGAGGCCATTGGAGCAACCAGAGATGTGCATCACTGAGGCCTCCATAGTAATGAAAGAGTGCATTAAAAGGCCTAGAACCACACATCGCAGAGGCACAAGAGGAGCTTAGAGTGCATCACAAAGGCATCTAGAGTAACCAAAACACACATCACAGAGGCGACTAGAGCAGCTGAAAAGCACATCGCAGAGGCAAATAGAGCAACCAGAGGCACGCATCGCAAAGGTCTCTGGAGAAGCATAAGAGCACATCATAGGTTCAAGAACCTCTACCACTGGGATCTGAACCCCCAATAAACATCACAAGATTCTCCATTGAAACTGTCATTCCAAATCAACCATCCTCGATGTGATTATATTCATCAGAATTGAACAAGAAAATGGCATCATCGAAATCCTTCATCAAGTTTGGGAAGGAACATAATCAAGATTTCTGATTAGGAATCTATAATAAAATTTTCCATAGGCAATGACCCCCAATTCGACCACATTGAAAGCTGAGAAGAGAGACCAAAAATCACCTTACCTCCTAAAAAACTCTGATCTAGAACTCCAAGAATGTAGGAAGCTGAAGAAGGAATCTAACCAAGGACCAAAACGCAAGTCGTTAGCCAGAAAACAGAACCATCCATCAAACCCTGAATGCAAAAGATCTTGCACGTACTCGAAGAAGAACAACCTGCAATTCCAGATCTGATCTTAGAACTTGCATCCAATTGTAGTATCTAGAAAGGGATATGATTGGTTGAATAATCACACAATATTTTATTTATTTATTGATTGATAGAAAATATTCACTATGAGGAATAATCGTGTATGGTTGAAAGTGGAATAAGTGTAAAGTTCTTTCATGGTAATGAAGTTAGTAAATAAGATCTCATTAGTTAATGATTAAATATCTATTATTTAATTATCAGTTAAGTATTACTTAATTTTTAGTTTATTATTAGTTAACCATGAGTGAATCATTAGTTAATAAATAGCTAATTAATTTTTTATCATTAGTTATTTAATAGTTAGTCAATAGTTAATTGTTAGTTAATTATTACTTAATCATTAGTTAATCATTAGTCAATCATTCATTCATTAATAATTAATTAATAATTATTAAGTAGTTAATTAATAGTTGAGTGTAATTTAATTAATAGTTAAGTATTAGTTAATCGAAAGTTAATTATTAGTTATATATTAGTTACGTATTGCTTAAGTATTAGTTAATCATTAGTTAATTATTAGTTAATTTTAAGTTAATAATCAGTTAATCTTAAGTTAATACTTATTTAATGTGTAGTTAATCATTATTTAATCATTAGTTAATCATTCATTAATCATTAGTAATTTATTCATTAATCATTCATTAATTAATAGTTATTAAGTAGTTAATTATTAGTAAATTATTAGTTAGTTATTAGTTAATTAATAGTTAATCATAGTTAATTAATAATTACTTATTAGTTAATTAATAGTCAATCATTAGTTAATCACTCGTTAATCATTTGTCAATAATTTTTTAATTAATAGTTATTAAGTAGTTAATTTATGGTTAATTATTAGTTAATTAATAGTTAATTAGTAGTTAATCATTAGATAATTATGAGTTAATCATTTAATTAATCATTAATTAATCCTTAGTTATTCATTAGGTAGTCCTTAGTTAACAATTAGTTAACTAATATTTAATCACCATCTAATGAATATAAATTAATAGTTAATAAGTAATTAATTATTAGTTTATTACTAGTTAATTTTTAGTTAATTATTAGTTCATAATGATTAGTTAATTAATTGTGTATTAGTTAATAATTAATGTCTGGTAATTATTATAAACTAATAAGTGATATTAAATAATAATCAATTCATAATAATTATCAAATACAAAGATTAGAAATAAATTAATTACTAATTATGCATAATTAAATAATAGTAATTTAGTCAGTAATATTATCAATTATTTACAAATTAAATCTAATTAACTAAACAACTATGTAAATAAAATAATTAAAATAAATAAAAACATTAAAATAAATATAAAAAAAATTCTTTAAATTAAAGTTCACAAATTCTACACTCTAAGTCCATCAAAAGAGTTATAGGGAAGAGAAAGAAAAAAACCGGGAGAATTTTAGATAGAGAATGAGCCAAAATGGGGAGAGGTTTAAAGAGAGGAATGATTTTTGCATGATAATAGAGGGGACATATTTTATAGGGATGGGGGCTGAATAAGTTGATGCCCTCAACACCTTTGGTATTTTATTAGGTGAAACTGGGTCTGTTGGAACACGTAGGGGTCTCCCTGCCCGATTCATAATTATTTTAATAATTATTTAATTATTTTCATTTCAGACATTGGTGTTGTCGCCCCCACCTTCGCGTTCTACCCATGTGTCTAGTGCAGTGTGCCCCGATGCTCACCGCTGTCCCCTCTTAGCATACACCACGACCATCCCGTGAAGCCACCGTCAGCTATCCCTGGGCCGATCATATCCAACTCTATGCATGAGAATAGGAGACATTAATAAATATATACAAGAGATAGAGAGGAATAATTAATAAAATAAATCTAAGTTATAAATTTTTTAAAAATTAAGACACAAAGTCGTCATCCACCTTAACGTCTTTGCCCCCGATCAGCCCGAATCATTGACATGGCAGGTGGACGAAAGACGTTAAGACACAAAACTTTTATCATCTTATTTTAGGTGAAATATGCTTTGCACCCTAATGCCTTCGCTCCGCACCCCTATAAAAGTCACCCCTCATTCTCTTCACTCATTTTCAGTCCCCCTCTCTCTAAAAATGACACCCTATATCTTTAAGTTTTACCTTGTTATTTTCTCTATTGTGTGTGGTTTTTTTGGTGGACTTGAAGGAGTGTAGAATTCGTGAATCATCCTTTATAGACACTTTTTTATAATTTATTTTAAAGTAAATTATTTATTTAGTTCAATATCACATATCACACATTTTCAGCATTGACCTTAAACACCGCTAGACAAAAAGCGTTGATAAAGAGTGGACTTTTATCAATATTTGAAAAAAAACGCTAATAAAGTTACTTTTTATCAATGATAAAATATAGTACCTTTTGTTTGTGCTTTTTTCTAGCGTTGATAAAGGTATTAATTTTATCATCATTTTTATAGTGCTTATAAAAGTGACACTTTTATCAACTCTTTTTTATAGCGCTGATAAAGATCGTAGTGAGTGATTTAATTTATATATAAATATTTTCATATTTTGAAATAAAATTTATATTATAATAAGTATATGTATTTAAAAATAATATATATCAAAATTATTCGAGCATGAGTTGGTCACCCAACTCATACCCTAAAAAAATTATTAAAAGAAAATATAGCAACAAAGTGATGACACGAGGTGCAATGAATTTGCACCAGCTGGAAAATTAGAGATTACAAAATGAGAGGCAGAAAATTAAAAGCATCTGGTTCATCGTCTAGGATAGTGAGAT
Organism: Viscum album; assembly: GCA_963277665.1. NCBI lineage: Eukaryota > Viridiplantae > Streptophyta > Magnoliopsida > Santalales > Viscaceae > Viscum > Viscum album. The sequence goes on along the minus strand of OY728143.1, from coordinate 712,924,040 downwards.
ACAAGGACATCTCACTAGGATCTCATCATGTTTATATCATCCTTGTTGTTGTGGATTCTTGGCCTGACTCATCAAATGGGGTCTTTCAGTCCATTCAAAACACACCCAAAAAGTGCTCTTGCAGGACTCCAAAATCTACCTTCTTCACTATAGATTATGTTAGGACCCCATAGATAATCAGGATCGACTATTGTTGAAAGCATGTCATCACCCTAAGTGAGATCATGCACTGCAGTTGTACTCCAGGCCAACTTGAACCAGTATTTGAGGTCACTTCTTAGTAACATCTACGATCTTCCATCATAATTTTCATCTTTTTGATTAACATAAAAGCCTTCAGGTGCCATCACATGAATAGGTTTTGAACCTAAAAACAACCTCATGAGACAAAAAAAAGTGACACCACTTCTCTAAATTGTTTATAAGGAAGTCAACAATGACATGATTAGCAACAGAAATATCTTTCATGTGAGCATACTGTACCTTCACATCAACTTTTTGGCCATCGTGTGTACACGCAACATGAACTTGTGAAATTGAATCAGTGACTATCAAAATGTGAAGCATTGTATGCATGTGTATGTGTATATATGTGTGTATTTATATGTGTGTATATATGTGCATGTGTACATATGGATGTATATCATGTGTACATGAATTTGTGTGCACAAATCTGTTTATTGATTTAAAATTATTTATTCCTTTTTAACTAGAAACAACACAAATGATGGATTAAATCCATGGTATCAGAAAATTATTATTAAAAAGAAAGTACAAAAGCATATATCAAGAGGGGTTACAATATTAAAACATGACACAAATATAACAACACAAACTTTTCATACATATATATTACATCTTTTTAGATGAATAACAATATAATCCATGCTAGAACTGTAAAGGTTTAGAGACTTTGAATATTATATATACAATATTCTTATTTTATGAAATATCTTCAAAATATCCCATAAAGATATTCCCACTTAGTACTCTTTAAATGAATAGATACCAAAAACTTTATTCATATAATGGGAAAAAGAAACATAAGAAAATGGTGAACTCAAATGTTGAGTAAGGGTAAACATGGAAAATATCAATTGATGATCATATAAAAACATAATAAAAGCACAAGAAAATGAGATCTTGACCATAACTTACAAAGTTCATTCTCAATCTGAAAAACATCATAATCATGGGTTATGACATAAAACATTAACATTTTAAAAGACAAGAATCATAAGAATGAGAATTTATCCTAACTCAATCATCAACATCTTTTATTTATTTATTTACAAAATATGGGGTAGCCTTATAAAAACAGGAGCAAATCTTGGGGGTCTAAAGTAGTGAAGCTCGAGAGAGTCACAATGAACTGTAAGTTCATTTCATAAATGTGTGTGGAATCATCAAAAGCATATAAAAAATTTCATATATCAAGGATAACTGTCAATACCAGTGGACCAAACATCAACACATGTTTCCCATAATAGATCAATCACATAGACTTGTTTCTCAAAACAGATCAAGCACATCAACTTGTTTCTCATAATAGATTGCAAGTGCAACAACTTTTTTCCCAAAACTAATTAAGCACATTGACTTGTTTCCCATAACCATGTCATGAGGTATAATTCATTATCCAATGCATTGGAGAGAGATATAGGTCCCACTTATCACATAATAAAGACTATACATATGTGCGCCATAAAAACATAAATCATTCATCATATCGAAACCCACGAAAAGAAATGAGTTTCATAATTATTTCATCATAACATAACTCATGAAAAAGAAAGGGAATTCATAAACATCATTCCATCATAAACATAAACCATTCAGAGAAAGAATAATAACGGTATCCTTGGATCATATCCCTAATAAAACATAAGTAACATCAAATAATGTTGTATTGGAGGGAAAATGATTTTGAATGATCAATTGAAATTATTGTTAAGAAAAATATCCTTTTCATTTTGAAAACATTTTTTTATCCATGTAATTACAAAGGAAAACATTTTCTTAGAAAATTACCTTGTAATATTGTAAAGAAATATTCAAGACATTAAGGCATCCTGATATGTGTATATATATATTTTAGAAAAGTCACAAAGTACCTTTCACATGAGCCTCAATCCAGTTGGTGAGGTATCCTTAAGTGCATCCACAAGTCCCAGGTTCAAAACCAGGTAGAGGCATATTTCTGGGTACTATAGCAGTACTGTAGCAGGTACTGCAGTATGCACCGTAGCAGTACCGTAGCAGTACTGTACACTGTGCGGTACTGTAGTAGAACGGCACACTATACAGGTATTGTAGCAGAACTGTACACTGTGCAGGTACTATAGAAGGCATTGTAGTACTTACTCTAGTAGGTACTATTCGGTACTGTAGTAGCTGGAACTATTCACCTTGGGCCATTGGTTTGGACTTGGAGTTCTTAAGGCTTTCGGGCCACCCAGGCCTTTGGGTCAGTAGGGATTTCAGTCCACCTTTAAGGCCTTTGGGCCACCTCAAGGCCGTCAGGCCACAAGCAGTTTCCCTAGACACACTAAAAAAAAGGAGCAGCCCTAGAAGTGTTGAGATGATATGTGGAGTATGATATACTCTATAATACCAAATGTAGGATCGAAATAATATAGATATTGAATGAAGTATCTAATGATGCTCAAAATACAAGAGGGGGGGGGTGAATTGTATTCTTTAAAAAAATCCTTTGGAACTTGTAAAGATGGTTATGTTTAACAGGGTAAAACAAAGTAAATTCAAAAACCTCTAAGTTCTACAAACTTTCTAGATTCCAGAAATATGATTCCGAGAACGTGATTCAGGAAAAGTGGTTTTGAAAATGAAACTTAATTAAAGTTTAAAAATATAAATATTCCACCTTAAAGCGTATAGAATCTTACTAAATTAGAGTATACAAGATTAAGGAAGTATAAGATAGTTATACTTCCCTCAATAATCAAAATGTAATAGAAAACTTGAAACAATACAAGTAACAAGTAATGAATATTTTAACCCAAAGAGAAGGGTATCCAAAAACCTTGGATAAAGGTCCCTTGATTTACACTTTCAATAAATTCAGTCTTACCCACACCAGGGTAAGCCCTCGATACAAAAGATCGGAGTCTGTATTGCTATCCCCGCAAGCCCTCAACTTCAAGGTAGTCGGAACCTCTGTCTTCCTCAGCAAGGAATTCCTCGAACTTTAAGGTAGTCAACACCTCTTTCTTCTTATCCCCAAAAGCCCTCGAATGAACTGAACAACATTTGGAGTCGCATGAAGCAAATATTAACAAGAAGTTCAATACACATTAAGAAAGAAAGTCTCTCTCACTAAAAATCACTTCATCAGCATGTAATCTTTAGATTGATCAACTTTTTGTCACCAAGTACTGAGCTCTTTCAAATGAGATACTATTTATAGGCATAACTCCAATGGTCGGATCCCTCCTCCAATGGTCATATTTTTCCTTGAATTTCGAAGGGACCTGTACACGTGTCATTCAAACAACGGTTGGTTAGTAATTGAATGCACGACATAATTTTATAACCAAAACAAGTGTAAGAAAAAATATGGTTACATAACCAAAATCAAATATTCGGAATGTAAGGAAATAAAAGTTAGAATTATAACCAAAAACACATTCGGTATCTATAATACAAGGATATTCGGATTCTTTCTTCTAAGGAATTCGAAACCTAAATTATATAGAATTTCAGAGTCTGAATTTCATGGAAATTCGGAGTCTGAATTCACAAGAATTCGGAACCTGAAATTACAAAGTTCAGAGTCTGAATTCATTGGAATTCGGAACCTGAACTGAGAAAGTTCAGAGCCTCAATTCATAAGAATTCAGAGTCTGAACTTACAAAGTCTGGAGTTTGAATTCATTAGAATTCAGAACGTGAACTGAGAATGTTCAGAGTCTGAATTCGTAAGAATTCGGTGTCTGAACATACAAATTTCGGAGTCTGAATTCATAAGAATTAGGAGTCATAACACATAAGATTTCAGAGTCTGAATTCAGAATAATTTGGAGTTAGAACTCATAAGAGTTCGGAGTCTTAATTCAGAAGAATTCAGAGTCAAAACTCATAAGAGTTCAGAGTCTGAATTTAGAGAATTCAGAATCTTAATTCGGATCCTGAAAAAAAATGCTCTATATCTAAGTATTATATGATTCTGAGGTTTTTAGATATGAAACCAAATTTTACACTTAGACAAAATGAACAATGAAAAACATGGTAAGGATAAATTTCCTTAGGGAAGGAAAATTTTCCTTATAAAAGTAAAACATAGGATAAAATGAAATTTTCCTTAAGATAAGTTGTTTGTGTTTTTCAAAACATGATGAATGGAAAAGTCATAAGAAAACCTTATTGACTCAACAAACTTCCCAAACATGAAGGAATGTAAAATTCATAAGGAAACCTTATTGACTCAATAATCTCCCCCTTTTTGGAAAGCACAAACATCCTTACAAAAAAGAAAATAAGGACTTAGAAAATATTTTTCTAGAATTTGAAAATAAAACTTATCTCCCTTATCATATGGGAAAATATGAATACGAATAACTCCCCCTTATGCTTTGGAACACTAAGGATCATATTCTAGATTTCTAGAATGAGATTTTTCATTATCTTGAATATAGAAATCTCTGTAATGAAAACTCCCCCTTAGATAAAATCCCCCTTAGGGATATTTCTTCTTTACTTAGTATTCTTTTTCCTTTCTCCCCCTTTCTGATTTTCAAAAATAATTTGAGGGAATCGAAAAAAATATGGTACCTGAAAGATTAGTACAAAAAATCCACAAGAAAAGCAACCAAAAATTTCATTATGATAGGAAAAAAATTTGTACAAGGAAAGGAATACAAGAAAAGATCAGATTTAAACAAAATCATCATTCCTTTTCCTTTGGTATTAGCTTATTTACTATTGTATTCGAATTGTTGAGATTCTTATGGTCTTATTTTTCTTGCTTAAGAAGCTGATATTGATCCTCTACTTTCTTCTCTAAAGCCATGCTTCTTTCTTCCTGATTCTTAAAAGCCTCTACCTGATCCTTCAATACTTCCTCTTTTTTTTCAAGCTTCTCTTCTATCTCAATCCGAAGATATATTTCTCTCTTCTAGCTTTGGGAAATTGAATACAATTTCCTATTCAAATCATTCACTTCTTGAATCAAAGAGTTTTGTTCCAGAGTCAAATTTTGTTCAAAACTACTTGTAAGATCCTTGATCTTACCATCTTCAATGTCAAAAGCCTCCTTGAAACCATCTTGAAACTCATCAAGACTTTTCATGTCTTCTATTGTTTTACTTGACCAACTGGTCATCTTCTTGCACAATCTTCTGTGGGCTTCGTAGTTGATGAAAAAATTCTTGAAATTGGCCTCAAGCTTGACACACTTATCTATCACCATGGATACAGAATCCAATTTCTGATTCAAGCTATGTTGAAGCATCTGAGATCTAGAGTCTGTGATAAGAAAAATCGGAATGGTCCCAACAAGATTCTTCAATGAATGATCAATAAAATCATGTCCAAGAGATTGTGATTCCAAATTTGAAACTTTTCTTGATGAGGCTTCTTTTTCTAGGTTACCAAGTTTCCTCATTGAAGATCCACCAACTTTATTCTTCGTCACAACAGCTTTACCAGGTGTATCAACAACTACCTGTTTTCCCTTATCAGTTCACAGAATGGCTTCCTCATTCGGAGATTTATGTTTGCTGTTAGACAACTGAACAATTCTATATTCATATATCTACTCCTTCTCAGCTCCTGCCTCAACATCTTCTGGGTGAATAAAATGATGATTAAAACTTTCTTCTTTAGACAGCCTATTCACTTCTTCTTCAATCTTGTTTTCTTCTTATTTTTCTTCTTTTCTAGGTGTAGTAAGCTTTGAAGATTCAGCTTCAGAAGTTCGGATTAGAAATTTTTTGGATGGACTTTCCTTCTCATGGAAATATTCAATTTTATTAATCAAATATGCGGTGTCACCACTACTTTCCACTTATTCTTTAACTTTTTGTACTACTTATTCTTCTCTTTATTTGACTTTTTTCAGAGTGAAAAACTTCTTCCCCAGAGTTTTAGGTAAAGATTCTACTAAAAAATATTGTGGTACCATAATTTGTTTGGAGGCTTTATCAAAAGCCTTCAGAAGAGATTGCACAATCTCTATTTTAGACATCTTTTTCTTTTGCTTCTTTTCTTTAGCTTGCTTCTCAAGCTCATCAGCAGTCTTCTCTCCTAAAGATTTTGCTTCAGTAGGATCCAAACCAAAACTAGGCTCCCCTACTTTCCTTTTTTCCTTGTCTTCCCTCCACTTATCTATTACCTCATCGGGAAAGGATTTTTTATTCTTAGGCTCTGGAGGCGTGGATTGGGCTTCCTTAGCTTTTGGGGTTTTTTCTTCCTCTTCTACTTCCTTCAAATTTATCTTCTTCCCTCCCTTTTTGGACATTTCAGCCAATTCTTGTTTCTTCGGAACAACTTTATCTTCTTCATATGATAGGTCATAGAATTCTCTAGAGTCTTTAGAAAAACCAATGTTAATCGTCTTCAAATTATCATCACTGACTAGCCTGACTATGCAATTCCTTGGCTTAGAGCTGCAAGGAATTTTGAAGGACTCCAAGCATCGAACAATTAACTTGGAAATAATTGCTAGATACATAATTATCTGAGCCTTCAAGTTTACATTATTAATATTCTCAATATTAATGAGAATATACTTAACCAGATTGATCTTTCTCAGGTTCACCAGAGAATCCAAAATATACATGTCGCTTTTCTTCAATGTGTCCTTGTCACATTTTCTTAGAATTATAAAACCTTAAACCCAACCCGCAGGGCATGGGTGAGTTGGTTAAAGACGGTGGCATCCTAACCCCGAGGTTTTGGGTTCGAGTTCTCATAAGGCAACGTGCACTATATGCTAAAAAACCTCTCGTGGTCCCCTCTACCCCATTGGGAACTGGCCTAAGCCCAAGGGTTGACCACCTTGGGCCTCACTGGGGATGTGCGGCACACAGGTGGGGAGGCCACCCCAATACCTCGTTACCCCAAAACAAGTTTGGCGCTTTGGCGGTGGAGTAGTGGTGCAAGGTCGAGGGCCATAACAACGGTGTTCACTGAGGTCTGGGGTTTGATTCCTGGGAGCCCACTCTTGGGTGAATTTTCGCCTCCCATGTACCACTCATCTTGCCGGGTCACCTGGTGTCTCATCGGGTGTGCAGAATGGGCGCACTTCACCTGGATGATGGATTTCTGTGTCGAACCATTGCTGATCGAGGTGTTACCCCATGGGACGCACTGTCATCTTGGCTGGAAACGACTCCTTCCCAGCTGGGGCTTCTCAGGAAGACCTCTTCGTGGGTAGGGGGTTCTCAAGTGTGGAAGCTTTGAAAAGGCCACTCTCGGGAATTACCTTTTCTAAGTAAGTATAAAACCTTGAACCCATAATTTTAGAATCAGATAATTTGTACACAGATGGGCAATCTTAGATGTCTTAACATCTATAAGATCGAGGAACTCCATAGCTTTCACCTTAACAAAGCTTCCTTGAACATCCGAAAACTTATGAGAAAAAAATTCAGCTTCTCCTCCATACAGAACTCCAATCAAACTAGCTTCCTTAGTATATAAAAGAGTATAATTCTTTCCATAGATCTCGAAAAAAAATTTCTCTCTACCTTCTTCCTTGAAGAAACTGACTGATTCATAAAATTTAACAAGCAAGTCCGAATATACTAAATCATGAGCCCCTGGCTTTGTTACGCAAACACTCTCCCATCCATTCAGCTTAATGTTCTTAGAGATGATAGAGTCATACATTGAAAATATGTTTGGATGCACCAACCTCTCTCTATACACCTACCACTCCAAGATTGGATTGACAGTATACATATCTTTCTGAGAGGATTCTTCTACAGACATTCAGATTTGAGAAAACTCTGAGAAGTTCAGAACATGCTTAAGTAGAAGGTCAGAACTTTAACACACAGAAGCTTTGAGATCGATGTGGGACAACCATCGGGGGTCCTTTTTATAAGTTTTATAAGTGATGATTCATCTTCCAAAATCAATATAATGGCTGAAAATACTTCTGATCAGATCTAACGATTGATATGATAGTCGCAAGGAAATCTTGGTAGGATACGATCTTTTAAGGTTTTTAAAGAAAAACAATCAGATTTAAGGAAAATAGAATCTGATTTTTTTCAAAACCAAATGAAATACAAGAAAGTAAATTATGATTACGAAAACTTAAGAAAGGAAAAATACCTTTCAGACTACCAGAAAGATTATTTGTGTTGAGGAAAATTTTCTTGAAGAACTTTATATTCCGAAAATTTCATTATGAAAAAAAACTTGAAAAATCTATTACAAATATTTTTGAAAATATTCATTATGAAAATTTAGAAAATCTTCATTATGAAAATTTAGAAAATCTTCATTACAAAAACTTAGAAAATCTTTATTACGAAAATTTTGAAAATATTCATTTCGGAAACTATGAAAATCTTCATTACGTATTTTTTTGAAAATATTCATTAAGAAAATTTAGAAAAACTGACTACGAAAATTTTTAGAAAAAAAACTGACTACGAAAATTTTAGAAAAACTAACTACAATTTTTTTTAGAAAAACTGACTACGAAAAATTTAAGAAAAAACTTTTGAACTAAATAATAAGAAAATATACCCCCCTATGAAAAGGAATTTATTATTGTAAGGATATTGGTTTTAACAGGAAGTTAATAAGGATAATTACCTTATGGTTATCATTCCTAACTTCTATTTAATGTATTCAAATCTATCAGAGGGTAAATATTTTGTGAAAATATCAGAAAGTTGATCTTGCGTTTCGATAAATTGAAGAATGATATCTCTTTTTTGTGTGTGATACCTAAGAAAGTGATGACTAATATCTATGTGTTTTGCACGAGAGTGATGTGCATGATTTTTTCATAAAGAAATGGCACTAGTACTATCACACAAAATTTGTGTTTTGGTAAAACTCATACCATATTCTCTGAGTGTGTGTTGCATCCACAACACTTGAGCACAACAACTTCCATCTGCTACATATTCAGATTCAGTAGTGGAAAGTGCTACTGATTGTTGCTTCTTGAATGACCAAGAAACTAATGAATCTCCTAAGAAATGACAAGTTTCAGATGTAATCTTTCTATCTATTCTACATCCACCAAAGTTAGCATCCAAAAATTTTTTTAGAACAAAATCATTTCCAGAAGTATAAAAGAGTCCTAAATCCATGGTTCCCTTTAAGTAGTGAAAAATCCTTTTCACTGACTTTAAATGAGATTCCTTATGATTGGATTGATATCTTGCACATAAGCATACCGAAAACATTAAGTCTAGATGACTAGCTGTCAAGTAATGTAAACTTCCTATCATACCTCTAAAAGATGTTTGATCTGCTGGTTTCCTAGCTTCATAAAGATCAAGTGAATTTGAGGTACCAATGGGAGTACTTATACTTTTAGTGTTTTCATATCCATAATTTTTAAGAAGATATTTAATATACTTTTGTTAGGATATATAGATTCCTTCTGGTTTTTGAGAAATTTGAAAACCAATGAAAAATGTTAACTCACCCATCATACTCATTTCAAACTCATATTTCATTAGATCTGCAAAGGAATCAGTTAAAGATTGCTAAGTTGAACCAAATATAATATCATCAATATAAATTAGAACAATAAAAACATTTTTCTTATCTTTATTTATAAAAAGGGTTGGATCTTCATTTCCCTTAATGTAATTATTTTGAAGAAAAATTATATAAGTATATCATATCAGGATCGAGGGGATTGCTTAAGTCTATACAAAGATTTGGTGAATTTATAAACATGTTTAAGATGTTTTAGATCTTCAAAACCTAGAGTTTGTTAAAAAAAACTTCCTCTTGTACAAAACCATTAAGGAAAGCACATTTCACAACCATTTGAAAAAGTTTGAAATTTAAGAATGTTGCAAAGGCAAGTAAAATACGAATAGATTCAAGTCTAGATACTGGAGAATAGTTTTCTTCATAGTCTATTCCTTCTTGTTGATTATAGCCTTTAACAACTAATCTAGATTTATTTCTTACAATGATTCCATTTTCATCCCACTTATTTTTGAAGATCCATTTTACACCAATAACAGAAGTTTCCTTAGATATTTAAACTAAGGTCCAAACTTTATTCCTTTTTAATTCATTTATCTCATCTTGCATAGATTTTATCCAATCATCATCACCTAAAGCTTCATCAGTGATTTTTGGTTCTAATTGGGAAAGGAATGCTTGATGTTCTACTTCATTTCCTAAGGAACTTCTAGTCCTTACAGGTTTATTCACATCACCAATGATACTATCACTAGGATGATTCTTTAGAAACAACTGATTTGGGTTTTGTAAAGCCTGTTCATCAACATAAGGTATGAAGTCTTCTGGGGTAAATTCTTCAGAAACATATTCTTGGACATTTTTCTTATCAGAAGGATCTTCTAACAAAGGTTGATAATCAGTTTTAAAAACACATCTGAGGATGTAGGTTGGGGTTGTTTAAAAATAAAGGGATCAATTTCATCAAATTTGGCATGTACTGTCTCTTCAATAATACAAGTGTTTTTATTGAAAACTCTATAAGCCTTAGAAGTTGTGGAGTTTCCTAAGAAAATTCATTCATCAGATTTTGGTGAAAATTTGTGTAGATTATCTCTAGTATTCAGAATGAATACCTTGCAACCAAAAACCTTAAAGTTGGAAAGTCTAGGTTTTCTACCATTCCATAACTCATAAGGATTTTTATTAAGAAAAGTTCTAATCAAAACTCAATTTATAGTATAATAATCAGTACTTACAGCTTCATCCCAAAAATGTTTGCCTACAGAATATTCACTCAACATGGTTCTAGTTATCTCTTGATGAATTCTATTTCTTCTTTCAACAACACAATTTTGTTGAGGTGTTTTGGGTGCATAGAAGTTATGATAAATGCCTTTTCTACTACAAAAAGTTTTAAAATCAAAAATTTGAAATTCTCCTCCACGATCACTATGAATAGTTATCAAAGGAAGGTGTTTCTCATTTTTAACTTGGGTTCTAAAACTTTTGAAATAAGAAAAAGCTTCAGATTTATTTTCTAGAAAATAGACCCATGTAAATCTAGTGTAATCATCAACTAAGACAAATACATAATAATTTCCTCTAATGCTTCCAGTTTGTGTTAGACCAAAAAGATCCATGTGCACTAACTATAATGCATCAGTAGTTGAGACTTCACCAACTGATTTAAAACTTGATTTATGTTGCTTTCCATATTGACAAGGACCACAAACTTTTTAAGAATCAAATCTAAGCTCCGGTAGATCCTTAACTAGTCTTTTCTTAGAGAGTTTTCATAGGTTCCTAAGGTTACAGTGACCCAGCCTTCTATGCCATAACCAAGAGTGATCTTACATTGCACTAAGACAAGTTAATTCTTGACTCCTAAGGTCTTCTTAGTTTAGTGTGTATAAATTCTCTTTCCTATTGGTAAAAATAATAAACTCTTACTTGGAATTGTGTACTAAGCACTTGTCATTCCTAAAATTCACAAGGTAACCTTCATCACATAATTGGCTTACGCTAATTAGGTTGTGCTTAAGACCCTTAAAAAATAAAACATTTGAAATCAAAGTTTTTCCAAGAAGAACGATATTACCTAAACCAATAATTTATCCCTGAGCATTATCTTTGAAAGTTACTTTTCCTTCTTTCATCCCGATAATCTTTTAAAAGTAGTTTTTGTTACCAGCCATATGTCGTGAACATCCACTATCTATGTACTAGGTATTGCTGTTGGTACCTTCTCTATTTTCCTGAAAATAAAAGAGTTCAACTTTTGGAACCCAAACTTTCTTGGATACAAAATTTTCAGATAGCAAAATTTTAGGCACCCACATTTTCTTAGAAAAATAGGCTTTATGGAATCTTAAAGACTGAGTTTTGTTTAAAGAACAATTTTTTCCCAATGCCCACCACACTGACATTTAGTACAGAATGGAGCACATTTAAGAACAAAATAATTGTTATTAAAAATTAGTTTAGAACTAGTATAACCAAACATAGAATTATTCCTTAGAAGTCGGATTTGAGAATACATCTTATCAAAATTTTCCTTAACTAAGGTAAAGTTTGACAAACACTTCCTCAAAGAAAATATTTTTGACTTTAGTATGATAACTAAGTTCTTATCTTCCAAAAAATTAGCTTTAGCACTAGAGTTAGGCTCGAAAATTTTTTTATTAGAAATTACTATTTCTAAGTCCTTAGAAAGTTTATCCTTCTCAAAATTTACTTCCTCAAGGTTTTTTGAAATGCTTTCAAAATCAAAAAATTTCTTATTAAGATCTTAAGAAATATCTGATATTTACTTAGTAAGAATAATATTTCTAGAATTTTCCTTATCAAGATTTTTCTTGAGTTTTGAATTCTCATTCTCAAGGAGTTTAGAAAATCTAGAAACTTCTTCATATAAAGGTAAAGTATCGTCTTCATCAGAAAAAGATTCTTCATCAGAAGATTTATAATATTTACTATCACTATAATTTGCATATAGAGATACATTGGTCATAGATTCAGCATTGTGTACCTTAGCCATTAAGCAATGATTTTCAATAGGTAGTCTGGCTATTAGACCAAGATTCTTCTGTCCAGAAGATTCGTAATCTGATGATTCATATGAAGAGTCACCACCACTGGCACTCTAGGTTTCATTATCTTTCAAAAATTTCTTAGCTTTAACTTTGTAGTACTTCTTTCTATTTCTCTCAGAATGATTTTCCTTTCTTTATTTTCTCTTAAGCATAGGACAATCAGGTCTTATATGTCCAACTCTCTTGCATTCATAACATGTGACTTCTGAATCTTTCTTATCTTTCCTTTATTTTTTTTGTATATGGATTAAAAGTTCTTCTATCCAACAATCTTTTTCATCCTCCGTGAAAGATTTGATAGTTCATTTTCTAAAGATTCACTTCCAATAGATTCATATTGTATAACAACCTTCTTATATTTGGATCTTGTAACTCTCTCAGGAGTCTTGGATTTTATATGATTTGAAGTTGTAGTAAAAGCAACACTACCATTCCCATTCTTCTTCTTAATGTTGTCAATATCTCTCTTCATTCTAGTCTCATGTTGAAGAAGAGTTCCAAAAAGTTCATCAATAGAAATATGAGTAACCTTTCTATTCTCATCTATAGCTGTCCTCTTAGATTCCCACTCATTCAATATTATGTCTATGATTTTATCCATAAGAGCTTCATCATCTAATCCTTTCTCACCCATAGATTATAAACTATTAACAATAGTCATGAATCTTTGTTGCACCTTACATATGGGTTCTCCATAAGGAAAGCAGAAACCATGATATTCATCTCTGAGCATGGATCTTCTAGTTTCAATGACTTTTTAAGTTACAAAGTGTGTAACTTCAAGTTTCTTCCAAATACAATTTCTGCTTCACAAGATGAAATTTGGATATATATATTTCTAGTCATAGAACAAAGTAATGTATTGCGTACATTATAATTCAGTTGATATTCATGCTTTTCTTGATTGGTGAAGGTACTAACTTCCTTGTCAGGGATTTTATATCCTCCAATAAGCATAAAAAATTGTCTACTCCAGTATTGATAATAAATGTCTTTATGCGATCTCTCCAATATTCATAATCATTACCATAAAAAATAGGTGGTATAGTTGGGTTTAGGTTGTCAATGGAACCAACATTGATTCTTTCCATCTTGAAGAAAAATCTTTCCACACAAACTTGTTAGTAATAAAAGTTTGTAAACAAGGAAAATATTCCTCAGCAATGAAAAATCAAAACAATGAAAAACTTGAGGAAGGAAAACTTATATGTGAATATAAGTATTTTAGAGACCTCCTCTGATACCAATTGTTGAAATGGTATGTGGAGTATTATATACTCTATAATACCAAATATAGGATCGAAATAATATAGATACTGAATAAAGTATCTAATGATGTTCAAAATACAAGAGGGGGGGTTAATTGTATTCTTTAAAAAAAATCCTTTGGAACTTTTAAAGATGGTTATGTTAAATAGGGTTAAACAAAGTAAATTCACAAACCTCTAAGTTATATAAACTTGCTATATTCTGGAAATATGATTCCGAGAAAGTGATTCTGGAAAAGTGGTTCTGAAAATGAAACTTAATAAAAGTTTACAAAGATAAAGATTATACCTTAAAGCATATAGAATCTTACTAAATCAGAGTATACAAGAGTAAGGAAGTATAAGATAGTTATACTTTCCTCAACAATCAAAATGTAGAAGAAAACTTGTAACAATACAAGTAACATTTAATGAATCTTTTAACCCAAAGAGAAGGGTATCCAACAACCTTGGATAAAGGTCCCTTGATTTATACTTTCAAGAAAGTCTGTCTTACCCACACTAGGGTAAGCCCTCGATATGAAGATCAGAGTCTGTCTTACTATCCCTGTAATCCCTCAAATTCAAGGTAGTCAACACCTCTATTTTCCTCAGCACGGAAGTCCTCGAAATTTAAGGTAGTCGGCACCTCTGTCTTCCTATCCCTGGAATCCATCGAATGTACTTAGCAACAATCGGAGTCGCATGAAGCAAATATGAACAAGAATTTTAGTATGCACTAAGCAAGAAAGTCTCTCTCACTAGAAATCACTTCAGCAGCATGTAATCTCTAGATTGATCAACTTTTTGTCAACAAGTACTGAGCTCTTTCAAATGATCTCCTATTTATAGGCACAACTCCAATGGTCGGCTCCCCCCTCCAATGGTCATATTTTTCCTTGAATTTTAGAGGGACCTGTACACGTGTCACTCAAACAATGTTTGATTAGTAACTGAATGCGTGAAATCATTTTATAAACAAAACAAGTGTAAGAAAAAATATGGTTACTTTACCAAAATCAAATATTCGGAATGTAAGGAAATAAAAGTTCAGAGTCTAACTGAAAAAAGATTCAGTATCTATGATACAAGGATATTCAGATTATGTTTTCTAAGGAATTAGGAACCTGAATTCTATAGAACTTTGGAGTCTAAATTTCAAGGAAATTTGAAGTCTAAATTCACAATAATTTGGAACCTGAACTTACAAAGTTCAGATTCTGAATTCATTATAATTCGGAACCCGAACTGAGAAAGTTCAGAGTCTTAATTCATAAGAATTAGGATTCTGAACCTACAAAGTTCGGAGTCTGAATTCATTAGAATTTGGAACCTGAACTGAGAAAGTTCAGAGTCTAAATTCATAAGAATTCGGAGTCTGAACTTATAAAGTTTGGAGTCTGAATTCATAATAATTCAGAGTCAGAACTCATAAGAGTTCGGAATCTGAATTTTGAAGAATTAGGAGTCAGAACTCATAAGAGTTCAAAGTCTGAATTCAGAAGAATTCAGAGTCAGAACTCATAAGAGTTCAGAGTCTAAACTCATAGAATTTGGAATATGAATTTGGATCCTGAAAACAGAATGATCTATATCTAAGTATTATATGATTCTGAGGTTTTTAGATATGAAACCTAATTTTACACTTAAACAAAATGAACAATGAAAAACATGGTAAGGATAAATTTCCTTGGGGAAGGAAAATTTTCCTTATGAAAGTAAAACATAGGGTAAAATGAAATTTTCCTTAAGATAAGGTGTTTGTGATTTTCAAAACATGAGGAATGATAAAGTCATAAAGAAAACTTATTGAATCAACAAACTTCCCAAACATGAAGGAATGAAAAAGTCATAAGGGAACCTTATTAACTCAACAAGAAGAGGATTCAGAGCAGGTGAACTCACCAGAGCAGAGCCAAATAGATTTTTCAGAATGAGACGGTATGGCTATGCCATCGGGACCAGCCTGTGCTTACACGAGAAGCCTAGCCAGATGACCATGTGAAGGTGGAGAGATAATATCATGATGTAGATGCTGGGGAGGGGCAGTTCCTTGTAGATATTCTGGTTGAATTCCCTAATACCTTCGTGTCATGTAATATTATAAGACTATGGGACATGTAATCTCTGAGCCTACGGGCCTTGTAAGGGTTCCCCCTAATCCCTTGAAAGGGGGGTTATCAAAAATCAATAAAAATGAAGGCCTTCGGGCCATTTGGGCTCACAAAGTACCTTTTTTTGGAAAATGATAAAAATATTCTTTTTAAACCATTTTGTAAACCAAAATCAAGCATGGGTAAAGATGTCATTAAATATTCATATAAGAATAGTAAAAAAAAAAATTGAATTTTTTTTAAGAAACATTGACATGGAAGATAAATATTTCCTTATGGATACTTAAACACAAACAATCTCAAGTAATAATGACATTGTGAAATAAACCCTTGAAAATATCATATCATTGAAGTGAGCATCAATCAAATGAATCAATTATTTTTATTAGATATAAATATATAAAAAACAAGTGGAAATACAATATAAGATAATAAAAAGTTATTTAACATATAATCTTAGCATGACAAAATTAATGAAATAGTATTTTAATCTAATGAATGGAAATTGAGTTAAGAATTCCCCTATCTTCATTCTTGTCTTTATTTGTTCATGTTCAAACCTCTAGTATAATAAATATGAATTTATTATACATTTATTACATAACTTTAATTATATAATACCATGTATTATTTATTTATAACATATTATCACCCGCTTATTAATAATTTGTTATTAAAATAACTGTTCTGGGTGATAACTACTTTGTTTTCCAGGCATGTTTCAGTTCGGCAGCCTTGGTCCTTATATTTTGATCTTGGTCTTATCATTTCCAGATTTTTAATCATGGTATAAATATAATATATAAAAATTATATACATACTTATATTCATTCATAGAAATTGGAAATATAAAAATGAATTACACCGTTCATAGAGACGGTAGGTTGTACACACACATGAACGTTGTTTTCATTTTTTGATTTATGGAATAAAATAAAGGTAAATAATAATTCATATTTATAGAATAATTACTATATCATATATATCATATATATTAATTAAACCCATCTTAATACCCATCCATAAAATATGGTGATGAAAAATGAATTATATCACTATGTGGAGACGGTAAGCCGTACATACGCACGAGCGATACTTTCTGTTTTTATTTGATGGGAAAGAGGGTGTATAATGGTGTCTTAATAATCATAAAAAAATCATTACACTGAGTATATTGAAGTTATTATTTTATGATAACCATCACAGATTTATATGAGGTTAGGAAGAGTAGAAAAAGAAAGTGATCGGTAAGAGCGATTACCTCTTCTTTGAAATATATCCTTTGGATCTTCTCTAAAGAGCTCTAGAGTTGGTATTTTGAGAATAATAGCACCTATAGAATTTTTTAGGGAACTTTAGAAGATAAATTGGTTGGTTATTGTTGATATATAAGTCTCAAAGTGATGTAATGAATTGTGGGAGGAGGCTCCCTTTAATAATTGAGTGAATTTCTCAAAAGATTAAATTATAACAAATTCATTTTCTATCCAAATACCACCAAATGGGAATGAATTAGAAGCTAAGATAATATATGGTTGTAATATCATCAACCAATATATTTTAGAAATCTTTTGGTTTAATTTTAAACTTTATCATTTTTATTAAACCTTAGTTAACCTATTTTAATTTTAACTATGGAAACAACTTTTTCAATATTAAATAGTGGAAATTTTTTACTTATAAGGAGTAAATTGGACCATAAATGGAAAATTTATGATATTTTTACCATACCTTATTACATTTATCCTTATTTAGTATTTTTAAGATTTTAAAATAATTTAATAAAATATTATTTTTATAAAATATCATTAGTGTCAATTTTGACACTATTCATAACATTGATTTTAATAAAATCAATAAAACAATATAACTTCAAAAAAATAATTTAATATACCCCTAATATGTCATAATCATATATAAAATTAGTGTATAATCTTAAATAATTAAAATTATATTTCTTTTAATATTTTTAATATCATTATTTTATTTTTTCATTAATTGAATAATTACTGCATCATCTTTGCGGAATTATTTAAGGTACTTATTTCTACACTAAAAAAAAATATTACCATGATTTATATAAATATTTTTTATTTCATAAGAACATTTAAAGTCGATCATATCTTCTGGATGACACCATATTAAAAATATTATACTTAAAACAAGAGTGTGACATGTTTGCTTTTTTCCTTAAATAAAATATTATAAGGGTCATAATCTTTTCCAAGTGGCCCAAAAATTCATAAATAAATTTATATCATGAAACTTATTTTATTATGTTTAAAATGGATACTTATATTCGATCATAACCTAATTCTTTCCCCATGTAGACACATAAGATATATTTAAGACAAAAAAATAACATTTTTTGACTTTTTTGATTTAATTAATATATAATTCATTTTCTTGGAAAAGTGTCCATTAAAAAACTAAATTTAGAACATTATATGTTAAGATTAAAATTAACATCATACAATAAGAAATAGGATTAAAAGGTATGGCCTTATCACTTATTTTTAATCTAGATTAACCCGTTTTACCCTTTACCGAGGTAATACATTTTACCATAGTTAATATTCATTTTGATTAAAAATAAAAGTGAAATATTTAATAAATTTAGACCAACTGATTAAAAATATGGAATCTATTTTTCAAAATTAGAATTCAAAATTTCATGAATTTAATTTAAAATAAAACTAGAAAAATGCAATGAAAAACTATTTTTTTTTCAGAAAAATTCCCTTTTTCCAATAAAAAATGCTTTTATACTAAATTCAAGTATAAAATCCACTTGAGAAACCATAATTTTATTTTTTAATATAAATGAACTAATTAAAATTTAAAAATAATCCAAAACATAATGTGACCTTGTAAAAACTACAAAAGAAAATATAGTTTCCCATAAAAATTAGTATTTTTTACTATTCTTTGAAAAATAAATGTTTTCAGAAAATTCTCTAAAAATAATTTGAAGATGATTATGAAATTATTAATTTAAAAATGATTTTTTTTCAAATAATTTTTCTATAACTTCTAGAAATTAATATTCACTCATAAAGAGTAGAAAAAATCATTTTTTTAAAGAAAATGTAGTTTTAAAGAATAAAATAACTTTACTAAAAATTTAGTGATTATTTTCTAAGAACATGAAAATACATTCATATTGAGTTTAACCTTAATATTTATTTCATAAATTAGTTATTCATATTATTTTATACAAATTTAATGGCTATTTTATAATGAATATATAATATTTTAATAATATTTTGTGGTTCATTTAAACTTATTATTGCGTGCAACACATGCTAGCAAAAAAATAAAATTATTCAAAAATATATTTCATAAAAATACTGGGGTGTCATATTATACCCCCCTTAAAATGAATTTCACACTCAAAATTCATCTTAGTCATCAAAGTTTTAACATTTTATAATTCATTAAAAAAAACCCACATCATAAAAATGAATAATTAAACCTCCCTTACAATGGGAAAGTTGGAAACATAAAGGTTACATGAAGCAACACTTAACTAGGTTTCCATATAGAGGAAAAAAAATTAAAATATGGATTCAGAAGTGAAAAATAATCCCAATGAACTAATAACGATTGATAGTGATCATTGTCAAGATAACATTAATGGAAAAAACCATAGACCAAATAGGTCAGAAAAAGGTTATTAATATCATCCAAAATAAAGATAATTGGATAAAATTTTATTTATAAATATCTTAAGAATATATACTTACTTGATTTCATACCATAAGTACAATATCACTCTTTGGTTGTTCCTTAATAAATTTATGCTTCATCTCTTACTCCAAGAAATGAAGCTAAAATTGCAATGCCTGAAGAACTATTGGATTATAAGATCCATAATGGGATAATAAGTCATTCCTTTTATCTCTGGTGATAATTATAGAAACATTATTAGTAGAGGTTATTCAATATGCATAAATATTCATATGTTGAAGTAATGCGTTAATCTATAATACCACATCCAAAATTTAACTTAAAAAATTTCATAAATGGTTACCCTTATGAACCTTCCAAAAGATTAAAATACAAAACTTTCAAAAGAAGGTCACTAAATTTCCAAAATACAATTATAATTTATCCCCAAAACAACTTGACATAAATATTAATTTTCACACACCAAACATGTGAATATCATTATCATGTATTCTCTTGAAACATGATAATAACCTACTTTACCATAAAACCTTAATGAAAACATGCATAAAAAAATTTACTCTTTCCTCATACCATAAATAAAAAAATTCTATAAAATAAATCCATGATATCATAAACCACCTTGTAATCATATTACTAATCAGTTCCAAGGTTATCAATACTATCCCATTTATTTTATCACAATCAAACATATCTTTATCTCAATATTATCCCAACATCATGCACATATTAAGGGTTATCCTTCCCTTAATCACGTGTTCTATAAAAATATAACCCTACCACCTCAATCCATTATTATGGTTACCAGTACCATTAAAAATATTATTTCTAATCCTTAAGGAAAGACTATAGTGGACCAATCTATAGATGTTTCCTTATTCCATAGTACCATAAAAGTACTTCTACAACATTATTCTTGAATTATAATACATAAACACTCCATCATTCCACTGCATTCTTAAACCATTAACTAAGCTTCGTCCTTTTATTACTTAATAATTCATTTATCTCATATTTCATTCTTAGTATCTTCACTATTACTCATGCAACCTTGAAAATTCTATTCATAAGCTTTCCCCATATGGAATCGATTTGAAAAATGCCTATATATTCCACATTTAAAACATTTAACTTTCGATTATGCCTTAGGAATACCATTATTACTATCCATTGTGTTAACTAAACTTTTTCACTTTTCCTTTGTAATTAATTTATTTGTATTCTTTTTTTCTACATCCAAAGCATCTTTCAGTTCCTTTGAAATAATCTTCTTGATGCCTCTTCCCACGTTCTTTACATGAGGAAAATTGAACTTTCTTTATTCTATGGTCACCATAAAATTCCATCTTTATCTTATTATATGGTTTAAGAAACTCCCTAAAATTGAAATTATTGATCATATTATGAGATTTATTATTAGGAAAAATAACAATGTTCCACCTTCCGACTCCCATTTCATTTGATTTCTCACGAGGAAGGTTATTACATTGTCCATCACATTCACCAATAACATGAGTCCTTCTGGTTCCAACCATTGTCTAAAACCCAAAAATCATAGTGTGAGAAACAATAATCATAGTGGGAATCCACATAACCATCAAATATGATGTCTAAATCATGAAAACTTATTTTTAATAAATGACACCTTAGGTTTAACCTAGGTCATTCATGATCATTATCAAAATATTAAGATTTTATCCTATACTTATTTCTATTACCATGGTTTTTATTAAAGTTTTTTAACCCTAACCTCAAAATATTGTCTAAACCTCTCTATAATAAAAACTATAACAACCCAAGATTTTCATACATAGATATTACATCTTTTTAGATGAATAACAAAATAATCCATACCAGAACCGTAAAGGTTTATAGTCTTTATAGAATATACATACAATCTTATTATTTTATGAAATATCTTAAACATATCCCATAGAGATATTACCACTTAGTACTCTCCATAGGAATTCCTACTAATTTTTCTTCTTCATATCTTAGAAAAAAGAAACATAAGAAAAGGGTGAGCTCAGATGATCAGTAAGGGTAAACATGGAAAATATCAGTTGGTGATCATATAAAAACATAATAAAAGAATAAGGAAATTAGATCTTAGCCACGACTTACAAAGTTCATTCCCAATATGATAAATATAATAAACATTGGTTATGGTATAAAACATTATCATTTAAAAATTCATTAATCATAATAACAATAATTCATCATAACTCAATCATGAACCATAACTTCATGTCATAAATGTGTGTGGCATCATCTTAAGTATATAAACCATTTAATATGTCAATTTTAACTAACAAGACCACAATATCAGAAATCAACACATATTTCTTATAATAGATCATACACATTGACTTGTTTCCCATAACGGATCAAGCACATTGAATTTTTTCCCATAATGGATCAAGCACATATACTTATTTCCCATAACTATATCATGAGATATAGTTCATTACCCAATGAATTATAGGGAGATATAGGTCCCACATATAACATAATTAAGACCATAAATATGTGTTCCACAAGAACATAAATCATTCATCATATCAAAACCCATGAAAAGAAATGTGTTTTATAATCATTTCATCATAACATAAATCATGAAAAGGAAAGGGAATTCATAAACATCATTATATAATAAACATAAACCATTTAAAGAAATAATAATAACGATATCCTTGGATAATATCCTTATTAAAATATATTTAATATCAAATAATGTTTTCTTGGATGGAAAACTATTTTGAATGATCACTTGAAATAATTAATGGGGAAAATAGTCTTTTCATTTTGAAAACATTTTTTTACCCATGAAATTAAAAAGGAAAAATTTTCCTTGAAAAGAACATCATAATATTATAAAGGAATATTCAAGAAATTAAGGTTTCATAAAAGTAGGAAAATCCATTTACACCATATAATTTAAAAAAAACATTTCTTTTATGTTTTTTTTCTTCTGAAAAGTCACAAAGGACCTTATTTGGAAAATGATAAAAATATCCCTTTCAAAACATTTTGTAAAAAAAATAAAATAAGGGTAAATATGACTTTAGATATTCATATAAGAATAGTAAAAAACTTTTTGAAATCATTTTTAGGAAACATGTACATGGAAGAGAAATATTCCCCAACATATACTTAAATATAAACAAAGTCGAGTGATAAAGAGATTGTGAAATAAACCCTTACAAATATCATATCATTGAAGTGAGCATTAATCAAATGAATATATTATGTGTATTAGTTATAAATACACATAAAAAAGTGTAAATAAAAAATAATACAATAAAAATAATTTCATACATAATCTTAGCATGAAAAAATCAATGAAATGGTATTTTAACCCAATGAATTAAAATTGAGTTAAGAATTCCCTTACCTCAAATATTGTCTTTATCTGTTCATGTAAAAACATACTATATAATAAATAAGGATTTATTATAATTTTTTTTTATAAACTTAATTCTATAATAAAATTTATTATTTATTTATAACATCTTATCACCCTCTTATTAATAATTTTTTATTAAAATCACTATTATGAGTGATAACTGCTTCATTTTTCAAGCATGTTTCAGTTTGGAAGTCTTGGACCTTATACTTTGACCTTGGTCTCATAATTTATATATTTTAAATAATAGTATAAAAATAATATATAAAAATTATATACATACTTATAATCATTCATAGAAAGTAGAAATAGAAAAATAAATTACACTACTCATGGAGATGGTAGGTCATACGTACACATAAATGCTATTTTCATTTTTCGATTTATAGAATGAAAGAAAGGTAAATAATAATTTATATTTAAAAAATTATTATTATATAATATATATAATATATATTCATTAAACCCATCATAATACCCATCCCTAAAATATGGTGATGAAAAATGAATTGTATCGCTACGTGGAGACGGTAAGTCGTACGTACACACGAGCGATACTTTCACTTCTTATTTGATGGGAAAGATGGTGTATGATGGTAAATTAATAATCATAATAAAATTTAATAATATTTAGTATACTGGAGTTATTAATTTATGATAGACACCATATATTTAGAGGAGTTATGGAAGAGTATAAAAAGAAAGTGATTGGTAAGAGCGATTACCTTTTCTTCGAAGAATCTCCTAAGGATCTCCTATAAAAAGCTCTAGGGATGGTATTTTGAGAATAAAAGATCCTCTAGAATGTGACTAGGGAAGATAAAAAGATAAATTATTAGGGGATTGTCGAGTTGTAACTCTAAAAATTATTTAAAGAATTGAGGGAGGAGGTTCCCTTTTATAATTGAGGTGAGGGAACTTCTGGAATTTCTCAAAAGATTAAATTATAATAAATTAATTTTATTTTCAAGTACCAAAAAATATCCATGGATTAGAATATAATAATATATAATCTTGAAATATCATAAACCAATATATTTTAGAAATTTTTTTGTGTAATTTTAAACCTTATCTTTTTGATCAACCCTTAGTTAACCTATTTTTATTTTTTATTACGGTAACAACCTTTTCAATATTAAAAGGTTGAAATTTTTACTTATAAGGTGTTAATTGAACCATAAATGGACATTTTATGACATTTTAGACCATATCTTATCTAATTTATCCATATTTATGATATTTAAATAATTTAATAAAATGTTATTTTCATAATGTTAACTTTGATACTATTCATAACACTGACCTTAAGAAAATCAATAAAATAAGATCGATTCAAACCAAATCATTTAATAAAACCTTAATATGTCATAATCATATAAAAATTTCATGTATAATCTTAATTAATAAAATTATATTTATTTAAATATTTTTAATATCATTTATTTGATTTTTTCATTAATTAAATAATTACTGCATCATCATTGCATAATTATTTAAGGTAATTATTTCTTCATTAGAAATTTAAAATAAATTACCATGATGTAGATAAATATTTTATATTTCATAATAATGTTTATAGTCAAAAATATATTTTGTATAATACCATATTAAAAATATTATACTTAAAACAAAAGTGTGACATGTTTGATTTTTCATTAAAAAAATACTATGAAGGTCATAATATTATCCAAGTATCCCCAAAAATTCATAAATAAATTTATATCATGAAAATAAGTTTATTATGTTCAAAATAGAAACTTATATTCGTTCATAACCTAAATTTGTCTCCATGTGGGCACATAAGAGATATTTAAGACAAAGAAAGTGACATTTTGTGACTTTCTTTGATTTAAATACTATATAAGAAATTTTCATGGAAAAATGTCTATTAAAAAACTAAATTTAGAATATTAAGTGTTAAGGGTATAACTAACATCATACAATAAGAAATAGGATGAAAATTTATGGACTTATCACTTAATTTTAATCCAGATTAACTTGTTTTACCCTTCACCGAGATAATAAATTTTACCACAGTTACTATTTATATTGATAAAAAATAAAAGTGAATTATTTACTAGATTTAAACCCACTGATTCCAAATATGGAATCCATTTATCAAAATTCAAAATTCATAATTTTCATAATTTAAATTAAAATAAAACAAAAAAAATTCAATGAGAAACCGTTTTTTTCGGAAAAATGTCCCTTTTAAATATAAAATGATTTTATACTAAATTAAACTATTAAATCCACATCAAAAACAATAATTGGATTATTTGAGATCAAAATTAAATAATTAAAATTTAAAACTAATCCAAAACATAATAGGACCTTTTAAAAACTTTAAAAGAAAATATAGTTTCCCAAAACAAATTAGTATTTTATACTATTCCTTGAAAAATAAATGTTTTTAGAATATTATCAAAGAATAATTTTAAGATGATTTTGAAATTATTAATTAAAAAATGAAATTAAAATTTTTAAATAATATTTCTATAACTTATATAAATTAATATTCACTCATAAAAAGAAGAAAAGCTATTTTTTGAGGAAAACATATTTTTAAAGAATAAAATGACTTTACTAAAAATTATGTGATTATTTTATAAGAACCTAACAATACATTCATATTGAGTTAAAAATTTATACTTATTTCATAAATTAATTATTATGATTCATTCTTTCCAATTTAATGACTAGGTTATAATATACATACAATATGTTGAGTCAAAAATTCTCTTTTGACTTCTATATCTTGTTTTGGAAATCACAAATGTCTTTTTAATCGTACTAACTTTGTCAATCATATAGTACTGACTCTGTCAATCGTATCATACTGACTCTGTGAATCGTATCGTACTGACTCTGTCAATCGTATCATACTGACTCTGTCAATCGTATCGTACTGACTATGTCAATCGTATCATACTGACTCTGTCAATTGTATCGTACTGACTCTTCTTTTCATACTTTCATTACTTGTTTTGGTATTTTGTCAAAAACACTTGTTTAATATTAATCCTACTATTGTTTATTATCTTCATATATCTTGTGTTTGACCAATACGATGTCGTTGAGTTAGTTATAAACTAATCAAAATGATGTCGTGCTTTCTGTTTCAATATGTCTGTTATAGTGACAGGTGTCCAAGTCCCTCCGAGTTTTTTGGAGAAATATGACCGTTGGAGGTAACATGACCGTTGGAACCCGAGGCCTATAAATTGGAGGTCATTTGAAGCTGAAATAAGAACAACAAAGAGACTTTTGGAATAACTGTGATACTCTACTTCTATCAAGTCCTAGAGAGAGATGCTGTGACTTCTCTCATGCTGTGTGCTTTGTGCGTCCGATCATCGTATCGAGGGCTTTCAAGTAGTTGAAAGACAGAGGTGCCGATTACCTACAAAATCGAGGGCTTCCAGGGATAGGCAAACAGATGGTCCGATCATCGTATCGAGGGCTTTCATGTAGTTGAAAGACAGAGGTGCCGATTACCTACAAAATCGAGGGCTGCCGGGGATAGGCAGACAGACGGTCCGAACATCGTATCGAGGGCTGCCGGGGATAGGTCGTATCTAGGGATTACCAATGTATTGGTGAGACAGACCTTTTATCCTAGGTGAAAGGATAACCCTTCTCTTTGGGTTAAAAGAATTGTAATACTTTTAATTTTTCGTTGCTAATTGTAATAAAAAGGAAATTGTTTTGCTTCCTTTTCCATCTCTTATACATTTGTAATTGTTTCAATTACATCCATTCTATTACATATTGTATTGTTTGATTCTATATGCTTTAAGGAAGAATCATTCATCATTTGTTTTACTCTGATTATTTTATTCATCTTGAATACAATTACTTTTCTTTTCTAATAGTATTACATTACATCATACCTTTTATATTCAATACAATTGTGGGTGTTTGTATTTGTATTAGTTTAAGACCTTTTAAACTAATCTCTTAAGTGTTTAAACACAAAGTTTTTTAACCTACAATTCACCCCCCTCTTGTATTGTTTCATCTAATATACAATTACATCTACATATTCGATCCAACAATTGGTATCAGAGCAGGTTTTCCACTGATTTGTGTTACTAGCTTTATTTCCTTCATATTACTGTTTTTAACTACTCACTACACTAACATGTGGAGTGGAAATTTTTTTGTTGTATTAGATGGTAGGAATGAATATTGGGTCAATAGAAAATCTGAATCCTTCTAGACCACCCATTTTTTATGGTAATAACTATGATTATTAGAGAGATCGTATGAAGACATTTGTTATCAATACTGGTGTAGACAATTTTATTATGCTTACTGGAGGTTACAAAATTCCTGACAAAGAAGTCAGTACTTTCACTAACCAAGAGAAGCAATAATATCAACTGAATTACAAGGTACAAAATACTCTATTATGCTCTATGACCAGGAATATATACATCCAGATATCTTCAAGTGATGCAGCCAACTGTATTTTGAAGAAATTAGAAGTCACTCATTTTGGTACATCCAAGGTTATAGAAACAAGGAGAGAAATTCTTAGAGTATAGTATCATGGATTTGTTTTTCCTTATGGAGAGACAATATATAAAGTTCAACAAAGGTTTATGACAATTGTCAACAGCTTACAATCCATGGGTGAAAATGGCCTTACTGATGAAGCTCTAGTAAATAAGATTATAGATATAATGTTGAATGAATGGGAGTCAAAAAGGATAACTATTGATGAAAATAGAAAAGTTTCCCAGATTACTCTTGATGAAATTTTTGGAACTCTTTTACAGCACGAGACAAGAATGAAAAGAGATGATGACTTCAACAAGAAGAAGAATGGAAATGGAAGTGTAGCTTTTACATCTAAAGCTAAAACACCTGAAAGGATAACAAGATCCAAATCCAAGAAAGTAGTTATATCTGACTTAAGTGATTGTGATCTTTCGGATAATGAGTTAGCCAATCTCGCTCAGAGGATGAACAAGATTGTGGGAAAGAAATATTTCCAATATAGATTCAAAAAGAAAGATAGGAAGGACAAAAAAGATTCAGAGGTAAACTGTTATGAATGTAAGAAAGTAGGGCATATAAGGCCTGATTGTCCTTTACTAAAGAGAAAATACAGGAGGGAAAAACACTCTGAAAGAAACAAGAAAAAGTTTTACAAGACAAAGACAAAGAAATTCTTGAAGGAAAATGATACGTGGAGTGCAAGTGGTAGTGATTCTTCAGACGATTCTTTAGAATATGAGTCCTCAAGCCAGAGAAATATTGGACTTATATCCAGACTAACAATTAAAGATCATTGTCTCATGGCTAAGGTACAAAATTCTGAAGCTATTACAAATGTCTCTTTGAATGCAAATTATATTGATGATAAATATTATGAATCTTTAAATGATGAATCTTCATCATCTGAAGATGATACATTACCTTCTTTTGAAGAAGTATCTAGATTTTCTAAGTTACTTGAAAATGAAAATTCCAAACTCAAGAAGAAGCTTGAGAAAGAAAATTCTAGAATTCCAATTTTGACTAAAGAAGTATCGAATCTTTCTAAGGATATTGATGTGAAAACTTTTGATTTTTAAAGTATTCTAAAAACCCTTGAGAAAGTCAAGTATGACAAAGATAAACTTTCTAAGGATCTTGAAAATGTGATTTCTAAGAAAAATGTTTTAGAACCTAACTGTAGCTCAAATTCAAATGTTTTTGAAAATAAGAATTTGATTTTAAAACTAAAGTCAGAAATTTTATCTTTAAAGAAATGTTTTTTAAACATTACTCATGGAAAGGAAAACTTTGACAATATGTATTCTCAAATTAGACCTTTGAGAAATCGTTCTGGTCTTGGTTATACTTATTCCAAACCTGTTTTTAGTAATAACTATTTTGTTCCTCAAAAAACCTCTTTTTTCTCTAAGTGTCAATGTGGAGGACACTGGAGAAGAGATTGTTCTCTTAATAAAACTCAATCTTTAGGATTTCATAAAGCTCATTTTTTAAAACAAATGTGGATTCCTAAAATTATTTTATCTAACCCTTCTGGATCCAAACAAGTTTGGATTCCAAAGAACTAATTGTTTCTTTTTCATAAAAATAAGAAGTGTACTAATAAGAATATTTGGTACATGGATAGTGTCTGTTCTCGACACATGACCAGAAATAAAGATAATCTTTCGGTATTTAAAAGGCACTATGGATTTAGGTCTTTTTTACTCTTCTGGGAATGATTTTGTTTTAGAAATTTTTTCAGATTCTGACTTTGGTGGTTGTAGAATGGATAGAAAGAGTACATCTGGAACATGTAATTTCTTAGGAGATTCTCTGGTTTCTTGGTCCTATAAGAAACAACACTCTGTAGCACTCTCCACTGTTGAAGTTGAATATGTAGCAGCTGGAAGTTGTTGTGCTCAAGTATTGTGGATGCAACACACACTCACTGACTATGCATTGAGTTTCTCCAAAACTCAAATTCTATGTGATAATACTAGTGCCATAGCTCTTAGTAAGAACCCATCACATCACTCTCGTGAAAAACACATAGATGTTAGGCATCAATTTCTTAGGGATCACACACAATAAGGAGATATTGTTTTACAATTTATCGGAACGCAAGAACAACTTACTGAAATTTTTACAAAACCATTACCTTCCGATAGGTTTGAGTTTATAAAACAGAATCTAGGAATGATTACATTAAAATAATCATTCATATCCACTTCTTGTTTTACTTTTCTCCTTACAACAAACAACTCCCTTTGAAAGGGGGAGGACATTTCTTACTATGTTTGTCCCTTCTTCTTACTATGTTTCTTCTTATCTTATGATCCTTAATTATTTACTCTCCTAGTATGTGTTTTTACTTTTCTGTTTATCGTATTGACAGTTTTAGTGTATTATTTACTCCATCGTACTGTCCGATGATGGTAATGATTTTCTTTTCCATCGTACTGTCTGATGATGGTAATGATTTTCTTTTCCATCGTACTATCCGATGATGGTAATAATTTTTCTTTTCCATAGGCTTGTCAGTTCATGGTAACAAGATTGTTTTCCATCGTATTGTCGGTTCATGGTAACAAAATTGTTTTCCATCGTATTGTCAGTTCATGGTAACGAGATTGTTTTCCATCGTATTGTCAGTTCATGGTAACAAAATTGTTTTCCATTGTATTGTCAGTTCATGGTAACGAGATTGTTTTCCATCATATTTTTAGTTCATGGTAATGACTTTCTTTCCCATCGTCATGACGATTATTTTTTTTCATACATTTGTGTTTTCTTTTGGACTCTACTAAAACCAACAATAACCTTATGTTCTCCTTCAGGTACTTTTCATTTTTTTTATTTCATTTTAATCCTAACCATTAATCTTTTTTCCTCTAATCTTGACTGTAGAAGATCAACGGTCACCCCTATATCGCCTATAAATATCCCCCCTCCCCAAACACACATTGATTTTTCAGGTTTTGAGGCGAAGCTTTTCTCCACTGTTTTTAAATCATCGTACGATCTTTTATCGGCAACATCCCTATGTCTCAGTCCTATTCTAATACTCCTACCGATATGTCCTCAAAGTCTTTCTCATAAAAATACCTTTTAAGGGAAAGGTTAGTTTCATGAGACTTCTATGATTCGTATGATTCTATAATCAAGAGGATTATCTTGTTTCAAGGATGGGAGCATTTGTGTGTTGAAAGGCCTGTTTCTCAAGACCCGGTTCCCTTTAATGAAGTTTGTCAGTTTTATAAAACCATATCTTTTTACAAAGACATGACTATCAATTTTGCTATGTACGATAGAAATTTATCTATGTCTGTGAAACAAACGGCTCATTTTCTGAATGTCCCAACAGAAGGGGATTCCTACTGTCCATCCCATAAATTACCAGAAGAGGTCGGTACGTTTAATAGAGAAAGTGCTGAGAAGTCTCTGTTTGTTGTGAATGAAGAAAAAAGGAAAGCGGCCCATCTTTCATCGGACAATAGGTTTGTGGCTCTTGGATGCAAGGTTTTCTTATCCCAAGAAAAGGGGATAGAGAAACTTTGAAAGTTTCTGATATATTCATGTTGGACTATCTTGTCAACATGAGAAAAGTGAATCTCATGGGATATGTTTTCGAAACAATTAAGAATGTGAAGTCAGGGGCAATCAAATCTCATTTGATTATGTATCCAGCCATCCTTACAAAGTTTATTCGTGAGAGTATGAAGTTTTGCAACATTCCTTTGAAAGGAAATTTGATAGATCTAAAACCATCCTGGATTAGAAAAAGTACTATGAAGAAGTTGAATGTTTGTTTTGATCAGAATTCAAAACTTTTTGTTAAGGATATAGAAGTTGAATCTCCTCAGAATCAATCGACACCTATGCCAGCCAAAGACTTTCAATCTGCTGGTATTACTCAAAAGTCTGATCCACAAACCAGCTCAAATCCAAAGAAGAAGCCAAAGTATAGTAAGGAAGTTGTAGCCAAATGGAGAAAGGATAAGGAACATAGAAAAGAAGGTGATCCAAAGTTTGGACTTGATCCAGCCGAAGATTTTGTGGAAATAATATGGGTAGAAGAAACCCTTAAAGCTGAAAAGGAAAAGAAGTCTGTTTTGAAAAGAAAAGTTCAAGACTTTGACATCTCTAAAGTCTTGAAAATGGTTGAGGATTCAAGGGATCAACTAATGGAATAAGTGCATCAAGAACCCATTGTACAAAGTCTTCCTAAGAAAGAAAAGGAAAACATATGTTGGAAGAAATACAAGAAGCTGAAGAAGGGGAAGGAGATTTTCTTCTGGAATTTCTTCAGAGTTTGAAGAAGAGTAGAGAGGAATCGGTTCAAAAGAAAAGTGAAGGTATTCAACAAGTTCCTCATGTCGATCAAGCTCTTATTGAAGTTTCTGAAACTCCAGATAGAATTTCTTCTCAAGTAAAGCAAGGTTCTCAATCTTCTGACACTGATAAAGTTATTGT
The DNA here is from genome assembly GCA_963277665.1 of Viscum album. Classification (NCBI taxonomy): domain Eukaryota; kingdom Viridiplantae; phylum Streptophyta; class Magnoliopsida; order Santalales; family Viscaceae; genus Viscum; species Viscum album. The sequence continues at coordinate 712,891,897 of OY728143.1, read as the reverse complement.
TGTCAGTGATAAAGTGAAAGAAGAAGGAAAGATGAAAGAAAAAGAAAAAGGAAAACAGCCAGTTCTAGACTCAAGCCGATCAAATGAATTGCCTTCGTACGATGAGGATACTGATTCAGAACATACAATCTCTCTCAAGAAGAGTGATTATATTGTTCATGTTTTGAGAAGGGTTGAAAAGACCATTCCTTACTTTCCCAGGCTGGAAGGGAAAATTGATTTCATTAATGACAATCAGAAAAAGAATTTTGGTTCTGTAAGAGAGTTGAGAAAGAAAGTTTTGTCAGTTGAAGCCGATTTGAAAGTTCTTTCTGAATCCTCGGCTGCTCATAAGAAAGCTTGCAACAGGATGACCAAGTGGTCATATAAAACAGAAAGCTTGGTGAATGACCATGAGATAGCAATTGAAGATATAAGGAGGTTGTCAAATGATCTTGCTATTGACTTTAATAAGCTTGACAAAGAAACTGTTGAAAGGCTGAACCAGAAAAATCATGGAGCCGATATTCCTTCAGTGAAAGAATTGCAAGAAAGAATGAATGATTTTAAATATGAATTCTCGAAGATTTAATCTTTCAAGGATGAAATGGTTTTGTTGAAGAAAAAAAATTCTGTGTTATCCAAAGATAACAAGAATCTGCAAGACAGAATTGATACCCTTGAGGAAGTAATCAGAGTCCAGGAGGAGACTATCAAGAATCAAGATCAGATTTTTGTAGACCAACAAGAGCTTCTCAGAACTCAGGGTGATTCAATTTCTAAAGACAAGAAAGAAATCAAGAAGATGAAAGCCGTTCTTCATGAGCTCATAAAGAAGGAAAAGGAAAGAGAAAACAAATGACTGTTGTATTTGTTTTCTTTTGGAACCTGTCTATGTTTTGTAATAACTTTTATGATTCTTTCCTTTTGTCCTGCAATTCTTTTCTCAAATACTTTCAAGTAACTCAAAGTGACCCCTTTCTTTTTTTAAATCACAAAGGGGGAGAATGTTTACAAAGGGGGAGAAATTTTTTCAAGGGGGAGAATGTTTTATCAAGGGGGAGAGTGTTTTATAACTCTTAAGGAAAATATATGAATAAAATCCTTAGGAAATTTTACACCTAAGGGGGAGTTAGTTGTATTCAAATTCATATTCAGAAGAGTTTCTAATAACTCAGGGGGAGATAAGTATTTCTTGTTATATTTACTTAGTTTGTTGTGCTTTCAAAAAAGGGGGAGATTGTTGAGTCAAAAGTTCTCTTTTGACTTCTATATCTTGTTTTGGAAATCACAAATTTATTTTTAATCGTACTATCTTTGTCAATCGTATCGTACAGACTCTGTCAATCGTATCATACTGACTCTGTCAATCGTATTGTACTAACTCTGTCAATCGTATCGTACTGACTCTGTCAATCGTATCGTACTGACTCTGTCAATTGTATCGTACTGACTCTGTCAATCGTATCGTACTGACTCTGTCAATTGTATCATACTGACTCTGCTTTTCATACTTTCATTACTTGTTTTGGTATTTTTTCAAAAACACTTGTTTCATATTAATCGTAATATTGTTTATTGTCTTCATATATCTTGTTTTTAACCAATACGATGTCATTGAGTTAGTTATAAACTAATCAAAACGATGTCATGCTTTCTGTTTCAATATGACCATTATAGTGACAGGTGTCCAAGTCCCTCCGAGTTTTTCAAAGAAATATGACCGTTGGAGGAAACATGACCGTTGGAACCTGAGGCCTATAAATAGGAGGTCATTTGAAGCTAAAATAAGAACAACGAAGAGACTTTTGGAATAACTGTGATACTCTACTTCTATCAAGTTCTAGAGACATATGCTGTGACTTCTCTCATACGGTGTGCTTTGTGCGTCCGATCATCGTATCGAGGGATTTCAAGTAGTTGAAAGACAGAGGTGCCTATTACCTACAAAATAGAGGGCTGCCGGGGATAGGCAGACAGACTGTCTGATCATCGTATCGAGGGCTTTCAAGTAGTTGAAAGATAGAGGTGCTGATTACCTACAAAATCGAGGGCTGCCGGGGATAAGCAGACAGACAGTCCGAACATCGTATTGAGGGAAGCTGGGGATAGGCGGACAGATGGTCTGATCATCGTATCGAGGGCTTACCAAGGTTTTGGTGAGACAGACCATTTATCCTAGGTGAAAGGATAACCCTTCTCTTTGGGTTAAAATAATTGTAATACTTTTACTTTTCCGCTGCTAATTGTAATAGAAAGGAAATTGTTTTGCTTCCTTTTCTATCTCTTATACATTTGTAATTGTTTCAATTACATCCATTCTATTACATATTGTATTGTTTGATTCTATACGCTTTAAGGTAGAATCATTCATCATTTGTTTTACTCTGATTATTGTATTCATCTTGAATACAATTACTTTTCTTTTCTAATAGTATTACATTACATCATACCTTTTATATTCAATACAATTGTGGGTGTTTATATTTGTATTAGTTTAAGACCTTTTAAACTAATCTCTTAAGTGTTTAAACACAATGTTTTAAACCTACAATTCACCCCCCTCTTGTATTGTTTCATCTAATATACAATTACATCTACATATTCAATCCAACACAATATTTCCCGGTTCATCTAAACTTGTTATTGCGTACAACAAAAGATATCAAAGAAATAAAATTTTTCAGAAATATATTTCATAAAAATATCTAGGTTTTACAAAAAAATAACACCATCAAAAAGATCTTTCAAAATTCACCTTCTTTTATATATGCCACCCCTTCCTAGGGATCCACCCCAACCTCTTAGGTGTCTGCCGCTCTTCCACTTCTTAGGAGCCTTGCAAGCATCATCTTGATCCTCTATGATTGATGATTCTTCCTCTCCTTCATGAGGATCAATGTCATGAACTGAGGATTTTACTTCAACTCAAATAGAACAATGGATGTTTCCAAATCCATAATGAAAAATTTCCTTGCTATTATATCTATTTAAAATGTCAAGCATGCTAAGTAACTACCCCTTACCCTTAGCTCAGTCTGACTTAAGGGAGACCCACACTTGTCTTTATCATCCTCCACCCTAATGTCATCATGATCACCCGGCTCAAGGGAGACTTTCCCTTGTCTTTATTCATATGTGTGTATGTTTAATTTAATTTGATTTATTTTAATTCAATTCAATTCAATTATTAATATTTTTATTATAGTTAATACAATCCATTTTTAATAATTTTGATATTTATATAATTAAGATCATCTATTTATTCATCTTATTCATTTTTATGTGTTTTTAATTCATCTAAATGTTGCAAATTTACTTTTTATTTTTTTTATAATTTATTTAATTTTATTTATTCATTTATTATTATATATTTATTAATAATGTCAAAAATATATTTAATAATTTTTTAATATTTATTTACTATACATGTAATATTTTCAATATGTTTGTAATTTATGTGAATAATATTTATTTGTTTTTGTTTATTAAGTTTTAACATTTAAAATATGTTTGAAATATATATAATTAATATATTTAAATGATTTTTTAATAATTTTGTAATTTAAATAGTTAATTATAATATATATATATATATTGAAAAGTATTTATAAAATTATAAATAAATAAATAAATATATATATATATAAATAATTATAAAATTATAATAAATATATTTAATTAATAATTATATTTATATATTAATAAATATACATAAATATATAATTATATATAATTACACACACACACATATATATAATTATATAAATATATATAATTATATATAGATATATAATTATATATAGATATATAATTATATAAATATATCTAATTATATAAATATATTTATAATTATATCGAAATATTTATAAATATATTTATTAATAATTATATATATATATAATTATAAAATTATAATAAATATATTAAAATAATAAATATATTTATTATATTTATAAATAAATAAATACATATATATTTATAATTATATAAATATATATAATTATATAAAGTAGTCGGGGGTTGCCTCAGTAGTTGAGGACCCCATTGTTGGGTACAAACTCAAGTCCCACATCGGATTTCACCAAGGATGGTGGCTACCATATAAGATTGGATAGACAATTCCATCCTAAAACCCATGGGTTCTAGGAGGAATTGCCCATCCAAGATTATATGTGAGCCAACATCCTTGGTGGAATCTGATGTGAGACTTCGATTTGTACCCAACAATCCTCTCCTCAAACCAAATACCACACAATTGGGCCTCCCCTTCAATGATAATGCATCAAATCCAACCATCTTGAACCACAGTTTTCTCATCATCAGGACTCGTGGCCTGACCACCATTTATAAAGAAGAATTTTGACATATGGTACCATGGATTCACATGCTTCAAATGAGCAACCGCTATCATTGTCAAACTGGTTTGGGTAATACACTACCCTATATCACACTTGGGATGCACCATGGCTCTGATATCACTTTCCATGATCAATTTCCTCCAACCCTAAGTCTTCCAACCTCAACACATAGGCCCTTCTGAGGTTCCATCCTATAACCCATGGGCTCTAGGAGGAATTTTCCATCCAAGATTATATAGGAGCCACCATCCTTGGTGGAATCTGATATGGGACTTGCATTTGTACCCAACAATCCCCACCTCAAACAAAATACCACACAATTAGGCCTCCCCTTAAACAATAATGCATCAAGTATTCCTTTGATCTGATTCTGATCTTCCCAAGCACTTCATTTTGAGAAACGAAAAAAATCATGATAAGTAAACATGCATACAAGCACAAAGTACAAAACAATGCACAACAAGATTATATGGTTCAGACAATTATCCTACATCCACAGGACAATGAAAACATAAATTTCATTCAATGAGGAGAAACATCTAGGTTATAAGAATTTTCATCTTCTATAACTCCACCTAGATCACCGGAAGATGTGCCACCAACATCGTTCTATCATCACATCATATGGATCCCTTCTTATGGTCTTCACCCTTGTGGGTCTCAACCTCCTCCTTTGGTTATGGTGTCGTTGGTTTTATGTGAACCCAGGATAACTTCCCTATAAGGGGAACCGCCTTTTCCTTTATCAAGTCTCGTCTTCCTCTCATTAGTTGTACTCAAGAAATGTCACCGCATCCATTTATATAGACCGAAAGTACAAATATTCAATTAATGTAGTTAACATTAATATTTTTCATCCACTAATATTGAGAATTAACTCTTAATTAATATTGGGATAAAATACCCTATTAATGTTGAGATAAATATCTCCATTAATTATTTTCTCTCTCTACAATAAATGATCAAGACACAAATCAATTCTAACATGATAATCACGCCCATAGGGCACGGGGGAGTTAGTTAGCGGCGATGGCGTCCTGACCCTGAGGTTCTGGGTTTGAGTCCTTGTAAGTAACTACACACTATATGCCATTATAACCTCTCATGGGACCATTTACCCCGTTTGGAATTGGCCTAAAATCCCAAGTGTCATTACATTTGAGCCTGTAGCTTGGGGAAGTACATAAAGGCGCTAGGTAGTGGGTGACGACCTGCCTATGCCTTGTAACCCCCTAGGCCTAAAAAACCCAATGCACTTTTGCTACTTTGGCTTTGGTGTAGTGGTGCAAGGTTGAGGGCCATAGCAATGGAATTAGGTGAGGTATGGGGTTTGATTCTTGGGAGCCTGATCTTGGGGGAATTTACTCCTCCCATGCTTCGCTCACCTTGTTGGGTCACCCAGTGTCTCACCGGGTGGGTAGAAGGGAATATACCACCTAGATGACAGATTTTTGTGTTGAACCATCACTAATCGGACTATTACCCCATGGGATGCTCTTCCATCTCAGCTGGAAAAGGCTCCTTCCAGGTTTAGGATTCTCCGGATGACCTCTTTATGGGAATGGGGGTTTCTGGGTGTTGAGGGTTTGAAAAGACCATTCCTAGGGATTCCCTTATGAAAAAGATGAATTTTGAAATGAGAATCGTTTTCATAGGTTGAGTCCAATACCCATTATACTACATGATCTGTTGGGGTTCGATTCCCACTGAACAATTTCTTATCCCGCTTTGTAGTTTTACTTTGTGGTGGGCTGGCATCAATGCCAGAATGATTTCTAGCCACGATGGTCTTCGTGCAGCAATGTAATAGCAGAGGTAGGTTTCGTGTGGTAGAGAAACAAACAATGGTGGTTGGACAAAGTGAACCTTGTTTGATGGTGGGGCCATGGTCGGTTGGATGAGTGTGCCAAGGTAGCTTCATGATCATATGTGATATGATGGAGGGGGTCGATCAAAGGTGCTACATGGAATCCTTATTACAATGTGACTAGTGAGCGGCGATAGGAGAAGGATGGCATCGTCGACATGGGGAATTCACAAAACACGTGTTGGGGGTGTCCATCTATTGAGGTTAGAAAGGGAGGCCTGACCATTGGATGTTTGTGGTGTGTAGGGATCCGATAATGGGATGTTCAATGGTGGCTGAAATCTGGGATTTACTAACTAGGGTAGAGCGACTTTTAGATGGGTGGACGAGTGATGGTCCTAGATACAGCGGTACGAACTGAAAAAAAAACATTGTCAGTGGTTGGATGTGGGTGGGCAATGGTATCCTAGATAGTGGTCTCCATGTGATGGATCATAGTGATATAGGGGGAAGACAAGGGTCTCTGGGGAATATGGGTCATGAAATCACGACCGATGAATAAAAATAGGGTCATTCCTGATGATAGGACCGATTGGTGGTTGAGTCATGCTATAGCTGACGACACCAAAAGCCCCGACGATGAGGGGGTGATGGATGATGGGATGACACTACTATCTCTATAATATATATATATATATATAGTATAATATAAATAGGATTCAGGCCTAGTCTGGACTATCATTGAGGGGGTGGGGGCTATGGTTGGGTTATTCCCTTGATGTTCATTTGTGTGTATATGTTTTAATGAAATTGTACTCAAAAGCACCAATATATATATATATTTATATAAATATAACTCTAATAGGGTTATCCTCACCCGCGCTTTTCAAGATCTTGTGGAATCGAATCGCTGCTGTCGCTCTTCCTCAATCTTTTTAGATAAATCGATCCTCTCAAAAGATAAGGTATGCGGTCACTTGTGATCCATGACTCTCCCTCGATGAACTTTGTTAGTTTTTAATTTTTTCAAATGTATCGAATATCCCATTTGAATATTTTTGTCTGGGTTCATATGAGTATATTATTATTTAAATTTCATGGTCTCATTTCCTTTTCATCCTTTAATGTTTTCTACTATCCTCGGTCTCTTTCTATGATTGAATGGCCCGTACAATCATGGGAATAGTGGTGGTGACCTATCACGTTTATGATTCAAATCCCTAGGGTTTTGTTAGGGTTTGTTTGTGTGTATGGTTAATTCCATATAGTCTTGATCCTGTATTTCTATGGGATTTTTCATGGGCCTTTGGCCATGTTTGTTTTGGGCCATGCACCATTGGCCTCTCCTTTGTACACTTTATCTTTTTAATAAATTTTTTGGTCATGGATTTGGGTCTCCAAATCAATGACTGAGCTGCCTTGGATTATTTTCAGTAACCATTAGAGTGTCATATTTCAATGTTTCTTTCTTTTTAGGAAACCAAAATATAATGAAATATAGTTTCATTATGAACTCAATTTCCTTTAGATATTGGTTGAAAGTTTATTTCAAGATTCATTAATAAACAGGGTCTTCTTATTTTTTTAGTTATTTATTTAATTTTTCAATATAATTATCAATATTAAACGAATTAATTTTATATTAATATGTTATGAATTATTATGTATTTTGGAATTATATTTTTTCAATCCATGTTCCATTAATTTTAACTGAAATAGAATATGCTTGTTTTGTATATAAAATATAATTATTTTTAACAGAGAACACATGTTGTATGTTTAGTTTTGTATATATCATGTATTTATTATATTCTATATTATTAAATTAGAACATACATTTTATTATTCAAGACATATTTTCTGTTGGATTTTTTTTATAAAAGTAGCACTTTAATAAAATGTTCCATGAGTTATTAAGTCATAAAATTTTTTCTTTACAAGTTTTTTTATTAAAATTTTAATATATTTTATTATATTTATAAAATATATTCATTAATAGTTTATTTTTTGATACCAAACATAATTTTTTGGAGAAATTAATTGTTTTTTAAATTATAGAAAATATTTGTGCATTAAATTCTAACTGAATATTTTCTTAATACACAATTATTTGTTCTATAAATTTTGTTTTGTATCTTAATAATTATATTATATACATTATATTATTATATATTAATAAATTTACATATTATATATATTATGTTTGTTTGTTTTTGGTTATATAACCTTTATTTTTAATTAAATTTTTAATAAGGTTAAATATGGGAAAAAACTTTTGATAAAAAATTAAACTCTCATGACTTAAAATTTTATTTTTATAGTCATAAATTGTTAGAGTGTTGAAATTTAATGATACAAGTTAATTTTCATTCTCATTGGTATATAATTTTTTTATTTTAGTCTCCTACCCATGATAACTATCCGACATTACTTAAATGATCTAATATGAACATAAGTGAATTGTGAGTGGATTTTCTACATTTACATGTTTTTTATCAAATAAGTTTCTCAAATAATTATTGATATTACTAAAAAGAAACAATTTTTATTCCAAACCAGGCAATGTTCAAAGAAAATCAGTTCAAGGAGGCCTAAAATAGTGTAGGCCAAGAGAATACACCCTCAAAATTCTATTACATAAATAAGGAAGAGAACCCAAGCTAGAAAAAATAGAACACTCATCCCCATTAGCCACCCAAGAAGCCAGAAAATCAACCACTATATTCCCTTACCACCAAGTATGTGATATACTCACCCCCGGATGAAGAATATGCTTGCTATAGTATGACATTATTGATATTTACTGACACTATTTCAATTAAATGTAGAGGCCCTATTTTGGGATTCAATTTTTTTATTGTTCTAATTAAATAATCCCTTCGACTAACATTTGTGTCATTGTTTATCCCCCCATACACTATTAAAAAACCTTTTTAGTTAATTAAGTATATTATTTATCCTAAAGTCAAATTCCATCCTTGTACTAAATTTTTCTATTTAATCATAAATTTATGATAAGTTATATAGATTCTTATTTTGAGCTCCATTTTATTAAGGGAAATAAAGTCTTAATTATAGGGGAGTGGGTTAGTTGTAGTGATGTGAGATATTTTTCTTTATTTTATTTTTTCTTATGTCATTTTATTATTAATTCATAAATTTATCAAGTCTCAATGTCGTGGACTATTGTAAGAAATATTTAGGGGTCATTTTTTATGTCATTGTTGACTCAATAGGAGTTATAGTGGGAATGGGTCTTGAAAATTTGCTTGTTCATGTTAAATACTCAGTTATTTGAGTATATTTTTATGTTCTTGTAAATGAGTGCGAGTCTTCAAATTCTATAAGTTCACTTTTTTTAGGAAGAACCATCATCATGAATAAAAAAACTAAAATTACTATATATATCAAGACACTATGAATGGATATTAGTGATAAAATTATTAAATTTAATATTTTCTAAAGGTCAATAAACTCCTCATAAAGAATAACTATTTATCAAATTGATTCATTATATGGAAAACATATTGTGCCAAACGTTGATAAAGATAAATTTTAATATGTCCAATTGTAATTTTTATATAAAAATAGTTATCAGGAATTGATATAGATAGAAAGTTTTGAAACATTGTATTAAGGGCCATATATTGATCACCACTATGTTGGGTTCTGATAGGGAAGCAGTTTCTCTTGGGACTCGAATTAGTGCAAGAGATGATATATTAGGATCATATAATATAGAAATGATTAATGATAACCCATGTTAGTAAAATAATAACCATTAATAAACCATTTTTGTCTTTAAAATCATACCCATTAATAATATTACCTTACACTAATATTTTAATCATAAGATGAACATTTTCTTTGAAATGGTTTTTATCACTACTACAAAATAGTGTTTATCCAGCACTAGTGATTTGACAGTGCTAGCTAAAAGTTCTATTTGGTCGCATGAGGGAGGTCCAGTGATCAAATCTAGGTACGTGTAGATATTTGGGGTAACCTTATATCACCAAGGAAGGGGGTGAGGTGCGTGATGGAAGATGGGTAGTGGAAATCAATGAGAAAGTGGGATGTAAGCACTAATAAAGGGGGTATTGGGGGTGCACTATTTGTTTCCAAATTTTTAACAATTAATTTTTAGAACTTATAAAATCCAACCATTAACAATGATAGAAAAAGCACTGTTAAAGGCATCCTTTAGAAAAACTAAAAAAACAATGATAAAGGTAGCACTATTAAAGGTTGTCTTTAAAAACATTTTTAACATAATTAAAGGTCATCTTTTAACATCACTCCTAATATTAGCGCTAAAAACACTTTTATGAGCACTGTTAAAGCCCTAATTTGTAGTAGTGTATGATTTATTTATTTTGATAAATATTAATATTATCAAATCAAATATGATGAATATTAATTGAAAATAGATGGATGAAATTGTACGGAGAAAGGGTATGAGGATGGTGTGAAAGTGTTTATTATGTTTTCAAAAGATCATGCATATGACTCTTCTCAAATATTTTTTCCTTGTTTGATATGTTGTTATTCAAGAATAATTAGTTCATAGGAGTTGGAAGGACACTTGATTTGTCATGTAATATATCGAAGTTATAAATGGTGGACTAATCATGGGGAAAAAATGACTGTAGCAAGTGACTAGGATAAGAATGTGTTTTATGGATCATCTGATATGATTAAAAGTTTGGAAAATTTTGAAAACTATATCAAGTATGTGATTATAGGTTTGAACAATGATGGAGATTATATTGAGGAAATGACAATGATAGCTAACAATGAACATCATGATTGCCCAAAATTGTTTGAGAAGTTAAAGAGTTGTGAAAAGATACCATTTTATGTCAGTTGTGCTAAATATATAACATTTTTATCCATATTGAAGCTATATAATTTAAATGAGGGAAAAAGATGGAGTGATTCCAGTTTTACTAAACCAATTTCTCTCTAATGATATTCTCATATAATATAGTGGTCTTACTTGCCAAAAATATGGCATTAAAAATATGCTACATTAAATGGGTATGATATCTGAAATAATACATGTCTATCCAAGTGAATGCATATTGTTTTTCAAGGACAAAAAATAACTTAATAAATTCCTAAAGTGTGGTGCTTATCGATATAAGAAAGATGAATCAGGTCCTATGAATTTTGTATGGTACTTTCAATTAATTCTAAGGTTTCAGTGCCTATATAGAAGTGAGGAGACTACGAGACAATTAATGTGACACATAGATACAAGAAATTAATATAGGGAACCTCATCACTTACTAGACTCTCCTCAATGGAAGAGAATTGATCACAAGTATCATGAATTTTTAAATGATCTGAGAAACCTTTGTATTTCACTATCTATAGATGGAGTGAATCCTTTTGATTTTCAAAAAAGAACTTATAGTACATGGAAGGTTATGTTGGTAAATTATAACTTTACACCAGGATTATGCATGAAATGAAAATACATTATGTTATCTCTACTTATATCAGGATCAAAACAACCGGGTAGTGATATTGATGTTTTTTGTCTCCATTGATCAAATATTTGAAATTATTGTGAGATTTAGATGTTACGTTGTATGATGCTTATAGAAATGAAGATTTCACATTGAGATCCATGTTTTATAAGATGATAGATGACCTTCCTTATTATGGAAAATTTTAAGGACATAACATTAAAGGAACTCAAGGGTTTCCCATTTGTGAATAAGGTGTATAATCAATTAGGTTGAAACATTCATGGAAGACTATGCTTCTAGAACATTGTAGATTTCTACCTTACCGAAATAAGTATCAATATTGTGGGACATAATTTGATGGTATTTTATAAGAACATACAACATTTTATTCACTAATAGGTGATGAAATGTTTGATAAAGTAAAATATTTGTTCACTGCTTTTGGTAAAAAAAATTCAAAAAACCTTACAAATTTTTTTTGAAATAAGAGATCTATTTTTTAATTACCATAATTTAATTGTTTGTACATCATAATTTTTTTTATGTTATGAATTTTGAACAAAATTCATGTTACAATGTTATAGAAACATTACTAAATTCACCTATAAAAACAAAGGATGAAATTAAGGCTAGGTTGGACATGATTGGAATGGGAATACAGAAAGAGTTGGCACTAGTGAAGAGTGAAAAACATACTTTTCTTCCTCCAGATGCTTTTATTCTTTCTAGTAAAGAGAGATATTAGTTTTAAAACTTCTTTAATTATGTAAAGGTTCCAAATGGGTATTCATAAAATATCAAGAATATCATTTCAATAACCGATTTAAATTTAAAGGGTCTAAAATCACATGGATTTCATGTTTTGATTAAAGATATAATGCATGTAGATTTATGTTTAATTTTACCCAATAATGTCTATAATATATTAACCAAGATCTATTTACTTTTTAAATATATATTCTGTAAAGTTATATACCTGGTGAAATTAATAACTATGGAAAATTAAATTGCATTCATATTATGTGAATTGGAGATGTTATTCTCACTAAAATTATTTAATATAATGGTTCACATGATGGTTAACTTGGTAATAGATATTTGACCATGTGGTTTGGTAGATTATATATAGATATACCCCATTGAATGATATATAAATATTTTGAAAGGGTATGTCAAAAATTAAAGTTGCCGAGAAGGTTATATTGTGGAACGATATGTTGTTGAGGAAGCCATTGAATTTTTAATCGAATACCCATCCAATGTGGAAAGAATTGGTCTATAGAAATCTCATCACATTAGTTAACTTGTGGGTGAAGGAATTTATGAAATATATGTTATCATAATTATTATAAAACATCAATATCAAACCCACCTTTACATTTTTCATAATAGTTTAGAGGTTTACCCATATATTGAAACCCGCAAAAAAATTATTAGGAATTTGAATCCATCAAGGGATGAAATATGGATATCAAATACACATAATTAATATTTTATAGGATGGTTTCAAGACCATATTTTTAAGGAGTCAACTGAAAATATAGATTCAATTTTATAATGACTTCGATGAATATCCATAAGACAAAGAGTGCATGTATTATCTTATAATGGGTTTTCAATTAATGGTTATAAATTATATAAAAATTATCATGATGAATACAGTACTATGAAAAATAGTGGAGTGACACTAGTGGATGAAGCGATTTATGTATTAGGTACCAAGGATAGAAATAAAATTTATGTGAATATATCATAATTTTTCATCATAAAAAACATATTGGGGTTGGATTATAAAACATTCTAGGTGCCGATATTTCAATGCAAGTGGGTTTATAATAGGAGTGATGTTAAAATAGATGAATTGGGATTCCCGAAAGTGGATTTCAGTAAGCAAGGGTACAAAGATGATCCGTTTATAATAACATCACAGGTAGTATAAGTATTTTATATTCCATATCACATAAACCAAAAGTGTTCAATTATTATATTATTGACCAGAACCACTGAATAACAAGATGTTAATACAACTGATGATGACCCTTTCATTCAGACATCACAATTACTTCATAATGGTCCCAATATTGATGGGGACGTGTATGTCATAGGAGACCACAATGAAGGGATTTGGATACTCAACACATAGGTCAAATCCTTTCATCATTTAAGAAAACAAAGTTCAATTATCAGGTTATATATATATTTAATATATTTTGTGTTACCACATATTATTATATGTTCACTACTCCATTTACATAATATAAATTGAATGTTCAACCACATATACAAATAGCAACGTTTTCACATTCTGATGCTCCTAATATTGAGGAAAAATAGGTTTCTCAACATGCTAGTTCTCCCAATAAAGAGGAAGAACAACCTTCTGAACTTGCAGATGCTACAAATCTAGATGAACAACATATTGATGATGTTGATGTTGAGGAAATGGTTGATGATGAAGAAAATATGTCCCAAAAAATAGGTTCACCATAACATGATGGTGTTAGAAAAATTTAATAAGGTGAGAAATAAAGGTATTGAATTCTAGGTTGTACAGAATGCAAGTGGCAAGCCTGTTAACCCTAACAAGGCCATGTTTAATAGTTACATTGGGATCACTACTTTCATGTGCATGATTATTGATGTAGATTCATGGAACAATGTTGATCCCATCCTTAAGACACTAATTTGGGACGATATTAGGGTAAAATTATGATATATGTTCCTTATTTTACTAAAAAAAATAATGAAACGTTGACTTACTCATCATTATCCCTTACAGAGTTCATTTATAGTAGATGACTCCTAAATGAAATTTGTATTAATGATCACTGGAAAGGATCGTAGAGGAATTCAAAAAATTCTTATGATATATCATCTCAAATATGCTGAAGGGAAAATAAACCCTCACCCTCCATAGATGTATGCACACCTGATAAACCAACAAACATGGGATGCATTTATTAGTCGTCATGAGGAGACATATTTTCAGGTACATTGAGAGTAGTAATAAATTTCTTGAAAATACATGTATTAATCACTTTGATTAAGAATTTTTAATATATGAAACAAAAATTGAGTAATAAAAATAATCAATGAGTAGAAAAACCTATGTACCCCTATTATAAATAAAGGATGGGGTACACTTCACTTGAAAAAAATGTTACGTATTTTAAATATTCCATAATAATTTTATGTGACGTGAAACAACAATATAATTATATTCCTGTGTTTTTATGCATAATGATGAATCCAAATCCAAAGTCACATCTATCCCACGTCATGTTCTATAGAAGGAGGAACATGTAAATAAAGAAGGGATACTAATAGATTAAAACACACAAAAAGCGTGGGAAGTATGTGTATGTATGATATAATAATATTTTTTTAAATTGATTTTACAAAATAATGATTATTTTTTTCTAATATTTTTTATTTGACTTAGACACAAGAATCACCATCAACTGTACCTAATGAACAAAAACTATCAATGGCCTTGAAGCAGCTAGAACAGTATGGTCGCATCAGAGGTACGAGTTTTAAGGTACCACCTTGAACATATTTTAAGAAATGAAATGAAAAGAAGGATAAAGATAATAAAATGAAAGAGTTGTAGACACAATTAGCTTCTCTAGAAGAAAAAATTAATTTTTAGTTAGAGTTGTTAGAAAATTTTATGGGAAGGAATTAAAGAGAAGAAACAATACAAGAACAAACACTACATGAAAATACCCCCACCCCCACTAGCTTTGAGGTGATCCATTCCCCTCAAAGAGCTATCTTAGAATAGGTAATCAATATTTTCATAATTGTTTCTATGAAATGTGAATTAGGCAGACACTAATACCTTACCTATACTAATATTCTATTGGGTGAGAATGATTTTGATTCATATCTATCAACACCCACCCATTACCTTATTGTAAGGGGTACCATGTACAATATCCAAGTAGATATTCTACACAAAAAACAACTTCCAATAAGTTTTGTGAGAGTGGGGATTAACATAGTTCAAGATCTAAGTGTCGAGCCACCTGTTCTACTTGATGATGTAAATATTCATATGACCGAGTAAGATACTATAACATTTGAAGCAAAGCTATTAGATCTTTTAAAAAAACATGTCGTCAAGGAGGTATTCATTTATAATTTATTTTTAATACAAAACCTTTAACAATTAATGGAAAAATTTCTAAACTGATGAATTTTATTACAGATAGACAAAGGGAAGGGGGTGAAACTTAAGGTTGAATCAAAATGATCCAAAGGATCAAACAACCAATCAAAAATATATTCACAAAGTACCTTTAACACACCCATTCAACTTATGTATTTACAAACATTAAAGGTTCATGCGGATACAATGTTAACAATTAGTTATACGACCATAATTTATTTTGAATAATAGATGCACAGAGAGGCCATTGCAGACTATATTGTTTTTGAGAATTTAAATGAAATCCTCACACAATAATGGCTTGGAGTCTCATAGTAAATGTATACATGAGGTGTGTTTTCATGATTTGTTTGTCCAATAGCCGGCCTAAAATACTAATTATGAATGAATACTATTCATAATTTTTATAGGCATATATATCTGTAACAACTGGTTCCTAATGACAACCCAGACACCCCATCTTAACATGGTTGTCTGGTCCTGGCCCACCAGGTACCACCAGTTGCCCAACATAAATGTGGTCCTCACCCTAGGGCCCAGCCACATTCCCAAACGGGTTATCTGACTAATAAAAGTCCCCACAAGCCAACACATGTCCTTTCTAGTGTGCTTTTTCCTCACTCGTACACACCCTGAGAAACTACCCAAAAGGTCACCCATCCTGATCAGTAGTCTAGGCCAGAAACTCTTAACTGTGGAGTTATAATCAGGTAGGCTCTTGAAAAAGAAGGTGAACCTTGTTTACATGAGTCATATAATTTAGTCATTTAACTCTTTAACATTCTGGGCTGTTACATTCACCATCCCTTTAGAGAAAAACTCCCTCATTGTGGACCCTACATCTCAACCCAGGCAGTGCACTGCACTTAAGGTTGGGTACTATCTCTGATACCAAATGTAACAACTAGGTCCTAATGACACCACATACAACCCTAATTAACATGGTCATCGGGTCCTGGCCCACAAAGTACCACCAGTTTCCCCTCATACATGTGGTCCCCATATTGGGGTCCACCCACAAGCCCGAACAGGTACTCTGACTAATGACATTCCCAACAGGACAACACAAGTCCTTTCCAGCATGCTTTGTCCTCACTCACACACACCCTGAGAAACTTTCCAAAAGGTCACCCATCCGGATCAGTACTCTAGAAAAAACACACTTAACTATGGAGTTCTAATCAGATGGGTTCCCAAAAATGAAGGTGCATCTGGTTGAAATAAGTCATATCATTCAGTAATTTAATCATTTAACATTCTGGGGTGTTACATTCACCCCCTCTTTAGAGTAAAATGCCCTCGTTGTGGACCCTACATCTCAACCTAGGCAGTGCACCACACTTAAGGCTGGGTACCAGCTCTGATACCAAATATAACAACTGGGTCCTGGTGAAAGAACAAACACCCCACATTAACATGGTCATCGGGTCTAGGCCCACCAGGTACCACCAGTTGCCCCGTAGACATGTGGTCCCCACCCTGGGGCCCACCCACATGCCTAAACGAGTCATCTGACTAATAATAGTCCCCACACGCCAACACATGTCCTTTATAGTGCACTTTGTCCTCACTCACACCCACCCTGAGAAACTTCCCAAAAGGTCACCCATCTATAGAGTACGATTCCCTCTTTGTGGACCCTACATCTCAACCCAGGAAGTGCACCACACTTAAGGCTGGGTACCAGCTCTGATACCAAATGTAACAATTGGGTCCCGTTGACAGCACAAACACCCTTTATTAACATGGTCGTCGGGTCCAGGCCCACCAGGTACCACCAGTTGGCCCGCAGACATGTGGTCCCCACCATGGGGCCCACCCACATGCCTGAACGAGTCATCTGACTGATGATATTCCCCACAGACCAACACATTTCCTTTCCAGTGCACTTTTTCCTCACTCGTAGACACCATGAGAAACTTCCTAAAAGGTCAGCCATCCTGATCACTACTCCAGACCAAGAACGCTTAACTATAGAATTCTAATCAGGTAGGATCCTGAAATGGAAGGTGAACCTTGTTAACATGAGTCATATCATTTAGTAATTTAATCGTTAAATTTTTTTTGGTGTTACATTCACCCCCCTTTATAGCACAACACCCATCGTTGTGGACCCTACATCTCCACCTAGGCAGTGCACCACACTTAAGGTTGAGTACGAGCTCTAATACCAAATGTAAAAACCGGGTCCCGGTGACAGCACATACACCCCACCTTAACATGGTCTTCAGGTCCTGGCCCACCAGGTACCACCAGTTGCCCCACTGACACGTGGGTGAATGGGTCATTTGACTAATGACAGTCCCCATAGGCCAACGCATGTCCTTTCCAGTGTGATTTATCTCCACTCACACACACCCTGAGAAACTTTCCAGAAGGTCATCCATCCTGATCACTACTCCAGGCCAAGAACACTTAATTGTGGAGTTCTAATAAGGTAGGATCCCGAAAATGAAGGTTTACCTTTTTGACATGATTCATATCATTTATTCATTTAACCCTTTATAATTATATGGTGTTACATACCCCCTTTAGAGCAGAACACCCTCATTGTGTACCCTACATCTCAACCCTAGCAGTGCACCAAGCTTAAGGTTGAGTACTAGCTCTGATACCAAATGTAACAACCGGGTCCCGATGACAGCACAAACACACCGACATAACATGGTTGTTGCATCCTGGCCCACCAGGTATTACCATTTCCCCCAGAGACACATGGTCCCCACCTTGGGGCCCACCCACATGCCCGAACGAGTTATCTGACTAATGACAGTTTCCACATGCCAACACATGTCCTTTCCATTATTCTTTGTCCTCACTCACACACACCATGAAGGTCACCCATCCTGATCACTACTCCAGGACAAGCATGCTTACTGTAGAGTTCTAATCAGTTAGGCTCCCAAAAAGTAAGGTGCACCTTGTTGACATGAGGCATATCATTTAGTCATTTAACCCTTTAACATTATTGAGTGTTACAATATCAATAATATTTAAAGGAAAAAAAATATGAAAAATAATTTAGACTCATCAGTCCTCACATCACTTCTACATAACTATTCTCATTAGAACCAATGCGATATCTAGGAACAGTGAAAAAACTGGCTACAATGATTAAAAAAAATATACAGACGACAAAATCTTCTTAATACCCATGATGTAGGGGTAAAAATCTACAATTTAATCATATCAATTATATTTTTATTCATTTTATTACTTATTTTCCTTTTTTAGGTAGTGTTGGTTACTCATTGTAGTAAATTTGGATACTACAAAGATTTATTTTCTAGGTTTAATGCATGAATGTCCAAAAAAATTACCACACGTGATGATGTTTATAAATTTTTAATACCCTATGTGAAAAATTTACAACTAAACTTCTAGTTATATATTTTATATTATGTTTTAATGAAAATTATATTGTGATATAGAGGTGTTTAATTATCATCAACATCATGGCATGCAGATAGTCCATGACCACAAGTAGTATATCGACTTCTATAAGTGGATAAATATTAGGGTATATATAATAATATTTCACTATCAAAACATATATCAAAACAAATTAATTATTTTGCTAATTTTTTTTGTAGTGTTTAAAAACCAATGGATAATAAGGTGGTTATTATGTTTGAAAATTTATGAAAGATATTGAATTCCATAAAAAATTATCATCCCCAAAGATGTATTTTCGAAGATAATTACAATTTCATTTAAAATATTTACTAATCCTTTTATATTTATATTTTTTCAGCACTACCAAGACTGTAGATAGTCCTCATATTCACAAGAGGAAATATATTTATTTAGAAATGAATGGGCATCATACCTAGTGTCAGAATGTATACAGAAATCATGAAGAGTTGACTTTATACTATTTGTTTAGTTAGTTTTATCATCATTTTATCTAATTGTTTAGTTATATTACTTATAATTTTTATCTGATACTTTATTAAAATAATTCATAAATTATTTTTGATAAGTATGAATTAACCACACAATAATTTGATACACAGTGTATCTGATAAGACTCAATGTGTGTGTTTTCAGTTTAAAATTGACATTTTAGTTGAAAACACACGTCACATACTCAAAACTGGGAAAATGAATTATGATTATTTTGATACATTATAAAAGAAATACCTAATTAAATTATGATGTGTAGGAATTATACTCACCTAAATTTATTACACGGTGTTCCAAGTATGAATCAAAGTGTCTATTATCAGTTTAAAATTTATAATTTAGTTGAAAACGTGTCACTTATTGAAAAATGAGAAAACAAACTTGGATTCTCTTGATACTTTAGGAAAATGATTTATAAGTCATTTTTGATATATATAAATCTGTTTCATGTTAAATCAACACACGATGTGAATAGAATGACTCAAAGAGCATGTTTTTATTCTAAGTTTTCATTTTAGTAAAAAAGACATGTGACATACTCCAAACTAAGAAAACACATTCAGATTTTGTTGATACATTAGGAAAATGATCCTTAATTAATTTATGATACGTTGGAATCAACCACATATCAATATGATACATGGTGTGACCAATATGACTCCATGTGAGTGTGTTTAGTTTAAAATGACATTTTAGTAAAAAGCACAAGTGACATACTTAAAAATGATAAAATAGATTCATATTATTTTGATACTTTAGAAAAATGATAGATAAATCATTTTTGATGTGTAGGAATTATCCACACCTTAATACAATGCATGGTGTGGCCGGTATGACTCCAAGTGTGTATTTTTATTTAAAATTGACATTTTTGTAAAAATGACAAGTGGCCTACTCAAAACTGGGAAAACATATTCATATTTTTTTAATACTTTTTGAAAATTATCCATAAGTCACTCGTGACTTATAATAATAAGACAAACCTTAATGCAATACAAAATTTTCTTGGTATGAATGAAAGTTTATGTTGTCATTTTAAAATTAACATTTTCGTTCAAAACATGTTCCACTCACTGAAAACTGAGAAACCACACTTGGATTGTCTTGATAATTTAGTAAAATGATTAATAATTTATTTATAAAATGTAAGAATCAGTCTCATATAAAACCAACACATGATGCGATCAGTATGTATCAAAGTAAATGTTTTCAATTTAAAATTAAATTTTAGTAAAAGAAAAAGTGACATATTCAAAAAAAAAAAGAAAATAAAACACATTCAGATTATTTTGGTACTTTAAGAAAATGATCCATAAGTCATTTTTGATGTGTATTAATCCAATGTACAATATGAATGTTTTGAATACAAGCATGCCTTTTTATTTAAAATTGAAATTTTAGTAAAAAAAACTGTGACATAATCAAAACAAAGAAGAAACATTTAGATTGTTTTGATACTTTAGAATAATAATCTAGAATTCAATTTTATATGTAGGAATCTTCCACACCTTAATTAAATACACGGCATGCCCGGTATGACTCAAAGTGTTCATAATTAGTTTAAAATTTACATTTTAGTTCAAAACACATGTCACTCACAATAAACTAGGTAAAAAAACTCACATTGTCTTAATAATTTAGAAAAACAATTCATAATTCACTTTTGATGTATAAGAATTAGTCTCACATCAAACTGACACACGATGTGACGGGTATGACTCAAAGTGTCTGCGTTTCAGTTTAAAATAAAATATTAGTAAAAAAACAAGTGACATACTCCAAACTAAGAAAATTCATTTAGATTGTATTGATAATTTATAACAATGATCCATATTTCATTTGAGATGTGAAGGAATCATCCACAGCTCAATCTGATGAAAACTGTGGAAGATATGACTCCAAGTGTGTCTATTTATTTAGAATTGACATTTTCGTAAAAAATAAAAGTGACATACTCAAAACTGAGCAAACACATTTGGATTGTTTTTATACTTTAGGAAAATTATCTATATGTCATTTGTGATGTGTAGGAATCAGAATCACCTAAATCAAATACATAGTGTGCTTGATATGACTCAATGCATCCATTATCAGTTTAAAATAGAAATTTTAGTTCAAAACATGTGTCACCCACTAGGAAATAATAAAACATAGTCCGATTGTCTTAATAATTTAGGAAAATTATTTAAAAGTCATTTGTAATGAGTAGGAATTAGTCTCAAATCAAACCGACATATGGTGTGATCGGTCAGACTCAAAGTGCATGTTTTAAATTTAAAATGACATTTCTGTAAAAAAACTAGTGACATGATCAAAACCAAGAAAATGAATTTGGATTGTTTTGACACTTTAAAAAAAATGATCCATAATTCATTTGTGACATGTAGAAATCATCTGCACTAATCTGACTCATGTTGTGACCGGTATTAACCAAATTTTGTAGTTTTAGTTTAAAAACGAAATTTTATTAATTTATTGCTTCATATTTATGTTTAATTTATTTCTTTGTAGTATTACTAACATAATAATTGTTTTCTTATATAGTTAGATTCTTTTTTTTGAGTTGGGGTGGTTTGTTCAGCAACTAATACCACGATCGGGATTTTTTGAGAGGGGGTTGGGTGCCAAAGAAAATGAAACCATTGATGTTTTTCAATGTTTGTGATAAATTGTACTTGATATTGTAATTGTATAAAAAAATGTTTGAAATATCTGTAATAGTGTTTTTTTCTTTTATTTGTGATATATTTTTTTATTTTAATTAAATTATGAACTTTCCATAACCTTTATTTTCTTGTATTTTTTTCTATAGGGTATTGTAATTTTAATAGAACACTGTAGCAATGTGGCCTTTATCAGTGCCAGAAGTAACGCTAATAAATGTCCACCTTTATCAGTGATTTTTTAACACTAATAAAGGCCCCCCTTTATCATTTCATTTATTATCACCGATAAAAGGGGCCTCCTTTTAACGACACTTATATCAACATCACTTTTCTAGTGATGATAACCACTTTTTCTAGCACTATTGAAATCCTATTCTATATTAATGGTTGTTTAGTTTTTAGTTAGTTTTAAATATTTTATTTACTTAATTGTTTAGTTAGTTAGTATAAGAACCTGGTTTTTAAATCAGGTTTGGATCCTTTAAAATTTTGGTCTAAATCTTTACTTTCAACCTAATATGGATGCCTAATGAGTTAGAAAAGGTCACAGGGGTGTCTGAGGCATGTTCAGATCCCAAAACCCATATTTTTGGGAAAATAGGACATATTGCATGGTTGGAACACGATTTTCCTAACCATGCAGATAGTAAATTTTTGAACAGAACCACTTCACATGGTTTTCACATGGTCGTGTGGCCTAACCATGTGGAAAAACTATGCACATTCCTTTTTCCAGGGCCATTTTCTAGTTTTCCCTTAATGATATATTAAGCTCCCTCCTTCTTCCATAATATGCGTTTATGCAGGATTTACCTCCATGATTCTCATTTTGGATCTTTTTGAAGGATAAATATAGGGATTAAAATATCTCCTTCATCTATGATCCAATCCAGTTTCCGTTTGTCACATTGGATGCACAATGGTATGTACTTGAGTCCTCTTGATCCATTCTCCTTCTCTCTTACTCTTGACTGAGTTATCAGGGTATGAGCGTTTTTCTCTTTTTCTTAAATCTAATCTGATCCAAGTGAAATCAAGGGCCAATACTAGAGGAGGATTGATATAGAAAATATTTTAAATTAATTTATATTTAATATCATTGTTTTAAACCCAAAAAAGTGTTTCTCTAAGATGAATTTTTTCATTTTTAGGATAATGGTGTTATTTTGAGCTGAATAGTAAAAATTGGCCATTTTGGATTTTTAACAGTTTTAAATTATTTGTGTGGTTTGGCCATAACATTATCTTCACTAATCCAAATTGAAAAATTATTTCTTTTCTAGATTCTAAACATCCAGATCTTCATGTACTATTGTTGGACAAAAAGCTTAATCGGTAATATGGAAGCTCAAAAGAAGCTCACAAGTGGGAGAAAGAAAACTATTTTCAGTTCTTCTTAGTTTTGGTGTGGGATCCATAAATCATCCATTGTGGGCCCAAATTTTGTGAAATTCGGTGGGTGGATGTGTAAGGAGTTTTGGAGCATCTGTTATGAAGGATGAACTGAGTGAATTGGCCGTTTATGGGGTCATTAAATCACCCTAATCCGGAGGATTTCGTTTTGGAGAGTCTGACTGGATAGAATAAATGCTCATAGTAAAACGTCCATAACTCTCGGAATAGATGTCCAAATCCTCTGATATTTTTAGGGGACACGACCAAGGGAATTATGAACAATATTTAATAAGGGATCAATGCGTGAATATGTCATTTAATGGGGATACAACGCCTCAACATTCGGGTGACAAATTCTGGCTATAAAAGGAGGAGAGCTCCACCCTCTCAAATCATCCCATTCTCCATCCCATTCCTCCCGGGACACCAAGGAGAAGAACTTATCAACTTTATCTTTTATTTATTTTATTTTTCATAGTTTTGTAATGCCTTCTTATTCCCCATTCATCTCGATTACCCTTACCATGGTGGGATAAACTTTTGAAGTGATTGGGGAAGGGTTGATTTTCTACATTGTAATGCTTGAGTTCTTGGACGCAATTGAATAAATTTCTTTCTTCTTAAAAGTTGTTTTCAATTTATTATAGTGTATTTTATTATCAAGTTTGATAGTTCTTGAATATTAATTCCTTTATTTATTTTTTCCCTGGTAAACTAATCAATATCTCCCTCTACTAATTTCTGGTTTATATACGATGGAATAAACTAGGAATTAGTGGTGAAGTACTCGACGATCGTCAGTATGTGTAAAAGGTGTAGTGAATGTTCTTGATTGTTTGGGATAAACAAAACCCGATCGGGTATTTCCCATTTAAATTAAGGATATTAAATACAACTATTTTACCCATGGAAGGATAGTTGACCAAACTGAGATCTTGGTAAGGTTTTCTCTCACAATAATAATTTCACCAAGGAAGTGAGAGGAAACGATTGTGGAAACTCACTTTAATCAACAAAGAAGAATATGTTTGAATTAAATTGAACAAGGATAGAATTACAATTATGAAATAGACCCTGACCTAATCGCCCTTTTTAATATCATATTTTTTCAATCATTTTAATTTCAAATTTCCTTTAAAAAACACAACATTTTTTACCCTCGTTTTAAAGTGACAAATTGTTTTGTGTGCACTCCTCTTTGGGAGAATTCCTAGGTCAACCAATTTACTACATTTTAACTTAGAAAATAATTGTTTTTCCATGCCATACGATAGGTGTTCATCAAACTTGGCACCGTTGCTGGGGAGGTAGTGCGACAAACTAATTGTAAATATTTGACCTTTTCAATTTAAAAAAAAATATTTTGCCATGTTGTTCTCAAATGATTATTTCTTTCATTCATGGAAAAATTACCCACCAGTGAGAGAACCAATTATTGAACCACCTTGGTATATAGATTATAAAGTTTCTTTATTGGATAAACAAATTAGGGGATCTCGAATCCAAATCATCACAGAGGATGAATTCAAGGATCTCATTGAAAATCTTAAAGAGAACCTCGAATACCCAGTGTTGGAGGGATTGGACAAAGAATTAATTGAACTTCAGGAGTATTTTCCGGAATCTTATCAAGACATAATCAAATTACAAAACCAAGAAGAAGAAGTTCACAAGGATATTGAATCCCAATTTGAAATAATTAGTCAAACAGTTCAAAACCTTGAGACCTCAATATAGTGGATTGCAGAACAAGTACATGCATCCCAGGATCAACAAATGGAGCCCGAAAAAGAAGCAGAACAAGAAAAATTGATGGAATAAGTAGCCCAACAAATATTTCAAGTTTAATAACCCATAGAGGCCTTGATTAAATTAAAAGAATATCCATTGATCCCAGCTCAATCAATTTTGTAAGAGATTTATGAAGAAGATTTAGCTATTGAAATGCATATGGGAGATCAAAAAGATCTGGATAACTTCTGGAATGAGTGTGAGGAACTTCTTTATCCAACTATTCCTCATAATGTAGAATATTCAGTAACATTTATGGAAGAAACCAACCAAGAATTTTAATTTGAAGATAAGATAGAGGATTATGGCTACCTACCTCTATCTAGGGAAATTCAACTCTAAGAGGCACCTCCCATTGAAGAAGCAATTGAGGAAAAACAAGCTCGGGGAGTAAATCTTTTCATAAATTCATTATCTTTTGATTTAGTGGAAAATAAATTGAGTATTTCCTCCCCTTATTTTAATTTTTTAGATTCATCCAACACATGTATTTCCTTGGAGGAAGATGATGAAAAAGAAGAGTCATCCATGGAAGAACATCCAGAGCTCCTCAAACATGTTGAACATTTAATGGAGGGAGTACATGAGAAGATCAAAGTGATTTTTTTGGAGGAAAATGAGACACAAGATACTTAATTTGAAAGGGAAGAATTTGATATTGATTCTTCATGCTTTAATTTTTTTCAAATAGAATTAAACTCTGACATTCCCTTTGATTTTTTCCCAGATGTGTCATACCTTCAGCAACCACTGGAGAATAAAGAAGTTATTGTTCATGCGGAACCCAAGAAAGATGAGGACTCATTCATTGTCCTAAACCCATCATGAATGTTGTATCTCATTACAAAGGGGGTGGACTTGGTGCATTTTATCAATGGAACCCTCAAGAAAAAGGAAGAAGTTCATCCTGGAAAGAAAATTTTTTGTTGGTTCATGAGAAAGAAACGTCACCCACCATCAGATTGGGGATAACCAATTACAACTGCCCCTCTAGAGGCAGTCAAAACCCAGGGCCCACTTGGGGGATTAAACCAAGTTTTATCCTTCGATTCTCATCCTATTTCTATTTTCATTTCTTTTAATAAATATCTGATGTTTTCTTTTGTTCTTTTATTTGTAGGTTTTCAGAGTGCAACACTTAGGAGGTTAACTCAATGTTTCACTGCGAATAAATCAGGTCGTACCTCTCCTTCAGACTTTCTTGATGTTGTGATTCATTTTAAATTTGTCTTACATGTTAAATCAACTTGAATGCATTGAGGAAACTGCTTCATTTAAGTGTGGGGGAGGGAACCTTTGCAGTTTAGTATTTTCATTTTGTGTTTGTTTTTTAGAAAAAAATTGTGTGTTTTCATATTTGTGTGTGTTTATTTTTCAGTTTTTGGTGTGTTTATGAAACTTTTGGGCTGAAATGATTATCATTACCATTTTTGAAACCCATTTAATTGAGTGAACCAATCTATTTAATGAAACTGATCTTAAATGAATGCTGAAATGACTTTTTTTAGAGTTCAAATCTTTTGGAATTTCATGAAAAGTACACTGATTTTTGAATCTCATGCCATATTTCACTGTCTATATAATTGAAATCACATTCATGTGAGGCTTCTGAACCATTTTTGTCATATTCTTTTCATTCACCTCATTTCTTGAGGGAACCAGACCATTCTTGCTTTAACCATAATTTGATTTATTCATTTCAAAACTTGAGGGTTGGGGTACGTGTGTTTTAAATTATTGAGGCCTTTATTTGGTTTGAAGCACCCTTTTCAAAATAATAATTTTCATTATGGACCACCTTTATATTTATCCTTCATTGTATCCCCTGGTATCCATGAATTTCCTGTTAGGTTAACCACATTACAAGCCAATTTTCCCTATCCTACCAGCTCTTGAAGTGAAATTGCATGATCTAGTTGAACTTAAGTGTGAGGGAAGATGTATTGTGGTGTAATACCTCATTTGGTGATACATTGGGTGGAAAATAAATTGTGGAAGAGATGTGTGTGAGCTTAAAAATTATTTTGTTGAAAGCTGTGCCTTTTCTGGAGCTTTTATGATAAGAGAAGCTGTGCCTTTCTGAAGCTTCCAATGTAAAAAAATAAAGGTGTGCCTATATGAAGATTTCAAGAAAAATCATGTTTGAAAGGATTGAAATTTTTTCTTTTTACCTGATTGAATGATGATGGAGCCTATTTTCTACCAAGGGGAAGTGAAGGAGACCATACTTGAGTAAAAATTAGAATCTTGCAATTTTGATTCAAAAAGACTCAAGCCCTCCTTTTTCGGCCTCAGAATGTTTAACATCTAAATCCTACCAACTGGAAGCCACAGAACAACCCTGAAAAGTCCTCATGATAAACACATGTTCTTGACTCACATCGGGTGGAGAAGTAGGAATTTATCAAGCCTATGGTGACTCCTGTGTGAGTTTGGATGAGAAAAGCCTTGTTCAGCATTTACATTCGTGAGATGAGAGAAAATTCATGTGAGGTAGGTGTTTTGTGTGCATGGGATAAGAAATGAAGTAGAAATATATTAAAATCTAAAATGGAGAAGTGAAATAATTTTTTTTGATGAGGCATGATATCTTTTTGTTTCTTGGAATTGATTTGATAGATCTCATTGATATGTGTTTTGGATTTGATTTGATTTGATTTTTACTTGTCCATGAGTCCAAGTGATAAGTGTTGGGAAATTGATAGAGAAAATATTTTAAATTAATTTATATTTAATATCATTGTTTTAAACCCACAAAATTGTTCCTCTAAGATGAATTTTTTCATTTTTATGATAATGGTGTTATTTTGAGCTGAATAGTAAAAATTGGCCATTTTGGATTTTTAACAGTTTTAAATTATTTTTGTGGTTTGGCCATAACATTATCTACACTAATCCAAATTTAAAAATTCTTTCGTTTTCAGATTCTAAACATCTAGGTCTTCATTTACTATTTTTGGACAAAAAGCTGAATCGGTCATATGGAAGCTCAAAAGAAGATCACAAGTGGGAGAAAGAAAATTGTTTTCAGTTCTTCCTAGTTTTGGTATGGGATCTATAACTCATCCATGGTGGGCCCAAATGTTGTGAAATTCGGTGGGTGGACGAGAAAGGAGTTTTGGATCATCTGTTATGAAGGAAGAACTGAGTGAATTGGCCGTTTATGGGGTCATTAAATCACCCTAATCTGGAAGATTTTCTTTTGGAGAATCTGACTGGAGAAAACAAATGATCATATTAAAACGTCAATAAATCTCGGAATACATGTCCAAATCTACTGAGATTTTGAGGGAACATGGCCAAGGAAATTATGAACAACATTGAAGAAGGTCTCAACACGTGAAGATGTCATTTAATGGGTCTACAATGCGTCAACATTCGGGGGGAAAATTATGGCTATAAAAGGAGGAGAGCTCCACCCTCTCAAATCATCCCATTCTCCATCCCATTCCTCTTGGGACACCAAGGAGAATAACTTCTCAGCTTTCTCTTTTATTTCATTTCTTTTTCATAGTTTTGTAATGCCTTCTTCTTCCCCATTCATCTCGATTACCCTTACCATGGTGGGGTAAACTTTTGGAGTGATTGGGGAAGGGTTGGTTTTCTACATTGTAATGCTTGCGTTCTTGGACGCAATTGAATAAATTTCTTTTTCTTCAAAGTTGTTTTCAATTTATTATAGAGGATTTTATTATAAAGTTTGATTGTTCTTGAATATTAATTCCGTTATTGATTTTTACCTTTGTAAAATAATCAATATCTCCCTCCACTAATTTCTGGTTATATATGATGGAATAAACCATGAATTAGTGGTGAAGTACTCGACGATCGTTAGTACGTGTAAAAGGTGTAGTGAATGTTCTTGATTGTTTGGGATAAAAAAAACCCGATCGGGTATTGCCCATTTCAATTAAGGATATTCAATACAACTATTTTACACATGGAAGGAGAGTTGACCAAACCGAGATCTTGGTAAGGTTTTCCCTCACAATAATAATTTCACCAAGGAAGTAAGAGTAAACGATTGTGGAAACTCACTTTAATCAAAAAAGAAGAATAGGTTTGAATTAAATTGAACAAGGATAGCATTGGAATTATGGAACCAACCCTGAACTAATCACCTTTTTTAATATCATAGTTTTTCAATCATTTTAATTCAAATTTCATTTAAAAAACACAACATTTTTACCCTCGTTTTAAAGTGACAAATCATTTTGTGTGCACTCCTCTTCGAGAGACATCCTAGGTAAACCAATTTAATACATTTTAACTTAGGAAATAATTATTTTTCCATGCCCTACGACAGGCGTGCATCAAGGATATTCATAAAACCATAATTTGGGTGGTCTATAATTCATCCCTAAAGTTCATTGATTTTGGATTTGTCCTGTGGGGGCCACCAATTTCATCAGATGCCGTTAATAGAATTTATATTACATGCTTATACTCGTTAGAATAGTATGGTTATGATATTTCAATATATTTGATTAATTATTTTTGGTTACTATCACAACTCCATCCATCCCATTTAGGATGTTATTCCATATTTTTCGCTTTAGTGTTTTGACATGTTTGATCCACCGTTTGGGTGTTCCTTGGCTTGAACTTCCTAAGGGTAAGTGTTTCTATATTAAATGGATTTATTTATATTGTGAATTTCATAATGTAAATTACCTTGTATTAATACCACTTGACCCACTTAAGGTAAGTGCTTCGATGGATAATTAAATGTGAAATGAGAATTTTCAAGTATATTGAGAATATGACTTGGACTTAAATGTAAATGAATAGTAGGTTGCATATATATAGAACCCATTACCACACTAATGTAAGGTAGAAGAATGAACCTTGAATATGGAATATGATTTAAATAGATTAAATGAATGGTTTCATTATACTTGTCCATTTCACACTAATGAAAGGCAAGACTTGAACCAAATGGACTTATTGATTAATTATGACTTGATTAAAATGTTGAATGCTATGTGACCTTATCAAACTAGTGAAAGACAAGGCTTGAATAGATTCATGCTACTTAAAATTATCACACTAATGAAAGGAAAGGCTTGAACCAAAATAAATATTACATGAATTCATAATCAAATAGGAATGGCCTGACTCTAGCTCACCTTAGATTCTGATCGGATAATGCCATGAGCACTCGGGAACCCCATTCCGATTAAAGGATACAACTTTCTTAGGTTGAGATCCACTTAGATATCGATTCTTATTTGTTCTTGGATGCCCAGTATGACACCATAGTATCCCTATGTATTATTACATTATACCTCAGATACACTCCTTAGATCCAGTATTGACAAGTAGGTACCATGCTTACATCCCATAGGGATCTGTCTCTACTTAGCCCCATCTTATCTTGGATGATCACCTTGGATTTGGTAGGAACATTATTGTGGGATGACTTAGAATATGATCCTTGGATTGCACTCTTATCCTTCTCCAGGCTATAATTACTATTAAGTTGGCGACCCTTGAGGTCTACGTCGCCTTGGTTATTACCTTGGGATTTCAATATTAAATATCATTACAGGTTGCCTTATTATAACTTGGAACCTTTGCAATTGATAACATGTGACTTATTGATAAACTGGTAATAATCAAATAATGAATTTTTGACATGTTCAGACACCAGCCGAGGGATGAAGAAGGTACTTGGGTATTTAGTTACATTTTACTTCTTTACTTTATATATTCATGCTTGCACACTGTTATATTTCCATTACACGGGCCGGATGTTATAGACACCATTAGTGGTGGCCCATTGAGATTTATCTCACACCCTCTCTTGGTGTCGTTTGGTACCCATGGAAGATTACATGATTACATGTGTTGAAAAAGGGAATAATACACCTTAAAACACTTTATTGCTTACTATTTTGGATGGATCATGATAAAAGATGACCAATCCAGTGGCATGAAATATCATCATCAGTAGTTGTATGTTTGGATTCTATTCCAGTTATTTCAGTTATTGTTACTATTGTCCCTATTTTTCCACTGTGCCTTCTATTTAATTATATTTATTCCTCTATTTACCTATATTTACATCCACCCACTACCCTAGGGAATAGTATCCCCATGGACACACCCTTGACCCTCGCTGCTAGTCAGAAACCTATGGTGTTAAGGGAGATGCACTTGAGGCCATGCGGCCCACCGGGCTCGGGGCACCCGTTAAGTGGAATCCAAGTCTAGGACAACACAAAGTGGTATCAAAGGAGTTTAACTTATTTCTTTACTATTTGGAGACAATATATTGGAGATTAGGAACGCTTGGGACTTTTCCATAAGTCGTGCTTGGGAATCTCGAACCCATGTTCAGCGTAACAACCAAGTTTCCTAAAATTATAATTTTTTGTTCAGATTTTTCATATTATAGTTGATATTATTTCACTGTTTAGGAGACACACATGTTGTGTAGAGTTGTTGATCATTAATCTATTTGAGTATTTCATTCAAACTTTCCCTGATGACATGTGGTAAAGGAGTATTGTTACATGAATCATTATGGGAACCTATAATTCACATGTCATGAATATTTCCATTCCATATAGGTGATTTTAACTATTTTTCATTACTTGATATTCCTATGATTGTTGAGTGATGTTGTGATAGTTAAATTTTACATTTATTACTTTTGGTTGTGATTGAGTGATTTCCTGTCTCAATTCATGAGGTGTATGGGCCCTCATGGGTTGGGATGAGTAATTTACTGATTCGAGCCATTATGATTTAAATAAATGGGTGTTGTTTCTGGTGATAGCTGTACGGGAACTAATTCATCAGAAATGGATATCCATTATTAAGTGAATAAAGAAATAAAAAATTAATTGGTTTAACATCCTTGTCCCACCTTGTCATGTTTATGAAAGGTAAAGGAGTGAACCTAGTAATTAAATGTAAAATGAAATGAAACTTATTATTGATCACTTACCGATACTTGGTCATCGAAGTGGGTAGTTGGGGTAGTATTACTTGGGTAGTGAGTTTTCTTACATTAATCTTCCACTAGTGATGTTATCTTTCTACTTAATCTTATTCTGAGGTGTGTACATGGCTATTATAGACCAATATCACCACAACGTCCTCATATCGTACGCCAGGAGGGTGGCGACGACCATGCTCCAGACTTGGTGGGACCTGAGCTGCCTCTCTTACCACAAGGAGTACCAATCAAGGCACCAAATACTGTACATGATTTAGGCACTGATTCCCAAGTTAGTGATAGTTTCCTATATCTGATTCAGTCCATGCATGGTGCTCCATTACTTGCACCTATGTTGGCAAATATGACTCATGAGTTCCAGCAGTAGCATCTTCCTACTTTCTCTGGGGATGGTGGTATGCAAGATGCTGAGTCTTGGCTAGAAGACACTCTATCTATCTCTGATCAACTGGAGATGCCTCCAAATAAGAGGGTAAAACTTTCTACTTATATGCTTCTATAATCGGCCAAGATTTGGTTGGATGTGATTACCCTGGCCGGTCGTCATCTGGGCATGTTAAGGGTTGATTTCCAGACTTCCTTCTACGATTTGTTCTTTCCTCAAAATCTGAGAGCTGACATAGTTAGAGAGTTCAAGTATCTCGATAAGGGTTCTATGCCTGTTATGAAATATCCATCACATTTTATAGAGTTACAGAACTTTTCACCACTTCTAATCGGTGATGAGATTTCTCGTACTAGATGTTTTGAGGATGGGATCTAATATGCCATCCATACGCAGGTGAATGTCTTTATCCTACCTACATTTTCTTCAATAATCAATTAGGCTCTTATCACTGAGCGTAACCTAAGGGACAAAAATAGTACTGGGTTTAAAGGATTAGTTTCACGTTAGGATAATAGTCCTTCTGGTGGCAGGAAGCATTCCCTCGAGGTTTCTTATCATGGTAGTGATAATTAGAGTTTCCATTTCAACAACTTTAAAGTGTGTCATCAGTGTGGACAATGAGTAATTTGAAGCCTCATTGTGATAGAAACCCACCAGAGTGCCGGGATTGTGTCTGTATGGACCATCTTCAGCGTTTCTATAGGACCTTTCTACCAGCTTTGAGTGTAAAAGGATTTTCACAATCTCTACCTTTAGGAGTTGGTTCTTTTACGCCACGTCAGGCGGGGGGTTGGAATAGCACTAGCAAGTATGAACGAGGAGGAGTTCATAGCCGTGGTATCTAAACCCCTAATCACCAATAATACCAATAGTGAATTTATGATCATGGTAGTTCATTTGTTGCACAGGGCCATGAATCATGCCAGTTGAATGCATTACAGTCAATACCCGAGGATCAGGATGCGAGACCATCTACAGTACGAGGTACTATTCTCGTATTCACTACTCTTGTATCTTCTTTATTTGATACAGGTGCTTCAAACTCTTTTATATCTATATCTATTGTGGAAATTCATTGAATGGAGATATAGTTTTACTATGGTGTAATAAACCTAGATACGCTGTTAGGGGTATGAACAGAGGCCATACGCCAGTGCAGGGACTGTCCCCTTGAGGTAGGAAGTTACCCTTTCTTATAGAACCACTTCTTTCTCAAGATTATGGGATTCGATTTCATAATTGGGATGTACTGGTTGGTTCACTATCATTCTTTTGTATACTAATATCACCATATGGTATCTTTTACATCACCATAGGAAAGTAGTTATCAACATAATGGTGAGTGGGATGTACAGGCTAGTAGATCTGGACCAGAGCATCATGGGCTAGGTAGAGTGACCAACCAGATCACAAATCTATTCTTGGAGGATCATGGTTTACAATAAGCTGATTTTCCTCTAGTCATGGATCATTTTAGGGATGTCTTTTTCAAAAATATTTCCGTCTTACCTCCTTTGAGAGAGGTAGAGTTTACAATTGATCTTGTTCTAGGAGCAGTTCCAGTTTCCATTCCTCCATACAAGATGGCACCAACAGAGCTCCAAGAGATAAAGCTACATTTAGAGGATTTAGATGCCAAAGTTTTTATATGACCCGGTACATCATCTTGGGGTTATTCTATGCTTTTTTCCAATAAGGATAGAACCTCACATCTACTCATGGATTACAGAAGCTTGAAACAACTTACAGTTAGGAACTGATATCCACTTCATTGAATAGATGATCTCTTTAACCATATTTGAGAAGAAAAGGTCTTCTATAAGATTGAACTAAGATCAGGTTATCATCAGGTGCGAGTTAGACCATCAGACATACCTCACACAACCTTCCATAGTAGGTATGGTCTGTATGAGTACCTTGTTATTACGTTTGGTCTTACTAACTCACCTGATGTTTTCATGGCTCTGATGAATAGGGTTTTCCATCCCTATTTGGATTCTTGTTTCATGGTCTTTGTGGTCTACATATTGGTGTATTATCACAGTTGTAGTGGCCATACCAAGAATCTTGAGAACATTCTGGGTATAATAAAAAAGAATCGTCTTTATGCCAATATTGCTAAGTGCCACTTATGGATTGAAAAAGTTCACTTCTTGGGTCATATTATCTCAGAATTAGGCGTATCTACTAAACTAGAAAAGGTTAGTACTATAGTTTCTTAGGAGAAACCCAAGAATGTGTTTGATATATGAAGTTTCTTGGGGAAGGATGGATATTAAAAGCATTTTGTACAAGACTTCTCACATCTTGGTTCACCTGCTACTGGTCTTAAAAGGAAGGGTGTGAAGTTAATATGGTTAGAAGCATGTGATAAAGCCTTTCAGGAGATGAAAGGGAGGATTTTATCGACGCATATTTTTCCTCTTCCAGAGCTAGGCATAGGTTATACCATATTATATGATGCATTAGGAATCGTCCTAGGAGTAGTGCTGATGTAGGAGGAAAAAGTCGTTTCATATAGATCTTGGCAGTTGAGGCCTCACGAGAGAAATTACCCAATGCACAACCTTTATCTAGCAACAGTTTTCCATGCCTTACATTGATGGAGATATTATTTATTGGGTGAGTGATTTATGGTATACACAGACCACAAGAGACTCAAATATTTCTTTTCATAGTGTGACTTGAACCTTAGACAGTAGATATGGGTCGAATATCTACAATCCTTTTATTTTTAGCTTGCCTATATACCTGGGAAGGGAAATGTGGTTGCAGATTCACTGAGTTAGAAAACTCAGGCACAGGTCGTACGGGAAGCCGACGATGGATGGAAGTTAATGTTTCTCTTTTCTAATTTTCATCTAGAGTTTCATGATAGTCATGATAATTCCTACCTCTCATCCTTGACATCTACCTCCTCCCTCCTTGAGAAGGTAAGGATTTAATTGTTTTCTGATCCTAGAGGCTTGGTACTCTATGAGATTATATCAGAAGATAACCCCCCTCTAGATTGGTATGAAGATAGAGATGACATCTTGTGTCTACGTGGATATATCTGGGTTCCTATAGATATGAGAGAGGAGTTTATGAAAAAGTCCCATGCCTCTTAGTGGGTAGTTCATCCAGGAAACTCTAAGATGTATCAAGATATGTGACTCAAATATTGGTGGCATGGGATGAAACATCAGATATCAAGGTTTAACACTAGGTGTTCCACTTATCAGTAGGTGAAGGCAGAGCACAGGAGACTTACAGGCTTGTTACAACTACTTCGAGTCCATAAATGGAAATGGGAAGATGTTACCATGGATTTTGTAGTCCGCTTACCTATGTCACCGAGGGGTAGTGATGCTATCTGGGTAGTCATTTAATGACTAAAAAAATCATAAAAATTCATTCCTATTCAATATACTTTCTCAATTGATGATCTAGGAATACTGTATGTCTGTGAGATTATACGACTCCAAGAGGTTCCTCATACTATCATTTCAGATCAGGATTATCGTTTCACATCACAGTTCTAGAAAGGATTGAAAAAGGATATGGGAACATAGGTTCTTCTAAGCACAACTTTTCATACATAGACTGATGGAAAATTAGAACAGAAAGTATAGGTTCAAAGGATAAGCTCTGATCATGTGTCCTTGATTTTAGAGGTTCTTGAGAGAAGCATATCCCTCTCGCCGATTTATCCTACAATAACAAATTTTAGGTGACAATTCACATGGATCATTTTGAGTCTTTATATAGTAGGAAATTCTATTCACCCTAGTGTTGGATAGAGGCAAGTGAGTCAGACCTACTAGGTCATTATCTCCTTTATGTGATTTCAAAATAGGTTCAGCTGATCAGAAATAATATGACTATTGATCAATCCAGATAGAAATCATATGCCGATCACCATAGATGATCTATTGAGTTCAATGCAGAGGATCATGTTTTTATTTAGGTATTTCCTAGGCTTAGGAATAGATGGTTATAGAAGTAGTTAAAGTTGTTTCCTCATTATGTAGGGCCTTTTGAAATTCTAGAGAGAGTTGGGTCTGTAGCCTATTGGTTGGTACTATCTCAGAGGTACCATTCCATACATGACGTATTTCACATCTCACAACTTCAGTAGTATCATGCTGATTTGTCTCATACCTTTTATCCTGAGTAAGTTGAGATAGATGCTGATTCTACCTTTGAGGAGTATCCAATACGATCATTGATCGGAGCATGAAGGATCTCCTAGGACTATTTGTCCCTCTTGTACGGGGTCTATGGAAGCATGGCTGGGTACATGATGAGACTTGGGAGAGGGAAGCTGACATATGTTCTTGGTGTCCAAAATTGTTCTCAGACAGTGTTTCTCTACCCTTGGAAGGTGAACTTAGGGACTTCTTTTAACAGGGAAGATTATAAGAATCCAAGTTTTCAATCAGGTATGGATCCTTTAAAATTTTGGTCTAAATCTTTACTTTGGACCTAATATGTATTCCTAATGAGTTAGTAAAGGTCTCAGGGGTGTATGTGGTATTTTTGAATACTGGAACCCATCCTTTTGGGGAAACAAGACATGGAACATGGTTGGCGCACGATTGGCAAACAATTTTCTTAACTATGTAGATGGTCAATTTCTAGACAGAACCATTTCGCACAGTTTATGCATGATTGTGAGGTCTAACCATGCAAAGTACCCTTCAACCTAGCTAACTATGCACGGTTGGTGCACGGTTTGTCAAACAATGTGGACAAACTGTGCACATCCCCTTTTCTAGGGTAATTTTCCAGTTTTTCCCTTAATGATCTATTAAGCTCCCTCCTTCTTCCCTAATCCAAGATTACGTAGCATTTACCTATATGTCTCTCATTTTAGAGCTTTTTGAAGGAAAAAGATATGGATTCAAATATCTCTTTCATACAAGATCCAATTGAGATTACTTTCATCACATTAGATGTGCAACAATAAGTACTTGAGTCCTCTTGAGTTGTTCTCCTTCTCTCTTGCTCTCAATCGAGTTATTGGAGTATGAGAATTTTTATCGTTTTCTTAGATATAGTCTGATCTGAGCCAAATCAAGGGCCAATACTAGAGTAGTAGAGTCTTACAACCCTAATGTGGGTGGTCTACAACTCATCCCTAAAGTTTTTTTATTTTGGATTTGTTGTGTGGGGCCCACTGATTTCATCAGGTGCTATTAATAGAATTTATATGCCATGGTTATACTCATTAGAACCATTTAGTTATGATATTTAAATATATGTGATTAATTGTTCTTGGTTACTCTTACAACTCCATCCATCCCATGTATTATGTTATGCCATATTTTTCACTTTAGTGTTTTGATACGTTTGTGCCACCGTTCGGGTGTGCCTTGGCTTGACCTTCCTAAGGGTAAGCATTTCTATATTAAATGGGTTGGTAAATTTATATTGTGAATTGAATAATGGAAAGTACCATGTGTATGTACCACTTGAACCACCTAAGGTAAGTTCTTTAATGGATAATTAAACGTGAAATGGAAATTTACAAGTATATTGAGAATATGACTTGGCCTTAAATGTAAATGAATTGTAGTTTGTATATCCATAGCACCCCTTACCATATTAATGGAAGGTATCAGAATGAAAGTTGAATATGGAATATGATTTAAATAGATTAAATGAATGGTTTCATGATACTTGGACTTTTCAAAATAATGAAAGGAAAGGCTTGAACCAAATGGAATTTTTGATTAATTATGACTTGATTAAAAGGTTTCATGCTACTTAACCTTATCACACTAATGAAAGTAATGGATTGAACCAACGGTTTCATGCTACTTGACCTTATCACACTAATGAAAGGAAAGGATTGAACTAAAAGAAATATTACATAACTTCATAATCAAATAGTAATGGACTGACTCAAGCTCACCTTGTATTCTGATCCGAGAATTCCATGAGCACTCAGGAACCCCATTCTGATTAAAGGATACAACTTTCTTAGGTTGAGACCCACATAGATCATGATTCTTGTATGTTCTTGGATTCCTGGTATGACATCATAGGATCCCTCCATATTATTACTGGCACCTCAGATACACTCCTTGGTTCCAGCATTGACAAGTAGGTGCCATGGTTACATCCCATAAGGCCCTGTCTCTTATTAGCCCTATATTACCTTGGACGATCACCTTGGATTTAATAGACACCTTATTGTGGAATTCCTTGGAATATTATCCTTGTATTAAAATCTTATCCTTATCTAGGCTACAGTTACTACTGAGTTGGCAACCCTTGAGGTATACGTCACCTTGGTTATTACCTTGGAAATTCGCTATTAAATATCATTATAGGTTGCCTTGTTAAAAATTGGAACCTTTTCAATTTATAACATGTGTCTAATTGATAAACATGTAATTATCAAATAATGAATTGTTGACATTTTCAGATGCTAGTTGATGGTTGAAGTAGGTACTTGGGTATTTAGTTACATTGTACTGATTTACTTTATATATGAATGCTTGCACACTATTATATTTACATTACATAGGCTGGATGTTATAGACATCATTGGTGGTGTCCCACTGAGATTTGTCTCACACCCTCTACGGGTGCCATTTGGTACCAAGGTAAGATTATATGGTTGCAGGTGTTGAAAAAAGGAATCATAATGCTTCAAACACTTGATTGCTTACTGTTTATGATGGATCATGATAGAAGATGACCATAACAGAGCTCAGGATGCTTGGAATAGTCTTTTATTTCCATTATACTATTGTGGAACATGTTATACCTGCTGTCTTGTATCCATTTTTTCCAATTTTCTAGTGACATGATATATCATCATCAGTTGTTGTATGCTTGGATGTTGTTCTATTTGTATCAGTTATTGTTTTTATTATCTCTATTTTTCTGTTTTTCCTTTTGTTTACTTATATTGCTTCCACTATTTACCCATATTTACATCCATCCACTATGCTATACTTTGTTAATGAGGGTATAGTCTCCCCACAGACATACCCTAGGACCTCACTACTAGTCGGCAACCTCTGACATTTGGGGAGATGCGGTTGAGGCCATGTGGCCCACTGGGCTCGAGGAACCCATTGAGTGGCATCTAGGTTCGAGATGTCATAGTTAGATATAATATATAAATAATATTTAATATTACTAAGTAAATTATTATGAGTTAAATCTGACTATACAGTAATTAATTTATAATTAGTCTTAGTAACAAAAATATTATTATAATAAGATTATTATTCAGTATTACTTAGATGTTTTTAAATATTAGCAACATAATTATTAAGTAATTGATGATTAATGTAGTAATCATTATGAACTTATAATTTACTAATAAATAACTAATAATTAATTATATAGTAAATTAGTAATTAATATTAATTAGATGATGAATAAATATCAGTGAAATAATTATTAGTTATTAACCATTGATTCACTAATGCTAAAGTAATGATTAAGTATTGATTAGCCAATGATTAACTACGGATTAACTTAGGAATAAACAATGATTAAGTAATGATTAACATATGATTAACTTAGGACTAACTTTGGATCAAATAATGATTAAATAATGATTAACTAATGATTAAAAAATGATTAACTCCTGATTAAATAATGTTTAACTATTAATTAACTAATAACTAACTATAAAGTAAGTAATTTATAACTATTAATTAAGTATTTATTAATGAGTGATTATGAAATGATTAATCCATAATTAAATTAGGATTAAAAAATTATTAACTAATAATTAAGTAATCATTAACTAATGACTACATAATGATTAACTAACGATTAAAGAACGATTAAATAATGATTATCTAATGATTAAACAATAATTACTTCATGAATAACTACTAATTATCTACAAAATAACCACTTAATAACTATTAACTAACGAATGATTAAGAAATTAATAACTAATGATTAAAAAGTGATTAAATAATTATTAATCAATGATTAAGGAATGATACACTTAGGATTAACTAATTATGAAGTAATGAAAAACCAATAACTAATTAAAGATTAACTATTAATTAACTATGAACTAACTACTCAAGAACTATTATTTAATGAGTTCTTAATGAATGATTAATGATTCACTAATTAATTATTAAGTAATGATTAACTTAGTATTATGTAATTCTTAACTTAGTATTAAGTAATACTTAATTAATAACTAAGTAATGATTAACTAAGGATTATTGAATGATTAAAAAATAACAAAATAATAATTAAAAAATGAATAAATAATTATTAACGAGTGATTAAAAAATTATTAATCAATTATTAAGGAAGTAGACACTTAGTATTAACTAATAATGAACTAATGACTAACTAATAACTAATTAAATATTAACTATTAATTAACTAAAAACTAACTAATTAAGAACTATTAATTAAAAATTGAATAAAAAATGATTAATGAATAATTAATGATTCATTAATGAATGATTAAGTAATGAATAACTTAGGATTATATAATAATTAACTCAGGATTAAGTAATTATTAACTAATAATTAAGTAATGGCCGGCTAATGATAGAATAATGATCAAATATTAATTAACTAATAATTAACTATAAAGTAACTACTTAATAAATATTAATTAAGTACTGAGTAACAAATGAATAATTAATGATTAATAAGTGATTACAGAATGATTAATGAATGATGAAGGAATGATTAACTTAGTATTAACTAATGCTTAACTGATGACTATGTAATGATGAACTAAGTATTAACTTAGGATTAAATAATTCTTAGCCACTGATTATATTTTTATTAATATATAATTATTTTAGGACAATAGAGGGATAATTGCATGATAAGGAGGCCTAAATACACACATAATTTTTCACTCCTGCGGGATCTACTTTAGATGATTCATACCTTTAGGAATATTAAAATTTATACTAGGAAACATTAGTGTCATTTTTTATGATATGATAAAACATTATAAAATTTTTATAAATTAAATATTGTGTGGTTATCTAAGAAATGAACTCCCCATTTAGATACTATAAGTGGATGTGTCTCTAAAACAGATGTACCTAGGGGAAATATCCCTAAAAAGGATGTATTGGAATTTGACTTGATCATAACTTGGGGTATAAAAATGGTCCTTCTAAACTCCTGATTCGACAGTGCTGGGGGATATAAATTATATGATTCACATTCTCTTTATAAACTATTGAACATAACTTTAGGAAGATTAAAACGTGAACTAAGAAACATTAGTACCATTATTGAGGATATAATAATACATTAAATTTTTTAGTAAAGTAAAGATTATGTGGTTAACTGAGAAATGAAATCTTAGACTAGATATTACATGTGGATGTGGATCTAACATAGATGTACCTATGGGTAATAACCCTAAAAAGGGTGTACTAAACTTTGAGCTGATCATACCTGGTGCATGAAAATGGTTCTTACTACACACATAGTTTGAAACTCCTAGAAGATAATCTTTATATGATTCACATTTTCTTTATAAACTACTGAATATACCTTTAGGAAGATCAAAATTTGTACTACGAAACATTAGTGTCATCTTTGAGGATATAAGAATAAATTCTAAAATTTTAATAAAGTAAGGACTACTTGGTCAACACTACATGATTAATCATTGATGCCAGTATTATTTACACTTTTATAATCTTGATTAAAAATATTTTTTCATGTAGAAAATCATGTCTTATTATGTTTACCGATATGAGGAAGTTATTCAAACTGAGCATGGAGCATCATATAGTGCACAACCAACAACAATGGTTAGGAAATCTGATTTTGGTACCATAAGATAACATTGGGATAAAATTTATGGTTAGTTAAATATGATACTTGATCAAGATATCTAGTCTATTAGTTATATATATTTTCAATTCCAAGACCAACTATTGCATCTAGCTTGTTCATTGGAAAACTATGAGGATTTTTTCCAAGCAACAACTTTATTTAACTAACAGTCTAATAATTCCATGATGGATTTATATGTGGAGTTTTCTACTATCCATTAGGGATGTGAAAATGTATGATGACATAGGAATACAAGATTCATAAAATAATGTATATCCTAAGGTTATGAGCCTATTAACCATCATGAGGAATAAGACAACCAAAGTGATGACCCAGATATGTAGCAAGATCATTTTGAAGATGAGGATTTATATAATGATAGAATAGATGGAGAAAACAATGATTATGAGGAGGAATCCATATAAGTTAGGGAAGAAGTTGGTAGAAATGTAGTAGTTTTACATTATCCTAAATGCACACTTAATCATCCACCACTCTTCACATATTGGTCGGAAGAAATGGAACATTTTCCAGAATTTGATTGAAATATTATCACACCATCAACTATGTTTCCTAGAGTTATAGAGGATAGATTTGGTAAATTAGAAAAAAAAATTATACAGTGGAATGAATTTTCCCAGAAAAGATAAAATGAAAAATACAATAAAAATATTTCTTATTGAGGGAAATTATATATATTTAGTTCAGGATTCAAACTGAAAAATACATCATATGGTGTGATAAATATGGTGATGATTATAGGTTTTTAATGAGGGTGATTTCAAAAATTTCTCCTGGAGATGGGATAATTTATATTATTGATGAAAATCATAATTTATTATATCCAAAACTTACACAAGATCATACACCATTGGATGATTTGTTTCATACATTACTGTCAAAAGGATTAGGACCTGCCAAGATATACCTATAGCCCTTATGCAGGAGAGGATACAAAAAAATTTTGGTTATAAGATTTCATATGGAAGGGAATGGATGGAGAAACAGAAGTAAATTTTCAAGG
Organism: Viscum album; assembly: GCA_963277665.1. Classification (NCBI taxonomy): domain Eukaryota; kingdom Viridiplantae; phylum Streptophyta; class Magnoliopsida; order Santalales; family Viscaceae; genus Viscum; species Viscum album. The sequence continues at coordinate 712,848,170 of OY728143.1, read as the reverse complement.
TGTATAGTGATTGGTATAAGTCATATCAGGTGTTTCCACAATTTTTATCAATATTGAGACAAAACAACGAACTTGTATTCCACCTCTATACAAATTATCATTCCATGTATTTCCAAATTTTTTTTTTCTGAAAATAGTTTATACAAATTTATGGAACATTTTTATATGGAAATTACATGGTTTTATTGGTGATTATGTAAACCTAAGTTGTAAATGATAAACATATGTCTCTTGCATTTTCCATTGTGGAGAAGGGAAATTATGAATCATGGAGTTAGTTTTTAGCATTCATTATCAACCATTTCACTCACATTCAAGGTGTATGTTTGATATTTGATCATCATTGGGAAATCAATGAGACAATCAATGCATATCCTATTACTTGGAAATCCCTAAATGTACATCAATGATACTACACCTAACACATTGATAGCAAAGTGTAGAATTATTTTCATGATGAACCTATGAATAAGTCTATCATGAATCTTGATATGGAATCTCTTTATTATTTTTTAAAATATCAACGTAATGATAAAATTAATTTATGTAAAATATGATTAATTTCATGTAGAATATGAGCCAGATCAATGAAGGTTTGAGCAGTGATTAGAAGGTATCTGTATGAATAATTAATGAGTGTATGATTACATGATGCATATTCCAAAATAGAAATAGAAATTGGCATATGATGGGGGGGTGAGGTATAGATACATGACTGAAAACATTTTAGAGTGAATCAATGGTGTTTTCAAGGGATTTTACAAGTTACATATAATTGGCCTAGTTTAGGAGACCTTTTATCATTGTGTAAAGTACTTTTTCGAAAGATTAATATAGACTCCTAGTAGCATTCAATAGGGGATGCAGTATGGACAACACTTTCAATGCGAAATTGAAAAGAACATAAAAGAAGTTTCTTCTTATTGAGTATGACTTTTCAACCAATAAAACAGTCAATTTGAAGTGAAAAAGTGTCAGGAACCCATCACATGTAGTAGTGGTTGAGCACTGGTGGTATTACTAGACATGAGGTAGTGTTAATGTGGAAACTTCTAGGCATTGTGGTTTTCAAGCGTACATGCCATTATGATATATGCCTTTGTAAAAATATCATGGGAAACATATATTAATCAAGTGAATCATCTCGACACCATTTATAAATGCTATGGTGCACCATGGAAACCCATTAGGGTGTTTTGACATTTCCTAATGCCTGAAGACCAGCCAACATTGGTACATGACATCAACAGGTTACAACTATGAGGAAAACCAAAGTCCAATAAGATGCAGAATGAGATGGATTGGCCTAGAGAACAAAGGAAATGTTTGAGATGAAAAATATTTCATCAGGAAGGTCATAATAAGAAAAAATTCTCTAACATTACTATAAAAAGTTCACACTCTTAACCATGATGATATATTACCTCCAATGTGAACTTTTCATAGTATCAATTACATGGTTTTAATATACACCCCTTCATTTTTTTTATAATTATATGACAATTCTAAATAATTTTACTATCAAATAATAACAAATTCATAAATTATAAAACCATTTACATAAATCACACACCACCTAAATAGGACTTAATGATACATCATTTAAAAAAAATAAATCTTTCTTCTATTCATAATCCTATATATAATTTCTTAGGTAAGTGGGAAAAGAAAAAGAGTGAGATCAAAAACTTAGTAAGGGAAAAATTAATAATTAGTCATAAAGGGTAAGATAATAATAATGAGATATCACATAATAAAGGGAGAAATATATAATTAAAAGTATTAATAAATCATAATAGAAGACTAAAAAAGTCTCTATGTGACTATCAGTCACCAAAAAACCATCCCGATATGAAGGCAACGACAACTAGAGAAACTAACAAGCTAAAAAATTTATTTCCCTTTACACGGGTCCTAAAAAAAACATCTAAAACATACCAAAATCAAAAGTAGTTTGTGGTCACAAATCCCAATAGTATTTCACTAAAGAATCTATAAGAATTCTAATATCAAGAGTGTGTTATCTATATATTTAAAAAAACTATTTTACAAAAAAAATTCACATGATACTTTTTTTTATAAATCATCCTTTGGTTTTCATAATATGCCTTTCATATTCACATAACAAGGAATATAAAAATTACATGTGATATGACATGAAATCATAATTAAACTAACCATTAATACACCATAAACAAATCATGTGAGGTAATAACCATGAAATATACCATCATGTGAGAAATTATACATAAATTAAAAAACACACCATTTGAGATCTAACATATGGGTACATAAGATAAAAATGAAATAAATACCCAATCTATAGGGTGGATCCAATTGATATAACTTATGTGTACAAAAATAAGTTTTTAAAGTAAAACCACTTTAAAAAATGACTCTCTTCCAACAAGAATGGATGAAAAACTAGTTGCCTTTAAAAACTGAAATCGATAAAGAGTATATCAGGTCCTCATGATACTAGATCCATATGAAACAACATTAATCATCCATAAAACCCATTAGATATACCATCCACTACAAAATTGGATTTAAATGAGATAATAAGTGAAGAGATATAGTGAGGATCTAATAAAATAAGAGGAAAACTCACAAAAAACCGAACATACCTTGAGAGACCCATCAAGAATGAAGGTAGATCCTCAGAAACCTATAGAACAACCTCAAAGACAAACTGAGATCAAATTAATGTGTAGGTATGAGATATAAAACTTTTACTAATGTATTAAATGGTTATATAAGACCCCAACCATCACACAATGATAAAAAATACTTATGTATGCAATAAGACTATAAGAGCATCCATTATTCCTTGATATCTTGATTACCCCATAGAAAAGAAACAAGTTTCATGAAAATTTCATTTAAAAATAATTATAATCCATATATATAAAGAAGGTGGATCATATCATTTGAGCATATACTTAGTGAAAGATTAAAAGCATCAAAGGATTTTGCCATAGAAGAAAAATAATTTTCTAAAAGCATTATAAATATGATTTGAGATACATGAATAAATCCCCTTTTATTTTGGTAAGAAATATTTCTTAAAAAAATGGGAATATGAATGTTATATCTTATATTCTACCAATCATAACATTATACTTAACATAACATTATATTTATATTTTACACTTACATAATATATATTTAATTTTTATATATAGATATGGTGGATAATAATTTACTCACTGAGGAGTATAGTTATATTTAACTTGAGGTTCTAGAGGTCCATGAGGTTTTGTGGATTAGGGTTCATAGAGAACAATATTATCATCACATTATACCTCTAGATGCTATTATATCATACTTTTGTTATGGATTCTATGACATCGCTGTATCTGATTATACATTCTTTGATTATCACCTCCTTACTACCCTAATCAAGAGATGGAGACATAAGACTAACACATTCCACTTTCTTGAGGGAGAGATGACCATCACCCTTGAGGATGTTGCAATTATGCTTGGTCTTTCTATCTAGGTCGCTGCAGTTATAGGACCCACCTGTGGATACTAGCCTAATCTTGTACAATGATTTCTTAGTATCTACATTGTGGGGGATAATATTGCTATAGATGGAGGTTATCTATATATGAATTGGCTATACATGCACTTCATAAATTTATCCATTGATGCTAATGAATAGACTGTCATGTGTCATACCCATGCATATATCTTGCAGATCATTGGAGGGACATTGTGTGTTGATCACTCTGGTATGAATGTCCACATGATGTAGATGGTTCTACTATAGGACTTTCATTAGGCTATAAGATACAACCAAGATTCTTCATACTTAACATACATGTACATGTCATTATGCATGGCATGCTAATCAGATCACAGTGATCTAGGGGGATGTGTTATGCACATTTAAATGTGGGAATGGGAGTACATCCCTCCCCTATCCCTTATTATTGCTGGTCTAGAGATTTATACAGACGTGCTATGTGATTCTCCACATGAACACTATTATGATCACTCATCTTTATTCTTTTTTGATGTTAATGTGAGTTATTATACTCTATTTCTTATTATTTACCATTATTAATGTTGTATGTTATAGGAAGAGTCAGGCGCACCACTTAATCAGGTCCCCAAGACATAATTTGGGTGCATACCATATCATGTTTCTACTCCCACTGATGTAAGTATATAAATTCTCCCATTGATCAATCAATTTCATAATATTATCATTTTTGGAAATTAGTAACAAAATATTTTAACAAAGGTCACATGTCTTTTAAGATTCCATGGATACCATACTGGGATCTATTATACTAGCTTCCCACATACTTCACTGATGGGATTTATGGCACCACAATTTTTGTGCCTCTCATTTATTGTCATATTTTTGAGTGGCACCGACCTGATAGAGTCATTCACCCATTTGGATTTGTTCTGTATATTCTAGTTCCATACAGACAATTAGCAGCATTGTTGACATAGTGGGTTCCCTAGACCTAACTATGTGGTACTTTTTGATTACCATATCGTGTATACAGTTAGATATTCACGATTTTTACTTACCATTATGGTGTTGAATTTTCTACATCCACTATTTAAATGGTAATTTCCATTGATTAATTGTTGTATCAAATGGTTATAGCAGATCCCATGCTATAATGAGAACCTCAAGATACTATGAGATTAATATTAAACACATGTTCTATGGTATAGATACTTATTACTGACTGGAAACAGTAGATGTTTGACTATCAGGTGCTAGGGGATCATAAGCATTGATACTTCTTGTCATGAAGTTCTCACTTAGTGATCTATAGTAGTGAGATCATGAGGACAGACCCGCCAATATGAACAACACATGTTTCAGGTGTCATTGGTTGTTCCTATCTATAGACATGTGTATCAATCTCTTTACTTGAGATCATTATAAATGTGTACCATTTTATCATGTACTTTGATGAATGGAAAAAACCATGATAATGAAATTGTGGCAAGGTAGCTTATGTTGGGTGTATCATTGGTGGCATGGCATGGGTTGAATGGTCAAGAAAAGATTTTTCTCTTTAGGGTTAAGGAAGTTATATATCTCAAGATATGTTGATAAGGATGGTATTACCTTCATAAGACCTTGTCCAAGCCAGTTTAGGGTAAATCCATCCTGTTAGATCAACAAATAATAAAGCAAGAAAAGGGTGATGTCATAAGTGAGTGTCCTATTTTATGAGATATCTAAAGACAAATAGATTATATTAAAGAGTGTGTGTTCATAGGTTGTTAGTAATTGTTATGACTATCCTTATCTCTTTAGGGGCCTTGATGGGTTGCTAGAATCCACTCTTGGTATGTAGATTTTATTCACCTCTATTGAGATAAGGGCCTAGAGCGTTACACATAATAGCATATTCATGAATCCACCATATTCAGTTGAATAGATTTACCAGACATAATGGGACCCACCATAGGGTAATAGTGTTGTCCGATTTATGGATCACTGATAAATAAATAAATTCATATTATTTAGGTAAAGAATAATTGATATTTAATTTATTTATTAAAATTATTTACAAGTTTAGCAAATATGAGAAAATATTAATTGAATAAATATTATTTTAATATTCAAGGTTCATTTAATGTTAAGTGGGAATTATTAGTCAAGTTAAATGAATTGATATTATCATGTAATATATATATTTTATATATTATAGGCATGTGATAAAATAATAAATAACATTGAAACAATTTAGTTCATCATAATTATTTATTTAGTGGAAGATAAATAAATAGGGGTCGGTGAACCCATATGGGTATTTTCATCATCCACTATAAATAAGAGGAGAGAGGGTCAAGCGATGGACTATTCATTCATTTATAAATGAGAGCCTCTATCTTCTACCGCTTCCTAGAGAGAGAGTCTCTCTCTCTTCAAGTGGTGATCCATGAACACCTTCAAGCAATGGAGGTAGGTGAACATGGTGATCATCGAGGTGTTGAATGCATCATCGAATCTCTGTGCTATCACTCGGAATTAGGCAATCGACGCTCCAATGGATGTTTGAAGAACATATGGATAATATAGAGGGATAATGATATGTATCATTCAAGTAATGATCACCAGAGAAAAGTTGATGTCAACCATGACTTCAGATATTAAAAAGGTATGTTTTATGTTAATGTGCTCTTTTAATTTATGTGGGATACTCAGACTGTATTATGGCTCCGATCATCAGTGAAGAAAAGTTAGATTTTCCCAATGATGAATTTTTTTAAAATCCCTAAACCATAGACTTCTATTGCGCCCCCCTTTATCTTTAAGAACTTCATTCCATGAAGCTGATGGGGAGGTAGGATGTCGACTGGTTCCAATTACATTGAGAGTAAGTTGATATCTCAGATAGACATGCATCGTTTCATATTAAGGACATGTATACAATTTCATTACATCTTTGAAAGAAGCTCAAGCATGAGCCATGGTATATACTGAATTCTATACTATTTCTTACTCCATATGGAAGAGAGCTTCAGGATTTGGGAATTCAATAACTTTACATTAGTTTGTTGTACTTTTTTTAATTCATTTTTAATATATTTTCAACATACTCGACTAAAAAAATATTATCCACATGTATGATCTGGAAGAGGGTTAGGTTTTTAGTGAGGTAACATACCATGGTGCAATAGAGGAGATGATTCTAGTGTATCAAGTTCCACATTATATTATCTTTGATCCTCCTTAGGGAGATGATGTTCCTACCCAAGGATAGGAGGTTCCTACTCAGGAACCCCCTCCAGTAGCTACTGATGTTGAGGAACCATGACAGTGACAATGTAGACCATATCGTGCTACATGTGAGGCCTTATCTATACCATAGGAAGAGGTCACACCTCTAGCAGTCTAGCCTTATCTGATTGTGGATGTACATAAAGAGTCATTAGATCCATTTGGGTTATAAGTATATTCCTAGTTTTCATCAGGTATATCTGATTTAAGCTTATATTAGGGGTTATTTGTCTTGCCTACACCTTTAGTGACTAAGCCTTCATAGGCCTAATGGTTTTCCCAACATATGATGGAAAGTCCTTTCATGTACATAGAGGGAGAAGGATCAAGTGAAAATCAGGACATCCAGATGATAATTCATTCCAATGAGTCATGGGTAGAGCATCATATAGTCGAGTTTCCAACACCTGAGGAATACCCCTCTCCAACTCATCATACTCCACCCTACCATAGAGGTTGGAAATATTGATAAAAGCATCTTATTCACACTCCAAAATGTTGGGTGGGACCTCACCATAGATAATAATTGTACTCATTCATTTATATGTTTTCTGTTGACTTAAAGGATTTGAAACAACAATGTATTATATCCTTTATATTATTTTTTGTCTATTAAATGAAATTTTGGACATTGAATAAACATATAAAAAATAATTTAAAATAAAAGGAATGTAAAAAAATATTATAAATAAAAAATTTATATTTTAGATTAACAATATATTGTGTCATTAAAATTATTTTTCATTAATTATTTTTATAAAATGCTCATTATTTTTAATTATTTTTTATATGTTTAGTAATTCTATAAAATTCCATTTAGATTGTATTTATACTTTATTATTTATATATTTTCAAAGTCACATAATTGATACATTATTATGTTTCATGTAGGTGACTTTGAAATAATATAACTTATAATGATTAAATATAGTCTAAATAAATTTTTACAATATGACTCAAAATATAAAAAATTATTGAAAATAAAAAAATTCATAAATATAGTAAAGAAAATCTAATTTACATGTCACAACTTTATTACTTAAAAACATAACAATCAAAATTTAAAATATTAATGGGAATAATTATTCTTAAGTATTATATTATTAATTACATTATTATAAAATATTATTAATTATGTTATTATAATTAAATTTTATTAATTACATTATTAATGAATATTAATTATTTATTAAATATTTACAATAATTAAAATAATAAGTAATAATAATGATGTAAATGATATAATTATTAACATAACTAAAAAAGTAGTTAATAATATAATATTAAAATAAATCTTAATTAAATTATTAATATAAAAAATTTAATTATTAATGATAATGGTATTATTAACAAATTAATTATATATATATGTATATAAAAAAAACAAAATAAAATTAAAAATATATATTTTAAATATATAAACATATATATTTTTAATTTATAAAAGGATTTTTTATTTGGGAAAAGGTGTTATGGCCATTAATTCCATTTCCCAAATTCTGCGAGAAAGGAATTTAGTGACTTCATGCCTTTAGTCTGGGCATAAAAAGGCCAAAGGCATGAAAATATTTAATGCCTTTCTGTGTTATATTTAAAAATGTTTTTAACATAGGTTTCTTTTATTTTATTTTTCAAAAAACTTATATAAAAAACTCTATGTTACACCTACTGTATAACTCATGTTTTTGAATCATCCATGATCTCAATTTTCTCATCCAAACCCTTTTTTATAGGATATAAACATTTAATCGAAAACATGTGTGCACAAACTATAAATAATATAATATTGTTTATATTATTTCTGAGTCTCTGAAACATGTTTTTGTACACCATATATCCTGGGGGTAAACACCATCATCTAGGACCAACATGAAATTAAAATATTTTTTTGATCCCATGTGCTAGGTCAATGTATACATTTTACCCTTAAAGAGGTTTTGGGACTCTTAAATTGAAAATTGATTTATTTCTGAATCGAAAAAAAACTAGGTCTTTACACTACACCTTGAAGACTCGTTTTATCACTAATAAAGAGTCAAACATATTTAGTTCTAATAAAGTGGGTGATTTTATCAACTCTAGTTAAAAGCATTGATAAAATACCCCTTTATTAGTGCTAAAAAACATTGATAAAAGCATCCCCATTAGAAGTGTTTTTTCTTATCACTAATAAAGGGTGTCTTTCCATCATATTTTTTAGCACTAATAAAGGGGGTCTTTATTTGTACCTTTCTTAGCAATGATAAAAGATGCACTTCATAAAAAATATATGTTTTATTAAAAATAATATTTTAATATATAAATATATTTATATTGATATATATATACAATATATTTTATAAATATGATTTATATATTAATAAATATGTATTTACAGTTAATATATAATATATTTTGTAAAAATGGTTTAACAATAATTAAAAATCAATATTAATTAATAATTCGATAAATAATATTGAGTAATATACATTTGAAAATAATTTATTGATAGGAGAAAATTTTAAAAATTAATTAATAATTTAAGATAAGTTGAAAACATGACTTGAACTTGAAACAGCTATAATTTTTAATCTGGATATCCATTTGGACTCTTCCATATATCAAGTCAAAGTTTGTGAAAATAATATATTCCATGCTTAGTGGGTGTGGGGGGGGGGGGGTTTCTCAATCAATATTTTTTTGAGATAAAAAAGGTCTAGAAGGCCTAAAAAACTCAGTTTTTATTTGGGATACCCTAATTTTTTAATATTTGACTGGATTTTTATAACATCCTAGAATTTCAATTTATAAATGACATTTAAATAAAAGTTATAAAATAAGTCTTGATAACTCAAATCAAGATAGAGTAAATTTTATTTCAAATAATACACTGACTCAAACATTTATACCAGAACACTTCATTACAAGAATATGTAACTAATTAAGCTAAAATTAGACTTATACAAATCATTAGTAAAAATAGTAAAAAATTAGACTTGAAAATAGTGAAAAACTAGAATACATAGAACTCTAATTATAAAAACATTCATTAAATTAGGATATTTATAGGATGAATGTTATGACCATTGATAAATATCCACTATAACCTTTTTGACTGAAATTTAAAGTAAAAAATACGCATTATGATCATTTTGATTAAATAAACACACATACAAGTTATGATTCAATTTATAATGTTTTGGTTAAAATGTAATTTTAAACTATTACACAAATATACAAAGTATAATATTTATTATTTATCAATAAATGGTAATATACAAAAAAATAGAGTTTCTATAATACTTATATAAATAATTATTAGTTAATTTAATTATGTATTTTTTAGGAATTTATTTTTATATAGAAGTATTTTATTATATGTTTCAAACTTATATTAATAAGAAAATTATTTTAAAACAATATAAAAGTTATAGTCTAAAAAATATAATTACTAAAAAATTAACATAGTGTTAGTATAATCTAAGTAAACATTAATTGAAAAAAAATAATGAGTAAATGTAGTAAATATAATTTTGAAATAAAAAAGTTAAATTTGTTCATGTATCATTAGATATATTTAATATTATCATTAGATATTTTAAACATATACTGTATAAAAATAACAATTTATTATTAATTATTTAAAATCAAATTTACCTAGGAAGTCCAGTCAGAGGCAGAAACCTCTGACCATTTATTAAAGAGAAATAAAAAAGTACAATAGATGAGAAAAGGGTGGGTGCATGCTACTTTCCCACATCCAATAAAATTCCAGCCACAAAATATAGCTACATATCATAATAATTATATCCCTCACCACAGCCATAATAAGGGTCTTCCTCCATAGTGGATGACTCCCACTCAGAGTTGGTTTCATAGTGCTTCAATATCTTGATATACTTCTTTCTAAGTTTCAATTGTTCTAGCGATATTTGCACATTACATGGATGCTTGTCAACATGATCCTTTTTAAGAGCACGAGTATCCCCTCTTTCCCTCTTGGAACAAGACTTGGTAGTCATCAACTTCGGCAAGTAAGAGTAATCTTTCTTCATCTTTCTCTTTGGTGGAGGAGACCTAACTCCTTCACTTTTAGATATCTTAGTCTTCCCACCTTGAACAATATCGTTGTAGGAGGGTCTGACAATGCCACCAACATTTTCTTTATCACTATCAAAAACATCTCCCCACCTGTCAGTGATGTGCACAGAGCTGTACTTTTTTCATCCATTATTTGTTTCCAATAAAGGATTTACTAAAGCAACCAGAGGTCCACCTTCCATCAGTTGGGGAAGCCTGTTAGTTTCAATCGGGGCTAAACATTGAGGGACCCCCACATTGTTTTGACTATCATGTAACTCCTTGTCCATTGAACCCTCTTCAAACACTGCATTCTGAGTGTTGGATTCAACCTGCAAGCTAACATCTTCAGACAATGGAATACCTTCCATCATAAGAGGACCCTCTTCATGATCCAACCCCTCAAATCAGATGTAAGAAGAGACATTAACCTTCAACACTCCACCAGAGTTTTGAGTGCCTATGCTTGCTACATCACCCTCATGAACCACGTTTTCTGAGGACTCCACAGGAGGAATTTATGATTGCAGCCATTCGGGACCAACAACATCCTCCAAATCAAGAAGAATCTCAACACCAAGATTACCCTTTAGTCGATCAAAGACTTGCTTCACTTTCAGATTCAGTGCCACCCGCACCACCTTCACTGTAACCGGATATGAAGGGGCCCCTCCAAGAATAGCCTGAATCATCTCCCTCAACACAATTGAGGATATCTACTCCATAATAGCTGCACAGTCAGATAGAGAATCCCCCACATGAGCGCCCTGCTCAGGGAAGATACGCATTTCAGCATGCATTTTAACAGAAGCGGTACCCCCATCCTTCTCTCATATGCGATCATATTTACTCCAAATCACACCCCCTAACCTTATTAGAGGATCCTCGTTATTGTCCATAAACATCACTTGAGCTACTCAATTGGAAACACAACCACCACTGCTCATCTCCTCCGCCACATGTGGGTCTCCATTCACCCTTCTGCTGTGACAAACCAACTCCAAATGTCCAAAGCGACCGAACACAACACAATACCTCATCCAGGACTCAAATATTACTTCATGCTTCAAATGGAACTCCTTCCCATCCATGATCCACACCCAGCTCACCGGTGGCCGCACAATATCAACCTCGATACACATTCACGAAAAAATAGGATAACACACCACCTTCGTTCAGTGATCAAAACAGAGGTATCTTCCGATCATGTTACTGAGGGAACATACTATAGAAGGATTTTGGAAAGGGAGAGGAAGACTAGGGAGGCATACCCATGTCACGATTGTCGAAGGATCCCACCGCATATGAAACTTGAAGCTCCATCTGAACAGGTAGAATGGAAAACCCTTGCATCTTCGAGGGGCCCTGGACCAAGTAGTGATCAGGTCTACTTCAGATCCAAACCGGATCACGATGTGCCTCCGGTCAAGTAATCTAACGACTGCACACTCCTGTAACTCCCATGATTTGAAGACAAACTGATCAAACTCTTCAATCGATGGGTGATGAAGGCAAAACCTCTCCACCAGAGTGAACTTGCAGAGATCTGCGACACCATTAACTAGTAGAAAAATATTAAATAGATTTTATATTTGTAATAAAAATGGAATGTCTTAAAATTAATAAATTTAATATTAATATATAATTTTAAAAATTTAATAGACTATAGAAAAATAAATTGATAAAATTATTAAGAGGTTTTAATAAATATATACATATAGTATACCATTATATTTTAGAATTATTTTTAAGTAAATTATTTTTAACATACTTATATAATTTTTCCCCAACTGTGTATACCATAAGGGCTAGCACCTTCTACGCTATTGTGGGGAGAAATATCAATTCATAGGGGAGGGCCAACCCAAGCAACGACATGGAAACAACGGTGTAAGAGAACCTATAGATAGAAAGGAAAGTGGGAAGAGCACTTACAGTATGTAAATGAGGCATTCATGGGTGCTTGTGGACCATGCAATGGGGTTTTATGACTTATGTGCACATGATGTGATGGTGTTTCTACGTACCGACCCTAGTACCATGGATCGATCTGATGGTGGAAGCAGTTGTAATATATGCGTGAGAATAACCATTTCTTTTGGAAAATCTGGCTAAAGATTTTTTTTTAATTTTATTAGTTAACTGTTCTTTTATTCAAGAAACTGGGTTTCTTGAGTGCCAATTGAATTGGTGCTCTTACAAAAACCCTAGAGCGCCAATTGAATTGGCGCTCAACCCTTTTTTTTAAGATTTCCCCACACCACCCCTCCCCAACCCCCTATATATATATATATATCTTATATATATATATATATTTATATAATTATAATTATAATAAAAATATTTATAATAAATTTATAATTATATTTATTATATTTATAACAATTATATATTTATAATAAAGATATAATAACAATGAATATAATTATCATAATTATAAAAATACAGTAAATATATAATTACAATAATTATATAAATATAAATATAATAAATATATAACTATAATAATTTTATATTTATAATAAATATATAATTATAAATATAATAATAATAATAAATATATTTTTATAATAAATATATAATTATAAATAGAATAATTATATAATTATAATAAATATAAAATTATAATTACAATAATTATATAATGATAAATATAATAAATATATAATTATAAAAATTATATAATTATAATAAATATACAACTACCATAAATTTATAACTATAATATTTATATTATAATAATTATAATAAATATACAATTATAATAAATATAAAATTATAATAAATATAAAATTATAATAAATACATAATTATAAATATAATAAATATACAATTACAAATATGATAAATATATAATTATAATAATTGTATATTTATAAAAAATATATAATTATAAATATAATAATAATAATAAATATATAATTATAATAAAAATAAAATTATAAATATAATAATTATATAATTATAATAAATATAAAATTATAATTACAATAATTATATAATTATAAATATAATAAATATATAATTATATCAATTATATAATTATAAATATAATAAATATATAATTATATCAATTATATAATTATAAATATAATAAATATATAATTATAAATATAATTATTATATTATTATATTTGTAATCATATTTTTATTATATTTATAATTATTTTATTATTTTATTTATAATTATATAGTTATATATTTATTATAATTATATAATTATTGTAATTATAATTGTATATTTATTATAATTATATAATTATTTTATTTATGCTGAGTCAATAAGGTTTTCCTTATGAATTTTCCATTCCTTCATACTTGGGGGAGATTGTTTAGTCAATAAGGTTTTCTTATGAGTTTACAATTCCTTCTTATTTTGAAAATCACAAACACCTTATCTCAAGGAAAATCTCTTTTTACCCTATGTTTTACTTCTATAAGGGAAAATTTCCTTCCCCAAGGAAATTTATCCTTACCATGTTTTTATTGTTCATATCATAATTTTTCCAAGTGTAAAATTTGGTTTGTAACCAAAACCTTGGAATCCTATAAATACCTAGATATGAAGCATTCTGTTTTAGGATCCAAATTCTCAGAATTCTGGTTACGAACTCTTCTAAGTTCTGACTCTGAATTCTGAATACAAATTCTGGTTATGAACTCTTCTGAGTTTTGACTCCGAATTCTTAGAATTATGGTTATGAACTCTTCTGAGTTCTGACTCTGAATTCTGAATACGAATTCTGGTTACGAACTCTTTTGAGTTCTGACTCTGAATTCTGAATACGAATTCTGGTTACGAACTCTTCTGATTTTTGACTCCGAGTTCTCTGAATACAGACTCCAAACTCTTATGAGTTCTGAATCCGAATTCTCATGAACTCTGACTCCGAACTTTTTAAGTTCTGGTTCCGAATTCTTATGAATCCAAATTCCAAATTTCCTTGACATTCAGACTCTAGAATTCTATAGAGTTCAGGTTCCGAATTCCTAGAAAACAGAATCCAAATAACCTTGTATTATAGACTCCGAATTCATTTTTTCTTAGACTCCAAACTTTCATTTTCTTACATTCTGAATATTGTATTTTAGTTATGTAACCATATTTTTTCTTACACTTGTTTCTGTTATAAAACTATGTCATGTATTCGGTTACTAACTAACCGTTGTTTGAGTGACATGTGTATAAGTCCATTCGAAATTAAAGGGAAAATATGATCGTTGGAAGAGGGATCTGACCATTGAAGCCGTGCCTATAAATAGGAACTCATTTGAAAGAGCTTAACAACTGTTCCATGACTCTAGAGATTACATGTTGTTGAAGTGATTTCTAGAGAGAGACTTTCATTACTTTGTGCATACTGAACTTCTTGTTCAGATTTTATTTGTGTGACTCCGATTGTTGCTGTGTACAATTGAGGGATTCCGGGTATAGGAAGATAGAGGTTCCACCTACCTTGAAGTTGAGGGCTTCCTTGCTGAGGAAGATAGAGGTGCCGACTACCTTGAAGTTGAGGGCTTGCAGGGATATCAAGACAGACTCCGATCTTAGTATTGAGGGCTTACCCTGGTGTGGGTAAGATATACTTTCTTGAAAGTATAAATCAAGAGACCTTTATCCAAGTTTGTTGGATACCATTCTCTTTGGGTTAAAAGATTTACTACTTGATTACTTGTTTTGCTACAAATTTTCCGCTGCATTTGTATTGTTGAGGAATGTATAAATATCTCATACTTACTTATAATTGTACTCTGATCTAGTTAGATTCTATATGATTTAAGTTAGAATCTTCATCATTGTAAACTTTCATTATGTTGCATTTCCGAAACTATCTTTTCCAGAATCACTTTCTCATAATCATATTTCCATAATCAAGAAAGTTTATAGAACTAGAGGTTTTTTTAATTACCTTGTTTAACCTTGTTAAACATAACTATCTTTAAAAGTTCCAAAAGAATTTTTTAATGTGTACAATTCACCCCCACTTTTATATTGAGCATCATTAGATACTTTATTCAGTATCTCTTTTTTTCAATCCTACATTTGGTATTATAGAGTATATCATACTCACATACCATCTCAACAATTGGTATCAGTGCATTGGTTTAATCTGAATTAATCTCACGATTAGATTCAGAAGAGAATTCATCTCTTTATTTTCCGGAATCACTGTTTCAGACTCGTATAGTTCATATTCATTTTTTCTTAGAGATACTCTTTTTTCTATATTTTCCTTGCTTAGGAATATTTTCCTTGTTTACAAACTTTTATTACTAACAAGTTTTTGTGGAAAGTTTTTTTCTATAAGATGGAAGGAATCAATGTTGGTTCCATATACAATCTCAATCCAACTAGACCACCTAATTTTGATGGAAATGATTATGAGTATTGGAGAGATCACATGAAGACATTCATTATCAATACTGGTGTTGATAATTTTGTTATGCTTACTATAGGATATAAAATATTTGACAAGGAAGTTAGTACCTTCACCAATCAAGAAAATCATGAATATCAACTGAATTTTAAGGTACGCAATAGTTTTATTTTCTCCATGAATAGAAATATATACAACCAAATTTCATCTTGTGAAGAAGCAAATTGTATTTGGAAGAAACTTGAAGTTACTCACTTTGGAACTTCCAAAGTTATTGAAACAAGAAGAGCCATGATCAGAGCTGAATATCATGGTTTCTGATTTATTTATGGAGAAACCATATGTAAGGTGCAACAAAGATTCATGAATATTGTGAATATATTAAAATACATGGGTGAGAAAGGATTATATGATGAATCTATTGAAGATAAGATCACATACATTATGCTCAATGAATGGGAATCCAAGAGGACTTCTATTAATGAAAACATAAAGGTTACTCAGATTTCTCTTGATGAGCTATTTGGAAATATTATTCAACATGAGACTATAATGAAGAGAGATGCTGATAATGTAATGAAGAATAATGGTAATGGTAGTGTTTCTTTTACTACAACTTCAAATCATATGAAATCTAAGACTCCTGAGAGAATTACCAGATCTAAGTCTAAGAAGGTTGTTATCCAATCTGAATCTAGTGTAAGTGAATCCTCAGAGAATGAACTAGAAAATCTTGCTCTAAGGATGAAAAAGATTTTTGGACAAAAGAACTTTCAATCCAGATACAAGAAGAAAGAAAGTAAAGACATGAAATATTCAGAAGTCACATGTTATGAATGCAATAGAGATGGACATATAAAACCTTACTGTCCTATGCTTAAGAGAAAATAAAGAAAGGAAAAACATTATGAGAGAAACAGAAAGAAATATTACAAGGATAAATATAAGAAAGTCTTGAAAGCTAATGACACCTGGAGTGCCAGTGGTGGTGACTCTTCAGATGAATCTTCAGATTATGAATCTTCTGGATAGAAGAATCTTGGTCTAATAGCCAGACTACCTATATAAAATCATCGTTTAATGGATAAGGTACACAATGCTGAATCAATGACCAATGTTTCTTTAAATGAAAATTATAGTAATGATAAATATTATAACTCTTCTAATGAATAATCTTCTTTCTGATGAAGATAATATTTTACCTACCTATGAAGAAGTTTCTAGGTTTTCCAAAATCCTTGAGATTGAGAACTCAAAACTCATGAAAAAAATTGATAAGTAAAAATCTAGGAATACTATTCTTACTAAGGAAATATCAGATCATTCTAAAGATATTGATAAAAAAATGTTGATTTTGAAAATATTTCATAAAATAATGAGAAAGTAAATTCTGAGAATTATAAACTTTATAAAGATCTATAAAACGTAATTTATAAGAAAAATGTTTTCGAGCCTATCTCTATTTCAAAATAAAATGTTTTAGAAGATAAGAACTTGGTTATCAAAATGAAATATGAAATTTTTTCCTTGAGGAAGTTTTTGTCTAACTTTACCTTAGGTAAGGAAAATTTTGATAAAATATATTCTCAAATCCGACCTCTAAGGAATAGTTCTAGTTTTGGTTATACTGGTTCTAAACCAATTTTTAGTAACAATTAATTTGTTTCTCAAAGTGATCCATTTTGTATTAATTGTTAGTGTGGTGGACACTGGGAAAAAAATTGTTCCTTAAACAAAACACAGTGTTTATGATTTAATAAAGCTTATTTTTCTAAAAAGATGTGGGTGCCTAAAATTTTTCTTTCTGAGATTTCTGGATCCAAGCAAGTTTGGATTTCAAAAAAATAATTTTTTCTTATTTTCAGAAAAATAGAGAAAGTACCAACAAAAATACATGGTACATGGATAGTGGATGTTTTCGGCATATGATTGGTAACAAAAACTATTTTGAAAAGATTATCAAGATGAAAAAAGGAAAGTAACTTTCAGAGATAATTCTCAGGGAGAAATTATTGGTATAGGTAACATCCTTTTTCTTGGAAAAACTCTAATTTCAAATGTTTTATTTGTTAAGGGTCTTAAGCACAACCTCATTAGCATAATCCAATTATGTGATGAAGGTTAACTTGTGAATTTTAGGGATGACAAGTGCCTAGTACACAATTCTAAGGAAGAGTTTATTCTTTCTGCCCATAGGCAAGAGAATGTTTACACAATAAACTTAGAAGACCTTAGGAGCCAAGATATACTTTTCCTTAGTGAAATGTAGGATCATTATTGGTTATGGAATAGAAGGTTAGGACACTGTAACCTTAGGAACTTATGCAAACTTTCTAATAAAAGATTATTTAAGGATCTATCGGATCTTAGATTTGATTATTCAAATGTTTGTGACCCTTGTCAATATGGCAAGAAACATAAATAAAGTTTTAAATCATTTGGTGAAGTCACAACTAATGATGCATTACAACTAGTGCATATGGATCTTTTTGGACCTACACAAACTGGAAGCATTAGAGGCAAGTATTATGTATTTGTCTTTGTTGATGATTACACTAGATTTATGTGGGTCTATTTTCTAGCAAAGAAGTATGAAGTTTTTTCTTATTTCAAAAGTTTTAGAGCCCAAGTTAAGGATGAGAAAAGCCTTCCATTGAAAACTATTCATAGTGATCATGGTGGAGAATTTCAAAATTATGATTTTGAAACTTTTTGTAGTAAGAAAGGCATTACTCATAACTTCTCAACAGCCGGAACACCTCAACAAAATGGTGTTGTTGAAAGAAGAAATAGAATTATTTAAGAGATAATGAGAACCATGCTGAGGGAATATTCTATAGCCAAAAATTTTTGGGCTAAAGCGGTAAGTAGTGATTGTTATACTATAAATCGAGTTTTGATTAGACATTTTCTTACTAAAACTCCTTATGACTTATGGAATGGTATAAAACATAGACTTTCATACTTTAAGGTTTTTGGTTACAAGGTATTCATTTTGAATATTAAAGATAATATACATAAATTCACACCAAAATCCGATGAAGGAATTTTCTTAGGCTACTCCACAACTTCTAAGGCTTATGAAGTTTTCAATAAAAACACTTATACTGTTGAAGAGACAATACATGTGAAATTTGATGAAACTAATCCTTTTATTTTTAAACAACCCCAACCTACATCCTCGGATGTGTTTTTAAAAATTGATTATCAACCTTTGATAGAAGATTCATCTGATAAGGAAAATTTCCAAGAAGATACTTCTGAAACATTTACCCCAGAAGATTTCCTACCCTATATTGATGAACAGGTTTTACAAAATCCAAATCAGTTGTTTCTAAAGAATCATCTTAGTGATAGTATCATTGGAGATGTGAATCAACTTGTAAGGACTAGAAGTTCCTTAAGAAATGAATTAGAACATCTAGCATTCCTTTCCCAATTAGAACCAAAAAGCACTGATGAAGCTTTATGTGATGATGATTGGATTAAAGCCATGCAAGATGAACTGAATGAATTCTAAAGGAATAAAGTTTGGAACTTGGTTGAAAGACATAAGGAAACTTCTGTTATTGGAGTAAAATGGGTCTTCAGAAATAAGTGTGATGAAAATGGAATTATTGTAAGAAATAAAGCTAGATTAGTTTCTAAAGTCTATAATCAATAGGAAAGAATAGACTATGAAGAAACCTATGCTCTAGTAGCTAGACTTGAATCTATTCATATCTTACTTTCCTTTGCAGCATTCTTCAATTTCAAACATTTTCAAATGGATGTGAAATGTTATTTCCTTAATGGTTATGTTCAAGAGGAAGTTTTTGTTGAGAAACCTACAGGTTTTGAAGATAAAAAACATCATGATCATGTTTTTAGACTTACCAAAGCTTTGTATGGACTTAAGCAAGCCCCTCGATCCTAGTATGATAAACTTACATTATTTTTGCTTCAAAATAATTATTTTAAGGGAAATTTAGATCCAACCCTTTTTATAAATAAAGATAAGAAAAATGTTTTTATTGTTCAAATTTATGTTGATTACATTATATTTGGTTCAACTAAGCAATATTTAACTGATTCCTTTGCGGATCTAATGAAATCTGAGTTTTAAATGAGTATGATGGGTGAGTTAACATTTATCCTTGGTTTTCAAATCTCTCAAAAACCAGAAGGAATCTATATATCTCAACATAAGTATATTAAATATATTATTAAAAAGTATGGATATTACAACACTAAGATTATAAGTACTCCCATTGGTACCTAAAACGCACTTGATCTTGATGAAGCTCGAAAACCAGTAGATCAAACATCTTTTAGAGGTATGATAGGAAGTTTACTTTACTTGACAGCTAGTCATCCAGACTTAATATTTTCAGTATGATTATGTGCAAGATATCAATCAATCTTAAGGAATCTCATTTGAAGGTAGTGAAAATATTTTTTCACTACTTAAAGGGAACCATGGATTTAGGACTCTTTTATACTTCTAGAAATGATTTTGATTTGAAAAGTTTTTCAGATGCTAAATTTGGTGGATGTGGAATGTATAGAAATAGTACATCCTGAACTTGTCATTTATTAGGAGATTCATTAGTTTATTGGTCATGCAAGAAGAAACACTCAGTAGCACTTTCCACTGCTGAAGCTGAATATGTAGCAGTTGGAAGTTGTTGTGCTCAAGTGTTATGGATGCAACACACACTCACAGACTATGGTATGAGTTTTAACAAAACACAAATTTTGTGTGATAATACAAGTGTCATTTCCCTTAGTAAAAACTCTTCACATCACTCTCGTGTAAAGCACATATATATTAGGCATCACTTTCATAGGGATCACACACAAAAATGAGATATCATTATTCAATTTATCAGAACGCAAGATCAACTTGCTGATATTTTCACAAAATATTTACCCTCCGATAGATTTGAATACATTAAACAGAAGTTAGGAATGATAACCGTAAGTTAATATTCCTCATTAACTTCCTGTTGAACCAATATCCTTATATTAATTAACTTCTTTTCATATGGGGAGTACATTTTCTTGATAGTTTTTCAAATTTCTTGTAATGAAAAATTTTCGTAGTCAGTTTTTCAAGCTTCTCATAATGACAACTTTTCGTAGTCAGTTTTTTAAACTTTTCGTAATGAAAATTTCCATAGTCAGTTTTTAAAATTTTTCATACTTGAAATTTTCGTAATGAAGATTTTCGTACTTGAAATTTTTCGTAATGAAGATTTTTGTACTTGAAATTTTCATAATGAAGTTTTTCATACTTGAAATTTTTCGTAATGAAGATTTTCTTACTTGAAATTTTTCGTAATGAAGATTTTCGTACTTGGAATTTTCGTAATGAAGTTTTTCATACTTGAAATTTTTGTAATAAAGATTTGTGTACTCAAATTGTTTTTTGTAATGGCAGTTTTCGTAGTTTTTTTAATCTAAAGTTCTTCAAGAAGAATATTACCTATTACAAATAATTTTCCTAATAATCCTAAAGGTATGATTATTTCTTGAGTTTTCATAATCACCTTTTAATTGCTGGTATTTTCTTTTGTGTTTTTGCAATTTCTCAGATTCTAGTTTCCTCAAATCCGAATGTTTTCCTTTAAAAACCTCAAAAGACCAGATCCTACCAATTTTTCCTTATGGATATCATTTTAAACGTCAGATCTAATCAGAAGAATTCTCAGCCATTGGATTGAGTTTGGAAGTCGAATAGTCACATCAAATGCCTATATAAAGGACCACTGAAGGGTTGTCCCACATCGTTTTCAAGACTTTGCGTGCTGAAGCTCTGCCCCTCTTTCAAAATCCCGTTCTGAACCTCTCAAGTCTTGCTCTAATACAAATGTTTGGTGAAGTTCCTTATCAAGAGATGTCTTCTGTCAAGCCGATTGCGGAGTGGAAAGTATACAGAGAAAGGATGGTGCATCCGAATTTCTTCAAAAAGTATGACTTCATTATCTCTAAGAACATCAATCTTAATAGATGGGAAATTTTTTCCATTTCGAAGCCAGGGGCTGAAGTCTTGGTGTATCTGGATCTACTTATTGAGTTCTATGATTCGGTCAATTTCTTTAAGGAAGAAGGGAGAGATAAGTTTTCATTCAAGAGTTATGGAAAAACCTATGCCCTTTCATACACCAAGGCTGCTAGCTTGGTGGGGCTGTCTTATAAAGGGGAAGCCGAGTTCTATTCCCACAAGCTACCAGGTGTTCAAGGAAGTTTTGTAAAGGTAAAGGATATGGAGTGTATTGGACTTTCATATGTCAAGACTGCAAATATTCCTCATTTGTCTACAAATAATCGGATCCTTGAGTTGTGGGTTCAAGGGTTTATCATTCCTAGGAAGGGTGAAAAAGACATGCTGAAGAAGAGTGATATGTATATCTTGGATTTTTTGGTAAATCTAAGGAAGATCAATCTGATGAAGCATATTCTCATTACGATAGAGAATATAAAGAATGGGAACTTGAAAGCTTAGATTATTATGTACCTGACCATTCTTTCCAAACTTATTGTTCGTTGCTTGGAGTCCTTCAAAATTCCTTACAGTTCAAAGTCGAGGAATTGAAAAGTTATGCCGATCAGTGATGATACTCTCAAAAAGATGAAAGTTGGTTTTTATATGGAATCAGGAGAATTCTATGATTTACTAGAGGAAGAGGCTGAAGCTGCTCCGAAGGAACAAGAGGTTCCTAAACCATCAAAAAAAAGGAGGAAAGAAGAGGAAGTTGAAGGAAGTGGTAGAAGAAGGAAAAATCTCAGAAGCTAAAGAAACTCAATCTGCACCTCCAAAGCCCAAGAAGCAGAAAGCCTATCCAATGAGATTGTTTCCAAGTGGAGGGAAGATAAAAATAATTTAAAGGAAGGAGAGCCACAGTTTGTCTTGGATCCTGCAGAGGCCAAAGCTTTGAAAGAGAAGGAAACTGATGAGCTTGAGAATCAAGCTAAGGAAAAGAAGCAAAAGAAGAAAATGTATGAGGCTGAAATTTTTTAATCCCTTATGAGGAATACTGAAATATCATCTGAGAATATCCCTGTACCAAAATATTTCTTGTTAGAACCCTTACCTGAGACTCCGGGGAAGAAGTTTATGACTCCAGAAAAATCCCAAGAGATGGTTGTTGAAGAAAAGGAAGCTATCGAAGAAGTGGAAAAAGAAGAAAGTAGAGGTGGCACTGAAGATCTTATTGAGCAAGTTGAAGAATATCATGAAAAGGAAACCCCTTCTGAGAAGCTATCAATCCGAACTTCTGAAGTAGAGTCTTTAATGCTCCCAACTCCTAGGAAGGATGAGGAAGGTGAAGATGAAAAGTGTGAAGAAGAATTTAATAAATTTTCTGAGGAAAAAAGATATAATCATCACTTTATTCACCCAGAGGATGTCGAGGATGGAGCCGAGAAGGATAAGGTTGATGAAGATAGAATTTTTCAGCTGTATGGCAGTGAACATGAGTCTCCAGATGAAGAAGTTGTTCCTAGAACCAAGAAGGGAAAACATGTGGTTGTTGATACACCTACCAAAGTTTCTTTAAGGAAGAAGGAAGCTGGTAGATCTTCTAAGAGGAATATTGTCGAGCTATAGGAAGAACCACCACCAATAAAAGTGTGAGATTCTGAATCATCAGCTCTGGGACATGATTTTGTCATTCAATCACTGAAGAAGGTTGTTGACAACATTCCAATCTTTCCTACCATTGACTCCAGATGTCAGATGCTCCAAAATAACTTGAATCAAAAATCAGATTTTGTATCGATGGTGATGGATAGGTGCATAAATATTGAAGCTAATTACAAGAACTTCCTTATCAACTATGATTCCCACAAAAAATCTTGTAAGAAAGGGGTCAGCTAGTCTAAGAATATAGTTGAATATTTGAGAGATCTTGATAAGTTTTGAGATGATGTTAAAGAAGCTTTTGATTCTGAAGATAGAAAAATCAAGGATCTCACAACTATCTTTGAGGGAAAGCTAACTCTTGAGCATAATACTCAGATTTAGGAGGTCAAGGATCTAAATGGGAAGTTTTAATTTGTTGCTCAAAGTTGGAAGAGAGAAAGGGATCTCCGGATCGAGATTGAAGAGAATCTAGTGAAGCAAGATTACTTGTTAAAGGCTCAGGTAGAGGCTCTGAAGGTTTAGGATGATAGGATCAAATCCTTAGAGAAGAAAGAAGAGGAATATCACAAGGAGATAATGAAGATAAAAACCATTGTGAATAAATTCATACCTAAGGAAAAAAGAAGGAAAATAAATCCGATCTTTTGTTGTTTTTTTCCTTGTACAAATTCTTCCAATCTTAATGAAATTTTGGTTGCTCATTTCTATTTGCATGATTTGTACTAATATTTTAGGTACTATAATCTCTTTTCCATTCCCTCAAATTCTTTTTTTAAATCACAAAGTGTGAGAGAGGAAAAAAAATATAAGTAAAGAAGAAATATCCCTAAGTAAGGGGGAGTTTATCTAAGGGGGAGTTTTAATTACAGAGATTTCCGCACCCAAGATAATGAAAAGTATCATTCCAAAAATATAGAATACGATCATTAGTGTTCCAAAGCCTAAGGGGGAGTTAGTTGTATTCATATTTTCCAATGTGAAAAGGGAGATAAGTTTTATTTCAAAATCTAGAAAAAAAATTTATAAGTCCTTATATTCTTTTTCATAAGGATGTTTGTACATTACACAAAGGGGGAGATTATTGAGTCAATAAGGTTTTTCTTATGACTTTTCCATTCCTTCATACTTGGGGGATATTGTTTAGTCCATAAGGTTTCCTTATGACTTTACAATTCCTTTTTTTTTGAAAATCACAAACATATTATCTCAAGGAAAATCTCTTTTTACCCTGTGTTTTACTTCTATAAGGAAAAATTTCCTTCCCCAAGGAAATTTATCCTTACCATGTTTTTATTGTTCATATCATAATTTTTCCAAGTGTAAAATTCGGTTTGTAACCAAAACCTCGGAATCGTATAAATACCTAGATATGAAGCATTCTGTTTTAGGATCTAAATTCTCAGAATTATAGTTACAAACTCCTCTGAGTTCTGACTCCGAATTCTGAATATGAATTCTGGTTACAAACTCTTCTGAATTCTGACTCCAAATTCTCAGAATTTTGCTTACGAACTCTTCTGAGTTCTGACTCCAAATTCTAAATATGAATTATGGTTACGAACTCTTCTGGGTTCTAAATCTGAATTCCGAATATGAATTCTGGTTAGGAATTCTTCTGAGTTTTGACTCCGAGTTCTTTGAATTCAGACTCCAAACTCTTATGAGTTCTGACTCCAAATTCTCATGAACTCTGACTCTGAACTGTGTAAGTTCTAGTTTCAAATTCTTGTGAATCCAGATTCTGAATTTCCTTGAAATTCAGACTCCGGAATTCTATAGAGTTCAGGTTCCGAATTCCTAGAAAACAGAATCCGAATATCCTTGTATTATAGACTCCAAATTCATTTTTGGTTAGAGTCTGAACTTTCATTTTCTCACATTCCAAATATTGGATTTTAGTTATGTAACCATATTTTTGCTTACACTTGTTTCTGTTATAAAGATATGTCATACATTCAGTTATTAACTAACCATTTTTTGAGTGACATGTGTACACGTCCCTCTGAAATTCAAGGGAAAATATGACCGGTGGAAGAGAGAGCTGACCGTTGAAGCCGTGCCTATAAATAGGAGCTCATTTGAATGAGCTTAACAAATGTTCGATGACTCTAGAGATTACATGCTGTTGAAGTGATTTCTAGAGAGAGACTTTAATTTCTTTGTGCGTACTGAACTTCTTGTTCAAATTTTCTTTGTGCGACTCTGATTGTTGTTGTGTACAATCGAGGGCTTCCGTGGATAGGAAGACAAAGGTGATGACTACCTTAAAGTTGAGGGCTTCCATGCTGAGGAAGACAGAGGTTCCGACACCTTGAAGTTGAGAGCCTACAGGGATAGCAAGACAGACTCCGATCTTAGTATCGAGGGCTTAACCTGGTGTGGGTAAGATAGGCTTTCTTAAAAGTATAAATCAAGGGACCTTTATCCAAGGTTGTTGGATACCCTTCTCTTTGTGTTAAAAGATTTACTACCAGATTACTTGTTTTGTTACAAGTTTTCCGCTGCATTTGTATTGTTGAGGAAAGTATAACTATCTCATACTTCCTTATACTTGTACTCTGATCTAGTTAGATTCTATACCCTTTAAGGTAGAATCTTCATCATTGTAAACTTTCATTAAGTTTCATTTCCGGAACCATCTTTTCCGGAATCACTTTCTCAGAATCATATTTCTGGAATCAAGCAAGTGTGTAGAACTAGAGGTTTTGTGAATTACCTTGTTTAACCTTGTTAAACATAACTATCTTTAAAAATTCCAAAAGAATTTTTTAAAGTGTACAATTCACCTCCCCTCTTGTATATTGAGAATCATTAGATACTTTATTCAATATCTCTTTTATTTTGACCCTACATTTGGTATTATAGAGTATATCATACTCACATACCATCTCAACAATTTATAATTTTCTATTTATTATAATTATATATTTATATATTTATTATATTTATAATTATATATTTATTATAATTATATAATTATATATTTATTATATTTATTATATTTATAATTATATAATTGTTATAATTGTTATAATTATATATTTATTATACTATAATTATATAATTATATATTTTTTATATTCATAATTATATATTTATTATAAATATAATACATATATAATATATATAATATAATAAATATATTTATTGTAAATATAATACATATATAATATATATAATATAATAAATATAATAAATATATATTTTTTATAAATATAATACATATATAATTATAATATAATAATATAATAATATAATAATATAATACTATAATTATATAATAAATATATTTATTATAAATATAATACACATATAATACATATAATATAATAAATATAATACATATATAATATATATAATATATTTATTATAAATATAATATATATATATTTATAATATAATAAATATAATAAATATAATAAATATATTTCTTATAAATATAATACATATACAATATATATAATATAATAAATATAATAAATATATTTGTTATAAATATAATACATATATAATTATAATATAATAATATAATAATATAATAATATAATAATATAATAATATAATAAATATATTTATTATATTTATATTTATATAATTATTGTAATTATATAATTATTGAATTTGTATAATTATGATAATTATATTCATTATTATTATATCTTTATTATAAATATTTTTATTATAATTATAATTATAATTATAATTATATAAATATATAATAGATATTTATATATATATAGGGGGTTGGGGAGGGGTGGCGTGGGGAAATCTCAAAAAAAAAAGGTTGAGCGCCAATTCAATTGGCACTCTAGGGGTTTTGTAAGAGAGTCAAATTGGCACTCAAGAAACCCAGTTTCTTAAATAAAAGAACAGTTAACCCATAAATTAAAAAAAATAAAAAACCCCCTTTAACCATTTTTTCCATTTTTTCCATTGTGGGATGTGCTATAAGCGGGCATTATTGCTCCATTTAAAACATCCACATATTTCAATCATCATATGATTCAATCCATATTAGCTCTCTGATCCTTTCAAAGCTTCTTATTCTTCCCCCACATAATGAATTCAAATATTCATCATCTTCTTCTTTTTCTTCTTCCTCCAAATGATGATCTGAATCCCCCACCATTTCCTTCAGCACTGTCTTCTACTGTTGATATCGACCTCATCCTCTTCTAACTTACATAATCCGTAGGTGTCCCAGCTTAATTCCACCCTATACCGCCACCTTTATCTTCCTCATAACATCGGTAGTAGGTCAACCTATAACCCACGATCATGCCAAGTGACCCACAGTGCCTTATCCATCTCGATGATCGATGAGTGTCATGGTGCACCTAGAATGATCATCTTGGGGATCTCATGATGCGAAGGTGAGTAGGACCATGGAGATACGACCAACTTAGATGGTATGTATATGTATATATAAATGATGATGATAGCCTATACATTAAGCTTATATTTTTCATCAATTTGTTAATATGGGTTTTGTGCGGGTAGGTTATTATTTTATGTGAAAGAGAAGATTATGTTGAGGGAAAAATTGCTCAGTTCACATATGATATATATATATATATATATATATATATATATATATATATATATATATCCCAATGATATATTAGGAAATATATGTATATATTTCATTAGTGTTGAAGGCCTGTAGGATAACGGGATTTCTTGATAGGGTGTAACCCTTTTTCTTCTTGGTCTAGTTTTCCATCTTTAAAGACGTAAGTCTGTTGTTGATTAATTTCTTCCCCATTGTGAGGCATTGGTCTTGATATCCTCTTTGATGAGATTATCTACAACATATATTTAATATTAATGGGATTTCTTATGATTTCTTTAAATTGTTTCAATAATTTTTTTCTTATGTCCAATTTTCAAGTGAAAAATCCTTCTTAACCCACAGTATTTTAAAAATTAATTTTTTTAAAAAAAATGTTTTTATAGTTTTTAACTCTTCTTATGTTTTAAAACATTTGGTTTTATGAATTACACTAAAGTATGGTAGTTTAAAATATTAATATTTTTTCTTAAAATTGGAAAAGTAATCTCTTTTCTAAAGAAACCGTTTCAAATGATTATTTTAATTTAAAATATTGTGTTATTCCAAGGTTAAGTGGAAATAAAATATTTTATTTTCAATTCAAAAATTATTTCTTCCCATGAAAAAAGATTTTTATAGAAATTTATATTTTATTTAAGTTATTTTAATTATGTTTCTAAGAATGTTAATAAATCTTTTGAATTCTTAAATTTTTTGTTAAAGGTAAAATTGTTTCATTTTCAAATAAGTGTATTTGTATGAATGTATATATATATATATATATAAAATTCCATGCAAAACTATTTTTATTTTTTATCTATATATATGAATATAAATGTATATATATATATGTATCATTTTAGGTAAAAATATTTTTATTTTGATATATATATATATGTATCATTTATATAGAACTATTTTTTAATACACACACACACATACACACACACACACACATATAAATTTATAAATATGTATCTTTTTTTGTAGAACTGTTTTTATACACATGTATATAAATGTGTGTATATATATATGTATCATTTAATATAAATATGATTTTATTATTATATATATATGTATGTATATAAATGTATATAATTATATCATTCACAAGAAACTACTTTTATCCTTATATATATATATATATCTAAGATTTTTTTTATGAAATGAAAACCAATGCTCATGGTTTTAAAGAATTTTCATGGCCTTTAAATTGTAAAACTCAAGTTACTATGTTCTAAGTCCAAATAACTAATGGAGGTAGGGGTGGGGAGTAAACCCAAACCATTATGAGAATTTTTTCAACTATGTGATGGGTGAGCCCAGACAATGTCAGGTGAGCTCGATATTACTTATTGGATGACTGTAATCAGATGGCGCTCAAATGCAATGAGTAATGTTTTAATCTCATTATATTTCATGTATGATTCATGTGAGGTTATCCTAATCATAATATAAGATTAGGGAGTAAAAATAATCCATTATGGGGCTATGTCTACCGCGTTATGATGTCTTAGTAGTAATCTATGACTTTATGTTATGATCCAAAGAGCCTTTGAAAATTACTTATGATCACTTATGATATTTTAATATAAAATTTTATGATTTTATGAATGAATGAATTTCATTTTTCTATAGGTAATTAGTGTATTGAAATTTTTAATATTAATAGTATTTTTATTTTACATAATAACTCAAGATATCTATATAAGGTTTGTACTTTTAACTTAACTGCCATGATGTACTCTGTTTTGAAAATTGAAAAAAAAGGTTTGGTTTCCTCTTGTTTTGAAATACCTTAAAAATATTTTTATCAGTCGTCCTATTTTTTCAAAACCTATTTTCGTAGAGAATAAGGATGTGTATAATTGAGTGAGTGGTCATGGTCATCCATGGTGTTTAAATCTTGCAAAGAAGATAAAATTTTTTCTGGTTTTATAGGTTTTGTAATTAGAATTCCCTAGTTTATCCTGACTCTTTAAACCTCTAAATCTTTGTGATCTCAGGTTTTTTTTATAAAAATAAAAATTAAATAAAATATGGATTAGGTTTTGGACCATCTTAGTTGGTATCAGAGTTGGGGTTTATACAACTTTAGAATTCATTATACGGAGAAAACATTAAATCTTTAGAGGCATTAAGTAAGATTTATAGGGTTTTACCTTAAGGAGAGATAAATATTTTATAGAATTATTATATAACCGTAACTAGGCTTTGAGTTGTTTATGTTTTAGATAGCAATTTTATAATTTTTTGGGGTAATTCAAATTCTATTATGCTTCATCGACAGGTGAAGGGTTGATTTTTATATGAAAGGAGAAAGATCTCTCACAACAATCTTTTCCCTTCCGGACGATTTACTTTCAATAATTATTTCAAAGTCAAGCTTGCATAGTTTTAGGATATTTTACAATATCCAACTTTCCTGCAAAATGATTTATGACATATCAAACACCTCTAGCATACAGAAAAATCACCAGGGATCATGGATTTTCCACAATCAAATCATAATTTCCCAACTCTTCCACCTTTCTTTCCAAGGGAGGTACCATTATGGAATATTCAAATACTTCACCTTGTCTTGGGAGTATGATGGAATGTTTTATTTTAGAATAAATACCGAATAGGGAGACCTCTGAGAAGCTTATATATATATATATATATAGTCTTGGATTTCAATATTTTTTTAAAAAAATTAATACATTAGAGGAACAAAATTTTGAAAATTTCAAAACTAAGTTTTTAAGGATATTTTATAAAAATACGGTTTATATTGATGTTTTGAAACTTTATGTTAGGAATAATTACTATCAAAAAGTAAATAATTTTCTCCATAAATATGACTTGAGTTATACAAGTTATGTTTGGACTAATGAAGCAAAAGATTTTGAAAAAGATCTGAGGTAATGTTGCACTAAGTGGACCCTTTCTCTTTGTGAACAACACAATAATGGGAATTGGGAAATTATTAATAACATGAGGTAATCAGCCCCACAGTTGATTTTTTTTCAACTTTATATCATTCAACAAGTTCTATGTAAATTTTGATCAAATTGTGGGAGAATAATTTTTTAAGGAGGGTAGAATGTAATATCCTAGAATTTCAGTTTATAAATTTCATTTAAATAAATGTTATAAAATAAGTATTGATAACTCAAATCAGGATATAATAAATTTTATTTAACATAATACACTATTTGAAAATTTGATACATGAAAACTTTTTTATAAGAATATATAACTAATTAAAATAAAATTAGACTTATAAAAATCATCAATAACAAAATAAGACAAACTCTAATAAACATAAGAATAATGAATTTACCAAAAACACAGTGGAAGTGAGATAAACAAGTCAGTATGCATATAAGAAAAACACCACAGGGAGAAGTGTACTAGAAGAAAAAAAAGCATAAACAACCCAAAGTGTAACAAAAAAGTACCGGAAAATAGGATAACCACCCAATAACAAGTAGACACAACTCTCCAAGCCCAAGGATCAACAACTAGAACCACCTCCGAGTGGTGCTTCTCCCTTGCTCGAAACTGGAAGGAGATAATCTACAAACACCTGAAGGCATAGGTAGGGTGTGAGCTAAAATACCATTAGGGTCTCACCAAGTATTTCATAATAAGATTCCATAATTAATTAACCAAATAATGCTTTTAATTTTAAATAAACATACAAAGAAGTTCAAAATCATATTTAAAACAAATCATACTTTACATTTTAAATAATGGAAATACTTTAAATAAATCTATTAACATTAATTTTATATAAAACACTTTATATAATTTCACAAGGGATGTGTAAAACATTTTACAAGAAATAATATATATATATATATATATAAACATTTACAATGAGAAACATGGTCATATTCTAATAGGTTTGATAGTTTCAGCCTATGGGATCCTCACACACTCGAAGGTGAATCATAGAAATATGTGTATATACACTTCCCTCAAATATTGGTCAAAGAGGACTCATCACCATCAATCGAGGATGTGACTTTCTGCACTATATTTTGTTTCAGTTGTAAAGCGTCAAAATATTTCTATCCCAATATCTCACTAACTACCTATGTTTTCATGTTTTCTAATAACAATCAATGTTGAGAAATTTATTTTAAAACTATTTAAAAACAATTAACCCATTATTCCATATAAATATGCCAATTTCCATTTTGAAGACCAAAATGGGGTTTTAATCAAATCAATCATTTTTCAAGATAAAACCACTAAGTTTCTATCAAAACCATTTTAATCTATTTTTATAAAATAAAACTTTGAAATAAATTTCATCAAATTAATTTTACAATTTAAATTCAATAATTTAAATCTCACAATTTCCCATCAATTTCACAAACACACACCAATTCAATGGAATTAGGAATTTTTTTCCAATTTCATGCCAAATAAAATACAAATCCCCAATTCATTAGAATCGAGTTTTCAATAAACCAATTAAAATAAATTTTAAATTTAAATTAAGTAATTGAATTTAAATCATGCAATTTAGGGTTAATTAAATTGGCTATCATAAACAGAACCACCTACCTTAGGATCACGGGATCATGAAGAACATCATCAAAGAGGATATGAGAATCAGACCTAGATTCATGTTATAAAACAATGGTTATTTAATCTTATGACAACATAGAGATCTATTAAACCCTAGGGATGAGATAAGAAAGAGTGGGAGAAAGAGAACGAGAAGAGGAAACTTTCCAGGAAGAGATCGAACGTCATTCTCCAAGATTCGATTCACTTTCGGAGGGGTGTAGAGGGGAAAAATCACCTCTTAAGAGCCTCTAAGGAAGAAGAAATCATATAAGGTTAGTACATGCCTATCAATCACTTAAATTGATGGTTTTAAGATTTAAAAAAATTATATTAATTAAATCCCATATGCATGGTTATTTAGGTAGGGCCGTACGATTAGACAAACCGTGCGCCCTAACCATGAAAACCATTTTCCCATGGTGCACGATTTCTCCTTGGTTGGTGCAAAATTTTTCAAACCATAAACCTTCTATGAAAACCCTCACTGTTTGGGTTTGCACAGTTTTAACTAGCTAGGTGCATGGTTTGGGAAGTCCACTACTCTGTCATCAGTGCCTCACTCCCCCACATCTCATGAGAATCAGAACTATGCTACCATAGAACTTGAACTAAAGGTATAATCTCCCCACAAATCACCTTGGTTTCATAATAAAATTTCATGACTAGACATTTAGATACGGATAAATTAGGTTCAAAATCAAGATCACTGTAGCTCAGAACATGAGATTAATCAAATAGATATATTCGGAGCTATAATATATGAAACACATTATGTATTGACATCAGATCCAATGGAAGTGCTAAGTGGTAAGAAACTTTTCTCACTCGCTCAAAAACCTAAAAAGACCCCAAAAAATGAGGAGAAAGATTCCCTTACCTCCCAAGCCATCGATGACCCAACAAAGGTCAAACTATCAAGAACATCAAATCACTAACTAAAAACTCTAATAGTATACAATGAAGATCAACATAAGACTTATAATGGCTCTATGCTATCATCATTCTCTAATGAATCAACTAGATGTTTTGTATCATATATTGAGCCAAGCTTGGTAAAACCAAGGAACTTTCACCAACCTCTGACCAAAACAACTTATATCTACACGACCGACCATAAAAGGACTTTAAAGGATCCATTCTAATCATGGAATAGTAATTATTGTTATAAGAAAACACAACCATCCCAATATGGTCCTCCCAAGCCCCACCAATGTCAAGAACATAAGAATGAATCATATCATCATGAATATATATAGCTCTTTTTGTTTGTCCATATAATTGTGGATGGTATGCCATGCTCAAATGGACTTGATATCTCAGTGCCTCCTAAAGGCCTCTCTAAAAGAGACAAGTGAATTGGGGATCCCTATCATAGATTAAAACAGATATAACTCCATGTAAATGAACAATATCTTTCATATAGATATTTCCCAACTTCTCAACTTTGATTGAATAACAGATGAGTATAAAGTGAGCCGACATGGTATACCTATCAATAACAACCCATATCAAATTATTCTTTCTATAGGTACACGGAAACCTAACCATAAAATTCATACAGATCTCATCCAACTTCCAAGTTGGCATTGGAACTGTATTAAGAAAACCTGAAGGTTTTTGGTGCTCAACCTTGACTTGTTGGCACATATAACAACAAGAGAAAAAAATCAGCAATGGACCATCTCATACTCAGACACTAGAATTTATGCCGCATGTCATAAGATATATTTGTGGGCCCTGTGTGTACTGACCACTAGGAGTTATAAAAATCCACCATAAAAGCTTTCCTTACCACTAATGGCACAAAAAGAAATTTAGATAGTATAGAATTCCCTTGATGGAGAATGAACATTCAGGTATGGTATCCCGACCATAAAGAGAGTCTCTAATACTATGGAACTCATCATCAAGCTAATGTTCCTGAAGAATCATCTTGAGAAGAGTGGAGGTTAATTTAACACTGGCCAAAAAAGCTCATCCCATAATTCTAGGACTCAAATATGAAACTATGTAAAGAGATCCATAAAGTTCCACTCTTTCGAAGATTCTTTCACGGTCTAGGTCAAAAGTTTCCTACTCAAAGAATCCACGATGATATTACCTTTTCCTAGTGTATAAGTGATGTCAAAGTTGAAAGATTTTTGGTATTCCACCCAATTCATCTGTTGGAGATTTAAATATTTTTGAGAGAAGATATTACTCAAGCTCTTATGGTTTGAAAACATGGAAAACCTTTCTCTGAAAAGATAATGCCACCAAATTTTAATCACATGCATCACAACTATGTGTTCAAGGTCATGGGTCCTACAATTATTCTTGTGTAACCTAATATGAATAGATCCATATGCAACCACATGATCACATTTTATAAGAACACAACTCAATCCTAAACCCAATGCATCACAGAAGACAACATTGCCTCACCTGACCACTGGAAGAGTCAACACCTATGTAGTAGTCAAAAGATATTTCATCTCAACAAAATAAATCTAAAATTTTTCATCCCAAGTAAAATTTACTCCCTTATGAGTTATATTATTCATGGGAGAATCCAATTTTGAGATGTCCTTTGCAAACTAGTGATAATATCCAGCTATGCCCAAGAAGATCCAAATATTGAAAACATTCTGTAGTTTTCCCATGTCATAACATCCTTAAACATATTAGGATCAACTAAAATACCATGTTATGACACCATGTGTCCCAATAAATTCACTTCCCAAATCCAAAAATCACATTTTGACAGATTGGCATAAATTCAGTGATTTCTCAACAATTCAAAAATTCTCATAGATGAAACACATGATCCACCTTATAATTAAAGTAAAAAGGATGTCACAAAGAAAACAACAACAAAAGTATCAAGATACTCATGGAAAATCCTATTAAATAAATCTATAAATACTATAATAGAATTGGTTAAACATAAATTCATGAAAAGGTACTCATAATGACTATACCTTCCCTAAAAATGTGTTTTTTATGAATGTTAGATTCTTTCATTTTCAACGGATGGTAACCAGATTAGAGATCAATCTTAGAGAACCACTTCACCCCTTAAACTAGTCAAAAATATCATCAATCCATGTAAAAATATATATATTTTTTACTGTAACTTGATTGAGTTTCAAGTAATCTACACAAATGTGAAGTGAAGCGTCAACTTTATTAGGAAAGAGAACCGGTGCTACTTAAGGTGACACACATAGGAGTATAAATCCTTTCTCTATATGGTCATCTAACTGAGTATTAAACTCTTTCATCTTATCTAGTTCCATGTAGTAAGAAGGGATATACAATGGTTGAGTACTAGGTACTAAATCAATAGAAAAATATACCTCTCTTACCAGTGGAAGACCAAAGAAGTCAGAAGAAAAAACATTTGGAAAATTAAAAACAATTGGATAGAGATAACTGCTCAAATATTCCCTATCCATATCAATATCAAATATACATATCACTTTCTCCAAATCTAGATAAGTGGGTATGAATCTACTTGACCTCGGGTCCCATTATCCTTGAAAGACAAGACAAAACCCATTGGGTTTAGTGAAGGAGACCCGTCAAATATAACAATCAATCCAGGATTTATTAGTAATGAGCCAATCTATCCCAAAAATTAATTCAAGCAATGTCATATCAAGAACTATAAAATTCCATGAAATATCAACATCTAATAGTGATAAAACACAAACAGAACTATGGAGGCCTTTCTCTCACTTTGTTCTAAGGGGAATAGTAATATCCATCACATAAGACAAATGCTCCATAAAAAGATTGGGAAGATTGATAATATGGGTTGAAATAAATGAAGGAGATGCACCAGTATCAAATAAAGCAGTTACTAATGACGAAGTTATACTGATGGTACCTCTCATAGTCGTTGGACCCATATCTTCTTTCTTTGGAGACTCTTCCACTGTGTTAAGAAACTTCATTCTTGATGCTTGGGGATAAAACCCATTTTACTATGAATCATTCGATTTCACAATAGTTTTAATAGGATATGATGATATCATGCTACTATGTGAAGTAGAAAAGGCATTGCAGAACTTCTGCAAGTGACCTAAGCATCTGAAAGAACCACATATCTCGTGTGCCTTAGTGAAAACCTGATTAGAATGAATAGGCTTTCCATATTGGTAGAAAAATAAAAGGGCATCTACCAGGAACTGTAGGAGGTTAAGAAAAACCTTACTATAAATAAATACCATAATAATCAACATGACTCCTCTCACCATTATAGGAATTCAAAGAACCACCACTGGGAGAAAAAAAAAATCTTGTCAACCCAAACTTTCCCACCAGGTCCATTTCGAGCATCAATGCTCTATATGGTATATTAGAATAAGAAGGAATCTTTAGCAAGAAAACCTTAGAATGAATATCAAATCGAATTACCATCTCAAACCATAAACTCTTCATATTATAATTGGATATTTTCTCAGGTGAAAACAACATTAGCTCAGAAAAACATTTTTCATACTCGGCCACATTCTTGTCTTCCTGCTCGAGTTTAAAAAACTAAATATCCTTGCACAACACCATAGAATCTACATAGAACTATTCGTTGAAATTATATTTGAAATTTTTCCACTCCAAGAACTCATGATTCCTTTCTATAATCATAATGTCCCACCATCTCTTTCTAGGTCCCTCCAACATGAAGGTGGGATACTTAACCTTTATTTCATCAGGTGTCTCCAAGAACTCAAAAAAACAAACAATCCAACTCAATTATTTCTCATCCTTTTGAGGGTCATTTGATCCCTTGAATGCTAGAGGATTTTGGAGAAGGAAATATTGAGCACTATTTTGGAAAAAATCCCTATGAGGTTCCATAGTTGGATCCTAAATAGGAACTAGTGGTGGTGTTGGTCCCAGATCTTGGAAAGTACACACAATAACCTCAACTAGAATTGGTTACACAAGAAGATTTTATCAATGTGGTTCATCAACAACTTCCTCCTAGATCTTATTTACATGTATTCTGAAAGGAATGATGTTACAAAACATCACTAGACAACATAGAAGACATCAAATTAACACTTAAATAGAGAAACAATGTAAATTAACCCCAATAGATAAGAACTCAAGATTTGGATTTTAATCAACCCAAATCAAAAGTAGGGAAAAGAATAAAACTAACCACTAAGATGTATTTCCCCAAACCACTCCCATTGACTTAAGGCTCATTACAATGATATCTAGTTAGGAACTTAGTCATAACTACTTCTTAAGTCCTAATAAGATTACACAATTGT
This sequence comes from Viscum album, assembly GCA_963277665.1. Classification (NCBI taxonomy): domain Eukaryota; kingdom Viridiplantae; phylum Streptophyta; class Magnoliopsida; order Santalales; family Viscaceae; genus Viscum; species Viscum album. The sequence goes on along the minus strand of OY728143.1, from coordinate 712,809,959 downwards.
ATATTGACATCAATGCAAGATAAAAAACCTAGATCTGATACCACATTTTCATGAACCAGACCAGATACACTGGTAACCCGATAACTGAGCAGGTCCTGACAAAAACTGAAGGGAATTCCTGATCCCCAAGGTTTTTTGACAAGAACCTAGAATCAAATAATTTGAAGGTGATAAGGAATTTTCTACAAACACAACATAAGTGAGATAAAAATGTCAATATGTATACAACTCCATAGAGAGAAGTATACCAGAAGTCAAACAATCATAAACATCCAAAAGTGAAACAAAAAAGTTCTAGAAAATGGGATAAACACTCAATTATCAGTGGAAACAACTCTAAAATCCCAAAGATCAAAAACTAGAACCACCTCTAAGTAGCACTTTACCTTTTCTCAAACCTAGAAGGATATAGTCTAAAAACACTCGAAGGCACTGGTAGGGTGTGAGATAAAAATCCTTGTAGGGTCTAACCAAGGATTAAATAATAATATTCCACAATTAATTAACCAAATGAATATTTCAATTTTAAATAAACAGACATGGTATTTCAAAACCATATCTAAAAAAAATCATGATTTAAATTTCAAATTAGGGAAATTCTTTAAACAAATGGATCGATTAAAATTTCATATAAAAGAATTTATATAATTCTACAAGGAATGTGTAAAAATATTTGAAAGAAATGACATATATATACATATATATATCAAAACATTTATAGTGAGAAACATGGTCACCTTCCAAGAGGTATGATAGTTCCAGGCTATGGGATCCTCACACACTTGAAGGTGAATTATGTGTATATATGCATCCCTCATACACCAGTCAAAGAGGACTCATCACTATCCAATCTTGGATGTGACTAGTTGCACTAGGTTTTTTTTCGTTATAAAGCATAAAAAGAGTGTTATCCCAATAAATAACTAACTACTTATGATTTCATGTTCTCCAATAATAATCAATGATGGAAAACTTTTTTTAAACTATTCAAAATACAATTCAACCCATTCTTCCATTATAATATTCCAATTTCATTTTTAAAAACCAAATCAGGTTTTTAATGAAATCATACCTTTTCCAAGATAAAACCATTGGGTTTCTATCAAAACCATTTTCATCCATTTTTCTCAAATAAAACTTTCAAATAAATTTCATCTAATCAGTTCCACACTTTAAATTTAATAATTTAAATCTCATAATTTTCCATCAATTTCACAAACACACTCAAATTCAATGGAATTTTGGGTTTTTACCAATTTTGTGCCAAATCAAATCCAAATCCCCAATTTACTAGAATTGGGTTTTCAATAAACCAATTAAAAGTAAATTTAAATTTAAATCAAGAAATTGTCAATCATGAGATTATGAAACCACCTACCCCAAATTGTCCATCATAAATAGAACCACATACCCCAAGATCATGAGATCATGAAACACAAATCCCTAATCATGAAACATTAAATAATAACATTAAAAATGAGTATCTAAGAATCAAACCTATATTCAAGATCCAAAATTGGTATTAGATCCTCCAAAAACACAAAGATCTATTAAACCCTAGGGAGGAGAGAAGAGAGAGTAGTAAAAATATAACAAGAAGAGGAAAATTATCATGAATAGATCAAACGCCATTCACCTAGAATATATTATACTCGAGAGGAGTTTATAGGGGATACATTCACCTATTGTGAGCCTTCAAGGAATAATAAATCGTATTAGGGCCATACATGCCCATTTGGAACTTATACCGAGGTTTTTAGGATTTAAAATAAAATTCAAATTAATTAAATACCGTACACGTGGTGAGCTGGGAAGGGCCACATGGTTAGAAAAACCATGCACCAACCATGAAAATCCTCACTCTTTGAGTTTTCATGGTTTTCACTAGTAGGATTCACGATTTGGGAAAACCATATTCCAACTGTGCACAACCCAAAATCCCTTAAAAATTTTCAAAAATTTTCAAATTTTCACCCAAAAAAACCCTAAACAAAACCCAACTAAAGAAGGATAAAAATAGGGGTTTAGGAATACCTAAAAATAGTAAGAGGATGCTGAAATTACTAAAATATTATTTGTTGTGTTATTATAATCTAAGTAAATATTAATAGAAATAAAAAAGAGAGTAAATGTAGTAAATATAATTTTGAAATATGTTAAATGTGTACATGTATGGTTAGATATGTTTAATATTACTTTTAGATATTTAAAAAATAATTTCTATAAATATAAAAGTGATTATTAATGATTTTAAAACATATTTATTTTGATATGAAATTTCATAGTTTTCGGAATATTATTTTATTTTAAAATATTTCCAAACATTAGTTAAATTTGTAGTGAAAATGTTTACATTAATAAGTAGTAAAATATTAAATTTATTTTATTATTGTAATAAAAAAATGACATTTATTAAAATTAATATAGTTAATATTAGTATGTAATATTAAAAATTTAATATAAATTAGATATTTAACTTAATAAAATTATTAAGAAGTTAGAATAAATATATTACTATAGTATAGTATTATATTTTAGAATTATTTTTAAGTAAACTATTTTAAAAATACTTATATAATTTTTTTACAATTGTGCATGCCATAAGGGATAGTCTCTTCTACCCTTTTGTGGTGATCAAGCTCAACCCATAGGGGAGGGCTATTCTGAGCAGTTGCTTGGCGATAGGGGTTCATGGGCACCTACACATAGGCCAATAAGTGGGAAAAGCACCTACAAGTTGTACATGAGGTGCGCATGGGTTCTTGTGGACTGCACAATGGGTTGGAATGGACTATTTGGGTGTGATGTGAAGGTGTGTACAAGTACCAAAATTGGTTCCATGGATTGAACCGATCATGGGAGCGTTTATTATATATGCGAGAGAACAACCAATGTTTTTTTTTGATGTGGGACGGGCTATATGCAAGAACTGTTTCTATATTTAAAACATCCACATATTTTAATCACCTTCTGATTCAATCCATATTAGATGTAAAATCCATTCAATGCTTCATATCATTCCCCCACACACTGAATTTGAATCTTTGTTGTCTTCTTCTTTGTCTCCTTCCTCCGCATGCTGAACTGAAGCCCCCACCACCACCATTTGAATTGGATCTTACCACTAATGTTGACCTCAACCTATCTAAACCTACATAATCCATTAGTGTCACAGATTTATGTCTCCCTATACCACAACCTCACCTTCCTCATAGCATTAAAAGTAGGTCGACCTGTAACACACAAACATGCCAAGTGACCCACAATGCCTTTATCCACCTTGATGACCAGTGAGCGTCATTGTTCATTTTGAATGATCCACTTGGGGACCTCATGCCACGAAGGTGAGTAAGACCGTGGTGATATTTCCAAAAAAGATGGGATTTTTTTGTATATATAAATGGTGATCATATATTCCATGATAAGCATATATGTTTTCTTACCATTGGGTAAGTTGTATTTTGTGTGGGTAGGTTATTATTTTAAGGGAAAGAGAAGATTATGTCTAGGAAAAAATGCGGGGGCCACTCCCAAATTTGGGAGTGATTAGTGGACTTTATTTTTTGCATGGAAGTTGGATTTCTCCTTGGTCGGAAAGGAGTAGGAGCATCCAAGTCGGACAGTAGCCAGCAGTATGGAGGAAGTCTTCAGCGGTAGATGAACTACCCACCAAAATGAAGAAACATGGGTTTTGGTTCCTCTATAAAATGGGATAAAAATCCCATTGTTTGTTGTAGAGATTTTGTGGTGCAAGGTGTAATCTGTGTAATCCTTGTGTATTGGTGATCCTCCGATGAGATCCAGAGAGGAGAGAAATAAAAGTGACACCCCGTTCTCCCGTGGATGTAGGCAAATATCCAAACCATGTTAAATCTATTGTGTTGCTCTATTTGCTTCCATTTTGTGTGTTTGAGGTACCACGCACCTCTGTTGAGCCCCCAAAAAGTGGTATCATAGGAGACAATACTGTAAATTCTATCTTTCCCAACGATTTTAAACTGTTGGGATATCCACTGAAACCGTTGGGATAGTTATTCCCAATGGTTTCACGAATCGTTGGTATGTGAGGCATGGAAATAGATCTATACCAACGGTTCATAGAAAACCGTTGGCATATATGTTATGAAATTAATCTATAACAACGGTTCTACTTAAACCGTTAGTATATATATGTACCAATGGTTGATGAACCATTGGTACTGGTGAGTATACCAATGGTTTTCAGACCGTTGGTATACATTTTATTCCATCCTGTAGTATACCAACAGTTTCAGAACCGTTGGCATACCGGTATACCAACGGTTTTAGAACCATTGGTATACTCTGTCCTGTGTACCAACAGTTTTAGAACCATTGGCATACTCTCAAAACCGTAGCTCTATATACCAACGATTTTCAGAACCATTGGTATACATCTTATATCCCCAAAACTAGATAGCCTGTATGTAAATAGCCTGCATCATGCATGTGGACAACCTGAATCTATTGTGTGGTTTTTGAAATGATAGGTGCATTTAAAGTTTGATATGTGTCTAACCTTTTGGGGGAGTGATCTCTAAAATTGAATCATGTACTTAGAAAGAGATTCTAAAATGGATAAGCTATGAATTCAGTAATGTGTTGGGTTTTCAAAATCTGAAATTTGTTTATAGAAAACTGAAAATCTGAAATATGTTTACAAAATCATGAATTTGTGAACTGTTTTTGTAACCTGTGAACTGCTCTAAAATCTTTAAGAGCATGTTTATAGGAAATATGAAATTGGTTTAAAAATAAAGAACTTGTGAACTGTTTTTATAACCTATGAACTACTATAAAACTTTTTTGATCATGGTTGCAGAAAATCTAAAATATGTTTACAAAATCAAAATACTTGTTAACTATTTTTGTAACCTGTGAACCGCTCCAAAAGTATTCTAAGAATGGTTTCATGAATATGTCATTTACAGGTTCAATGAATTATTTTGAGATTGAAGAATTATTGATTCCCTACTCATCTATCATGATATTTAAAAGTGGTATCAAGAGATTCAATGTTTGTGAAGGTATGATTGTAAATCACTATCTTTGATCTGTGTTGGCCACATCGTTCATTGGATTGAGGTGGGGTTGACTCTTACACGTCACATATCACCCATGGATCGTTTTCTTAAAGTTTATACAGAATCCTAATGCGTTTGGTCGGATTTCCGTATGTTAGTTATTGTTTTCACTTAAAATGATGTCCATTTTAAACAAAAGAGAGACACTTTGAGTGGTCTCAGCCACAAAGTGCCTCAGATTGAGGAGGGGTTGACTCATACACATCACAAATAACTCATGGATAGTTTTCCTAAAGTATCAACACAATCCAAATGCGTTTGGTCGGTTTTCCGTATGCTAGTTGTTGTTTTCACTTAAAATCCTGTCTATTTCAAATAAAATTGAGACGATTTGAGTGGTTCCGGCCACACTGACCCTCGTATTGAGGCGGGGTTGACTCATACAAGTTACATATGACCCATGGATCGTTTTCCTAAAGTTTCAATAGAATCTCAATGCCTTTGGTCGGTTTTCCGCATGTTAGTTGTTGCATTCACTTAAAATGATGTCCTTTTGAAAGAAAAGAGAGACACTTTTAGTGGTTCTAACAACACTACCCCTTGGATTGAGGTGGGATTTACTCATACATGTCACATATGACCCATGGATAATTTTCCAAAATTTTCAACAGAATCCAAATTCGTTTGGTCGGTTTTACGTATGTCAACTGTTGTCGTCCACATCGTGCTTCAGATTGAGGTGGGGATGACTTGTACATGTTACATATGACCCATGGATTGTTTTCCTAAAGTTTCAATATAATCTGAATGCGTTTGGTCATTTTTCCGTATGTCAGTTGTTGTTTTCACTTAAAATGATGTCCATTTTAAACAAAAGGCAGACACTTTGAGTGGTGTCGGCCACACTGCACCTCAGATTGAGGCAGGGTTGAATATTACACGTCTAAAATGACCCATGGATCGTTTTACTAAATTATCAACACAATATGAATGCATTTGGTCAGTTTTCCGTATGTCAGTTGTTGTTTTCACTTAAAATCCTATACATTTCAAATAAAAGTGAGATGGTTTGAGTGGTTTTGGCCACACCGGCCCTTGGATTGAGGTGATGTTGACTCATAAAAGTCACATATGACCCATGTATCGTTTCCATAAAGTTTCAACAGAATCTGAATGCATTTGGTTAGTTTTCTGTATGTCAGTTATTGTATTCACTTAAAATGATGTCCTTTTGAAACAAAGGAGAGACACATTGAGTTGTTCCAACCACACTGCACCTCAGATTGAGGCAGGGTTAACTCGTACTTGTCAAATATGACTCATGGAATGTTTTCCAAAATTTTCAATAGAATCTGAATGTGTTTGGTCGGTTTTTCGTATGTCGATTATTTTTTTCACTTAAAATGATGTTCATTTTAAACAAAAGAGAGACACTTTGATTGGTTCCGGCCACACCACACTTCAGATTGAGGCGGGGTTGACTCTTACATGTCACATATGTACCATGGATCGTTTTTTAAAGTTTCAACAGAATCAGAAAGCGTTTGGTTGGTTTTCCGAATGTAAGTTGTTGTTTTCACTTAAAATGATGTCCATTTTAAACAAAAGAGAGAAACTTTGAGTGGTGTTGGTCAAACTGTGACTCATATTGAGGTGTGGTTGACTTTTACAAGTCACATATGACCCATGTATCATTTTCCTAAAGTTTCAATAGAATCTGAATGCCTTTGGTTGGTTTTCCGTATGTCAGTTGTTGTATTCACTTAAAATGATGTCCTATTGAAACAAAAGAGAGACACTTTTAGTGGTGCTGGACACACTGTGCCTCGTATTGAGGCGTGGTTAACTTTTACACATCACATATTACCCATGGATCATTTTCATAAATTTTCAATAGAATTTGAATGCGTTTGGTTGGTTTTCCATATGTCAATTGTTGTTTTCACTTAAAATGATGTTCATTTTAAACAAAAGAGAGACATTTTGAGTTGTGTCGGCCACACCGTGTGTTGGATTGAGGCGGCGTTGACTCTTACATATCAAATATAACCCATCGATAATTTTCTTAAAGTTTCAACAGAATCTGAATGCATTTAGTTAGTTTTCCATATGCCAGTTGTTGTTTTCACTTAAAATGATGTCCATTTTAAACAAAAGAGATACACTTTGAGTGGTTTCAGCCACACTATGCCTCGGATTGAGGATTTATTGACTCGTAAATGTCAAGAATGACCAATGTATCTTTTTACTAAAGTATCAACACAATCCGAATGCGTTTGGATAGTTTTCTGTATGCCAGTTGTTGTTTTCACTTAAAATCCTTTCCATTTCAAATAAAATTGAGATAGTTTGAGTGGTTCCAGCCACAAAGACCGTCAGATTGAAGCCGGGTTGACTCTTATAAGTCACATATGACCCATGGATAATTTTCCTAAAGTTTCAACAGAATACGAATGCCTTTGGTCTGTTTTACGTATGTCAGTTGTTGTATTCACTTAAAATGATGTCCTTTTGAAACAAAAGAGAGACACTTTTAGTGGTGCCAGTCACACCGCACCTTATATTGAGGAGGGATTGACTCTTACACGACAAAAATGACCCATGTATCGTTGTCCTAAATTTTCAACAGAATCCAAATGTGTTTGTTTGGTTTTCTGTATGTCAATTGTTGTTTTCACTTAAAATGATGTTCATTTTAAACAAAAGAGAGACACTTTGAGTTGTTTCAGCCACACCGTGCATCGTATTGAGGCGGATTTGACTTTTAAAAGTCACATATGACCCATGGATTTTTTCCTAAAGTTTCAACAGAATCCGAATTCCTTTGGTCAGTTTTCTGTATATCAGTTTTTGTATTCACTTAAAATGATGTCCTTTTGAAACAAAAGAGAGACACTTTGAGTGGTTCCGGTGACACCACACTTTTTATTGAGGAAAAACAAACTCTTACACATCACATATGACCCATGGATCGTTTTTCTAAATTTTCAATAGAATCTGAATGTGTTTGGTCAGTTTTCTGTATGTCATTTGTTGTTTTCACTTAAAATGATGTTCATTTTAAACAAAAGAGAGACACTTTGAGTGGTTTCGGCCAAACCGTGATTCATATTGAGATGGGGTTAACTCATACATGTCACATATGACCCATGTATTGTTGTCCTAAATTTTCAATAGAATCCGAATCCGTTTGGTCATTTTTCCGTATGTCAGTTGTTGTTTTTACTTAAAATGATGTCCATTTTAAACAAAAGACCGACACTTTGAGTGGTGTCAGCTACAATGCACCTCATATTGAGGCGGGGTTGACTCTTACAGATCAAAAATTACCCATGTATCATTTTACTAAAGTATCAACACAATCCAAATGCATTTTGTTGGTTTTCCGTATGCTAGTTGTTGTTTTCACTTAAAATCTTGTCCACTTCAAATAAAAGTGAGAGAGTTTGAGTGGTGCTGGCCACACCAGCCCTCGTATTGAGGTGGGGTTGACTTGTAAAATTCACATATGACCCATGGATAATTTTCCTAAAATTTAAACAGAATCTGAATTCCTTTGGTCATTTTTTCGTATGTCAGTTGTTGTATTCACTTAAAATGACGTCCTTTTAATACAAAAGAGAGACACTTTGAGTGGTGTCAGCCACACCGCACCTCGGATTGAGGCGGGGTTGACTCGTACATGTCACATATGATCCATGGATCGTTTTACTAAATTTTCAATAGAATCTGAATCCGTTTGGTCAGTTTTCCATATATTGATTGTTATTTTCACTTAAAATGATGTTCATTTTAAACAAAAGAGATACACTTTGAGTGGTGCCGGCCACACCGTAGTTTAGATTAATATGGGTTTGACTCTTACATGTCAAATATGACCCCTGTATCATTGTCTTAAAGTCTTAATAGAATCCGAAAGCGTTTGGTCAGTTTTCTGTATGTCAGTTGTTGTTTTCACTTAAAATGATGTCCATTTTAAACAAAAGAGAGAAACTTTGAGTGGTGTCAGCCAAACCACACCTTGAATTGAGGCAGGGTTGACTATTACACATCAAAAATGACCCATGGATTTTTTTCCTAAAGTATCAAACCAATACTAATGTGTTTGGTCAGTTTTCCGTATGCCAGTTGTTATTTTTGCTCAAAATCCTGTCCATTTCAAATTAAATTGAGATGGTTTGAGTGGTACCAGCCACATTGACCCTTGGATTGAGGTGGGGTTGACTCTTAAAAGTCACATATGACCCATGGATCGTTTTCATAAAGTTTCAATAGAATCCAAATGCCTTTGATTGGTTTTCCGTATGTCAATTGTTGTATTCACTTAAAATGATGTCCTTCTGAAACAAAAGAGAGACACTTTTAGTGGTGCCAACCACACCACGCCTCAGATTGAGGCGGGGTTTAATTTTACATGTCACAGATTACCCATGGATCGTTTTCCTAAATTTTCAACAGAATCCGAATGCGTTTGGTCAGTTTTCCGTATGTCAATTTTTGTTTTCACTTAAAATGATGTTAATTTAAAACAAAAGAGGGACACATTGAGTTTTTTTGGCCACACTATGTATCGGATTGAGGAAGGGTTGACTCTTACACGTCACATATAACCCATGCATAATTTTCTTAATGTTTCAACATAATACGAATGCGTTTGGTCAGTCTTCCTTATGTCAATTGTTGTTTTCACTTAAAATGATATCCATTTTAAACAAAAGAGAGACACTTTGAGTGGTGTCGGCCAAACCGCACCTCGGATTGAGGCGGGGTTGACTCATACATGTCACAAATGACCCATGAATAATTTTCCAAAAGTATAAACACAATATGAATGCGTTTTGTCGGTTTTCTATATGCCAGTTTTTGTTTTCCCTTAAAATCATGTTCATTTCAAATAAAAGTGAGACAATTTGAGTGGTTCCAGCCACACCAGCCCTCGGATTGAGGCAGGGTTGACTCTTACAAGTCACATATGACCCATAAATTGTTTTCCTAAATTTTCAACATAATCTGAATTCCTTTGGTCGGTTTTCCGTATGTCAGTTGTTGCATTCACTTAAAATGATGTCCTTTTGAAACAAAAGAGAGACACTTTGAGTGGTGCCGACCACACCGCACCTCAGATTGAGGCGGGGTTGACTCATACATTTCACATATGACCCATGTATCATTTTACTAAATTTTTAATAGAATACAAATGCATTTGGTTGGTTTTCCATAGGTCAATTGTTGTTTTCATTTAAAATGTTGTCCATTTCAAATAAAAGTGAGACACTTTGAGTGGTACCAGCCACACCGTGCCTCGGTTTGAGGTGGAGTTGACTCGTACATGTCACTTGGGCGTTTTGAGTTCCATAAAGTGTGGATTGAATATCCGGATGAGTCTAATTATCTTCTTGCTTCCTATTTTCAATTAGGGTTTTCACTCTTCTCTCATCTTCTTCCGAAGCTCTAAAACCCTCTTTTTCGTTGGAATTTAGGGTGAATCTTGAAGAGAGATTAGATTGGGATTTGGGGTCCAGGGAGGAGGGTTGGGGGGGCTGTCCGGGGGGCTGTCTAGGGTCTAGGGAGGAGGGTGGGGGTGTGTGGGGTCCAAGTAGGAGGGTGGGGGCTGTCTGGGGTCTAGGTAGGAGGGTGGGTAATGTATCTAAAACTCTATCTAGGTATCATACATCAAATTTTGACATGACTGCGAACCGCCGCGGGTTGTCATCTTGAAGAAGGGCCAAATCACATCATTTCCGCAGCGTGACCGCGGCGTGACCACGACATGTTGGCCCAGTCCATCAACATCCGTGGGGCAGGATCTTCCAGTCAGGAGTGAAGGGAGCAGGAGGAGGCGGGGAAACATTCCGGTCGTCGCCTCCCTCCCCATTAACTATGAGTGGGTAATGTATCTAAAACTCTATCTAGGTATCATACATCGAATTCTGACAGGATTGCGAACCTCCATGGGGTGTCCTCCTGGAGCAGGGCCAAATCATAGCATTATCGCGGCGTGACCGTGGCGTGACTGCAGCATGACCGCGACATGACCACAACGTGTTGGCCCGACCCAGCGACATCTGCGGGGAAACATCTTCCGACCAGGAGTTAAAGGAGCGGGAGGAAGTGGGGCAACATTCCGGTCATCACCTCCCTCCCCATTAACTATCGGTGAGTAATGTATCAAAAACTCTATCTAGGTACCATACATCGAATTCCGACAGGACTGCGAACCGCCACGGGGTGTCTTCCTGGACCAGGGCCAAATCATGGTGTGACCGCGGCGTGGCCGCGGCGTGACCGTGGTGTGGCCGCGACGTGACCATGGCGTGACCGCGACACGATCGTAGCATGACCGCAGCGTGACCGCGGCGTGACCGCGATGTGTTGGCTCGGTCCAGCGACATCTGCGGGGAAACATCTTCTAGCCAGGAGCGAAGGGAGCTGGAGGAAGCGGGGAAACATTTCGGTCGTCACCTCCCTCCCCATTAACTATGGGTGGATAATGTATCTAAAACTCTATCTAGGTTTCATAAATCGAATTCTGACAGGACTGCAAACTGCCTCGGGGTGTCATCCTGGAGCAAGGAAAAATCACGGCGTGACCGCGGCGTGACCGCGACGTGACCGTGGTGTGACCGCGGTTTGATCGCGGCGTGAGGGCGGCGTGACCGCTACGTGACTGCGGCGTGACCACGGCGTGACCGCGGCATGACCGCGGCGTGACTGCAGTGTGACCGCAACATGTTGGCCCGGTCCAACAACATCCACGTGGCAGCATCTTCTGGCCAGGTTTCCAAATAAATCCTATGTTGTTGTCCTTCACATTATAGAAACCAATCTTATGTTATAAAAATCAGACTCTTGATTCGGGATTATGGTAGGATAAAGATATATATTTTATATTCGTTATTTTTAAAAGTGGTTTTATTATAAGAACATGAATTTATTTATCAATTGAAACAATTATATTAAATAAAACTTATTCAAGATATACAATTCAATATAATTAAGCAGAATTAAGAAAGAAGCTAAATTCAATTTAAATAATTCTTAAATTAAAGAGGCTATGAGAGGGATTCTACCTCAAGGTGGAACCAAGCTGTCCACTTAGGCTCTTGAAGCTTTCTAACTAAAAGATTCTACTCCCCCACTAGGTATACACACCTTCACACACATGCAAGGACACCTAACCCCTATGCACACACCTGCATGGCCATGATCATGTGCAAGGGGATCCTTACACATATGCTTATATGCATATACCAGTCTTTACTCACCTGCGTATGAAATTTTATATATATAAATGGGCACACCTATCCCCATACGTGTATAATCATTGCCATGGGTTACTATACACATAACGGGGGAACCCACATACATATACTTACTTACCTATGCACATGCAGGCGAGTCACCCTTGACTTGGTGACTCAAAACCAACGAGTAGGGATCAACGAACTATACAAAGGATATTAAGAACCTTAAAACACATAAAGGACCCTACACAACCATAGAAAAACCAACCAACAACATTAAAGCCTTACCTCAATTGGCAAGAACCAAATCCACCCGAACCAACACAAAACGATCCAACGCCCTACCAAAAACATAATATGGAGTCAAAAAAATTGAAATCCCCAAAATATTTGAGGTGAAATACAAGTAGTAATAATAGAATCTTACCTCAGATCAAAGCCAGCGGACTGAAACAATCTGAACCCCTTCTGGCCTCCTTCATAGAATATAACTACTCCCTATCCCTAGAAACCAGTAAAAGACCTAAGTGGCCAATGTGATAAAGAAAATAAAATAAAAACTAAACTAAAACATACCTGTCTCCTGTGACTATACATGTCACCGCCCAATATATAAGAACCACAATGCCACATGGGTCAAATCATGTTCCTGAAGCAAGGGGGAAACAAATCCATATTTCAAAATGAAACTATCAAAAATTACATTCCTATTAATTAACAATTAATCTTCCTATAAATGGTATATAATTAGTTTGGCTTGAGTTTCATATTAGTTTGGTTTTGTTCAATACATGTTTTTTTGGGAAATTACATGGCTACACCATTACTAAAGGGTCAATATAGGTTGTGGTGTAAAGTTATTGTGGAATGGAAGGATGAATACATTATTAGAAGTGATTCCAAATAATATTCAATGACCAAAACTTCCTATATGAGCTTAAACAAGCTAGATCTTGATATCTATTAGATATTGAGTAGGAAAAATTGTAAGTGATTGAATATGAATCAACATTCACTAATCTGGTAAGTATATTTCAAATCATATGATTAATATAAGGCTTAAGTCATGAAAATTTGTGATGAAGCTATGACTAATGATGTGATCATGGACCAGTCTTCTGATTTTTCTGACCTATATATTTGTGGTTAGAATGATGTATTTGGAAAATATAGGTTTTACATGAACATGGAAGGGGAGTTATTTAATTCCTCATTCAAGTGTAGGGAATACATCATTTAGCAGTTAGAAGATGAAGTATAAGCAACTCAATGGGTGATCAACCATTACTTAAATTTATTGTTTCTTTAAATAAGAATTCTTATGTATATAAAGACATTATTAAGAGCCTCGATAACCCCTTAAACACTAACTTGATTATTTGATCATAGATTGCCAAGGGATTGATTATAACTATGTTCCATGGGAGTCATGGAGTCTAAGGACGGTTAATGAAAGTAAATAGATTAACATATTAGACCTATAGATATGGTGTTCACAATCCACAAAGGTTTAGATAAAATTCTTTAGTGATTATATGGAAATGAAATCACCCTGTCACTAGGTATCCAAGTGGATAAGATATCGATTGGGATATGAGTGGCCTAACATATGTCTTATAATTTGGATGATATGTGTATGGACTGGATGAGGGTTTAGATCAAGTAAAATATTCCTAAGAGGATTGGGCCTTATGTTGATAGATGTGGAAATTGTACGTCTAGTGTTTGATGAGGAAATAATTATGAGGATGGATTGGGCCTTATCTAGGTATCATACATCGAATTAAGACAGGATTGCGAACCGCCACAGGGTGTCGTTTTAGAGCAGGGCCAAATCACGGTGTGACTGCGGCGTGCCCGCGACCTGACTGTGGCATGACCACGACGTGTTGGCCCGGTCTAGAGACATCCATGGGGCAGTATCTTCCGTCCAGGAGTGAAGGGAGTGGGAGGAGGTGGGGAAACATTCCGGCCGTTGCCTCCCTCAAGGGGGAAACAGTTCCATTTAATAACCACACCACCCCATGAGTCAAATCATGTTCCTGCAAGCAAGGGGGAAATAGTTCCATTTAATAATCTATTCATTTTTCATTATTTTCTTTATATAGAACATTGTTGGAAAAACCATACTAGTACACTTAGACATTGAATATGAACCTATGCTACATTAGTTGAGTTAAATATTGTGCACATAACCCTGCTAGAACCCCACCACATCGCACCACGCTCCGAGATTGACTACAAAACCATGCGTATATTTAAGCAGTCAAACATCACAAAATCCCAAACCAAAATTAAGAAACAATTTTAATAGGAGAGGAGGTATTGAAGGAATTAGAGGGCCTTATCTGAGGTTCTATGTTGTTGGGTTCTCCAGTTCCATCACATTTTGTAACAAATGAGCCCAATGATTAAAATGGATAGAAAATAATGACAGAGAAGAATTTATTAGATAAAATAGTTGTTTGGAAGTTTTGTTAATGAGGGAATGAAATGATAGATAATGACCTCCCAAGTCATACAATGTACTATTTCTTTGACCCTATAAATTAGGGTTGTAAACAACCATGAGTGCTTGAAATATAATTGGACTCGCTCGACAAATACTTGAATTCGGTTCGGATTTTTTCAAGCTCAAGCTATGAGTAGTGAAGCCGAATTCGGTGTTATAATAACACAATCAAGTCAGTCACAAAGGCTAATAGAACATATAATATTTTAACATGTTATTTTTATTCAATATATGTGTATTTAATTTCAAGATTGAGCTCGAATTCAAGCAAGATATCATAATTAAAATTATGTTAAAACATCTTAATCAAAACAAGTCAAGCCTAATTGAGTAGCTCGATCAAGCTCGAGGTCGAGCCGATAAATTGATGCTCGATCGAGCACTGAGTATAATAAAACCATTTCATTTCAACATAAATCAAACATTCAATTAAGTTACATTCCATTGTATAAATCTCTCAAACATAAATAAAGGTAAGATGGGAGTCATGGAGACATACCCATAAACAGCACACGTCCATCTCCGTGACATGTGAGGCATCTATCCACAACATCCCTGGTGAGTTTAGAGGGTTCTCTCCCACAAGGAACGTTGTTGAGTTTCTATAGAATACAGGAGATCTGCACACATTATACCATCTTCAGGGACACCTATCGTAGCCTATAATGATCATTGAAGATATAACAGAAATGATCTTTGCAGATTAAACAACACTAAAACAACAAAAAATTAATTGTTTTATAGTGGAAAAAAAATACAGATACCAAAAATATAGGGAAAACGAGGACATTGCACCCATTACAGTAGTACCAATAGAAGAAGAAGCCCCCCAAACCCAAGGCTGAGACCTCCCAATCAGCTAAAGCTGAAAGCCACCCAGTTTTGACTCCACCGTAGCTACTCTAGCTCTTGGGGGGCAGGGGTCGGCCCCGAAAATATTATTTCCCAAGCATGAGGAGAGGGATCTGAGAGAGGGGGAAGTCCCGCAGGGTGTTCGGCCATGGGGGGTTTCACGCGCGACAGGAGAGGGGGCTGAGGGATGTTGGAGGAGGAGATTGAGCTCGAATGTCACCAAGAGAGGGAGACGAGAGGGGAGAGGGGAACGTATCTGGGATCCAAGAGGGGATGGGGACATCGTCTTCAGAGAAGGAGCCGAGAGGGGAAGGAGAACATTGCTGGAGGAGATGGAGGGGGCCGGGAGGTGGAGGCGGAGGCGGAGGCCGGGAGGTGGATGCCAGGAGGCAGAGGCCAGGAGGCGGAGGCCGATGCCGGGAGGAGGTCAAGGTCGGGGAGGTGAGGAGTGCCTGGGGATGAAATTTCTCGAGGGAGGGAGCCCTAATTTGGGTCTACTTTTTCCCAACAGTTAATAAAAACCGTGGGTAATACATCTCTTTCCCAATGGTTTTCTTAAACTGTTGGGAAAACCCACCATAAAATAGCCTTTACCAACGGTTCTAGTAAACCGTTGGCATATGTTTTTTCCCAACAGGTTTTCTAAACCATTGAGAACAAAGTGTTGGTATAGGCTCTATTTCCAGTAGTGCGAGTCGGAGCGAATAGAGGTGAGATGTCGAGGTGGTGATGATTTTTCTGGTGGCTGGAAAATTTAATGTGGTTAGAAAATTTTTCCTAGTCCAGATCTCTGAAGAGGACAATAAGACGATTCCAACGGCGAAAGCGGCGATTAAAATGGATTTGAAACGGGCCCGATAAGATTGGTCAAAGTTTATTCAAACCTGTGGGTGAATAGTACCCCCCGTGCCGGAGAAGACAATACTGTTCACACCGCCGTCAACAATTCCGGTGAGATTCCGGCAGGTACTCCGACGTGCCACGTCAGCGCCACGTCAGCGGGTGATCTGGACCATTGAACGTGTTTTAACTATATCTCGGTCAATTAGTGTATGATTTTAGTGACCCAGGAGTCGATTCCAACTATTTCAACCATTACGGATGCATCCATGCATTTAGTTTTTTAAAATTCTAACTTCATCAGGTGTTTAATAAGAGGTGAAACATCGACGGTGGTGATCACGTTTTGAGATATCGACGATGGTCGATGGCAAAGCACTACCAAGATTGGATATCGAGAAGTTCGATGGTCAAAATAATTTTGGCTTGTGGAAAATCATGGTGAAATATATTTTGGTGAAACATGTCCAAATCAGACCGTTGATTGGTGAAAAGCCTGTGGAAACCAGTAAAGATGATTGAGAAGAGCTTGAGATGCGGGTCATTAGCACAATTCAGCTATGTCTGGAAAATGAGGTAAAGTACTTGGTGTTGGATGAGACATCACCAAAGGAGATTTGAAAGAAGTTGGAGCAGTTGTATATGGTGAAGTCACTCACCAAAAAATTAATCTTAAAGAAGAAAATGTACCAGTTGCGCATGGATGAGGGAACAAATTTGTTGGATCACACCAATGAATTCAACAAGATCCTGACACAGTTATTGGGGCTCGGTGTGATGTTTCGAGAGGAAGATAAAGTGCGTTTTCTTTTATCATACCTACCAAGATCATTTGATGGGCTTGTGACTGCATTGCTCATGGGGAAGGAGACATTGAAGCTGGATGAGGTGATGGCATTGCTTCAAAATTCAGAGACATTCCGAAGACCTATGACGTATTAAGGTGAGAAAATCATGGTGATGTGAGATGCTCAATGTGGGAGGAGCTGACATAGGAAGTCAAAAGGTAATGAATGGCGACCAAAATCAAGGGTAAGTGATCTGATTGAAATCACATGTTTCTAGTGAGAGAAGAAGGGTCACTAAAAAAGTGATTGTGGAGAGTGAAAACGTTTCATTACTGGGAAGAATAAGGTTGAAGAGGAGGATGTGAACATCACAGGATTATCAGCAGATGATGAAATCTAAGTGACAATGGGAATCATGCACTCAGATGATCGAGTTGAACAGGGAGAAGTGCAGTGTCATTACTGCAAAAGATACGGGCACATGAAGCGAGAATGCCGATTTCTAAAGAGTAAGAACGAGCAGGCTCAAAAATCCAAAGGAAGACAGATGGGTTATGGATTCAGGGATATCGGTAAACATATGTATGACGAGAGGTACATTTTATACTTTTCACCAGGTGCGAGACTCGGTGAGACTTGGTGATGGGTTAACATGCGGGGTTCGAGGAGTCAGGACGGTGAAATTGAAGACACCCGATGGAGGAATTCGAAAACTGGATGATGTGAAATTCATTCCGTGGATGAGGCAGAACTTGATATCATTAAGTAGGCTCGATGAAAAAGGATTAAAGATTTCTATAGCAGGTGGAGTGTTGGAAGTCTCATGCGGGGATTCAGCGAAGTTTACCGGAAAGGAGTCCCAAGGGTTGTGTATCATTTTATGGGGACCGCAGTCGGCCCAAGATCGAGTGAAGATAGTGGAAGTGACACGACATCTGGCATGAAGAAGCGTGTTCGATTTTCTGATGATGTTTTCAAGACCTACAAAGAGACTGCAGGTCAAGATTCTACCCAAAATTGGTCGTGAGGATGCGATTTGTGGGGGCCACTCCCAAATTTGGGATTGATTGGGGGACTGTCTTTTTTTCATGGCAGTTGTGTTTCTCCTTTGTAGGAAAGGATTAGGAGCATCCAAGTCGGAAATCAGCCAACAGTATGGAGGAAGTCTTCAATGGTAGATGAACTATCCACCAAACTAAAGAAACACGGGTTTTGGTTCCTCTATAAAACTGGATGAAAATACCATTGTTCGTTGTATAGATTTTGTGGTGCAAGGTGTAATCCGTGTAATAATTATGTATTGGTGATCCTCTGATGAGATTCAGAGAGGAGAGAAATAAAAGTGATGCCCCGTTCTCCAATGGATGTAGGCAAATAGTCGAACCACATTAAATCTCTTGTGTTACTCCGTTTGCTTCTGTTTTGTGTGTTTGAGGTACCACACACCTCCGTTGCGCCCCCAACAAAAAATTTCTCAATTCACACGGGATATATATATAAATATATCCCAACTATATATCATAAAATATGTAAGAAGACTACCGGGCACACTTTCCTCATCCCCACTTGTAGTATGAAACCTGAGGTTGTGAACTTAATTAAAGGGGATGCCCTCAGCTTACATTATTTCAGACCTCCTCAAACAAGGGGGGTTTTATGGTGTGTTTCCTTTCTTTGAATAAAAAAATTTATCTTGGATGGATGGATGGATGGAGGTATTTCTTGAGATTGTGTAACCATTATTCTTCTTGGTCTAGTTTTCTAGATTTGAAGATGTATGTCCGTTGTTTTGTAATTTCTTCACCGTTGTGAGGTAGTGGTCTTGATAACCACTTTGGTGAGAGAGACCGCAACATAGATTTAATGGTAAGGGGATTGTTTTATGATTTCCTTAAGTTTCTTCAAATTAGTTTCTCTTCTTTCTAATTTTTAGGTGAAAAATCTTTCTCAACCCATAGTATTTTCAAAATGAATTCTTTTTACAAAATTATTATGATAGTTTTTAACTATTATTATGTTTTAAAACTTTTGGTTTTATGAATTACCCTAAAGTGTGGTTGTTTTAAATCTTTAGTGTTTTTCTTAAAATTATGCAAGTAATATTTTTTCTAAGAAAACTGATTTAAATGATTATTTTCATTTAAAATATTTTCTTTATTCCAAGGTAAAGGGGAAATAGAATATATTATTTTTAATGAAAAAATTGTTTATTCTCATGAAAAATTATTTTTATGAAAATATTTTTTTTTGTGTAAAGTATTTTAATTTTTCTTCCAAGAATGTTAGGGAGTCTTTTGAATTTTGAAAAAAAAAATTGAAGTTAAAATTATTTACTTTTTAAATAAGTGTATATATATATATATATATTTTCATGTGAAACTGCTTTTATTTTTAATCTATATATATGTATATAAATGTGTATATATATAGATATCATTTTAAGTAAAACTGTATGAATATTGATATATAATATATATATGTATAATTTTGTGTTGGACTGTTTTTATACATATGTATATAAATTTATGTGTATGTATCATTTTGTGTAGAACTATTTTTTATACATATGTATATAAATGTATATATATATATGTATCATTTTATGTAAACCTATTTTTATTCTGATACATGTATATATATACATATGTATATAAATATGTATATATATATAATTCATGCAAATGTACTTTTATCCTTATATATATATATATATATATATCCAAGAAATTCATTTTTATGAAATGGATACTGATGCTTAGGGTTTTAAAGAATTTTCATGGTCTTTTTAATGTAAAACTCAAGTTAGTAAATTTTAATTCCCAAGAACAAATGAAGGAAAGGGGTGGGGAGTTTACCCAAACACATATGGGACCTTGTCCAACTATGTAATGGGTGTGCTGAGATAGTGCTGGGTAAACCCGATATATCTTATGTGATGGGTGCACCCAGATAGTACTCCAATGCATTGGGTGATGTTCTAATCTCATGATATGCCATTTATGGTGTGCGAGAGGTTATCCTAAGCAGACTATTAGATTAGGGAGTAAACCTAATCTATTATGGGATAAGGTATAGCATGTTATGATGCCTTAATTGTAATCCAGGACATTATGTTATGATCCAAATGGATTTCAAAAATTACTTATGATTACTTATAATATTTTAAAAGAATATTTTATAATTTTATAATGGAATGAAATGATTTTTTTTTCACAGAATCAGTGTATTGAATTTTTCAATAGAAAGAGTATTTTTATTTTACATAATAACTCATGATATCTGTATAAGGTTTGTACTTTTAACTTAATACCATGATGTAACTTTTTTTTAAATTACAAAACCTTGTTTGGTTTACTCATGTTTTGAAACCCCTTACCGAGATTTTTTTTCACTCACCATATGCTCTCAAAACCTCTTTTCACAGAGCATAAGGACATGTAGAAGTGAGTGAGTGGTCGAGTTCCCTCTATGGTGTTTAACTCTTATAAAGCAGATGAAATGTTTTTTTTGGGTTTATAGGTTTTGAAATTATAATGTTATGGTTTATCCTGACTCTTTAAAACTATAAAACATTATGATCTTAGGTTTTTTAATAAAAATAAATATTAAATAAAAAATGTATTAGGTTTTGGGTCTTCTTTACTTCAGCATTGATTAAGAGATTCTTCTTGTATTTTTTCAGTGTAGACTAAATTTATTTTTAGTGGTTACACAAATATGGATATTATAATGTTAAAATTTGACACCTTTTCATATTATAATGTTATTTATAATTAAATATATGAATATATATATATATATATATAATTTTATAAATAAATATTTAAAAATATTTACATATAAAATATCTTTTAAAATATATAAACCACTTTGAAATAAATAATTATCATCCATTTTATTTAAACTAAAAATTTATGAATGTGTATAAACCCCTAAAAATGTATATATAATGTTTATATACAATCACTCATGTGTGTCTGTATTAAAAAAAATATATTTTTGTGTATATTATAATATATGTAAATAAATACTAATATATAATCTATGTAAATAAATATAAATATATATATTTATATATATAAAAACCCATAAGTATAAATACACACACACACACACACAGACATACAGACATACATACATACATACATACATACATACACACAGACATACATACATACATACACACAGACATACATACATACATACACACAGACATACAGACATACATACATACATACATACATACATACATACATACACACATACATACATACATACATACACACAGACATACATACATACAT